>OY856413.1:1067967196-1069167196 GCA_963693085.1 Alisma plantago-aquatica | reverse complement strand
CCGGGTGATACACACTCTTTTATCGCGTATAGTATGCTTGAGAACTGTCGTTTACCTGTTAGTTGTAAGAAGGATAGCTTGTTGTTAGAAACCCCTCTTGATGGTTCATCGATGCTTCGAGAAAAGTGTCCATCTTGTGTCTTATCTTTTTCGGGACACAGTATACATGTAACATCCCTGACCTGGGTTATGTGTCAACCCTAGATGTTTTTCCTAATAAGGTTGAGTAGATGCTTAATCTTATCTTATAAAAAGTAATTAGGGCTTATGAGAAACTTATGTTTCAATTTTAGTCCTGTTTGAACAATGTCGAAGCAATGTTTGCTTATTTTGGACTAAAGTGCAAATTACCCAAGATGAGGGGTTAACTTGCAAATTGCACATGATAAAATGTTCCTCTGATTTTGATACATCATAAGAATGAATATTATGTAGTGGTATGGTTTTCACAAGCTTGGGCACCAAGATTAAGCTTGTAAAGCAATGTATGTGCATGAAAACCTAGTTTTGGTGTAATGAGCAATTTACCCAAAACTTAGGGTGAAATATGTAAATTACCACTTCCATAAGGTCCCTAAAGTTTCTTTCCATCATGAAGAGCAAAGAAAATGAGAGGGGCGCCTCATTTGAATTAAGTTGGAGGAGAGAGAATCTTGATATTAAAATAATCAAGATTTAATCCTAATTGAAACCCTAATTTATTTTAGGGCAAAAATAAATGTATTAATTAAAGGGACTTCAACCAAAACTAAAATGGTTGGATTCATATGTGTGTGTGACTTCCTTGAGCTTTGCAAGGACCACGAAAATATCCAAGGGAGTGGATAACTCACACACAATTTTATAAGAAAAAGAAATATCCACTCACATATGGATATTAATATAATATGATTTAAGGTGCTTGATTTGCTTTTCTTTAAATCATGGATAATTGAGAGGGATAAGAGGCAAACAAGATATCCTCATCCCCAAGGAAGATGAGGGGGAAGAGGCGGCCGCATTTTTGGGATTAATTGGATTTTTGCAAAGTACATTCTCTCTCATTGAATTTTTATAAAAGAAACTTTTATAAGCCAAATGAAAGGCTTTTTCGACCCCACTTCTTCTCCTTGCTTGGGAAACGACCAAGGGAGCTTGGGAGGGTCAGGAGGACGACCCCCAACCTGTTGGTAAGCTTCTTGACCTTGGTTCACCATGATTCCATGGTGGAAATCGAAAATAAATTATGGATTTCTTCCTATTTCGATCTCCTCTTCAATTCTAACCATTCCTTTTCACTCAAACCTTGAGGACGAGCCTTGGAATGGTGAAAGTAGTTGCATCCACCATTTTTTCCGTGAGCATGGAGCTTTGGAGCTAAATTAGAGGCGGGTTTTATAACTTGAACCCTTGATTTTGTTATTGCATTCAATTCCTTATCAAATAATGATCATTTCCATAATTGCAATAATTCATTTGGTTGATTGATGCAATCACCATGGAAACCATAGAAGGTTTCATGAGTTTAGAGTTTGAATATGATAATCACACACCTATACAAATATCCAAGGCAAACGGTTTTGTTTGGGTTGCTCAAACGGTTTCCCAAACCGTTTGGGAGCAAACGGTTTCATCAAACCGCATGAGACCAAACAGTTTCAAAACCGTTTGGAGGAGTTGACCAAGGGTTGACTGTTTGAGAATCCTGTTCCTAATTATGATGGTTGATAACCCACCAAATTTTATGGATTAATTCCAAAGAAATCATGAGTTGAAGGCTAATCAATTAGGCAAACCCTAATTGGATTAAGTGCTGATTTTCAACTTGATTGATTTGACGTTTTGGGTTAATTAGCCCAAACGGTTTCAAAACCATTTGGGGATCACCCAAACGGTCTCAAGACCGTTTGGAGGTCACCCAAGACCGTTTGGAGTTCTAGGGTTGGATATGGTTAAGTGTTTGAAGATCCAAAGATATGGTGTTAATCCTAATCAGCTAAGTGTTGATTTTGCATTGGAATGAGTTGATGTTTTGGATTGATTGACCCAAACGGTTTCAAAACCGTTTGGGAATCACCCAAGACCATTTGGAGGTCACCCAAGACTGTTTGGAGGTCTAGGGGTGAGTATGGTTAAGCAATTGATGATCCAATGATACTAAGTTAAAGTGTAATCAATTGCTGATTTGGTTATCAATCCAACGATCCAAACCCTAATGAGTTGACTTGGATTTTGATGATATGATGGGAAAATGGTCTCAAGACCGTTTGGTGGTCATCCAAACGACCTCAAGACCGTTTGGGGTCAGGTCATGTTCAATTTGGATGATGGTTCAATGGTTTCAAAGTAACTAATCTTGCATTGATTAGTGTTGAAGGATCATCGATTCCAAGCCCTAATTCAATTGATTCAAACCCTAATTGATGACTAATTAAGGGTCAATTGAGGGTCAAATCAGTTGAAGGTTGACCTATTTAACTCAATTGAAGTATGAGAATAGGTCCAATTGATGATTGGTTCCATGAATTCAACGATTGAAGGAATCAACATTGGAAACCCTAATCCAATTTGATTGGTTGAGACCATATTTGGTCCATGCGGTTTTGAGGAGGTTTGGAACAAATGGTCTCAAGACCGTTTGGGGCCAAACAGTCTCAAGACCATTTGGGACCAAACGATCTCAAACCGTCTGGAGACCCAAAGTGCAAACGGTTTCAATACCTACTTTGTCTAATTGATTTCAAGTACAACTTGTTCAAATGGTTTAAACCAATTGATGTATGAGAACCAAGATCATTGAGGGTCTAAGTAATTAACTTTGTGAAGATCAACATGGTTAACCCATTTGAATATCTCATGTAATTGAAGGTCCAATATGGTGAACTTATTTAGATACTTAATGCAATAGAAGATTTCAATGGTTAACCCAATTGATCACTTTGTGGAAATGAAAGTTTAATTGGTCAATTCTTTGGAATTCTTTATATAATTGATGGTTTATTTGATTAGACCATTTGGACATCTAATATGATCAAAGGTCAATTAGCTATGTGATTATTAAAGATGTATACCCATGATGATTGTGAAGGTTAACCCTAGCTATGTGTACTCAAGTGAAGAGTTGACCTAGATTAATCTTGGTGTAGTTGACATCCTAAAGAGGATGAGAGAGGGAATGAGAGGGATGAATGCTATGTGTGAAATCCTCATTAGAGCAATTCTATGTGTGAAATGCTAATTAGAGCAATGCTATGTGTGAAACCCTAATTAGAGCAATGTTATGTGTGGAACCCTAATTAGAGAAATGCTATGTGTGAAACCTAATCTAGGGCAAAACTGAGTGTTATCATAAATCCAGGGTGATGATATAACCCTAACTTAGTGTAACAATGATGGAAAACCCTAAAATGGGAATTGTACATCCTAACCTTAATTTGGGTATGAGGTAAGAACAAAATTATTTGGATGTGAATAGAAAACCTTAATCCCTAAAATGGAGTAAGGTGTATGGAACCCTAATATAGGGTAGTGCCATTAATCCTATGTGAAGACTTAGCACTGGGTGATGTGTTGTGAAATCCATAAATATATGGAATATGCTATGTGAATCCTCAAATTATAAGTATGGAGAATATTATTCCTAATAGTGGAATAGTGTTTAATGTTATGACAAATGTGATGAACTGGTACATAAAGTATTAGGATGGGGAATACCTTAATACAAGCTAAGTGTATAAACCCAAAAAAAAGATAATGGTGTTGAGGGAAGTGATACCTTAAGATATGATAGATATCACATCCAACACCCCAATACTGGTATATCTTGATGTGTTATAAGTCCAGTATAATTGGATGAATGACACATGAGATGTGTCATGTCAATGGTTACATTGAGATGTAATGCACTCTGTGAATGTAGGCTAACATGCCTTACAAAAAGGTTAATCCAAACCTATAAACTATGATGCAATCATATTCTGATAAAGATGAGAGAGAAACTCATACTTTGTGTTGATAATACATTCAATGATGAATGATGAGTATAAATAGGTATGATTGAATACTTATGTTATTCATATTGATTCCTTGCTATGTGAATCCCTAATACAGGGTAATGCTCTGTGAATCCCTAATACAGGGTAATGTTATGTGAAACCCTAATACAGGGTAATGCTATGTGAAGTTCTAACACTGAGTAATCCTATGTGAAGCTCAAATATAGACTAATGGGTTATAAATGTAATAAGATAACCCTTGTATTGCATGGTACTGATATGTAATTGCATCAAGATTACTAATCATGCAGATATATTGAGATGATGAGCATAGCCAGGTATGAGCTATGATGTTCTCTATACTGAAAATGTTCTATAGGCCTTATAAGCCTTCATATGCTTGTTGCTTAGTGAGATGTAACCTACAATTAATGAATCTTGTGTGTCATATGATGTGCTAATTATCTTAGATTGTTTATGAGCTTCATAAGCCATAATATGCCTTATTGCCTATTAAGGGGTAATAAGACATGGTATGAGCTTTGTTAACTATGTGCAATGCTTTGTGTAGCAATAATTATAATGTCCCTGGGTCAGATGATATGAAGGTATGAAGTTACCTAATAAGTGGTAGCTAGTGTTCTATGGTGAGTTATGGGTTCAAATACCCAGATTCTTTAATCGTGATGATGAACTTGTTAAGAAGTGGAATTGTAATGATGAACCTGTTAAGAGGTGGAAATGTACTTGATGAGTTGAGGGATTAAGATCCCAACACTTTGTGAAAAGAGTATGGCTACATGCCATGACTCCACAATAACAATGCCAGGCTTTAGATATATGATCTAAGTCTGAAGAGAGTTAATGCTATGATAATGATTCTGTAGTGAATAAATGTTATACATGTTCTTCATATTCCTTAATGGATAAGTGACATGTTGCTCTTTCAAGTTAGAGGTGCAATGTTAGAGATAAGAATAATATTCTAATCAGTTAGACATTGAATTAGCTGCTGACAATCAAATATGATTCCTATGTGCATATTTATCTTCTTAAGCTGCAATAATAATGATTCTAGCGGAGAGTTATATCTCTCGCTGGGGCAATTTACAATTGTCTCACCCCCGTGGGAATCACGTTTTTTTTAGTGGACGCGGACGAGGTGGCAGAAATCCTTCAGTAGGTGAAGGACAGCAACAACAGCAGCAGGGACAACAGTGAAGTCTCAGGTGGAGACACTGGTTGTTATGCCTTGTATAGATGAAAATAGAGTCCTATGTGTTTTCTCTGTACTCTCAGGTCCTCGGAGTAGTAGTTAGTGCTTTCGAGATTTTGGCTCAGTGCCTCGAGATTTTTATACGGCCTGTGTTTAGTTTGACAGGACAATTAATGCTTGTAATTCTCAAAAGGAGATGATACAGAATATGTACCTTTGAACAAGAATGTAATTATGTTACTTTGGTTCTATGTGAGAAAGTTTTCCTTTGATGGATCTCTTGATAAAAAGGTTTTAATTATTAGTGATTTTTGGTAATCCGCTGCTTAATGAACGCTTCCGCTTTAGTTAATTATGCTTTCATGAGTTGTATGCCACAATTAAGTGGTATCAGAGCTCTAGGTTTGTTGAGTCTACAGAGACATAGGACTAAGGTTATAGAGTTTGTTCTAAGTGTCTTCCAGTTTATCTGATAGTATCTTCTACTCACATAGGAGAAGAAGAACTTGAAAATGACTGGAGAATATGAGGAACACATTGTTAAGGGCAATGTTGTTGCACCAGGAGAGGGTGCATGGGACTAGGCAAGAGGAGAACAAGTGCATGAGAATCTCCACCTTGACCTAATTAGGATAGAGAAACATATGTTATGCTCTTGAAGGGCAGGATAAGACAATAGTAATGCATATAAAAGACTGGATACTAGTATTACAACCTAAGTTACCAGTCTTTAATGCATAAACTTTGGACTTTGAAAGGATTCCTGAGTGACATGGTCATGTTGGAACAATGGAAATGTGGGAAAGATTAATATATGGTGAGAAAATAGATTCTGCCATAAGTTTGGACAAATAGTACATATGTGATGGTAGTGCCCAAGGAGGGGCAATAAGCTGAGAATTAAGGTAAGGTCTCTATAATTTTAGAGACATTTGCCTAAATATTCTGAAAAGCCAAAGTTTTTGGTGTCACCAGTGCAATAATGCCTAGTACACCTGGGCAATAGTCACTAAGAGAAGCCAAAAGAAGCAACATGAGATAACTTGACACTATGTGATGAAATCAACCTAATATGGTAGGTGACCTTGAGGGGTAATACTTAGATGAAATATATATTCATCATGATACTTCATTTCATGTTTCTATGTGTTAAAGATATGAAAATAGTTGTTTTTTAATTCCTTTGACTAGTCCTATAAGGACACAAGGGAAAGGAGAACTTATATCTTACTCAGTGTTTCTTAAAATGTTTTATAATCTCCCTTATCTGTGTGTTGAAAGATGAGATATAGAAATGATGCCTGAAGAAAATTCAAGAATGGAAAATTCTGTGTGTATAATGATATAAAAAGTGAGGAATATGATAGCAAATAAAGTGCACACTACCTAATTTCAATACTTCTATACCCTGGCCAGGTATATGGTTATTGAAGATAAGGCAAGTATGGAACTCTTAGATTGTCATCTTTCTGATTACTCTGATCAAGTAGTCATTTTGAAACAATCTAGAAAGTATAAAGAAACTAATAGGGGAGAGCTATGTGGACATCCCCAACTTAAAGGGAAAAGCTATGTGGACATTCCCAACTAATAGGGGAGAGCTGTAACATACCAGATCTAGAACCCTACCCTAGAACTGTGATCTTTTGGGTTTTTCCAAACAAGGTTAAGGTTAAAGAGATCCTAATAATATAATGCATGGATAATGTAATCTAATATGTCATATAACTCATTTGGTGAAAATAAGATGATAATGAACTTAATTGAAAGAGTAATACGGTTAATGGGTCTCTAATGGGGCAGATGATATAACTCATATAAGGAAATCTCAAAAGTGAAAACAAACTCAAAATTCGTAACCTACACATCAAAATAAGCCTACATGTCAATTTTCATCTAATTTGGACAACTTTGTAATAACATGGTAGGTTTAGGAGAGAGAAAGTTGATAAAATGCATTAATGCTCGATAATATAATTTATGACACCAAAAGTTGGAATTAAAGGCAAATTCGTATTCAACACACTTAAGTTAACTTGTGGATGAAGTTTTACCTAATTTGGATAATCCATGTGTCATTAATGCATCAAGAAAGAGAAACAAAGAATATGTTAAATAATACATCAAAAGTTTCCAAAAGTGAAATCTAATTATAGATTCGGAATCTACATGTTTAACTTAACTTGTGTGTCAAGTTTGGTTTAATTTGGATAAGTTTTGGACCCCTAAAAGATGAAAGATAAAAAAATACATTAATTGCAATCCTAATCACATTGGGACTATAGTTTCCAAACTATATGTTGTTACGCGGCTTGGATTTTGATTTCCTCTTATTTCGGCCTGATCGAACGACTCCCTTTTAATCTCGAATTTCGCAGATTCGATCAACGGCTCTGGACCCTCCTCCTTCGCCCGCCTAGTCTGACTCATACTCGGCTAGCGACAGGCAATTTCTGTGGCTTAGATCTCTTTCTCCTTTTCTCCCCATGGATTTTTGGCTTTCTATTCGCAATCCTCACTTCTTTCCCGTTTTGGAGATCCCTACTTTGATGGGGAATCCTTTTCTCAATCGCCCAGTCGATGAGAAGCTTCCCTTGCCTCCCCTGTTTCCTTCTCCGCACGGTTTTCCCATGGAACCCTAACTCCACTCCTATATATGGGGCTTTCCCCACAAACCTTGAACCCTGGGTGACCTGCTAAAATAGCCACATTGGTCTCAGTCACCCCGCAACCCCGTATCCCTACTCCATCTACCTGTTTTGATGGCGGCGAGTTTGTCTGGGGATTCTAGTCATCGGCGGAGCTCGTTTTCAGTTGGCTTCACATCGTGTGGGTGTGGGCAAGCTTCAAGGGCCTTCAATTCATCTGTTCAGCAGGTACCTTGTTTTTCCCTCTTTTCTTTTGATTTGGATCATCTCATGAATTGTTGAGCGACAGATCACCTTCTAGCTGGTTTTCTTTACTTCCTGTCTCAATTTTGATCGTCGGACCTCTTCCCATTGTCGGTTTGGCCTCTCATGGGCCCCTTTCTTCTACCCATAATGTTTGGATTCACCTGTTATGGAGGCACACCTTTCTCAGTCAGTACCAGACCGTTTCCGGTGTGAGCTTTCTCCTTGGGTTCGTCAGGGCTTGCGGAACGATTTTAATGTTGGCACTTTTGCCTAGATTGTCTTGGTTTGTAATCAAGCGATCGACGATTCTTCTGATCTTCTCCTATGTCGCGAGTTCATCGCTGGGGAACATGCTTCCCTGTGTTTTTCCATCTCTACCCTTCCCACTCATCTTTGATTTAGTTTCTCGCATTAGGGCAAAATAGTCTTTTTACGATTGTAAATCATTTGTTTTTCAGTTGACGTTGTTGAGTTGGACGAGTGCTCGGTTGACTTGGAGGGCTTTGGATGGCTGGCCCAAGCCAGCTAGGCCTCTCCCTCTCTCTCTCTTTTCTCTCGGCTCTGTTTATCTTATTTGTAATTTTGTGATAGGCTGAGCTTTAAAAATTAATAACTATTTATTGGACGATCAAAAAAATATGGAAAAATACTCGTTGGATTCAGAAAAATAATACCTATCTAATGGTACAGGTTTTGATAACTCAATCCAAAGATTAATAACATGTGCTTTTAATGGATCTAATTAAATAAGATAATAACTTGTATAAATCATAACTAATAATTTATAAGCCATAAAATATAATAAAATACGTTTTAGACTCGTAATAACATAACCTAAAATATTGAATAGTTTTCATAACCTAATTCACACATAAATAAAAAGGTGTTTTTAGGGTTTATGAAATTAATATAAATCTAACCCTAATCCCATATATATGCTAATAGGTGCTTTGGATGCCTAGGCTTGGATCTAGCTGGACTTTGGACCTGTTTGACTCTGAAGTTGAGGTATGTTTGCATCCTCGATTATTCTTGTTGAGAAATTAGCCTATCTTTATCATTCTTTTGGTCCTATGGACATTAGCCTACACATTGTCTTGTTCTTTTGAAATCATGCTTCATGTGAAGTATCTTATTTTGTTATTGATCTTGTGATCATGGATATTCTCTTGGAATCTTATCTTGTTGCCTTGGTGCAAGTTGGACCTTTGATATTATATGACCACTCTGATGAGGATTCTTACTTGTTGATATATGTCCACTATGTTGTGGAGTTTTATTGGTGGTTTCATATGTTGTCCATTGTGTGATGGAAACATTGTATAAATCTAACTATACTTCTCTACTTGCCTCTACATTAACATGCTATGTGATTCAGTAGCACTAGATTAGTGTAATTACATTGGTTTTGTCTCATTATGCAACATGGCAACATTGTGATATATTTGGGATGGAGGATGTGTGATTCCCCATACTCGGGCAGGATGTGTGATTCCTGGCCCATGTTATATATATATTTGGATGGTGGATGTGTGGTTCCCCATGCCAGGGCAAGATGTGTGATTCTTGGCCCATGTCCCACCAGGTTCAAGATGTGTGATTCTTGACCACCATTGTTATTTATATTGTTCTAGGGCTATGCTTATCTCACATGCATGCATGTTGATGATGATATGTGCTTTATTTCCCACCATGGTAGTGGATGTTTATATTGATAGCACATTCTTATTATTTGTTGGTTATGGCAAGTATCCCTTTGGTTATGATTCTTTCTCTTGGAACCCGTTTGGGTGGTCCTTATTTCTTGCATGGGAAGCCTTTACATTTGATGTCCTTTATTTCCTTATATTGCTCAATTTTCTTTTAGTATGCACATACCAACCTTTGCTGATGTCTCCTTTTTGTTTCTCGTTTGCTGGGGTATGCTTCCAACCCTAGGTGGAGGACTTGGATGAAAGGACATGTTGACCTAGACTTAGATTGAGAAGTTGAAGCTTGGAGACAATCTTGAGGTGGTTTAGATTTCCTCTACATGGATCCTTATGATGTAAGTTTCTAACCCTTTGTTTTATAATTGAATATGGTCATGTTTTTCTTCCGCTGCTATACATTGGTCTTTTGATTACCATTATATAAAGATTTGAAAATTTTACACCCACTCCAAGATACCTTGAAGGTATGTTTGGACTGGAGGTTTTATTGTTCAAATTTTTAGTAGAGAAGTGATTTCACTTCTTTACAGCATGGTATCAGAGTCCATGGTAGTCGCAATCGACTATTTCAACTTTGTCTCCATATAGAACCCTTGACTTTAGTTAGTTACCTTTAAGTGAGATGTTGACCCTAGATTTGATCAAATGATGATCTTTTGTGCAATAAGGTTTGGTTTGAGGATGAGAATATGTTAGGAGATCTAAATATGGAAACATTGTGACTTGGTTTTCATATTGATTTTGTGCCGGCATATGTTGGTTTTACCTCGCAAAGTTTTCATCTACAAAAATTATTTTCATTACACTACTATATGTACAAAATTTTTCTGGATTTCTCAAAGTTTTCTTGAACTAAGTCACAATGAAGAGAAACTATAGTTTGAGTAGAATCTAACCCTAGTATTGTGACTAGGTTTGATATAAATGTGTAGTTGACCTACCCTATGACTTTTAGATGTTCATGTAGGGTTGATAGGTTAGAGACACGAGGACCTATAACTCAACCCTAGATGGTGACTATTAGTTGGATACATGAGAAATATTAATCTCCAAAAACTTTCATAACTTAGAGATGTGGGTAGCTCTAAAAAGTTGTTTAGTTTGACTGGTTAGGTTGAACCCTTTAAGGGGAGGAGAGTAGTTAGTTGTTGATGTTGGATCTATAGATTTCGAGGACGAAATCCTTTTTAAGTGGTGGAGTGCTGTAACATACCAGATCTAGAACCCTACCCTAGAACTGTGATCTTTTGGGTTTTTCCAAACAAGGTTAAGGTTAGAGAGATCCTAATAATATAATGCATGGATAATGTAATCTAATATGTCATATAACTCATTTGGTGAAAATAAGATGATAATGAACTTAATTGAAAGAGTAATACGGTTAATGGGTCTCTAATGGGCCAGATGATATAACTCATATAAGGAAATCTCAAAAGTGAAAACAAACTCAAAATTCGTAACCTACACATCAAAATAAGCCTACATGTTGATTTTCATCTAATTTGGACACCTTTGTAATAACATGGTAGGTTTAGGAGAGAGAAAGTTGATAAAATGCATTAATGCTCGATAATATAATCTATGACACCAAAAGTTGGAATTAAAGGCAAATTCATATTCAACACACTTAAGTTAACTTGTGGATGAAGTTTTACCTAATTTGGATAATCCATGTGTCATTAATGCATCAAGAAAGAGAAACAAAGAATATGTTAAATAATACATCAAAAGTTTCCAAAAGTGAAATCTAATTATAGATTAGGAATCTACATGTTTAACTTAACTTGTGTGTCAAGTTTGGTTTAATTTGGATAAGTTTTGGACCCCTAAAAGAGGAAAGATAAAAAAAATACATTAATTGCAATCCTAATCACATTGTGACTATAGTTTCCAAACTATATGTTGTTACGCGGCTTGGATTTTGATTTCCTCTTATTTCAGCCTGATCGAACGACTCCCTTTTAATCTCGAATTTTGCAGATTCGATCAACGGCTTTGGACCCTCCTCCTTCTCCCGCCTAGTCCGACTCATACTCGGTTAGCGGTAGGCAATTTCTGTGGCTTAGATCTCTTTCTCCTTTTCTCCCCATGGATTTTTGGCTTTCTATTCGCAATCCTCACTTCTTTCCCGTTTTGGAGATCCCTACTTTGATGGGGAATCCTTTTCTCAATCGCCCAGTCGATGAGAAGCTTCCCTTGCCTCCCCTGTTTCCTTCTCCGCACGGTTTTCCCATGGAACCCTAACTCCACTCCTATATATGGGGCTTTCCCCACAAACCTTGAACCCTGGGTGACCTGCTAAAATAGCCACATTGGTCTCAGTCACCCCGCAACCCCGTATCCCTACTCCATCTACCTGTTTTGACGGCGGCGAGTTTGTCTGGGGATTCTAGTCATCGGCGGAGCTCATTTTCAGTTGGCTTCGCGTCGTGTGGGTGTGGGCAAGCTTCAATGGCCTTCAATTCATCTGTTCGGCAGGTACCTTGGTTTTCCCTCTTTTCTTTTGATTTGGATCATCTCATGAATTGTTGAGCGGCAGATCGCCTTCTAGCTGGTTTTCTTTACTTCCTGTCTCAGTTTTGATCGTCGGACCCCTTCCCGTTGTCGGTTTGGCCTCTCATGGGCCCCTTTCTTCTACCCACAATGTTCGGATTCACTTGTTATGGCGGCACACCATTCTCGATCAGTACTGGACCGTTTCCGGTGTGAGCTTGCTCCTTGGGTTCGTCAGGGCTTGCAGAACGATTTTGATGTTGGCACTTTTGCCTGGATCATCTTGGTTTGCAATCAAGCGATCGACGATTCTTCTGATCTTCTCCTATGTCGCGAGTTCATCGCTGGGGAACATGCTTCCCTGTGTTTTTCCCTCTCTACCCTTCCTGCTCATCTTCAATTTAGTTTCTCGCATTAGGGCAAAATAGTCTTTTTACGATTGTAAATCATTTGTTTTTCGGTTGACGTTGTTGAGTTGGATGAGTGCTCGGTTGACTTGGAGGGCTTTGGTTGGCTGGCCCAAGCCAACTAGGCCTCTCCCTCTCTCTCTTTTCTCTCTGCTCTGTTTATCTTATTTGTAATTTTGTGATTGGCTGAGCTTTAAAGATTAATAACTAATTATTGGACGATCATAAAAATATGGAAAAATACTCGTTGGATTCAGAAAAATAATACCTATCTAATGCTACAGGTTTTGATAACTCAATCCAAAGATTAATAACATGTGCTTTTAATGGATCTAATTAAATAAGATAATAACTTGTATAAATCATAACTAATAATTTATAAGCCAGAAAAATATAATAAAATATGTTTTAGACTCGTAATAACATAACCTAAAATATGGAATAGTTTTCATACCTAATTCACACATAAATAAAAAAGTGTTTTTAGGGTTTATGAAATTAATATAAATCTAACCCTAATCCCATATATATGCCAATAGGTGCTTTGGATGCCTAGGCTTGGATCTAGCTGGACTTTGGACCTGTTTGACTCTGAAGTTGAGGTATGTTTGCATCCCCAATTATTCTTGTTGAGAAATTAGCCTATCTTTATCATTCTTTTGGTCCTATGGACATTAGCCTACACATTGTCTTGTTCTTTTGAAATCATGCTTCGTGTGAAGTATCTTATTTTGTTATTGATCTTGTGATCATGGATATTCTCTTGGAATCTTATCTTGTTGCCTTGGTGCAAGTTGGACTTTTGATATTATATGACCACTGTGATGAGGATTCTTACTTGTTGATATATGTCCACTATGTTGTGGAGTTTTATTGGTGGTTTCATATGTTGTCCATTGTGTGATGGCAACATTGTATAAATCTAACTATACTTCCCTACTTGCCTCTACATTAACATGCTATGTGATTCAGTAGCACTAGAGTAGTGTAATTACATTAGTTTTGTCTCATTATGCAACATGGCAACATTGTGATATCTTTGGGATGGAGGATGTGTGATTCCCCATACTCGGGCAGGATGTGTGATTCCTGGCCCATGTTATATATATATATTTGGATGGTGGATGTGTGATTCCCCATGCCAGGGCAAGATGTGTGATTATTGGCCCATGTCCCACCAGGTTCAAGATGTGTGATTCTTGACCACCATTGTTATTTATATTGTTCTAGGGCTATGCTTATCTCACATGCATGTAGGTTGATGATGATATGTGCTTTATTTCCCACCATGGTAGTGGATGTTTATATTGATAGCACATTCTTATTATTTGTTGGTTATGGCAAGTATCCCTTTGGTTATGATTCTTTCTCTTGATACCCGTTTGGGTGGTCCTTATTTCTTGCATGGGAAGACTTTACATTTGATGTCCTTTATTTCCTTATATTGCTCAATTTTCTTTTAGTATGCACATACCAGCCTTTGCTGATGTCTCCTTTTTGTTTCTCATTTGCTGGGGTATGCTTCCAACCCTAGGTGGAGGACTAGGATGAAAGGACATGTTGACCTGGACATAGATTGAGAAGTTGAAGCTTGGAGACAATCTTGAGGTGGTTTAGATTTCCTCTACATGGATCCTTATGATGTAAGTTTGTAACCCTTTGTTTTATAATTGAATATAGTCATGTTTTTGTTCCGCTGCTATACATTGGTCTTTTGATTACCATTATATAAAGATTAGGAAATCTTACACCCACTCCAAGATACTTTGAAGGTATGTTTGGACTGGAGGTTTTATTGTTCAAATTTTTAGTAGAGAAGTGATTTCACTTCTTAACAAGAGCTATGTGGACATCCCCAACTTAAAGGGAAAAGCTATGTGGACATTCCCAACTAATAGGGGAGAGCTATGTGGACATCCCCAACTTAAAGGGAAAAGCTATGTGGACATTCCCAACTAATAGGGGAGAGCTATGTGGACATCCCCAACTTAAAGGGAAAAGTTATGTGGACATTCCCAACTAATAGGGGAGAGCTATCTGGACATCCCCAACTTAAAGGGAAAAGCTATGTGGACATTCCCAACTAATAGGGGAGAGCTATGTAGACATCCCCAACTTAAAGGGAAAAGCTATGTGGACATTCCCAACTAATAGGGGAGAGCTATGTGGACATCCCCAACTTAAAGGGAAAAGCTATGTGGACATTCCCAACTAATAGGGGAGAGCTATGTGGACATCCCCAACTTAAAGGGAAAAGCTATGTGGACATTCCCAACTAATAGGGGAGAGCTATGTGGACATCCCCAACTTAAAGGGAAAAGCTATGTGGACATTCCCAACTAATAGGGAAGAGCTATGTGGACATTCCCAACTAATAGGGGAGAGCTATGTGGACATCCCCAACTAATAGGGAAAAGCTATGTGAACATTCCCAATTACATAGAGTTTGCTAAGTGAACTTTCCTAAATGAATAAAGGATTGCTGAGTAAATTATCTCTGTTAGATATATATGTTTTTCCCTTTGATAAATATTCTTAGGTTATGATAGATGTATGCTCTTGTATGCTTCTTCCTTACAATAATATGGACATCATATGTTAGGGGTTTATGCTTTGCATAGACAATAAACATTGATAAGGTTGAATTAAAGGAAGGAACTTTGTGTAGATTACAGAATCCATGATATCTCCATAATATTAAGATATTATGTGGAGACTTGAGGGTATGATAAATGAATGAATCTGTCCCTCCTTTTTCCTGGGATTTCGGGGACGAAATCCTTGTTAGGGGTTTATAATTTGTAATCCCTGACCTGGGTTATGTGTTAACCCTATATGTTTTTCCTAATAAGGTTGAGTAGATGCTTAATATTATCTTAGAAAAAGTAATTAGGGCTCATGAGAAACTTATGTTTCAATTTTAGTCATGTTTGAACAATGTTGAAGCAAGGTTTACTTATTTTGGACTAAAGTGCAAATTACCCAAGCTGAGGGGTTAACTTGCAAATTGCACATGATAAAATGTTCCTCTGATTTTGAGACATCATAATAATGAATATTATGTAGTGGTATGGTTTTCACAAGCTTGGGCACCAAGATTAAGCATGTAAAGCAATGTATGTGCATGAAAACCTAGTTTTGGTGTAATGAGCAATTTACCCAAAACTTAGGGTGCAATATGTAAATTACCACTTCAATAAGGTCCCTAATGTTTCTTGCCATCATGAAGAGCAAAAAATATGAGAGGGTCGCCTCATTTGAATTAAGTTGGAGGAGAGAGAATCTTGATATTAAAATAATCAAGATTTAATCCTAATTGAAACCCTAATTTGTTTTAGGGCAAAAATAAATGTATTAATTAAAGGGCCTTCAACCAAAACTAAAATGGTTAGATTCATATGTGTGTGTGACTTCCTTGAGCTTTGCAAGGACCAAGAAAATATCCAAGGGAGTGGATAACTCACACACAATTTTATAAGAAAAAGAAATATCCACTCACATATGAATATTAATATAATATGATTTAAGGTGCTTGATTTGCTTTTCTTTAAATCATGGATAATTGAGAGTGATAAGAGGCAAATAATATAGCCTCTTCCCTAAGGAATATGAGGGGGAAGAGGCGGCCACATTTTTGGGATTAATTGGATTTTTGCAAAGTACATTCTCTCTCATTGAATTTTTATAAAAGAACCTTTTATAAGCCAAATGAAAGGCTTTTTCGACCCTACTTCTTCTACTTGCTTGGGAAACGACCAAGGGAGCTTGGGAGGGTCAGGAGGACGACCCCCAACCTGTTGGTAAGCTTCTTGACCTTGGTTCACCATGATTCCATGGTGGAAATCGAAAATAAATTATGGATTTCTTCCTATTTCGATCTCCTCTTTAATTCTAACCATTCCTTTTCACTCAAACCTTGAGGACGAGCCTTGGAATGGTGAAAGGAGTTGCATCCACCATTGTTTCCGTGAGCATGGAGATTTGGAGCTAAATTGGAGGTGGGTTTTATAACTTGAACCCTTGATTTTGTTATTGCATTCAATTTCTTATCAAATAATGATCATTTCCATAATTGCAATAATTGATTTGGTTGATTGATGCAATCACCATGGAAACCACCGAAGGTTTCGTGAGTTTAGAGATTGAAGATGATAAGCACACACCTCTACAAATATCCAAGGCAAATGGTTTTGTTTGGGTTGCTAAAACGGTTTCCCAAACCGTTTGGGAGCAAACGGTTTCAAACTGTTTAGAAGCAAACGGTTTCATCAAACCGCATGAGACCAAACGATTTCAAAACCGTTTGGGGGAGTTGACCAAGGGTTGACCGTTTGAGAATCATGTTCCTAATTATGTTGTTTGATAACCCACCAAATGTTATGGATTAATTCCAAAGAAATCATGAGTTGAAGGCTAATCAATTAGGCAAACCCTAATTGGATTAAGTGCTGATTTTCAACTTGATTGATTTGACTTTTTGGGTTAATTAGCCCAAACGGTTTCAAAACCGTTTGGGGATCACCCAAATGGTCTCAAGACCGTTTGGAGGTCTAGGGTTGGATATGATTAAGTGTTTGAAGATCCAAAGATATGGTGTTAATCCTAATCGACTAAGTGCTGATTTTGCATTGGAATGAGTTGATGTTTTGGGTTGACTGACCCAAACGGTTTCAAAACTGTTCGGGAATCACCCAAACGGTCTCAAGACCATTTGGGGGTAACCCAAGACCGTTTTTAGGTCACCCAAGACTGTTTGGAGGTCTAGGGGTGAGTATGGTTAAGCAATTGATGATCCAATGATACTAAGTTAAAGTGTAATCAATTGCTGATTTGGTGATCAATCCAATGATCCAAACCCTAATGGGTTGACTTGGATTTTGATGATATGATGGGAAAATGGTCTCAAGACCGTTTGGTGGTCATCCAAACGACCTAAAGACCGTTTGGGGTCAGGTCATGTTCAATTTGGATGATGGTTCAATGGTTTCAAAGTAACTAATCTTACATTGATTAGTGTTGAAGGATCATCGATTCCAAGCCCTAATTCAATTGATTCAAACCCTAACTGATGACTAATTAAAGGTCAATTGAGGGTAAAATCAGTTGAAGGTTGACCTATTTAACTCAATTGAAGTATGAGAATAGGTCCAATTGATGATTGGTTCCATGAATTCAACGATTGAAGGAATCAACATTGGAAACCCTAATCCAATTTGATTGGTTGAGACCATATTTGGTCCATGCAGTTTTGAGGAGGTTTGGACCAAATGGTCTCAAGACCATTTGAGTCCAAATGGTCTCAAGACCGTTTGGGGCCAAACAGTCTCAAGACCGTTTGGGACCAAACGATCTCAAACCGTTTGGAGACCCAAAGTGCAAACGGTTTCAATACCTACTTTGTCTAATTGATTTCAAGTACAACTTGTTCAAATGGTTTTCAACCAATTGATGTATGAGAACCAAGATCATTGAGGGTCTAAGTAATTGAATTTGTGAAGATCAACATGGTTAACCCATTTGAATATTTCATGTAATTGAAGGTCCAATATGGTGAACTTATTTAGATACTTAATGCAATAGAAGATTTCAATGGTTAACCCAATTGATCACTTTGTGGAAATGAAAGTTTAATTGGTCAATCCTTTCGAATTCTTTATATAATTGATGGTTTATTTGATTATACCATTTGGACATCTAATATGATCAAAGGTCAATTAGCTATGTGATTATTAAAGATGTAGACCCATGATGATTGTGAAGGTTAACCCTAGCTATGTGTACTCAAGTGAAGAGTTGACCTAGATTAATCGTGGTGTAGCTAACATCCTAAAGAGGATGAGAGAGGGAATGAGAGGGATGAATGCTATGTGTGAAATCCTAATTAGAGCAATGTTATGTGTGAAACCCTAATTAGAGCAATGCTATGTGTGAAACCCTAATTAGAGCAATGTTATGTGTGAAACCCTAATTAGAGCAATGTTATGTGTGAAACCCTAATTAGAGCAATGCTATGTGTGAAACCCTAATATAGGGAAAAACTGAGTGTTATCAGAAATCCAGGGTGATGATATAACCCTAACTTAGTGTAACAATGATGGAAAACCCTAATTTAATGGGAATTGTACATCCTTACCTTAATTTGGGTATGAGGTAAGAAGAACCTTATTTGGATGTGAATAGAAAACCTTAATCCCTAAAATGGAGTAAGGTGTATGGAACCCTAATATAGGGTAGTGCCATTAATCCTATGTGAAGACTTAGCACTGGGTGATGTGTTGTGAAATCCATAAATATATGGAATATGCTATGTGAATCCTCAAATTATAAGTATGGAGAATATTATTCCTAATAGTGGAATAGTGTTTAATGTTATGACAAATGTGATGAACTGGTGCATAAAGTATTAGGATGGGGAATACCCTAATACAAGCTAAGTGTATAAACCCAAAAAAAAAGATAATGGTGTTGAGGGAAGTGATACCTTAAGATATGATAGATATCACATCCAACACCCTAATACTGGTATCTTGATGTGTTATAAGTCCAGTATAATTGGATGAATGACACATGAGATGTGTCATGTCAATGGTTACATTGAGATGTAATGCACTCTGTGAATGTAGGCTAACATGCCTTACAAAAAGGTTAATCCAAACCTATAAACTATGATGCAATCATATTCTGATAAAGATGAGAGAGAAACTCATACTTTGTGTTGATAATACATTCAATGATGAATGATGAGTATAAATAGGTATGATTGAATACTTATGTTATTCATATTGATTCCTTGCTATGTGAATCCCTAATACAGGGTAATGCTATGTGAATCCCTAATACAGGGTAATGTTATGTGAAACCCTAATACAGGGTAATGCTATGTGAAGTTCTAACATAGAGTAATCCTATGTGAAGCTCAAATACAGACTAATGGGTTATAAATGTAATAAGATAACCCTTGTATTGCATGGTACCGATATGTAATTGCATCAAGATTACTAATCATGCAGATATATTGAGATGATGAGCATAGCCAGGTATGAGCTATGATGTTCTCTATACTGAAAATGTTCTATAGGCCTTATAAGCCTTCATATGCTTGTTGCTTAGTGAGATGTAACCTACAATTAATGAATCTTGTGTGTCATATGATGTGCTAATTATCTTAGATTGTTTATGAGCTTCATAAGCCATAATATGCCTTATTTCCTATTAAGGGGTAATAAGAGGTGGTATGAGCTTTGTTAACTATGTGCAATGCTTTGTGTAGCAAGAATTACAATGTCCCTGGGTCAGATGATATGAAGGTATGAAGTTACCTAATAAGTGGTAACAAATGTTCTATGGTGAGTTATGGGTTCAAATACCCAGATTCTTTAATCATGATGATGAACTTGTTAAGAAGTGGAATTGTAATGATGAACCTGTTAAGAGGTGGAAATGTACTTGATGAGTTGAGGGATTAAGATCCCAACACTTTGTGAAAAGAGTATGGCTACATGCCATGACTCCACAATAACAATGCCAGGCTTTAGATATATTATCTAAGTCTGAAGAGAGTTAATGCTATGATAATGATTCTGTAGTGAATAAATGTTATATATGTTCTTCATTTTCCTTAATGGATAAGTGACATGTTGCTCTTTCAAGTTAGAGGTGCAATGTTAGAGATAAGAATAATATTCTAATCAGTTAGACATTGAATTAGCTGCTGACAATCAAATATGATTCCTATGTGCATATTTATCTTCTTAAGCTACAATAATAGTGATTCTGGTAGAGAGTTATATCTCTCGCTGGGGCAATTTACAATTGTCTCACCCCCGTGGGAATGACGTTTTTTTTAGCGGACGCGGACGAGGTGGCAGAAATCCTTCAGTAGGTGAAGGACAGCAACAACAACAGCAGGGACAGCAGTGAAGTCTCAGGTGGAGACACTGGCTGTTATGCCTTGTATAGATGAAAATAGAGTCCTATGTGTCGTCTCTGTACTCTCAGGTCCTCAGAGTAGTAGTTAGTGCTTTCGAGATTTTGGCTCAGTGCCTCGAGATTTTTATACTGCATGTGTTTAGTTTGACAGGATAGTTAATGCTTGTAATTCTCAAAAGGAGATGATACAGAATATGTACCTTTGAACAAGAATGTAATTATGTTACTTTGGTTCTATGTGAGAAAGGTTTCCTTTGATGGATCTCTTGATAAAAAGGTTTTAATTTTTAGTGATTTTTGGTAATCTGTTGCTTAATGAACGCTTCTGCATTAGTTAATTTTGCTTTCATGAGTTGTATGCCACAATACAAGTGGATCTTATACCACTTGATATGCATGGTTTCGATGTTATCCTTGGGATGGATATCTTAGAGAGGTATAGAGTTGTTTTGGACTGTGGTTCCAAGCAAGTTGTGTTTGATGATGGCGGTAGGAAGTGGATCTTCCAAGGAGATAGGAAGATTCTTCTGACGTATCTGGTGTCAGCTATGGTGGCAGAGAAGTTGCTACGGCAAGGATGTGAGGCGTTATTAGCTCACGTTGTAGATACCGTTGCAGCTACCAAGGAGAAAGGTCCTTGCCTTGAAGAGGTGTCAGTTGTCTGAGAGTTTTCCGATGTGTTTCCGGATGAGTTTCATGGTGTTCCTCCACCCCCGAGAGATTGCTTTCGAGATCAATCTGGTTCCAGGAACGCAGCCAGTTGCACAGACACCGTATAGGATGGCTCCAGTAGAGATGGCAGAGCTTAAGAAGCAGTTGCAAGAGTTGTTGGAGAAAGGGTTCATCCGACCGAGTACGTCACCTTGGGGTGCTCCAGTGTTGTTCGTTAAGAAGAAAAATGGATCGATGCGACTGTGTATAGATTACTGACAGTTGAACAAGGTCACGATCAAGAACAAGTACCAGTTACCAAGGATAGATGATCTGTTTGATCAGTTGCGTGGTGCGACAGTGTTTTCGAAGATCGATCTACGGTCCGGATATCATCAGTTGAGGATTAAGGCAGATGACATACCGAAGTCAACTTTCAGGACGAGGTATGGTCACTTCGAGTTTGTGGTTATGCCGTTTGGGCTAACCAATGCACCTGCTATTTTCATGGATCTGATGAACCGAGTGTTCCGTATGTTTCTAGATCAGTTTGTTGTAGTCTTTATAGATGACATCTTGATCTATAATCGGGACAAGAAAGAGCATGAGCGACATCTTTGACTAGCGTTGACTCTTCTTCGCCAACATCAGTTGTATGCCAAGTTCAACAAGTGTGAGTTCTGGTTGAAAGAAGTAACTTTCTTAGGTCACGTGATATCTGCAGAAGGAGTTAAAATGGACCCAAAGAAGGTGAAATCCGTTGCAGAATGGGAACAGCCGAAGACGCCAACTGAAGTTCGTAGTTTCTTGGGTCTAGCAGGATACTACCAAAGGTTTATCAAGGACTTTAGTGCAATTGTGTTACCGATGACAAAGTTGACTAGAAAGGATGTACCTTTTGTCTGGGATGATCGTTGTCAGCAATCTTTCCAAAGTTTGAAGGAGAGGCTGACTAGTGCTCCAGTGCTAGTGCTGACAGAGCCTAGGAAGGGCTATGTTGTTTTCTGCGATGCTTCCAAGAAAGGTTTAGGTTGTGTGTTGATGCAGGAAGATCATGTGGTTTCTTTTGCTTCGTGACAGCTTAAGAAACACGAGGAGAACTATCCAACTCATGATTTGGAGTTGGCAGTAGTGGTTCATGCGTTGAAGATTTGGAGACACTATCTTTACGGGGAAGTGTGTCAGATCTTTACAGATCATAAGAATCTGAAGTACATCTTTTCGCAGCATGAGTTAAACATGCGACAACGTCAATGGATGGAGTTAATCAATGATTACGACTACACCATCGAGTACCACCCTGGTAAGGCGAACGTGGTAGCTGATGCGCTTAGCCGAAAGTCTTCTTCTCTTTCTTCAAAGAAGGCATAGTTGAGTTCCTTGGTTTGCCATAGACGGGATATGCTTGTTTCCTTGTGACAGATGAATGTGCAGATGGAAGTTTCTTTGCTAGTTGGACTTTTAGCACAGATGCAAGTCAAGCCTACATTGAGGCAGCAGATCAAAGATGCACAGCAGACAGATGATACAGTACAGTTGATCAGATCAAAGTTCGGCAGTGAGAAGCGTGATGGGTTCCATGAGTCCGAGGATGGACTAGTTTGCTATCGTGATAGGATGGTGGTCCCCGATGCTGATGATCTGAGGAAGCTAGTGCTCGAGGAAGTACAAACATCGATGTATGCTATGCATCCAAGAGTCACCAAGATGTATCATAGTCTGAAGGACTTGTATTGGTGGCCCGGCTTGAAGAAAGATGTAGCCGAGTTTGTGGCTAGGTGCGCGGTTTGTCAGCAAGTCAAAGTTGAGCATCAAAAATTGGTAGGTATGTTGCAACCCCTGCCGATACCAAAGTGTAAATGGGATCATATAACCATGGATTTCATAGTTGGTCTACCCAGGACGACTAGGGATCATGATTCCATTTGGGTAATAGTGGACAGATTGTCGAAGTCTGCCCATTTCATACTGGTAAAGACAACGTATACCGCCGAGAAGCTCGCTCGAGTATATGTAGATGAGATAGTGTGTTTGCACGGTGTGCCAGCTATGATAGTTTCTGACAAAGGTCCTCAGTTCATGAGTCATTTCTGGGAACAGTTGCACAAAGCATTGGGAACGCAGTTGAGGTTCAGTACCGCCTTCCACCCACAAACAGATAGACAATCTGAGAGGACTATTTAGACTTTGGAGGATCTCCTTCGAGCTTGTGTTTTGCAGTTCCTAGGTAGTTGGGATGTACATCTCAGTTTGATAGAGTTTGCTTACAACAATAGTTATCAGCGGAGCATTGACATGGCTCCTTATGAGGCCTTGTATGGCAGGAAGTGCAGATCTCGTTTGTGTTGGTACGAGTCTGGTGAATATCAGATTTTGGGTCCTGAGTTAGTACATCAGACAACAGAAAAGATCAAAGTGATACAGCAACAGTTGAAAGCGGCACATGATAGGCAGAAGTCTTATGCAGACAATCGACAACGAACTTTGGAGTTCCAGGTAGGAGACAAAGTGTATCTTAAGGTATCGTCGTGGAAAGGTGTGCTAAGGTTTGGACGGAAAGGTAAGCTAGCACCCGGGTATATGGGGCCATACCCGATCATAGCACGTATGGGCAAAGTAGCTTACGAGTTGGAGATACCGCCATAGTTGCACAGGTTACACCCAGTGTTCCATGTCAGTATACTGAAGAGAAGTCACCCAGAAACATGAACAATGATACAGCCGGTCGAGGTTGAGCTTGATGAAGATGTGACCTACGAGGAAGGTCCTGTAGCAATCCTTGACAGAAGGGTTAAGAAGCTGAAGAGGAAGGACCTGGTTCTTGTGAAGGTTCTTTGACATCATCGTGGCGTTGAGGAAGCCACATGGGAGCTTGAGGAGGAGATGAGAAGGATGTACCCCTCGCTTTTCTCTTCGGATTTTGGGGACGAAATCCCTTTGTAGGGGGTTAGCTTGTAAGGACCCTGACCTTCATTTAGGACTTATCCTGTTTGCTTTGCTTAACCCTGATGCTTAGTTGCTTGCTAATCACCTTTAGTGGTGATTAGGGTTTGCTTGTGCTTTGTTGAGAGCTGGAGGTTCTACTTGCAATTAACCCAAGTCTAGGGTTTGTGGGCAAGTTTGTCACCTTGTGAGGTGTTCCTCCCTCTCCTTGCTTCCTCTAGTGTTGAGAGGAAGGCCTGGGCTCGTTGCTTGAGTTCCTTTGGGATTGGTTGAGCTTGTTGGGCTTTGTGGTGCCTTGTTTTTGTTTCTTTGAGCCTTGTGTCGGGCAAGAGCATGCTTGTGTCGCCCAGGGTGTGTCGCCCATGGACCCCCTTTGACCTTCTTTGACCTCGTTAGTGTCACCACTAGTGGAAACTTGGTGCTTGATGCTTGCATGTGGAAATGGCCTTGGACATGTGTTTAAGACATGCTAGAGTGGTGGCATTGCCCATGGACAAGTGTCCCTAGGTGGGCGACACCTTGCTTTGTTTTACCTTGGTTTCTCCTCCATCCCCTTTTATATATGTGTTTCCTTTCCCTTGCTAAGGATCCCTTTATTTCTTTAGTCTCCCTCTCCCTTGGTGCACGACACTCTCTTCTCTTACAAGCTTGGTGGTCGATCCTTCTTGGAGTCTCCTTCTTCCTCTAGTGGTGGCCGAACCCTAGAGTACCTTGCTCTTGTTCTTGTGGTGGTGCTTGGGGCTTGGAGCTAGGAGCTTGGAGCTTGCTTAAGGCGGGTTACATAACTCCTAACCCTAACTACATTACCATCTTCTATGTTCTTGTTTATATGTTGCTTATGATCATGTTGGCTATGCATGTTGCTAGTTTAGTTCCTTGCTTAGTTGCCTCTTGTTGGCCGAACCTATGTTCTAGGGTTTCTTGGTGAGCAACACTCATTTCTCTCCTTGGTCTAGAGGAGTGAGCTTGAGTGCTAGTAATATGGGCAATACCCCTCTCTCGTTTAAGTTGAGAGGTGAGCTTGTGTTCTAGTTGCTTGAGCAACACCCTCCTCTCACCATGAACTTGAAAGGTGAGCTTTGTTGTGGTTGTAAACCTTATTAGGGTTGTTCCTTGTGTTGCCCGATTGGTGATAAGAAATGTGCAAGACCCCTCTCTCTTCGTTGTTGAGAGTGAGCCATCTTCTTGAGCCATTAGGGTTTGGTTCCCTTGTGCTTGAGGTTGAGGACGACCTTATGGAGTTGCATCTTGATCGTTATGATCTTGGGGGAGGTGATGCCCGATACTCCTCTTGATCTTGAGCCTTGGACGACACATGTTGTGGTTGTGTCGGGCGTTGCTTTTGGTCCCTGCCTTGTGTGTGTGTGTCGGGCATCACACCTTGATGAGTAACCTGCCCGATACACTTAGTCTTTGTGATGGTTTGGTTTCGTTATGCCTTGTTGTGGTGGAGCGTTTCTAGCTAGTCTGTGGTGGGCGTCACCCTTTGGTCTTAGCTCTGTGTGTGTCGGCCGACAGCACGACACTTGATGGGCGTTGCACAACACCTTAGTGCCTGATACATGTGCTGACCGATATGCCATGAGGCACGACACACCGTCGCAGGACACGCTTCTTTGGCTAGTTGCACGCTTGGTTGCCCGTTATCCTTGATGCCTGACGGAGTGTTGCACGACATAGTGCATGGTACACCTTGCACGATATGCCCCTTGGGCTCAGTTGCACGATAGACCCTGCTGCACAACACAGCGTTGCATGGTACACCCTTGCTGTCATGTTTGGCCGATATAAGATGGTATGCATTTGAGTGATAGATGATAGGGGAGAGTACCCTGCCTGATACCATCTCTAGTGAGGGTGCCCTACCCGTCACACTTCTTGTGAGGGTAGTGGGCACTTCTTGTGAGGGTCCTGTCTCTTATGGAAATCTATGCGCTAGCTCTTGTTAATGCATCATGTTGGTTTTCGATGGTAAACCTTGACCTGCTTAATTGTGATAGTAGGTTACACCTATGTATCTTACCATGATATTACCTGTGTGTGTGTGTAATCATCTTAATGATATGAATAATGCTGAGATAATGGTAAGCATATAAGATGCTTTGCATAAACTGTATCTATGGTCACAGGTTGAGGCATGAATGATAACATATATATAATCAATCAATGTTGCCCTATGTTGACAATATGAATCTTCTGTTAATTCATGATGAGTGTGTATACTAACCATGCAGGTGACTCATCCAATGGAAAAGCCAGGAATAAGGGCTATGAGGTATATATATATATACATATTTGAGTAACACTGCTTTGATGGTTACTCTTGATGATGAGATAATATGCTTGGTGTGTTTTGATCTGAAGACTTGAGTATTGGCTAAAGTGCTAGGATTGATATCCCATGGTGATGATGTAAGCCTTGAGAGGCAGTGACACTATGTGATGAGGGATTGAGATCCCATGGCAATATAATGTTGGATCCTTGTATGGACCAGGATGATGTTGAGTTCCATATTGTTGATTCTTGCTATAAGTTTGCATGTTATACAACTTGGTTGAATCTTGCAATCCACTTAAAACATACTAATTAATCACAGTGGAACAAATCATGTAGTTTGCCATGGCCATAGATCCATAATCGCCAGGAGCTGGTGATGGTGAAACAGGTTCTCCTGCGGGTTAACCTGGAAGCACATATTATTGAATATGTGTGGTTTCTCCTAGCCGAAAATGAGGAGATATGAGTGCAACTTCGGTTGTAGACTCCATAGTGCGGATTCAGGCCCATAGCTCAATATGTGAAGAGCATGGTGAACATGCCCATGTCTCAGGATATGTGATATGAGAGCATGAATGCGTTCATGGCTCAGAGCACGGTGAACAGGCCCGTGGCTCAGTTTCACTAGCGCTGATACCTGTACCGAGGCGGGCTAGGCAGAGGGTAGCCTGACCCTGTGGATGAGGCCACTTAAGCATGAGACTGCGGTCCTGCTTGTGTTGTACTCGTGCACTGACCACGAGGTGGGAGGTCGTGGAGTCCAGCTCTTCCATTGACCTTGTATGGCACTGGCTTGGGTTTCGCAACCGAAGGTTGGATTTGAGCGGTACGGCTCACTTCCTCAGGGCATAATAATACGTAATTCAGACGAATAGTATTTATTGCTTAAGGCAAAACACAAAACATTGATTGAGGCCTTATTTGAGTAGTTGATCTTGTTATACAAGCAGTTGCTTATACGTTCCTTATGATATGTGGTAAGATCTTATAAATCTTATCTTGTCAATCATGTTCCATAAAGAGATAATTGGTGATATGCCTTCCGTACATCTGGTAAGCTTGCTGGTATGAATAACTCTACTTCATAAACTGCTATTGTTATACCTGTTACCAGTTATCTGATGTTATTGCTTTAATCTTCCTTTGGTTTTATAGTTTCGGCGGGGAGTTATGTTTCTCGCTGGGACTGTGTGTCTCACCCCACTGGTTTATAACTTTTTAAGGTGTTCGAGCTAGACGTGGTGGTGGTCAGGGAGTTGCGACCGAGCAGGAAGAAGAGTAGTAGAAGGCAAGAGGTGGACATGCTGCTATTTTGGTCGTTTTGTAATAGAGCCTAGAGTCATCCCTGTATTCTCAGGTCCTTGGAGGCGTTTTGACGTTGTTTCACGATGTATAGCCGTTGATGTTTTGTGTATCTTGCTGTTGGCCGGATGTGGGCCGTTATGTACATATAACAGGTGATGAACTCATGTGATAGCTAGACAGTTGATCCTCTAAGTTGTGGACACGTATCCAGCTTGTATATGTTTATATGACCTTTTTTCTTGCAGGACGAGGACCGAAATGTAATAGCTTCTTAGTTTATCTGCTTTCTGCAATCGGTTTTAATTAACCCGTGTTTTTGGTAATCTGTGGTTATGGTGATTTCCGCACGTTTTTGCGTAACACCTCGCTGTCTGTGTGATAGTGGGATGTGTTGCCACACTATGTCTCATACACAAAATCACCACATCCATTATCAACAAAGAAGACAAGTTATGGATGGATATCTTCACCAAAAATACCTCAAACAACAACCACCATGGTTCTTCACTGCTTCCAGGATGACTTCGCCACTATGGAAGCACATAGCCAACATTCTCCACATCATGTCTGACACCATCCATACACCACCACATAAATGGAACAAAACCAAATTTTGGCATGATCCTTGGTGGCATGTACATAAACTCATCAACCTTCAATTACCTACCAGGATCATTCCCAACTCCATATACAACTACAACAACAACCAAGCACTAACCAAACTGGGATCATGTAGAAACAACATCCTCAAGAATTTCCTTAAAGGATGGACGGATCCAACAACATATTCAGATATCCCGCAACAACTTGAATACAATACATCCAAAGACATCACATTGATTTGGGGAACTAAATACACAACCAAACATGCATGTATTTTTTTTATATACAGGGGACAAATCAAACATTACAATATTATATGGAAGACACGATGCCCACTCAAAATACACATCCTGATATGGCTAAACTGCCATGATAGAGTACCAACTGATATGATGATGGTACATAGAGGATTTCAGGGACCATCTAGATGCCCACTATGTAACAAAAACGAGGAAACAACCCAACACCTTTTCTATGGATGTCACATATCCAGACTGATCTGGACACATTACACCACAACCACCATCATCTTAGCTGACTCCAATCTCAACACCTTCCATAGGTTGCAAAACACTATAAGTAGAACAAACAGATACACTCAACATAATACTTTGATTGCTGCTATTATATGGTCTATATGGACATCTCGTAACAAGATTTAGTTTGATAACCACATTCTATCTATAGCTAGCATTCTAACAGGTGGATACAAATTATCACAATTTCCTACATGGCAGGTTACAACAACAGAGACAGAGCTCACAAGGAGCTCTATAACCAGATCGCTGAGCCTAACATCACGAGAGCACAGATAGAACACCCGGTGGAAGGCAGTGGGGAAAACTGAGGTCACCCACACATCTAGATTATATCTAGCATGCCACATGCTATATTTATGTAATGGGTGACCCCGCCCATTTTGATGATGATATGTACATTATTAACAAATCCTACCACCTAGGGATACACCCCTGATAAACATATCCCTTTTGTATTTTTGCTATCTTTATGTACTAACAACATGTTACCATATGGCTTATTGCGGTTTGTATGAGCCAACATCAATACCGGGAAAGCTTATCGATATTTTTTTATAGATAGACATTTCTCTTTTGTATTTCTTTTATACTAGGCATAAACACGTGCTATGCACGTGTGCCTTAGTAGACTACAATCAATAATTTATATATTTAACTTAAAATTTTTTAAAAAATATGTGCAAATGTGCAATATATATATTAATATGACTTCTCATACAAGATCAATACGTAATTTAAAAAAACAGTAGAAAAAATTGCATCCAGCGCGACTTTCAATAGATTTTGTCCCCACCCCCCCCAAACTCCCACTTCTCCCCACCCACCCCACCCTGGCACCCTACCGACCCCGCGGGAAAATCCCCAACCCAACCTCGAGTTTAGCCGCGCCGACCGCTCAATTCAAAGCAGTAGCCGCGCCGACCGCTCAAAGCAGCAGCGGCGCCAGCCACCGCCAGGAGCAGCGACGACGGCCACCGCAAGGAGCAGCGGCCACCACTCCAGCAAGCGGCGACGGCCACTACACAAGCTGCAGGTATGTCCTTTCTTCATCCTTCCTTACAGTACCTCCTCCCATCCTCCACACCTCCTCCTCTTCTTGGTTTACACGTGTCTCATCCCTTCCATCATTCTTCTTTTGTTATTAGGTTTTCTTTTCCAATTTCCAACAGCTCATATTCCAGACGAGCTGATTGCTTGGTGAGCAGGGAGCAGACGATAGATAGGCAGCCTTTCTCCACTTCGTTTGATTGAATTCCGGCCCATATGTCCTCAATTTCTCTCCCCTAATCTTGCTCACTTTATTCCTCTGATTCTGATACACAGCGTTGTATCTGGTTTGTTTGGCTGTTTGAGGCTTCTGCAAAGTGCATATAGTGGTTCAGTAAGTGTTGCCGTGCATACAGTGCTCCAGTACAAGATCAGGCAGTTCCTGTCCCGTGATTAAGTAATCCATTTTTAGGCAACAAAGTAATAACATAAATTTTTTTTTGGTGACTAAGAACCTGTACACAAGCCCCTTTAAGTCAAATTAAACTACTGTAGCTTTTGAGAATCTGTACTGTTTTGTTTTTGATCTTATGTAGTCTCAACCAATGAATCTCTTGCATTCTATATATCAAGTGACAGTTTTCCTGAATTAAACAATAAGTTTGATCTTCTTGAAATGATTATTATTATGCATCTTCTATACTATAAAATCAGTTAATAGTGCTATGCTTATAGTTTGAATGTTGTATTAACAGATGCCAGGAGGAAAAGGGTCAGGTTCACCAATTTAGACTGTATCCAGAGTTACAAAAGTCAAGTCAAGTAGTGCTCCTAATAGTGAGTAATTCCATGCCCTTCTAACTTCTCAAAATTTAGATATTTATAAGAGCATCTATGCACTACCTAAAACAGAAGCATATGTGTGGCATATACTATAACTAACTCTTAGCAACATTATGTGTAGATGATGACCAAAAAATCTGAATACAAGTCCTTAAGGAAACGGATTAAAGAAACTGTTGGTGACACACCTGCTAAAGAACATTGCAGTGAAAATATTTGATGGAAAATGATCAAGACATGCCAAGAGAAGGTATGTTTAGTCAGAACATATATGTTAGTAGCTTGTTAGTTGATTGGGGACAAAGAGGTGTGCTTTTTGGATTGGAACTGCAACCTGATATATATTGCACTCACAACTTTCCTTAAGTAGTCTGAAATTTTCCTAACATGGAAGGACCCATGATCACCATGTTGGGGTATGTAGCATGGATCCTTCTTTTCCTTTCAGCTCCTTTGGGTCATATTCTTACTGGTGCATTGAATCCTAACCACTCCTCATTAGCTCTTCCCTAGTCAATTCAGTCTACCTCTTTCCATTTTGAATTCCGTTTGACTTAAAAACTATATTTCAAACTTATGCATTTCTGGTTTACAAAACATATATGATATATCCCTTGGTCGTTTCACGCTTGCTTCAGCCCTGCCTAGGTCCTTCAATGGCCCACGTGTGCTTACATTCAAATAAAATAAGAGCAACACAATTATCATCTACAATAGGACGGGTCATGAGTAGTTTTAGCTTTAGATCATCTTCTCAGGAAATCAATACATATCAAGCTTCAATATATTCTATTAATCAATGGTTCAAACGTTAAGTAGCATGTATGAGTAAGTTCTGTTGGTTTTTTGGATATGCCACACTCAAATTTTGATGATACAAATATTTTCCAAATAACATTACTAACATGTTCTTTAAGTATTATAGAGATATGTTGTGTTCTGTTATGTTTTGTTGAGTGTCATGTGCATAGCATGTGCCTCACTTATGCTGTTCACTTCTATAGTTTAGTTCCATATTGCTCATCTCTGCTTTAGTCTCTATTCTCTTCTGTTATATAAGAGACTGCATTGTACACTGTTTTACTCAATAAACAAGTCTCAGTTTATTTATATGGTATCAAGAGCAGGCCCAGTTCCCTTTTTTTCTTCCCACCCCGCCCTGATGCCCCAAGCCCGCCCCCCCCGACCGTCGCTTCCCCCCCCGGTCGCCGTCGGGTTCCTTGCCCAGTGCCGCCACCACCACCTGCCCCCCCGGCCGCCGCCTCCCCCCCGTCGCCGCCAGGTTCCTTGCCCTGCGCCGCCGCCGCTGCTCCCTCTCCACCAACCACCCGCCGCCGCCACCACCTGCCCCCCCCCCCAACCCGCTGCCACCACCTGCCCCCCACCCGCCGCCACCCCTCCTTGCTGCTGCCGCCGCAGCCTCGTCACCCACCGGCTGCCGTCACCCCACTTCCCCCTCTCCTCCCCACTCTACCCACCGGCTGCTACTCTTCTCCGTCCTCTACTTTCCCCACCACCAACTCCCTTCCTCTGCTCCTAGCGGTTCATTTGTTCTTCCGGACAGCCATAAATCTCTCACGTTGAGAGTCCTCTACGTCTTCGAATTTTTTTTTCTGCCTGCGCCTCATGAAGGAATATTGATTTCCTCATGTCAGCGTAGGTTCTTTTTATCCATCTCTGCCCGAAAACGGGTTCTTTTGATCTGATGTGTCAGATCCCTGCTGCTACTATTGCCCCGTAGAGGGTTCATTATTTAATGTCTGCTGCTGCCCATCGTGGGTTCATTCGTTGCTGCCTGCTGCTGATACGCCACCATCGCGCTACTACCTGCCTCTGCCCAGTATGGCTTCCGTGGAGCCTCCTCGGTCTCTCTGTGTTCCCACTGTCAAGCTCGATGGATCAAACTACCATTTGTGGTCGGCGTCCTTTGTACTATACGCGAAGGCTCAAGGCCGATACTCACATCTTACCACTGATCCGCCTCCTGCCCCTGCTGCTACCGCTGACGACAAGACCAAACAAGCTTATGCCCAATGGTCTAAAGACGACTCGGGCGTTATGTCCTGGCTTCCCAATAGCACCGAGCCGCGCATTAGTCAGTCTCTACTGTGCCTTCATGATGCCAAAACAATGTTGAATCAGCTGTCTCATCTCTACTCGCACCAACAAAATCCTAAGAGGGTTTTTGAAATTTTCAAAAACCTAGCCAAGGAGTACTGCTCAGATGCGTCTATTGAAGATTTTTACAACCAATGTTCTGCTCTCTGGAATGAGTGTGAGATCTACCGCCCTCTGACTGCTGACATCAAAGAGGCTCAGAAGCAGCGCAATGAACTCCAACTTGTTCAGTTCCTGGCTGCCCTTCCTGCATCTTTTTCTGGCGTGGTTGATCAAATACTGTCAAGTGATCCGCTACCGACTCTTCGCGATGTTCTCAAGCGGGTCCAACGACTACCATCTGTCTCCTCTACACCTGCTATTGAGCATCCTACCTTGGTTGCTCGTAGTACTGATTCTGGACGTGGCCGCGGTCGAGGACGTGGCCGTGGAGGACGTCCACCACCTTTTGGAGGAAGGGGCACTTCTACTGCTCCTGGACGAGGTCAAGCCACTGGACCTCGCTACTGCAACTGGTGTGGTCGTGACAATCATACTGAAGATAGGTGCTGGATCAAGCACGACAAGCCCCCTTGGGCAAACCAGGCCTCCACTGAAGCTACTACTGAAGCTGCATCCGATCCACCGACTGCTCCTCCATCCACTGACTGACGTCACTCTAAATTTGAGAAATTCTTCCAGGAACGAATGACGCAACTACTTCGACATCGGCGGTCGGTTCCTCTGCTATGCTTGCGTCTCCCTTTGCCGGTAACCATAAGTGGTATATTGATTCTGTAGCATCTGTCCACATGGCAGACGACATCAACTTATTTTCTTCTCTATGTAAAACTTCGCATATTCCATCGGTCACAGTTGCGAATGGCTCGAAAACGCCTGTCCATGGTGTTGGCACAATTCCGCTATCTCGTAAGATGAATCTTCACTCTGTTTTATATATACCTCAATTTCCTGTTAATTTATAATCTGTCAGTAAAATTGTCAAACAACTTCAGTGCTCTATTAAATTTGATCCCTCTGGTTGTGTTTTGAAGGATCTCCGCACGAAGACAAGGATTGGTTCGGGCCATGAAGGACCAAATGGACTGTACTACTTGGATGGACCACCAGTAGCTTCAACTCTCTTATCTACATCTGTCGCAGGACTTCAGTGGCACTTCCGGCTGGGTCATCCGTCTGCTGCGAAGTTGAAGCTTTTATTTCCTGCTTTAGCTGAAAATAAATTCTCTTGTGAAACCTATGTTTTGGGTAAACAAACGAGGTCTGCCTTTCCTACTAAGAAAGTACTTGGGTCTAAAGATATTTTTAATATTGTTCATTCCGACATATGGGGTCCATGCAGTGTCCCGAGTCAAACTGGTGTTAAGTATTTTTTGACATTTATTGATGATAATTCTCGTGCTACCTGGCTATTTTTGCTCAAAGATCGAAGTATTATTTTGGACAATATCCGCATTTTCTTTCTGAAATAAAACCCAATTCAATAAAACCATCAAAATTCTCCGCACTGACAATGCCCTAGAGTTTATGCAGAAGTCGGTCACTTCCTTTTGTTCTGATCATGGCACCATACGCCAAACCACTTACCCCTATACTCCTCAGCAAAACGGTGTTGCTGAACGCAAAAATTACCATCTCTTAGAAATTGCTCGCACTCTTCTTATCCATCATAAAGTTCCTCACCGTTTCTGGCCTGAGGCAGTCACTACGACATGTTTTCTTATAAACCGCATGCCCTCTTCTGTTTTACAAAATCGCATATCTTACTCAATTTTGTTTCCTGATGCACCTCTTTTTCCTGTACCACCTCGCATTTTTGGGTGTACCTGCTTTGTTAAGAATCTGCGCCCAAGAATGTCGAAACTTGACCCTCGGTCTACTAAGTGCATTTTTTTGGGTTATTCGAGAACTCAAAAAGGCTATCGCTGCTTTGATCCGATACTCAGACAGTGGTTTGTCAGTGCGGATGTAGTCTTTTTTGAGCATATGCCCTTCTTTTCTGAGAATGAAGCAAGCCTATCTCGTGATGTGTTGGCACAAACACCTCTACCGGACATTGTTGAAGATTTGTCTGTCTCTGACCAGCCTGAAGAACGTCCGCTGCAAGTATACAAACGCCGACCGAAGACAAGCACTCCTTAAATGGCCCCTCCTCAACCAATTCCTACGTCTGCGGATGATCAAATAAACACTGAGGTAACTTCTGACTTGCACCTTCCTATCAGCTTACGCAAAGGTGTTCGCTCCTGTACTAAACATCCTATCAGTCATTTTTGCACATCTGACAATCTGCATAACAACTTTGCCTGCTTTACTTCTGCACTCTAGGCTGTCACTATTCCGAAAAATGCTACAGAGGCTCTTACTATTCCAACATGGAAGAAGGCAATGGACCAGGAAATGCAGGCACTATGATCGCAAGACATGGGAGCTTGTGGATCGCCCTTCTTCTTGCCCTACAATGGGCTGTCGTTGGATCTTTATTATTAAATATCAGCCTGATGGGACTATTGAACGTCTCAAAGCCCATCTTGTTGCAAAGGGCTACACACAGACATACGATGTCAATTATTTTGAGACCTTCTCTCCTGTTGCACGATTAAACTCTGTTCGCATTCTGATTTATGTTGCTGTGAATAAAGACTGGTCTCTTTTTCAGCTTGATGTGAAAAATGCATTTCTTTACGAAGATTTATAGGAAGAAGTCTACATGGAGCAACCACCTGGGTTTGTTGCTCAGGGGGAGTTTGCCTCCAAAGTATGTAAGTTGCATAAGGCCATCTATGGTCTCAAACAAAGTCCGCGAGCCTGGTTTGACAAGCTCAGTTAGATATTAGTCACCTTTGGCTTTCATCGTTCTCATTCTGATCATTTAGTCTTTATTCGCAAGCTAGTGGCTGGACTTGTCATTCTGATTGTTTATGTGGATGATATTATCTTATTTGGCAGTGACACTGTGGGCATACATGAAACTAAAACTTACTTAGAGAAGCACTTTGTCACTAAAGATCTCGGAAAACTTCGGTATTTCTTAGGCATTGAAGTCTCCAGACCATCTATAGGACTGTGTCTCTCTCAAAGAAAATATGTGCTTGATCTGTTGCAGGAAACTGGCATGCTAGGCTGCAAACCGGCTAACACTCCACTTGACCCAAACATGGATTGGGATGATGCAAACTCTCCTCCCTATACTGATCATCACCAGTTCAGGAGGCTGGTAGGCAAGCTTATTTATTTGACTGTCACATGAGCTGATCTTACTGCTGCCGTCAGATTCATCAGCCGATATCTTGACAAACCCCGACAATGTCATTGGGATGCTATATGCCATATTCTGAGATATCTTAAAAGTTCTCCAGGGAAATGCTTGATGTATAAGAAGCATGGCCACTGCAACCTATCTGGCTTCTCAGACTCGGACTATGCTGGAAGTCGTTCTGATCGAAAGTCAACATCAGACTACTGTACATTTGTGGGAGGAAACCTTGTCACCTGGCGAAGCAAAAAGCAGATTGTAGTCGACAGATCTAGTGCAGAGGTGGAATACCGAGCGGTGGCTCATACTGCGTGCGAACTGCTGTGGGTTCAGAGTCTCCTTTAGGAGTTTGATATATGTTATTCCAGCCCTATTCCGATGTTTTGTGACAACAAGACCTCCATTTTTGTTGCAAGCAACCCTACCTTTCATGAGATGACGAAACATATTGAGGTCCATTATTCGAGAAGCGGTTCTCTCTGGTAGGATTTGCACTCCATATCTCACTACTGACAAGCAAGTTGCAGACATCTTCACGAAGATACTTCCCAAAGCTCGTTTTCAAACTCTAGTTGACAAGCTGGGCATGTTTGACATCTACGCTCCAGCTTGAGGGGGAGTATAGAGATATGTTCTGTTATGTTTTGTTGAGTGTCATGTGCATAGCACGTGCCTCACTTATGCTGTTCACTTTTGTAGTTTAGTCCCATATTGCTCACCTCTGCTTTAGTCTCTATTCTCTTCTGTTATATAGGAGACTGCATTGTACACTGTTTTACTCACTCAATAAACAAGTCTCATGTTAGAGAGTCTGTTTATTAGTTATTTATATTGTCCTTATAATATGGGCCTCACTGTGTCTTGGCCCATTAGGGTTTAGTTAAGTCTGTATGCTTCCCTGTTCTCCTATTTATAGGAGCAAGGTTTCTCCTATCTAATACATCGACTAGCCGTCTTTTACTGTTTGGCATGGTATCAGAGCAGTGATCCAAAACCTAGTCCTAGAGGAGACCAAAAGAAATCGTTACGCCTGCGGGCGACCGCCGCCCTCTGGGCTGCCCGCCGGGCATTGCCTTCATCACTCCATCTCATCACGCTTGCTCCGCTTGTGGCATCCGCCTCCTGTGCCAGCACTTGGTCGGCCTCAACGCTGTTGTCGACCTGCGTGACGCTTGATCCGAGCAGTAGGTCATCCTCCACGAGCAGGTCCTCCCGTTCGGTTGTTCCGACGTCATTTTGGATGAAGGCGGCACCAGCAAAGATCCTAGCTTCCTCGAACTCTGCAGCGATCTACGCCTCGTCGTCAGGCTGCAGGAAATTCCCAACCTCACTGCTCCGTGTCTGTGCCTCGGCGCCGAACAGTTCCGCCCCGATCTCACCCTCGACGGATGCCCGTTGTACGTCTGCGTCGGCTGTGTGCAGCTGCCGCGAGTGTATCTAATGTCCACGACAGCCTCCGCTTCCTCCCCGACTACGCTCCCTCGATAGCCGCCCCGTTCTAATGCCCTGTAGCTCTGGCGTCGACGAGCTCCTTGACCGTCCCCGGCTATCGCGGCCAGCTTCACGAGGATCGCCATCATCTCCTTTGGTTCGTTGGGGACGAGGCTACCCCGGAGAGTCTTGTGCTGGGCGATAACAGCCGGATCTCTTAGGATCGTGCTGGTCCAGAAGCATACCCGTGCCCGGCAATATAAGAGGATTGTCCTATGTTTAATCTTGTCCCTGCTGATCGCACTCAAAGACATGCTTTGCTACTCCACTAACATTGCCAATCTCCTAGACTATCATGTCTATGACGTGGAGCTTATTGCCGTTGCCAACAACACTGCCTTGCGTAACCTCCTCATCAATACCTCCAGCAAATCTGTCATCGTCATCGAGGATATCGACTGCTCCCTGGATCTTACAGGCAAAAGGAAGAAGAAGAGGGACACACACATTAAGTTAGATGTTTTGACTTATTTTTCTTCTTCAATCTGCCTATGAAATGGCTTCAAAGAAGATTTATACTTTGATTTCTCTTCAAAAATTTTGATAGACTTTTTTTTTTAATTGGGGGCCGCGCCCCCCAAACCCCCCGGCAGTGCTACGGCATATATTTCTTTCTGGGGTGTTCCTTTATCATTCTCCACCCCAACCACTCTTAATTCTTTCCGTGGTTGGTGTGAAGGGGAGAAATAGAGAAGAGATGAGATGAAGAAGAAGAATTTCATTATGTTGTTCTATGGATCTTCGTGCTACATTTACTACTGATATATGGAGTCTTCTGCTGCTATTTGGTATATTTTGCTGCTAGATTGTTTATTCATCATCTACCTTGACTGCTGCTGTGAAGTTGCATACTTGGACGTCATCTTTGCTACTTGTGCTATGATTAGCACACTTTACATGCTGCTTTGTGCTTTTGCACTTTCTGCTGTCCGTGCTTTATTTGCACGTTGACTTTCTACTCTGTGGACCAACACTCTCTGGATTTATGACGTCTGCAACTGTGATGGATGCTTTATGAAGAGGGAAGATGATGAAGACATTTGTTGTTGACTTTACATGGAGCTTCGTCTACTGGAGTTATGTATTTGCTTGCTACTCTGCGATACTGGTCTTCTATCTGCCTACGTCGTCGACTCTCTACTGCTGTGCGCCAGCACTCTCTGGCATGTCTGTGCCTTGTTTGCACGTCGACTCTCTACTACTGTGTTCCAGCACTATCTGGCTCGTCCGTGCTTTATTTCGCATGTTGACCCGTCCGTACTTTATTTGTACGTCGACCTCTACTGCCTGTGATCGAACACTCTTTGGACTTTGCTGCCTGTGACCCAATACTCTCTGGCTACTATGACGACGATGTTGATGAAGACCTTGATGCCTATCAGCTATTATATCTTTTGCTCCAGATGATTGTGTTGCTGCTTATTTCTGCTCCAGATGATCGAGAAGCTTCTGTGACCTGCTTGTCTGCTTGCCTGGAGTATCTACTTGAGGGGGAGTGTATGAGTATTTGTGTGCTTTATTGTAATATTGAGGGGGAGCAATTTCTTGTATGGACTTGGTTTATCCTTTTATTTCTGTCTATTTGTTTTCTAGTTTGACTCTCTATTTGCAAGCTGATTTGGGATTCTCCCAACTTCAGCTTGAGGGGGAGTGTTAGAGAGTCTGTTTACTAGTTATTTATATTGTCCTTGTAATATGGGCCTCACTGTGTCGTGGCCCATTAGGGTTTAGTTAAGTCTGTATGCTTCCCTGTTCTCCTATTTATAGGAGCAGGGTATCTCCTATCTAATACATCGACTAGCCGTCTTTTACTGTTTGACATCTCGGTTTATTTATAAGTATTTCAAGTGATTAAAGAACTAAGTCAAGGTCCAACTACAAAGACCTAGAAATTTTATATGTTTGGATGCTTGCAAATCAAGTTGTACAATGTATTTGATTGTACGTGTTTTTTTTCTTCAACTTGATAGACATGATGCAAACAAGTGATGATCCTCTAAAACCCTATCCTACACTGACATGAAGATTTTAGGATTGATATGTTTCATAGGAGTCTTTAGTAGGACCTTACATACATTGCAAATCTATACGGTGTCCTTCTCGGTCGACAAAATTGTCGATCGGGACACACTCGGTCGAAGACACAAAAAATCGAGAAATAGCATTGCATATCTAAATTTCTGAGTCAATCTCGGTCGAAAATATTTTTGACCAGATAGTCAGTCGAAGAAAAGTTCGACCAATAAAGAGGCATTGCAAAGAGATTGATCGACTCATAGCCGTTGGAGTCCATAACTTTTTTTGATCGATAATATTGTGGACCGAGGCTATTCCGATTGCCAATATTGTGGACCGAGAATGTTCTGGAAAGTTTTTGGCTAACGATCAAAACAACCTTTGTAATTTGTTTGACTTATTTCTAACACCTAGTTTCGTCCTAGAACACTCTAGATAAGTTGTCCTAACCTCTTGTAAACATTTCCTATAAATAGTAGTGGTCTTAGGACACCTAAACAATAAGTTTGCATAAAACAATTGTGATCATATACACAAACTTGAGCATACTACTTGCCATCATTCTCAAAGAGCTTAGGTTCTACAATATAAGTTACTGTCCATCCAGACTAAGCCTTAGCTCTATACTAGAATCCTTCTCCACCAAATATAGCTTTGCCCAAAACCTTGTGGAGCGGATGATCATCACTTGTCCATAGTGCTTGATTGTATATCTTGTGAAAGAGCGTTGTAATCTCCTTCTTCCTTTCTTGTTCCCATGCTCCGGTTTGCTGTTGCTTCTCAGTACTTCGAGGTAGAAGGCTGTGGTGAAGCTCTCTTGGTGCTACTTCTCGGTTGAAGACTGCGACCAAGGTGATGGAGGGTGATTGTGATCATCTCCAGGTGGGTGGCCTTCCGGCGGCCCGCCAAAGAAGGTGATAGTTCTCCTTGAGCTGAAAAGACACCGGTAAAATTTATGTATTTTGATATTACAAAAGGAATAAAATACATAATTTGAAATTCCTGGTTGAAAATTACTAGGTAGTGAACAAATCTCATTTGACAGAACTACTCTATATCATATGTTCTTTATGGTTGCTTCTTTTTGTCCACTAACTCGTATATTTCCATATACTTTAAGCAAGTTGACCGTGTTTGTATTTTAAGTTGCAAATAGATTCCTTTGACTCTATTCACCCCCCTTCTAGAGTCTTTCAATTGGTATCAGAGCAGGTCTTCAAGGAGCCCTTACAGGTCTTGAAGCAATGAGGGACGGATTGATTAGCAACATCAACCATGGAGAACCACCAATAGTCCTTGATGGATCCAACTACAAGCAATGGAACCAGGATATGCAATTATATATTCAAGGTATTAATGCAAATCTTTGGAATATGGTCATCCACCTTTATGAACCTGCTATATCAAAATTTGAAGAATGAGACGAGCCAACGGTAAGAAAAGCTAAGCTCAATGCCCAAGCCATACGTATTTTATATTCATATTTATCATTTGAAGAATTCAATAAAGTATCCTCTTGTGAAACCGCATATGAAATATGGAGAACACTTTTAGTTACACATGAAGATATTTTACAAGTCAAGAGTACTGAAATTTATATGTTTGAGCAAAAGTCTGAATCATTTCATATGCAAGAAAATGAAACTATTTTTGAAATAGATGCTAGATTTTCTTCTATAATCAATAATTTGAGTACCTTATGGAAGAACATAAGTGAAGAAGAACAAGTTTCCAAGATGAAGATGGAGCAACTTATTGGGAACTTGGATATACCTGAAGTACAACTTGAAGAAGAGGAGAGGCAAGAAAAAGAAGCAAGGCGTGCGGAGAAAACAATTGCATTCTCTAGAATATGAGACAAATTGTCTTATTATTGAGATGAGATAAAATAGAGTACATGAGTTCTCTTTTATAAGACAAGAGAAAGACACATGGTTTAGATATAACCAATGTGGGATAAAACAAGACATAGAAATAACAAGTAAAAGAGAAAAATAGACTAAGTAAAAACGCAGGAAAGTCTATATACTAATACTCCCCCTCAAGCTGGAGCGTAGATGTCTAGCATGCCCAGCTTGGATGTCATAGCAGTGAACCTCGTCCTTGGTAGAATCTTTGTGAAGATGTTTGCCACCTGATCAGATGTATGAATATAGGGAGTAGAGATTTGGCCCGATAGAACAGCTTCGCGAACGAAATGACAATCCACCTCAATGTGCTTGGTCCGCTCATGGAAAGTAGGATTACTAGCAATGAAGGTAGCAGCTTTGTTGTCACAATACATTGGAATAGGAGACGAATCAGAAATGCCAAAGTCCTTCAGCAAGCTCCTAATCCAGAACAGTTCACAAGTAGTATGTGCCATGGCACGATACTCAGCTTCAGCACTAGAGCGAGCAACTACAGACTGCTTCTTGCTTCGCCAAGTGACAAGGTTACGTCAACCTTGCTGCCAGCATAATCAGAGTCAGAATAGCCAAGGAGTTTGCAATGCCCATGTTTCTTGTAAAGCAGACCTTTTCCAGGAGAACTTTTCAGATATTTCAGAATATGGCAGACAACATCCCAATGGCATTGTCGAGGTTTATCCAAGTATCGACTAACCAGTCCAACCGCAGCAGTAATATCAGCCCGTGTAACAGTAAGATAGATGAGTTTACCAACCATTCTTCGATACTGCTGATTGTCAGGATAAGCAGGAGAATCCTCATCATCCCAGTCGGTGTTCGGATCCAGAGGTGTGCTAGCAAGTTTAGCACCTAGAAGACCAGTTTCAGATAGGAGTCCAGAACATACTTCCGCTGAGATAAGCAGAGACCAGAAGAAGACCGGGACACCTCTATTCCAAGAAAATACCGTAGCGAGCCGAGATCCTTGGTGACAAAGTGTTTCTCCAGATAGCACTTTGTTGACTGAATACCAGCAAGATCACTTCCAGAAAGAATAATGTCGTCGACATAAACAATAAGGACAACAATACCCGCAGTAGTATTTTTCACAAAAACAGAATGATCAGACTGGGAGCGCCGGAAAGAGAATTTCTAAAGAATAGTGCTGAGCTTGTCAAACCAAGCTCTGGGGCTCTGTTTCAAGCCATAAATATCCTTTTTCATCCTGCAGACTTTAGAGGACTCCCCCTGACACACAAAACCGGGGGGTTGTGACATGTATACTTCTTCATGAAGGTCACCATACAGGAAAGCATTCTTGACATCAAGCTGATACAGAGGCCAGTCAGAATTTATAGCAACAGAAATCAGAATTCTCACAGAGTTCAGGCGTGCCACTGGAGAGAAAGTCTCGAAGTAGTCGACCCCATAGGTCTGTGTATACCCCTTTGCCACAAGTCTCGCCTTCAGCCGTTCAACAGTACCGTCTGGCTGGTATTTGACTGTGAAGACCCATCGGCAACCAACTGGAGAGCAAGCAGCAGGTGGATCAACAAGGGCCCATGTATTACGTTCTGTAAGGGCCTTCATTTCTTCTTCCATAGCCTGACGCCATGTAGGATGTCTAAGAGCCTGAGCAGCATTTTTAGGAACAGATATAGCAGAAAGAGCCGCAGTGAAGTTAGCAAAATTAGCACCCAGATGAGCAGTAGAACAAAAATTCCCAATCGGATGCATAGTGCACGTTCTTGTCCCTTTTCTCAGACTAATAGGAATATCAAGATCAGAAAATACCTGCGGAGGTGTTTGATCTGGCACGGAGGATGAGGACGATGGAGAGGCCATAGAGGGAGCTGTTGGCTTCGGTCTTCTGTGATAAACTTTCAGAGGTGGCTTTTCAATCGGAGCATCAGAAGTATCAGGCAATTCATCCACCACAGGTAAAGGCGTGTCCACTAGTAAATTCGAAGTGAGCGCAGAACCAGCCGAAGAATAGAAAGGCATATGCTCAAAAAATACCACATCCGCAGAGACAAACCATTTTTTTGAAATAGGGTCATAGCATCGGTACCCCTTTTGAGTGCGAGAGTACCCTAGGAAAACACACTTAGTTGCTCTAGGATCCAATTTAGTAAGGCCTGGACGAAGGTTCTTAACAAAACATGTGCTCCCAAATATGCGAAGCGGGACAGAAAAAAAAGATGCATCGGGAAACAGAACCTGAAAAGGAATCTGATTTCCGAGCACAGAGGATGGCATGCGGTTAATAAGATAACAGGTAGTGGCTATCGCCTCGGGCCAAAAAGATTGGGGAACATGGTAGTGAAAAAGAAGGGTACGAGCAACTTCGAGAAGATGACGATTCTTGCGTTCAGCGACACCGTTTTGTTGTGGGGTATAAGCACAGGAAGTTTGGTGGATGGTGCCCTGACGTCGACAAAAGGAGCTAACAGAGGCTTGCATGAATTCCAGCGCATTATCAGTGCGAAAATTTTTTATAGGCTTAGCAAATTGAGTGCGGATCTCAGCAAAAAAGTCAGTGATTTTTTCAAGAATAGTAGATCTATCTTTAAGCAAAAATAGCCATGTTCTAGAAAAATCATCAATGAAGCTCAGAAAATATTTAAAACCAGAAGTGCTCGCCACAGAACATGGACCCCAAACATCAGCATGTATAATATCAAAAGGTGCTTTAGAACTGATACAATTTTTTTTTGGAAAAAGTAGCACGAGTCTGCTTGCCAAGCTGACATGTCTCACAATGAAAATCAGAACTAACTATATCTGGTAACATGACTTTTAATTTAGCAACAGAAGGGTGTCCCAATCTATAATGCCACTGGATATCTGCTACAGATGATGTCAAATATGCAGCTGTCTTTGGCTCGTCCAAGTAGTAGAGTCCATCCGGTCCCTCATGGCCTGAACCAATCGTCATCCTCGTGTGCAGATCCTGAAACAAAACACCATCCGGATCAAACTTAATTGAGCACTGAAGGCTCTTCACAGTTTTACTGACAGAGAGTAAATTAATAGGAAATTTCGGGACATAAAGAGTGGAACGCAGAGGCAGACGACCAGTAGAGCAAATATCACCAATGCCAGTAACAGGTGATTTAGAACCATCAACTAAAGTAACAGGAGGTATAAAAGAAGTCTTGTGCAGTTTAGAGAATAAATCAGGATTGCCAGATATATGAGAAGTCGCACCACATTCAATCACCCAGGAGTTCTTACCAGTCGTAGTCAGAAGGGCGGCACTACCAGCATTGGAATCCTCAGTAGAATTCGCCAGACGAGCTTGTAGCAGCTTTTCAAATTCGGAGCGGATCCAGTCAGCCGTCGGCGGAGCAGGTTCAGTCTGATCAGACGTCACTTTATTGGCCCAGTCAGGTTTGCCATATTTGATCCAACAACGATCTTCAGTATGGTTGGTGCGCTTGCAATGAGTACAGTAACGAGACTCAGTGGGCTCAGCTCCAGATCCACGACCAGGTGCAGTACTACGGCCTCCGCGGCCACGACCGCGGCCACGGCCGCGAAAGGAATCACCAGAACGAACAGCGAGAGCTGTTCCATCAGAAGAATCAGGCGCAGACTGGGTTACAGAAGGTAGACGCTGGACCCTTTTGAGCACATCTCGAAGGGTAGGTAGAGGATCGCTGGAGAGAATCTGATCCACAACACCAGCGAAAGACACAGGTAGGCCGGCGAGGAATTGAACTAACATAAGTTCATTCCGCTGTCGGTTCACTTCTTCAATATCAGCAGTCAGGGGATGATACACCTGGAACTCATCCCAGAGAACACAGCAAGAGTTGTAGTATTCTTCAATGGAGACAGTAGCCGAATACTCTTGTTTGGCAAGTTGTTTGAATATCTCGAAGACCTTCTTCGGATTTTGCTGGTGAGAGTAAACATGGGAAAGTTGGTCCCACATTGCTTTGGCAGTCTGAAGACGAAGCAAGGACTGGCTGATCTTGGCTTCAACACTATTGACCATCCATGTCATGACCCCATAGTCCTCTTTGGACCAGAGATCATAGGCTTACTTTGTTTTCTCGTCAGCGTCTGCAGCAGGTAGAGCATGGCCCTTGGTAGTCAGATGAGAGTAGCGACCTTGGGATTTGACGTATAGCTCAAAGGATGCAGCCCATAGGTGATAGTTGGAATGATCCAACTTCATCGTAGTGACACAGAGAGTACGCGGAAGATCTGGAGTCGCCATAGAAGCAGTAGCAGTAGAAGAGAAGAACACGGGCACAGATCCAGGCAGAAGTCAGCAGCAGTAGTAAACAACAGTAGAAGTCCAACACATGGACTAGAAGCAGTAGGCAGGAGATCCGGGCATGGACCTCAGAAAACCCTCACAGGGCAGAAAGGAGGAAACAGAACCTACGCCAACATGGAGAAGTGATTACTCCACCATGAGGCGCAGGCAGTCAGAACCGAAAATTGGTTTTTACGCCTTCAACGTGCCAGATCTGGTAAGTGCTCGGGCTGTACGTAAGATTTCTGGAAAATGAACGGAGACCGAAGAGAGAACCTGTGGTTGTCTAGGCCACAAGAATAGATATGCGTAGGGCACGAATGTATGGGAGAGGGGTAAAGGTGATGGAGGGGCTAGTGATTAGAGGGTGGTGGTGGTTTTTTGGTGGTGGAGTGATGAAGAGGTGGCGGCGGCAGCAGGGTCTGCCGGCGGCAGATCAGGGAGAAGAAGGGGCTGTGGCGGCGGCTAGGGGAGGGATAGGATGAGGAAGGGTTAGGAGGTGAAGGAGAAGGAAGGAAAAAAAGAAAGGGAGGAAGGGGAGAGGGTGGGCGGCGGCAGCAGGCCTGGAGAAGGCAGGCGGCGGCTGTGTGAAGGGAAGAAGGTGGGCGGCGGCTGGGGTAGGGGAGAAGGTGGATGGCGGCTAGGGTTAGGGAAGGGAAAAAGACTAGGGTGGGTCGGCCCGCTCTGATACCATCTAGAATATGAGACTAATTGTCTTATTATTGAGATGAGATAAAACAGAGTACACGAGTTCTCTTTTATAAGACAAGAGAAAGACACATGGTTTAGATATAACCAATGTGGGATAAAACAAGACATAGAAATAATAAGTAAAAGAGAAAAATAGACTAAGTAAAAACGCAGGAAAGTCTATATACTAATACATTCAAAGCAAAGTCTTCCTCTTCAAGTAACTCTAAACCATACCCGTCCTTTTCGGGTCGCGCAAATATCCATTTATTTTCTTATCTGTTTTCATGTAATCGGGTCATGTTGTGCATCGACTCAAGTAATCAGTTACCCTCCACATTATTGCCTACATATCCATTTGCCCTACCATTGTTTATGCTTTTCCACCACAAGCACTCTCTTGCTTCTTTTTGTGGTTGGCATGAGGGGGGGGGGAATAGAGGGAGAGGAAGGAGATGAAGATTTTATTTGTACTACTATCGATTATTTTTCTACTGCCATATATTCTTGAAGCGCTTTGCATTTGGAGCTTATTTATGCTGTATACGTTTGTTGACGGCCTTCTATCGAGCTATGTTGTCTCTACTATTCTGAAACTTGTCCGTGCTTTATTTGCATGCTGACTTTCTGCTACTATATACTAGCACCTTTTGGACTGTGACGCTACTGACTATAATGAAGACCCTGACGCCTACCTATTGTTGTTTACTACTTCAGATGCCACATCCTTTTGACTGAGAAGCTCCTGCATGCATACTTGCATTGGATTATCTACTTGAGGGGAAGTATTTGAATGTTTGAGTGCTTCATTATAATATTGCGGGGGAGAAATATTCTTGTATGGGCTTGATTTATATTTTTCTACAACTCTGTTTGTTAGTCTGTCTGTCTATTTGTAAGCTGACTTTCTCCCAAGCTTCAGCTTGAGGGGCTGTGTTAGAGAGTCCTATTATTTAGCAACTAGTTGTTGGGTTTATTTGTATACGAGCCCAAGTGTGTCTTTTCCCATTAGCATTTTGTCTAAGTCTGTGTGCTTATCCTTTCTCCTATATATAGGAGTAGAGTTTCTCTAATGCAACATACCGTGTTGCCTTCTCTTAACTTTGAGACTACCCTCAATACATATTTGATCCACACTTTGACATTTAGATTATACTCACGATGAAGTACATGAAGGAAATGAGAAGAAATAAGGGAAGAAGGAAAAGAAAACATGGTACAAATGCTGTAGAGAAGGATTCTCTACAATGGAGACGGGGAAGATTTTATCGTCCGCTAGGAAGAGATGATTTCTCCTCTTCTTCTTATTCCTCTTTTTTCTAGCCTTTGGTAGTCTAAAATCACCCATACAGTCGCCTATGCTCACTCTCCACAAAAGCAACCAAATGAAAGATAAGCCACTAAAAGTATCTCGTTATATTTGTACAATAAATATAGAGATACGACATGTCGCACGCGCGAGACAAAAGCAATTTTAAACTTATAACCATTCAACATGGTCTATCGTGGTTGAGACACGACATGTGATGATTTTTACTTAGCTTGGACACGGGGTATCACTGCTTGGATACATGTTGAGAGAGGTCGATTTAGTTGATGAGCGCTAGGATGTGACACGTCGTGTCGATGTTTGAACTTGCTGCGTGGCAAGCTATGATTGTTGCACTTTGGCACTGTTAAGGGATACATTCTGTCATTGTCCGGTCACATCGTGTTTGTTAGACAAACATGAGAGTTCAACATAATCAAGCCTCAAATTCATCTAAGTGCCGATCAGAAGTCTCCAGGACTTCTCATCATTGTGACCTGCATTGAAAACACTAAAATGATTCACAATGGTAACAAACGAGAACGACTAACCATGATGCAACAACCAAAATCAAATCTTTTGAGTAATCGAAGCAATAAGCCCAGTAAATTTTGCATTAAAACTAGTATGAACCACACTTATAAGCCCACATGGGTTCCTAGGGTCTTTTATTGCCTATTTAAGTCATTTTAAGGGCAATTTAACATATTTTTGATCTGATTAGATCAAAGTAGGTCATTTTAGGGTAAAATAATTTCAAATTAGGTCTCGTTTAGTTCAGGTTAGGTCCTTTTTAGTCAAATTAGGTTTGATCTAGGTATTTTTTATAAAATATAAAGTGGGCTACATCGTATTCATCTCATAGCCATCACAGGTGAAAGCAAAAGAAGTTACAAAGGTTACACCTCACTGTCTATATTGCTCTGCTGAAAAAGCTACATGCCAGTAAATCTCATCCAACCGTCCTGGTAGATCCATCCACGATGAGTATTTTGCACATGCCTAATTATATGTATAGCATAGCTTCAGAGCTGTTGGACGAGCTAGCTCAAGATGAAGCTTGTTCGTGGCTTCTTGCCCAAGAGGTGCTTCACTGAGAGTACTGGATACCAGTTGAATGTACTTGCTAAGAGCTTCTCATAGCCTAGAACATCTTGGACTTGGTTTTTACTCTGATCCTGAGATTGAGCTAGATATAAATAAGCTGGCCTGAATTAATTTCTTGCACCAATTAAATGGAAACCAATAGTTGAAGAACTACACCATTCCAAAGCAACAAACTAATAACAAAAGATTGTTTTTGGTGAGTATAAACTTTTATACAAACTTCTCCAGTCAAATTAAACTCTTTTAGCTTTTGCTAATCTGTACTGGTTTGTTTCTGATCTTATGTAGTCCCAACCCATGCATCTCTCTACTTGCTTTATATATGTCAAGTGACAGTATACCTGAAGTGAACAATACGTTCATCCCTCTTGAAATGATGATGATGATGCATCTACTATACCATAAAACCTTGTAAATTGTGCTATCCTTATAGTGAGAATGTTGTATTAACAGATGGCAAGAGGAAAAGGGTCAGGTTCACCAATTTCGATTGTATCCAGACCTTTGGTAGTAGATCCGATGTTACCGGCCAACCAGTTACGAAAAAGAAGTCAACTAGTGCTTCGAATAGTGAGTAATCCCATGGCCTTCCAACTTCTTAAGTTTCAGCTATTTGTAAGAACATTTATGTACTATGTAAAACAGCAATATGTGGCATGTAATTCACAACTAATTTTGGCAAAATTATTTGTAGATGATGATCCAAGAACATCTGAATACAAGTTCTTAAGGAAACTGATTGACAGAACTGTTGGTGACACATCTGCTAACAAAAATCGCAGTGAAAATGTTTTGATGGAAAGTGATCAAGACATGCCAAGAGAAGGTATGTTCAGTCAGAACATCTATGTTAGTAGCTTGTTAGTTGATTGGGGACAAATAGATGTGCTTTTTGAATTGGAACCGCAACACGATAAATATGGCACTCACAATTTTCGTTAAGTAGTCTGAAATTTGCCTAACATGGAAGAACCCACCGTCACCATATTGGGTCCATTACATGGATCTTTTTTTCCCTTTCAGCTCTTTCAGGTCATATTCTTACTGGTGCAGTTAATCCTTATCACTCCTCATTCAATTAGTTCTTCCCAATTCAATACAGGTCTACCGCATTCCCTTTTGAATTCCGTTTAACTTCATAACTATACTTCAAACTTGTGCATTTCTGGTCTACATAACATATATGATATATGCGATGGTTGTATGGCGCCTGGTTGGTCCCACCTAGGCTTTTTTGGTTGGGGGGGGACCAATTCTTGGCGCCTAGGCCCTTCAATAGCCCATGATGCACACATTGTGTGGATACATTAAAATTAAACCAGAGCAGCACAATTATCACTTGCAATATGGGTCACGAGTAGTATTAATTTAGGTCATCTCATCAGGGATTTAATACATATCAAGCTTCAATCTATTCTATTGATCAATGGTTCAAAGGTTAATTAACATGTTCGATCAAGTTCAAGGATTAAACAAATTTAGTAATCATTGCACTTCTAATTTAGCAAATTCAAGGGGAGTAGTGGTGCTTGGTACTAAGACATAAGCAAAACTTTATAAACGGTTCATCTATATGAAATCATCTATTTATCCATGTCTATAGAACAAGGAATGAAGTTTCGCCAGTATCGGCGGTATTTCGACCAAAATACCGATACCGACGGGTACCGACACGAAAACATGCGTGCGTACCGATAGGATCGCAAATACCGATAATGCCGACATGCATACCTCCAATACCACCATGTTTCGATGGTTTCGGTGCAAAATGCACTACTAACTTCACTGTACCGACCGAAACCGGCGGTATACCGACGGGTATACCCTTTTTTGCTAGAATGACTGTTGTTACTTATTGGGAGGAGAAAAGAAGGTACATTTGGATGATTTTTGTCGATTGGAGCTAATAACAACCTAAATCAAGGTAATTCTAACTAATCTTTTTCATTTCTACCATTAGCAATCTCTCCATCTCTTTTTCCTACTTTTTTCTTCCACTTTCGCCTAACAAAAGTGTTTTTTACCGCCAAAGCCTAGTATTACTCCAATTTTTATATGTTTACGTGAACTATACATACATCTGTAAGTATATTATGTAGCTATGCAATATTATCACTAGATCCACCTACTCACAACACTATTAATTACTATTATCATACAATTTATCTAAGCATATGACAATTAGTATTGATATAATTAGTTAGTTATTTATGTTTAGTGGAAGATGTTTTACTAAAGAGTAATGTGAATATAATACAAAGGAGTAATAGACACTTATATAGTATTGCACATGAATGAGCAACACGGAACTTTGCCAATAATGATGTGTATGAGGAGCATGTGACTACATACAACCACCTTTATAGGATGCACATGTTTGGCCACAATATCTCAGTAATATCAACTCATTATTGTATGGAGAACCAGCACGCCACTCAAGATACAGCTGATGTGAGTTGTAAGTAAATGTGTTATTCGTATGTTGTAAATTGTATACTATTGCATAATTCTGTGTATTTAAGTTTGTGGTTTGTGCTAGTAAAATTTCATATCTTAATTCCTGCATTGTCATCGAAATCCTTCATCAAAATCCCAACGAAACAGGACAGATTCCTTACCTCTCACATGATGGACCCCCCCACCTCTACACACCTGATATATAATTTTATTGCATAAAACACTGCATTTAGGTGTAGAGATTACACCTGTAAAGTTTCATGAATTAATTCGTTCATTTTGGCGTCGAAACGGCCAAGATCGCATCTGTTGGTATTTCCGTCGGTATACCGGTAAATACCTATTTCCAAGCTGTCGAAACGGCGTCAGTATTGGTCACCTTGTTCCTTGCTATAGAATTCTAGATTAACGTTTCCCAACTATTGATCTAATCAAGAGGAAAATATCCCCTAAATCTCTTCAAGGAAACCATTTCATAGCATAACAAATGCACCAGGAGACAAATCTGCACCAATTCCTATCCATTCACATGCAAATAAGTACTTAGTGCTCTAATTTTGCACCGTGCAGCCCACAAACAAGCATTTTCTCAATATGTGTTTAAGGGATGTAGAAAACTAGCGATGAACACGAGTAACAGATGCTAAGTTGGCAACAAGCACATGAACTTTTACCCCAAATAAATATTTCATCTACACTTAGACATGTAGATTATACTCACAATGAACTGATGAAGTGTATGGAGGAAATGAGAAGCAACAAGGACAGAAGAAAAAGAAAACATGGTACTATTGTTGTACAAGAAGATTTTCTACAATGGATATGGGGAAAACATTATCCTCCCTAAGAAGAGACGATTCCTCCTCTTCATCTTCCTCTTTTTTCTAGCCCTTGTAGTCTAAAATCGTCCCTACAGTCGTCTCTCCCCCCTCTCCACAAAAGCTACAAAATGAAAGATAAGCCACTAAAACTATCTATCTCGTTGTTATATATTACAAAACATGTTGAGATACGGCGTATCATGCGTGTGACTCAGCGTGTCGCACATGCAGGATAAAACAATTTTAAGCTTGTAACCATTCAACATGGTCTGTCGCATTCAAGACAGGACATATCACGGTTTTTACTCAGGCAATTGCTGGCTTGGACACGGGTATCACTACTTGGATAAGTGTCAGGAGAGATCGATTTATCTGTGAGCACCAGGATGTGACGTCATGTCGATGTTTTGGACATGCTGCATGGAAGCTATGCATGTTGCACTTTGGCAAGGTGAATGAACATGTGTCATTGTCCGGACATTGCATGCCTGTCTATTAGACAAAATGAGATTTTAACATAATCAAACCTCCAATTCATCCAAGTGCTAATTAGAAGTCTGGATGACTTCTAATGCTTGTGACCTGCATTGAAAACACCGAAATGACTCGCAATGACAACAAACGAGAACGGCTAATAAGATGCAACAAAAAAAGTAAATCTAATTAATCTTGAGTAATCGAAGCAATAAGCCCTGTAAAAGTTGCATAAGAAAATAGTAGGAACTGCGTTTATCAGCCCACAAGGCTGCCTAGTGCCTATATAAGTCATTTTAAGGGCAATTTTACTTACTTTAGGTCTGAATTAGATAAAATTAGGTAATTTAGTGTTAAATCATTTCAAATTAGGTCTAGTTTAGTTCAAGTTAGTAACTTTCTAGTCAAATTAGGTTTGATTTAGGTACTTTAAAAAAATATAATTTGGGCTCCGTCGCATTCATCCCACAGCCACCGCTGGTCAAAGCAAAGAGGTTACACTAGGTCACACCTCATATCGATACTGCGGTGCTGGAAGAAGCTACATGCCAGTAAATCTCATCAACTGCCTTTGTAGATCCATGCATGAAGAGAATTTTGCACATACCTAATTATGTGTATAGTGTAGCTACAGAGCTGTGGAATGAGCTAGCTCAGTATGAAGCTTGTTCTTGCCCAAGAAGCGCTTCATTGAGTGTACAGGAGACCTGTTGATTGCACTTGCTAAGAGCTAGTCACAGTGTAGAACATCTTGGACTCGCTTTTTACTCTGATCTTGATATTGGGCTAGAAATAAATTAGTTGGCCTGAACAAATTTCTTGCACCAATCAAATGGAAACCAGTAGCTGACAAACTAATCCATTCTGAGGCAACAAAGTGATAACGGAAGACTTTTCGTTGAGTGTGAATATACAAAACTCCTTTCAATCAAATTATACTTTCGTAGCTTTTGCTGATCTGTACTGTTTTGTTTTTGATCTTATGTAGTCTCAACCAATGCACCTCTCTACTTCCATCTACATGTCAAGTTACAGTATTCCTGAATTAAACAAAAAGTTTAATCTCTATGGAAATGATTATTATGGTGCATTCGCAATACTAGGAAATCTTGTTGATCATGCTATCTTTATAGTGTGAATGTTGTATTAACAGATAGGAGGAAAAGGGTCAGGTTCACCAATTTAGACTGTATCCACACCTTTGGTAGTAGATCAGATGTTACTAGCCAACCAGTTACGAAAGTGAAGTTAATTAGTGCTTCTAATAGTGAGTAAACCCATGCCCTTCCAAACTCTCAAATTTCAGCTATTTATAAGAGCATTTTAGTACCACATAAAACAGAAACATATGCGTCGCATATAACACGTAACTGATTTTGGCAAAATTATGTGTAGATGGTGAACCAAAAACATCTGAATACAAGTCCTTAAGAAAACTGATTGAAGAAACTGTTGGTGGCACACCTGCTAAAGAAAAGCAGAGTGAAAATATTTTGATGGAAAATGATCAAGACATGTCAAGAGAAGGTATGTTCAGTCAGAATTCATATGTTAGTAGCTTCTTATTGTGTTGATTGTGGATAAAAAGATTGCCTTTTGGATTGGAACTGCAACACGATAAATATGGCACTCACAACTTTCCTTAACTATGAAATTTCCCTAACATGGAAGAAACCACTGTCACCATATTGGAGTTCATTACAGGGTTTCTTTTTTCAATTCAGCTCTTTCCAGTCATATTCTTATTGGTGCAATTAATCCAGATCACTCCCTAGCTCTTCCCAGATCAGTTTTGATCTACCTCTTTCCCTTTTGAACTCCATTTGACATAATAACGTTACTTCAAACTTGTGCACTTCTGCTCTTTATTACATACATGAGCCATCCCATGGCTGTACTGGTGCCCCCCCCCCCCCCCCCCCCCCAAAGGAGTGTCCCAATTCTTGGCACCTAGGTCCTTCAATGACCCGTGATGCACAAATTGTCTGCATACAAATTAAATAAACTAGAGCAATTGCCACCCGCTATAGGTGGGCCACTATTAGCTTTAGGTTGTCTCCTCAGGGAATCAACACACATCAAACTTAAATATTTTAATAAAGCATTTGATCTAGTTCTACGATAGAAATAAATTAGTAAATCTTGCACTTTTAACCATGGAACAAAAGTTTGATCAGAATTGCAAAATTTTGGTTGAAATTTCATTTTTTGACTATCAGATATCGAAACGTACAATTGACGTCGAGACACGCAAGTGCTGGGAATGGGACACAATTTTGCAAAAAATTTGACCCTAGGTGCAAAATCTTGCCAAATAGGGGGAAATTTCACGGAAAAAGCTTAGTTTGGGCCGTATTTTTGCGAAATGGCACATAAATAAAACTTAAATTTTGAGAATTTGTTTCTGCAGCTGCTACTACTACATCTTGGGTATTTTGACAATTTTTTTAAAATCGCTTGCTTCTAGAGGCTATTTTTCTCGATGCTAAGGTATTATTCCCCCATCCCTAGACCACCTATACATTACCTTCTTCAATTTCTACACTCTTCTATATAGATATAGAGAAATACTCTGTGAAGAGAACAAAGTTCTTTCTTGGATCTATGTAAAATGTCCCATGTAACCTAGTTAAATGCTAACACTAGTCATATACAAGTTGTAGTTTGTAAGTTTGTAACTTGTAACTTGTAACTTGTAACTGTAAGTTTTAAATTCTAAGCTATAACTTGAAGTTTGTAAGTCTAGAAGTTGTGGCTAATAATCCTATTATTAAGATGATTAAAAAAGGAGTACATGGTTCTCTTTTATAAGACAAGAGAAGACCACAGGATTTAGAGATAACCCATGTGGGATAAAACTAAACACAAGAATAACACAGTAAAGAGAAAAACAGACTAAGTAAAAAACACAGGAAAGTCTATATACTAATACTCCCCCTCAAGCTGGAGCGTAGATGTCTATCATGCCCAGCTTGGATGTCATAGCAGTGAACCTTGTCTTTGGTAGAATCTTTGTGAAGATGTCAGTAGAAAGAGGATGATACACCTGGAACTCATCCCAGAGGGCACAACAGGAGTTGTAGTAATCCTCGACGGAGTCAGTAGCAGAATACTCCTGTTTGGCAAGTTGCTTGAAGGTCTCAAAGACCTTCTTAGGATTCTGTTGGTGCGAGTAAACACAGGAGAGTTGCTCCCACATTTCTTTGGCAGTCTGAAGACGGAACAGGGACTGGCTGATCTTGGCTTCAGCGCTGTGGACCATCCATGTCATGACCCCATAGTCCTCTTTGGACCAGAGATCATAGGCTTGTTTCGTCTTCTCGTCAGCATCAAGAGCAGGAAGAGACGGGCCTTTTGTAGTCAGATGAGAGTGGCGACCTTGTGATTTGACATACAACTCAAAGGAGGCAACCCATAGGTGATAGTTGGAACTGTCCAACTTCACCGTAGTAACACAGAGAGTGCGTGGGAGATCTGGAGTCGCCATCAGACCAGAGCAGAACAGTAGCACGGGCACAACAAGGATCAGCAGTAGCAGTAGTCAGTAGCAGGAGTCCACCACATGGACTAGTAGTTGTAGCAAGTAGGAGATCCACATGGACCTCAGAAGACCCTCACGGATAGATAAAGAAGTAAGAAATCTACGCCACCATGGAGAAAAGATCACTCCACCATGAGGCGTAGGCAGGCAGAAGCGAAGAGCTGATTTACGCCTTCAACGTGCCAGAACTGGAAAAGACACGGGCTGTACGTAAGCGTTTTCGGAAGAGCGTACGGAGACGAACGGAAGCATGTAGCCGAACTAGATGGTGAGCGAAGAACTAGGGAAGAGAAACAAGAGAGAAGAAAGGATGGGGAGGGTGGTTGTGGCTGCGGGAGATGGTAGTGGTGGGTGTGGGGTGGCGGCGGGCAGCAGGGGGGGTGGCGGTGGAGACGGAGGAAGAAGGGGGGGGGCTGCGGTGGAGAAGAAGGGAGGGAAGGAGGTGGGCGACAAGGGAGAAAGGTAGGGGAGGGGGTGACTGCGGCTGGAGGGGCTGGTGGTGGTGGCGGCGGCACCAAGGGAGGTGCTGGTCGGCGGCAGGAGGGGGGGGGGCAGGGTGGGCGGTGGCGGCTTGGGAGAAGGGAAAGGGGGGTGGCGGCTGGGGTTGATGGGAAAGGATCAGGGTTAGGGAGGATCGGGAGGCTCTGATACCATCTAGAAGTTGTGGCTAATAATCCTATTATTAAGATGATTAAAAAAGGAGTACATGGTTCTCTTTTATAAGACAAGAGAAGACCACATGATTTAGAGATAACCCATGTGGGATAAAACTAAACACAAGAATAACACAGTAAAGAGAAAAATAGACTGAGTAAAAAACATAGGAAAGTCTATATACTAATAGTAAGTTTGTAACTGTCTATTAGACTTGACATTTATGTTCATTTGTGCACTCACTCATCAAGACATAGATCCCACCTTGACCTCTAAACACTCTAGTGTGTTTATGTCTGAACATTGTGGGTGTAAAGTTTCATAACTCAATTCCTTCATTTTACCATCAAAATTCTGTCAAAATTGTTTAACTTCCTTCACTTACAAATGTGGGAGACCTCCCACATATCTGTTATGAAATATTATTGCATATTTGAGTAGATCTTGGCGTTTAGGTTGTCCTGGTAAATTTTCATGATTTAATTTGCTTATTTGGCTGTTAAAACCAGGGTCGTAAATACTGAAATTTTGATCATTTTTTTGTAAATTTCTATATTTGGGCCACATCGGATTCGGCATCGAAATTGGACATTTAATTCCTTACTTTAGACTTAACAAACTGAAGGAGAGAGCAGTTCTTGATACCAAGAGATATATAACAATATTAATAGTTCACCTATACCAAATCATCTTTTTAACCATGTCTCCAGAATTCTAAATTAACGTTTCTCAACTAAAAATTAATCAAGAGTAAGAAATTTCCTAATCCATTTCAAGAAAACCAATTCATAGCACAAAGATTGCACAAGGAGACACAATGCATGAATTCCTATATATTTCCATGCAATAAGTGCTTAGTGCTCTAAATTGCAGCCCACAAACAAGTTTTTTGAATTTATGGGTAGTAGGAAACCTTGGCCATGATTATCATACACTAATGGAAGCAATTTAGAAGGATTAAAAGGAAAATGAAAATTAATGATTTGGTTGTTCTAAGCAAGAGTCACATATGCTGAATTGGCACCAAATACATGAAGTTTTACCCCCAGTACATATTTAATCCACATTCAGACATGTAGATTATACTCGCAACAAAGTACATGGAGGAAATCAGAAGAAAAAGAGGAAGAAGGAAAAGAAAACGTGGTACTATTGTAGAGAAGGATTCTGAATTTTGGAGTTGACAAGTTTTTCCCTTTTGCTAGGAAGGGATAATTCCTCTTCTTCTTTCTCTTTCTTCTGGTCTCTGGCAGTCTGAAATTGCCCTGAGAGCCTCCTCTCCTCCCTCTCCATGAAAATTAGAAAACCAAATGAAAGATAAGACACAAGAACTAACTGTCTTGTCTTTATATATTTACATATTATGTAGAGACACGACATGTCCCACTTGTAAGACGGTGTGTCAAGAGGTCGATTTATTTGTGTGCATGGAATGTGATGCGGCGTGTTGATGCCCGGACACGTATTGCTGCAAGTGATAAATGTTGGACTAGCATTATGAAGAGACACACCATGTCATTGTCCGAAATGGCGTGTCTGTCTGGAAAACATGATATTTTAAGATAATTAAACCTCCAATTCAGCTAACTGATGATTAGAAGAATCCTTGCGACCTGCCTAGATTACACATAAATGACTTACAATGACAACAAACTAGAACGAATAACTAAAATGTAATAAACAAAACATAAATCTAGTGAATCCCGAGTGCGACTAATCAAAGTGACAAGTGCAGTATAAGTGGCATAATATCTTAGTATGAACCACAATTATCAACACACAGGGGTGGATAGAGGCTTTTCGGCCCTATTTAAGTCATTTTGAGGGTAATTTAACTTATTTAGGTGTGATTTAGATCAAATTAGGTCATTTTAGGGTCAGATCACTTCAACGAGGTTTAATTTAGTTCAAGTTAAAGTCCTTTTTAGTCAAATTGGGTCTGATTGGGTCAATTTAGGTCTCTTTTTGCTCCATTTAGGCCAAACTTTGAAAGGTAGCCCACTTTTGCTCAAGATAGGTCATATTTGGGAAAGTAAGAAAGTTTGTTCTAACCTGGTATGATTAAGAATAAATTAGGACATGTCAAGTCTGGTTTAGGTCTATACATGTCATGTGAGGTGTGGTTTTGGTGTACTTAGGATTGATGAAATCTTAAAAAAAATACAATAAAGTAAACTTGTTACATATTTATGAATATATCAATATCTATAAGCGAATTCACGTGAAATCTAATATAAAAGGCCTAGACCACCTAAACCGCTAGGTGCCTCTCCCTTGGAGGACATCACCTAGCACCTTGATATATTCTATAGAAAGCAAGAGTAATTCTCGTTAGTTGCTGATATAGTGCAAAGACACTCCTACAGGAGTACATGGATACACTTAAGTGGGTAAAATTGATCCTCACTTTAGTGTACCAAGAAATGAACATGAAAGATAACACTAACTAATGACAATGATCTTAAGTCCAATAACCACTTATACTAACACCCGCCCTCAAGATGAAGAGTGGAGAGTATACGTTGTGTAGTCCCAGCTTGACACCTATATTATGGAAAGAGTTAGAGGAAGTGGTTTCTTCAAAATGTTGACATTTTGATCCCCTTTCTTTCCACGCATGAGGAGTCACAATCTTTTTTTTTCTTTGACCAAGTCCCCCTCCCACACAAAGTAACAATCCACCTTAATATGTTTTATGTGTTCAAGGAAGACTGAATTATGAAGTGTGTGATGCTTGTTACAATAGAGTCGCTGGATGCTGAACATGAATTTCAAACTCGGCCAGGATATATTTCAACGCCGTTGGTCACAACATGCATTAGCTATAGCCTGGCATTCGACTTTGATGCTAGAGCGAGTAACAACAAATTATTTTTTATTCTCTAGGAAACAATGTTGATTGCCCAACATGATACGAAAACCAGATGTACATTGGCGATCTTGAGCATCTCCAACCCAATTCATCTCCGCATACCCAAAAAGAATAATGACCTTCATCGTCGAGTGGTTGTAGCATAATCCCCTTCCAAGAGAACTCTTGAGGTATGGCAAAATACATTGAGCATTGCACCAATGAGCTTGAAGAGGCACACTCATATGTGGATCGACTACTCTGAATGATATGAGAATAAGTACTCATTAAATAATCAGTTTCCTAACTACACAACAATACTTCTCTGGATCAGATGACAAACTCCCCTCAGAGCTTTCTTGTGATAGTCCATCGGAATGGAGACCGAGTTGTCATCTGCATCCCAGTCTCTTGAAGCATGTCCAAGACATAGCGTATTTGAGATAAGCTGATCCCTGGGTGGAAAGGACATGTAATGCCGAGAAATAACTCCAAATTTCCTAGATCCTTAGTGTAAAAGTGAGTTTGCAGAGACCGTTTCAGACTTAAAATGCCTTCAATCTTTGTAGATGATAACAATGTCATCCACATATATAAGAAGTATGTAACCTCTAGAAGAATAATAGGAGAATAATGAATGATCTGTAGACGACCTCTGTAAACCTAGCTTCTCAAGGACAATGCTCTTTTTATTAAACCCGGCTTGTGAAGATTGCTTAAGGTCGTATATGGAGCAACAAAGAGAACAAATATTGTGGCAAGACCCCCCTTAGCAACAAAGCTTGGGGGTTGATATATATAAACTCCCTTCAAGGGATTACCATGAAGAAAGGTGTTTGCAATATCTGGTTGGAAGAGTGACCAATTCTAGATAAGCTGCCAAAGAGGCTAGAAAAGGAACATAAGCAATCTTGGCCACTACTGAGCATGTCTCTAAATGGTCCACACCAAAAGTTTGGGTGAAACCTTCTACAATCAATCATTCTTTGAGTCTTTGGTAGAGCCATCATATTGGTGCTTGACAGAGTATGCCCACTGACAACCAACGATGCCCTTTCCAAGTGGGGGATTGACCTGTGCCATTTTTGCACAATACCTTCATCTCATCAATCGTAGTAGTTTTCCTCCTAGGGTGTTGGAGGGCGTCAACTATGCATCTGGGAGCAAAGGTAGTATCTAATGCCGCGGCAAAGACATAAGCAAAAGAAGAGAGGAGATCTAGACAACCAATGTTTTAAATGGGGCGCTTGATCGTGCATGATCACATATCTTTTTGAGGAGCCATTCGTCTTTCAAATTGTATTGGAACATATGATGATGGAGGGGCAACTTCCTTATGCTGGTTATAGACTTGGGTGAAGAATTGAGGTGGTGTGGATAGTGTTGATGGTGGTGAGGTTGTAGGAAAGGGGTTTGGTAGAGCAACCATTTCACCGACATACATTGGAGAAGACGAAGAAAGAGCAAAGAAAAACTTATCTTGTGGAAGGTGTCGTCAACCTAAACATATATGGGACCAGATGCAGGTCACACCATTTATAACCCTTTTGAGAATAAGAAAATCCTAGTAAGCCATTTTAAGCGCTCGAGGGTAAAACTTGTTAGCCTTGGGGTCAAAATTATGGATGAAGGTGACATTTGGAAACCTGATGAGAGGAAACAATTGTTTCAGAGGATATAAGATAGAAAAAGGTGATTTCTCTTTAAGAATTGATGACAGTTGACGATTGATAAGGAAGCAAGCAGTCAGAACAACGTCAGACCAAAGTGTTTGGATAATGGCATGAATGGCAAGTGAAGATGTAATATCAAGGATGTGATTTTTTCATGCTTAAAAATATCATTTTGCTGTGGGGAATAAATGCAAGAGCATTGGTGAATCATTCCCTTTTCTCAACAAAAAAAGGAAATTCACATTTAGTGTATTCAAGGACATCATCAGTGTGAAGAAGTTGAATGGATGTTGAAAATTGGACGAAATTCATTTTATGAAAAGAGAGAATAAGAGGGAAAACCTTAGCGTTAAGAGAAAGTACAACCAAGTCATGCACAAAAAATCATCCATGAAAGTAGGGAAGTATCTAAAGCCATCATAACGTAGTGTCTAAGACTCTAAAAAGGACCACAAATATCATTATGGATGGTATCAAAAACTTTTGTAGATTGTTTTGTAGTTTTAGCCAAAAAAGACACTCGATGGTGCTTTCCCAATTGACACATAAAAAATAATTGAAGAACAAGAAGAAACAAATGAATCTAAAATCTTTAGTTTGGCTAGATGGATGATCAAAACTATTAGTATATAGACTTTCCTGTGTTTTTACTTAGTTTTTTTCTCTCTTTTTCTTGTCTTGTTTTATCCCATATTGGTTATATCTAAACCATGTGTCTTTCTCTTGTCTTATAAAAGAGAACCACTGTACTCTGTTTTAAACATATCAATAATAAGACAATTAGCCTCATATTCTAGATGGTATCAGAGCGGGCCGATCCACCCTAGCCTTTTTCCTAACCCTCCTTCAGCCGCCGCCCACCCCCCCCACCCCCCTTCAGCCGCCGCCCACTCCCTCCCAGCAGGCTGCTGCCGCCACCCATCCCCTCCTCTCTTCTCTCCTTTTTTTCTTCTCCCTTCTCCACCCACCCTCTCTCCCTTTCTCTCCCTGCCCCTACCCGCCGCCACCTCTCCCTTTTTCTCCCTGACCTGCCGCCGGCAGGCCTTGCTGCCGCCGCCTCCTCCTCATCCCCACCGCCACCGCCACCCTTTCTCCACCACCTTTTTCCCTCTCCTATAATCCCCGTACCCTAAGCACATCTTTCCTTGTGGCTTAGACAACCACAGGTTCTCTCTTCGGTCTCCGTTTCCTTTCCGAAAAGCTTACGTACAGCCTTGTCACTTTCCAGTCTGGCACGTTGAAGGCTTAAAAACCAGTTTCCGGCTCTGACTGCCTACGCCTCATGGTGGAGTGATCTCTTCTCCATGTTGGCGTAGGTTCTGTTTCCTTCTTCCTGCCCTATACGGGTTTCTGAGGTCCATGCTCGGATCTCCTATCTACTGCTACTAGTCCATGTGTTGGACTTCTACTGCTGTCTACTACTGCTGCTGACTACTGTCTGGATCTGTGCCCGTGCTGCTTCTCTTCTACTACTGCTGCGATGGCGACTTCTGATCTCCCGCCGCGCACTCTCTGTGTCACTACGGTGAAGTTGGATCACTCCAACTATCATCTATGGGCTGCCTCCTTCGAGTTATATGTCAAATCCCAAGGACGCTACTCTCACCTGACTACCAAGGGCCCTGCTCTTCCTGCTGCAGACGCTGATGAGAAAACCAAGCAAGCCTATGATCTATGGTCCAAAGAGGACTATGGGGTCATGACCTGGATGGTGAATAGTGTTGAAGCAAAAATCAGCCAGTCCTTGCTTCGACTTCAGACTGCCAAAGAAATGTGGGACCAGCTTTCCCATGTTTACTCTCACCAGCAGAATCCGAAGAAGGTCTTCGAGATATTCAAACAGCTTGCTAAACAAGAGTATTCGGCCACCGACTCTGTTGAGGACTACTACAACTCCTGCTGTGCTCTCTGGGATGAGTTCCGGGTATATCACCCTCTGACTGCTGATATTGAAGAAGTGCACCGCCAACGGAATGAACTTATGTTAGTTCAATTCCTCGCCGGCCTACCTGCGTCCTTCGCCGGTGTTGTGGACCAGATTCTCTCTAGCGACCCTTTGCCTACTCTCCGTGATGTTCTCAAACGGGTTCAGCGTCTACCCTCTGTGTCTCAACATGTGCCTGACACCTCTGACGGTGCTGCTCTTGCTGTCCGCTCTGGTGATTCCTTCCGTGGTCGTGGCCGTGGTAGAGGTCGTGGTCGCGGAGGACGGTTCTCTGCTCCTGGTCGTGGAACTGGATCCGATCAAGCTGAGTCCCGCTATTGCACTCACTGCAAACGTACCAACCATAATGAAGATAAGTGCTGGATCAAATATGGCAAACCTGAGTGGGCCAACAAAGTGACAACTGATGAACCTGCTCCACCGACGGCTGACTGGATCTGCTCCGAGTTTGAAAAACTTCTACAGGCTCGTCTGGCGTCTTCTGCTGAGGCTTCACATACTGGCAGTGCTGCTCTTCTGACTACGGCTGGTAAAAATTCCTGGGTTATTGACTCTGGTGCGACTTCTCATATATCTGGCAATCCTGCTTTATTTTCTAAACTGCAGCAGACTTCTTTTATACCTCCTGTTACCTTAGCTGATGGTTCTAAATCACCTGTTACTGGCATTGGTGATATTTGTCCTACTGGTCGTCTGCCTCTGCGCTCTACACTTTATGTCCCGAAGTTTCCTATTAATCTTCTTTCTGTGAGTAAAACTGTGAAGAGCCTTCGTTGCTCTATTACATTTGATCCGGATGGTGTTTTATTTCAGGATCTGCGCACGAGGATGACGATTGGTTCGGGCCATGAGGGACCGGATGGACTCTACTACCTGGACGAGCCAAAGACAGCTGCATATCTGACATCATCGGTGACCGACATCCAGTGGCACTATAGATTGGGACATCCTTCTATTGGAAAATTAAAAGTCGTGTTACCAGATATAGTTAGTTTTGATTTTCATTGCGAGACTTGTCAGCTTGGAAAGCAAACTCGTGCTACTTTTTCAAAAAAATTTTGTATCAGCTCTAAAGCACCTTTTGATATTATACATGCTGATGTTTGGGGTCCTTGCTCTGTCACAAGTACTTCCGGTTTTAGATATTTTCTGAGCTTCATTGATGATTTTTCTAGAACTACCTGGCTGTTTTTACTTAAAGATAGATCCACTATTCTGGAAAAAATTACTGACTTTTTTACTGAGATACGCACTCAATTTGCTAAGCCTATCAAAATTCTTCGTACTGATAATGCTTTGGAATTCATGCAAACATCTGTTAGTTCTTTCTGTCGTCGCCAGGGCACAATCCATCAAACCTCTTGTGCTTACACCCCACAACAAAACGGGGTTGCTGAGCGCAAAAATCGTCATCTTCTCGAGGTTGCTCGTACCCTTCTCTTTCACTATCATGTTCCCCAAGCTTTTTGGCCCGAGGCGATAGCCACTTCCTGCTATCTAATTAACCGCATGCCTTCAACTGTGCTCGGCAATCAGATTCCTTTTCAGATTCTGTTTCCCGATGCATCTCTTTTCTCTGTCCCGCCTCACATTTTTGGGAGCACCTGTTTTGTTAAAAATCTTCGGCCTGGCCTCACTAAATTGGATCCTCGAGCAACTAAGTGTGTTTTTTTGGGATATTCTCGCACTCAGAAAGGATATAGGTGCTATGATCCTGTTTCTAAAAAGTGGTTTGTCTCTGCGGATGTGGTGTTTTTTGAGCATATGCCTTTCTACTCCACGGGTGGTTCTGCGCTCACTTCCGATTTACTTGCTGATACACCTTTGCCTGTGGTGGATGATGTACCTACTATTTCTGAGGATCTGATTGAAAAGCCACCTCTGAAAGTTTATCAAAGAAGACCGAAGCCGACAGCTCCCTCCATGGCCCCTCCATCGTCCTCTTCCTCGGTGCCAGATCAACCATCCTCGCAGGTATTTTCTGATCTTGATATTCCTATTAGTCTGAGGAAAGGGACCCGTACCTGCACTATGCATCCGATTGGAAATTTCTGCTCTACTGTTAATTTGAGTACTAATTTTGCTAACTTCACTGCGGCTCTGTCTGCGATATCTGTACCTAAGAATGCTGCTCAGGCTCTTCGCCATCCTGCGTGGCGTCAGGCTATGGAAGAAGAGATGAAGGCTCTTACTGACCGTCATACCTGGACCCTAGTTGAGCCACCTGCTGATTGCTCTCCAGTTGGATGCCGATGGGTGTTCACTGTCAAATACCATCCCGACGGTACTGTCGAACGACTTAAGGCGCGACTTGTGGCAAAGGGGTATACCCAGACCTATGGCGTTGACTACTTTGAAACTTTCTCTCCAGTAGCACGTCTGAACTCTGTCCGGATTCTGATTTCTGTTGTTGTCAATTCTGACTGGCCTCTGTATCAACTTGATGTCAAGAATGCTTTCCTGTATGGTGATCTTCATGAAGAGGTATACATGTCTCAACCTCCCGGTTTTGTGTGTCAGGGGGAGGATTCCAAAGTCTGCAGGCTAAAAAAGGCTATCTATGGCTTGAAACAGAGCCCTAGAGCGTGGTTTGACAAGCTCAGCAATATTCTTCAGCAATTTTCCTTCAGACGTTCCCAATCTGATCACTCTGTTTTTGTGAAAAATACTTCTGCGGGTATTGTTATTCTTATTGTTTATGTTGATGATATTATTCTCTCTGGAAGCGATTCTGTTGGTATTCAGTCTACAAAGCGCTATCTGGAGAAACACTTTGTTACCAAGGATCTTGGCTCACTTCGGTATTTTCTTGGGATAGAAGTGTCCCGGTCTTCTTCTGGTCTCTGCTTATCTCAACGGAAGTATGTCCTGGATCTCTTATCTGAATCTGGTCTTTTGGGTGCGAAACCTGCTAGCACACCTATGGATCCCAACATCAACTGGGATGATGAGGAGTCTCCTGCTTACCCTGACAATCAGCAGTATCGACGTATGGTTGGGAAACTCATATATCTTACTGTTACTCGGGCTGATATCACTGCTGCAGTTGGATTGGTTAGTCGCTACCTCGATAAGCCTCGACAATGCCATTGGGATGCTGTCTGTCATATTATGAAATATTTGAAAAGTTCTCCTGGAAAAGGTCTACTTTACAAAAAAAATGGGCATTGCAAACTCCTTGGCTATTCTGATTCTGATTATGCTGGCAGCAAGGTTGACCGTCGGTCTACTTCTGGCTACTGTACCTTCGTGGGAGGTAACCTTGTCACTTGGCGAAGCAAGAAGCAGTCTGTAGTTGCTCGCTCTAGTGCTGAAGCTGAGTATCGTGCCATGGCACATACTACTTGTGAATTATTCTGGATTCGGAGCCTGCTGAAGGACTTTGGATTTTCTGATTCATCTGCTATTCCTATGTATTGTGACAATAAAGCAGCCACTTTCATTGCTAGCAACCCTACCTTCCATGAGCGCACGAAGCATATTGAAGTGGACTGTCATTTTGTTCGTGAGGCGGTTCTATCTGGTCAGATTTCTACCCCTTACATTCATACTGATGAGCAGATTGCTGATCTCTTCACAAAGATTCTTCCGAAGAAGCGCTTCACTGATATGACATCCAAGCTGGGCATGATTGACATCTATGCTCCAGCTTGAGGGGGAGTATTAGTATATAGACTTTCCTGTGTTTTTACTTAGTTTTTTTCTCTCTTTTTCTTGTCTTGTTTTATCCCATATTGGTTATATCTAAACCATGTGTCTTTCTCTTGTCTTATAAAAGAGAACCACTGTACTCTGTTTTAAACATATCAATAATAAGACAATTAGCCTCATATTCTAGAAAAACAAAAGTAAAGATAAAGAGGTGTGGCTACAACAAGGGCGCTACACTAAGACTGTGGAGGGGCAAAGAAGTAATAAAGATCACCGGGGCGCGCTCCCTGCCCAATCATCATCGTGTAAATTTTGCAACACAGCTAGAGTGCCCTAAAGTTACGATATAGTGAAAAGAGTGAACTAATTTTGCCACATCATATATCAAGCTGTAAGTGAAATGAACGACAAAGTGTGCCAAAGATAATTTAAAGGTGGAAGAAAGAGGAATCGTGCCAACTTGATCACTTGCTTGACAAATCCATCAACCAAGTTGACAACAAAGTCAGGATGAAAGAGTTGGACGAGATGGAAAGATGTGCCACTCCCATCATGTGTTGGGTAGCATCGGAAGTCATGATCCAATTAGAGTGGACGACAATCACGGAGATCCTGAGGTTACCTTGGCTGCTCGTTGTGAGATGAGCTGAGGGTGAGACATTTGACAGATCACCAATTCTCTAGTCGGATATATGGGTAGAAAACTGTCTCGACAATACATGCAGTGGAGAGTCACCATTACATTGCAAAGCTTATAGAAGGATGAAGAGAAATGTATTGGATGCGTAAAAAGGTAGCATTCTCTTATATAGGATAAGAGAGGAGATACAAAAACAGAGATGAGCAATATGGGACTAAACCACACAAGTAAAAACATAAGTGAGGCACATGCTAGGCACATGACACTCAGTGAAACATAAACATATCTCTATACTCCCCCTCAAGCTGGAGCGTGGATGTCGAACATGCCCAACTTGTCTACTAGAGTTTGGAAGCGAGCTTTTGGAAGAATTTTGGTGAAGTGTCCGCTACTTGTTGCTCAGTGTTGAGAATATGACCAGAAAGAACAATCTTGCGGACAAAGTGGCAATCGACCTTGATATGTTTGGTCCTTTCATGCAATGTTGGGTTGCTCGCAATAAAAATAGAAGCCTTGTTGCCACAAAACATCGGTATAGGATTGAAATAGGATATGTCAAACTCCTTGAGAAGACTTTGGACCCACAGAAGTTCACATGCAGTGTGGGCCATGGCTCGATATTCTGCCTCTGCACTGGACCTGGCTAGTATAGTCTGCTTTTTGCTTCGCCAAGTAACTACATTGCCACTCACAAATGTGCAATAGCCCGATGTAGATTTACGATCAGATCAACTTCCTGCATAGTGGGAATCTGAAAAACCTGAGAGATTGCAATGGCCGTGCTTTTTATATAATAAGCCTTTGCTTGGAGAGCTTTTGAGATAATGCAATATGTGACACACAACATCCCAATGACACTGTCGTGGTTTGTCAAGATACCTGCTTATGAATCCTACAACAACAGTAAGGTTAGCTCTTGTGCTAGTGAGATAAATAAGCTTGCCAACAAGTCCTCTGAATTGGTGGTAATCAACATAAAGGGGAGAGTTTCCATCGTCCCAATCCATATTTGGGTCAAGAGGGGTGTTGGCTGGTTTACAACCAAGCATACTAGTTTCTTGCAAAAGATCAAGGATATATTTCCGCTGGAAATGACACAACCTGCAGATGATTTGAGTACCTCAATGCCTAAAAAATATCTCACCTTTCTAAGATCTTTGGTGACAAAGTGTTTTTCCAAGTAAGTTTTAGTAGCCTGAATGCCCAAGGTATCACTGCCAGATAAGATAATATCATCAACATAGACAATAAGAATGGCTAGCCCTGCCTCGATTTTGCAGATAAACAAAGAATGATCTAAATGGGAACAATGAAAGCCAAAAGTGAATAAGATCTGACTAAGCTTGTCGAACCAAGCACGAGGGCTCTGCTTTAGGCCGTAGATGGCCTTTCTCAATTTACAAACTTGCGAGGACTCCCCTTGAGCAACAAACCCTGGTGGTTGCTCCATGTAAACTTCTTCTTGCAAGTCTCCATAAAGAAATGCATTTTTAACATCCAACTGAAATAGGGGCCAGTCTTTGTTGACAACAAAAAAATCAGAATTCGAACAGACTTTTAAACGTGCTACATGAGAAAAGGTTTTAAAGTAGTCCACACCATATGTTTGTGTATAACCCTTTGCCACAAGACGAGCTTTCAACCGCTCAATTGTACCGTCTGGTTGATATTTAATGATGAAGACCCATCGACATCCAACAGTAGGGCAGGAAGGAGGATGATCCACAAGATCCCACGTCTTGCGATTAGAGAGTGCCTGCATTTCATGTTCCATCGTCTGTTTCCATGCCGGAATAAGAAGAGCTTCTGCAACAGTTTTGGGAATAGAGACAACAAAGATAGTAGAAGTGAAGCACGCAAAACTGTCATTCAGATTAGAAGATGAGCAGAAATGGCTAATAGGATGTTTCGTGATGGAACGAACACCTTTGCGCCGACTGATAGGCAGATGCAAGTCAAAAGTTACCTCAGTGATTGTATGTTCATCCGTAGAAGGAGGAATTGGTTGTGAAGGGGCCATGGAGGGAGTACTTGTCTTGTTTCTTCGCTTGTACACTTACAGAGGTCGGGCTTCAGGCAGTTCAGAAGATGACAAAATCTCAACAACATCAGGCAATGACGTGGGTGCCAACATATCACTGGAGAGTGATGCTCCATCATCAGAGTAATATGGCATATGCTAAAAAAATACTACATCAACACTCACAACCATTGCTTCAGAATAGGATCAAAACAACGATAACCTTTCTGGGTCCTAGAATATCCCAGAAAAATACACTTGGTGGAGCGAGGATCAAGTTTTGTTAGCCCTAGGCGTAGGTTTTTGACAAAGCAGGTACACCAAAAAATACGGGGAGGGGGACAGAGAAAAGTTGAGCATCAGGGAAGAGAATGTTGTAAGGAATTTGATTGTGCAAAATAGAAGATGGCATGCGATTGATAAGATAGCATGCCATAGAAACAACCTCATGCCAGAAACGGTGAGGAACTTTATAATGAAGAAGTAAAGTGCGAGCAACTTCTAACAACTGGCGGTTTTTTCTTTCAGCAACTCCATTTTGTTGTGGAGTGTAGGGGCATGTAGTTTGGTGTAGGGTGCCACGGACAAAACAAAAAGATGTCACCGATTTTTGCATAAATTCAGGGCATTATCGGTGCGTAAAATTTTAATGGTTTTGCTGAATTGTCTCTTTATTTCAGCGAAAAAACACTAATATGATCCAAAACCATGCTGCAATCTTTTAGAAAAAATTGCTAAGTAGCACGTGAGTAATCATCAATAAAGGTTAGAAAGTATTTAACTCCCAAATAGCTAGGAATAGAACATGGACCCCAAATATCCGCATGAACAATATCAAAAATTGCTTTAGAACCAATATCTTTCTTAGCGGAATAGCGGGAAACACAATACATTTTTTTTACCCAATTGACAAGATTCACAAGAAAAGATTTTTTTGGATAAAGCAAGAAATAAATGCTTTCACTTTGCTGCAGAGGGGTGACCAAGCCGGTAGTGCCACTGGAGTCCCGTTACTGATGTCGACAGAAGAGCAGACACAGTTGGTGGTTCATCCATACGGTAGAGTCTGTCTGGTCCCTCATGGCCCGAACCAATCATCATCTTCATGCAGAGATCCTTCGAAACACAACTAGAAGGATCAAATTTAATGGAGCACTGAAGATTTTTTACAGTCTTACTAACAGAAAGCAAGTTAACAGGAAATTTTGGGATATATTGAACATATTTCAGATGCAACTTTCGAGAGAAGGGAACAATGCCTATGCCATGAACAGAAGTTTTAGAACCATTAGCGATAGTAATAGGTGGAATCTGTGTGGTTTTAATAAGGGCAGAAAATAAGTTGATATCACTGGCCATATGAACCGATCCACCAGAGTCAATGCACCATTTATTGTTGCCAGTAGAAGGAGAGGCTATCAAGGCAGAAGATCCAACGACAGACGTAGAGGGAAGCTGAGTCATGCGTTCTTGAAAAAATTTCTCGAACTCTGAGCGAAGCCACTCAGTTGAAGGCGTAGCAGATGGCTATTCAGGTGTAGTATCAGTGGAAATCTCTGCGGATGCTTCGTTTGCCCAAGCAGGTTTATCGTGCTTGATTTAGCATCAGTTTTATTGTGATTGTCGTGGCCACAGAAGTTGCAGAAGCGAGGACCAACAGATTGTCCGTGACCAGTAGCAGGAGCAGTAGAAGATGTGCGACCACCGTTAGGAGGGAGGCGTCATCCACGACCACGGCCGCGTCGTCGTCCACGACCGAATTCAGTGGTGCGAACAACCAGAGCAAGGTGTTTGATTGTAGGAGTGGAGGTCATAGATGGAAGTCTTTGAACCCGCTTGAGGACGTCTCGAAGAGCAGGTAGTGGGTCACTGGATAGAATCTGGTCGACCACCCCAGAGAAGGAAGCAGGAAGGGCAACCAAAAATTGGACTAGTTGTAGTTTATTGCGCTGCTTCCGGGCTTCTTTGATGTCGGCTGTCAAGGGGTGATAAATTTCATATTCATTCCAGAGGACAAAGCTTTGATTGTAGAAGTCTTTAACAGGAGTGTCAGAGGAAAATTCCTTCTTGGGTAGAGTTTTAAAAATTTCAAAAACTCTCTTGGGATTTTGCTGATGAGAATATACGTGGGTTAGTTGATCCCACATTGCCTTAGCATCATGAAGACAAAGTAACGACTGGTTGATCCGCGGCTCGGTGCTATTAAGAATCCAGGACATAACCCCAGAGTCGTCTTTGGACCATTGTGCATAAGCTTGTTTGTTTTTGTCATCCACCGTAGTAGCAAGGGCAGCAGGATGTTCAGTAGTGATATGAGAATGACGACCTTGTGCTTTGACATATAAGACAAAGGAGGCCGACTAGAGATGATAGTTGGAGCCGTAGAGTTTAACTGTGGTAACACACAGGGAATGGGACGGCTCAACAGAGGCCATGGTGAACAGATCTGAAGCAGAAGCAGAAGGAAAGGCAGTCGGTGGAACAGCAGTAGAACTCAGCAACAGTGATCAACAGATCCGAAGCAACCCACTACGGGACAATAGAGCACCGTTGTAGATCTGATACACCAAATCAGAAGAGACCCGCTACGGTCATGAGGGAAATAAGGGTTAGGGTGGGAATTTGCACGGGGGGAAAGAACCTGCTCTCGATACCATATAGAATGATGAAGAGAAATGTATTGGATGAGTAAAAAGGTTTACAGTGCATTCTCTTATATAGGATAAGAGAGGAGATACAAAAACAAAGATGAGCAATATGGGACTAAACCACACAAGTAAATACATAAGTGAGGCACATGCTAGGCACATGACACTCAGTGAAACATAAACATATCTCTATAAAGCTTGAAGTAGGCATAGTCACAATATACTCCGACTTGTTGAAAAAGTCGCGTTTAAAACGCGTACTTTTCCCTAGACGTATGAAACTCCCGGATAAAACCCAATTCCTGAATATTACGTATTATTATCATATTTTTCGTGAATTAATCACGTTTAATGTCTTCTTTCCCGTTTTATACGTTCTTTTCCCGTATTATACTGATCAAGACTCCAACTTATTTTGAGTGTATGAATGTGTCTGTGTATGTACATGGATATATGTCTGTGTATGTATGTAATATATGTATATGTAAGTAATAGTTATAAATATATGTATGCAATATATATATATATATATATATATATATATATTTATATATATGTGTGTGTGTGTGTGTGTGTGTGTGCGCAAAACATATATATACATACATCTGTATGCAATATATGTATATATCCTCTGATTTTTTCCCCATGAATAGTTGACCGTACTTTTACTGTACGTTGACTGCTTCTTACCTGATTTTCCCGCATAATTGCCGAATTGCAAACTTTTCAACTCAAACGAACGATCCCGAATACCGAATTTGTGACTATGGAAGTAGGTGTTCATATTCCTTATTTGTTAGAAAGCCATGAAGGGAATTTCTAGTGGAGGATGTAGGAACTTCGTTCATCATGATTGACTTTGTCTGACATAGATAGCTGGAGCTCAGGCAAAGTGTGTAGTGCACATGCCACGCCCACGACCATAGTGTGCCAAATTTCCATGCTGATACCAATGCTTCAAATGGCAAACATCTTTAGTGTGGCCCAACTTGCTAGAGTAGGTGCATTTGGGGTGTGGTCCTTGCCCTCGTCCGCGACCACGGCTGCAACAACAATCGGCAACTTGAGTGTCATAGGTGTTAGTGAGGGAGATGTGCGCTGGTGCCATCTCAGATTGGGACAAGCGAGTGTATGCCTGGTCCATGGAAGTAAGTGTCGTGTCAACAAACAGGAGCAGACAAACTGCAACATATGATTGAGGCTATTCGTGAATCACCCATCGATGAGAGAATCCCTCTCTTTGGCGACTTCAGCGGAGGTAATGGGTGATAAGAGATGGTTGCGAGGGCCTTCATTGAGTCATAGTACTTTGATAGGGGGCAGACGCCCTGCTGCTAGGAGAAAATTTTGTCCATCACGTTTTAGAGGCGAAGGTAGTTGTCCACATGTACTAGACAACAATTTCAGGCTTTATGCATCTGTATTGCTAGGACAACCTAATTATTCTTGGTGACCCATGCTTCATCTGGTTCTGCTAGCCATGCGTCTTTGATATACTTGCGGTTTCTGTGCAATTTAAAAAATATCTGGACTGCATTCATCTAGAGCAGAAAGTTGTTGCCATTCAATTTAATAGTAGAAACAGTCGGCATATTGTTATAGATAACAGTAGGTTAAGCAGGAACTTTCTTATTGGCTATAGTAATAGATATTGGTACCATAAAACTTAAAAAAGCATGGTACAAGAAGGTAACAGATTAGGCACGGTTAAGTATTAATTATAGAAGCATGGTAGGTATAAAGAAACACAATAAAAAAGCCTCGTACTGGAATTTAATGCACGGTGGGTAAGGAATCATATGAATATGATGCATGGCTGTAAACAACATAAAGCCCCTAAGTGGTCATATATGGCACTCAACCAGCGGTTTAGGGGAACAACATCGAGAGGAAGAAAAAATGAAGCATTGCCTCTCATTTTGTTGATACTTTATAAGATTAGCACCCTTGGATGTCTTTTTTTATTGTTACAAGCGAAATCTAACAAATGAGGAAAGGAGGGACAAGAAGAGTGGGGCAACTTAGTCCATAGCAAAAAAACAACAGTGACTGATCAATTGCTGGCCTGGGTGCCGGCTCCTGCTAGCCTCTTTGGCGCTGGCGTAGCTGCCCCTATGTGTCGACCGTGGCTGCTGGCCCCTTTGGGTGCTGCTGACCCCTTCGGCCGCCGCTGATTGCTAGTTCCTTCAGGTGCTGGCGGCAGCTACCCTTGGGGCTGCTGCAAAAAAAAAGATAAGAGGGATGATGTATGATAGCTACATTTGGTTAGGGAAATGCTCTGACACCATGTAGAAGGCTAGTGTAATTCTTGTTAGTTGCTAATAGAGTACAAAGGCTCTCCTAAATATAGTAGTACATGGATATGCTTCAGTGGGTAAACATATCTCACTTGTGTACTAAGAAACTAATAGAAAACATAATAATAACTAATGACAATGGCCCTAGGTCCATTAACCACTTATATTAACCTCTCTAAACAATCTAAGATGACCTTCTTGTTGTTTACTCATTAGTTGCCAATCTTAATTTATTTCTGACATAGTCTATGATAAGATATTTCCTCTCCACCACATTCATTTAGCATTCTTATTTCTCAAGTCCACTTTGTTCATTTCAAAGCACTTCATAGCCAAATATTGACTATTGCAACTTACCACAGAATATGACTTGATATATCGTTGTCCTATGAGGACTTATAGTCTGATTTAAACTTTATCATCGTATAATATTTTTTGTTTTCATGCCCCATTTTGTAATCCTTAGAGAGACGACCTCTTGTACTTAACATCTTTCCTTTGAAAATGTATATCACATCTTGAAACTTGTACTCCGTCCAATTTGAATCCAGCTCCTTCTAAGCTTGTATACTAGCTAAAATATTGAGCATATTCTCTGGGATAAAATCACACTTGATAAGTCGAGGATATGTCAACCTGCCATGTCTTTTGCTTTGCTATATAGCTAAGAGGAAATAAGGAGACACTTAGTGTTAAATGTGTTCCATTCTCTTTTTAGCAAGAGAGCGAAGGATAGATAGACAACGAGATGCAAGGGACATCATATCATGAGCATGGTAAATTGGATTGGTGACAGATTTTGACAAAGAAAGTAGGTTGAAAATTTGAAAACGAGCCTCCTTGAGAAAACAGTCCTATGTTGCAAACGATACATCAACTTCTGTAATATATATATTGGAAGAAACAGAACGTCTAGTTATATATTATGTGTATACTACTTAAATTTGAGGGTTCATTAGCGGAGTGTTTTTACATTGACTTCCATCTACATTTTAGTTTATAGATTGTGTATCAATAAGTTATCAATTGAAATGCTACATGCTTTAAGGATGTGTATTGTTGGCAAGACTAAGTGTTCATTCATTTTGTGTTTTTCATTCATTTTGTGTTTTTTGTAAAATGGCTAATCACTAGATAAAATTTCTTTATGTTAATGTATGTTTTTATTACCTAAGAGCCAAGTCTAAGGGCGTGTTTGTGTGTTTTTAAAACAAAAGAAACAACTATCCTATTGCTACACACACGCGCGCACGCAGACACACACACACACAAATATATATATATAAATATATATATAGTCAGGCTAGAATACACTCGAGTGTACAGATCGCACGAATACACTCAAGTGTGTTTGCATATCAAGACTATTTTTTGCCAAATGTAAACCATTGATCTTCACCGTCATACTATAACTAGGCTACATACAAATTTTGAGCCCATTTGGATGAGTGTAAGTCACTCATCCAAGGGCAACAAAATCGACGCGCAAAACTAATTTGAAATGCATAATTTTTGCGGTCTTTATAACATGACCTACAAATGTTCAAATGTGCTCAAATTTTGCGTATGAGCTATTCACAAGATGTTTAAGAAGATCCACGGATTAGATTTTTGAAAAAAATATTGCATCATGATAAACTACTTGAGTGTATTCTGCTCCGAATACACTCGAATGTATTCTGCTCCGAATACACTCGAATGTATTCTAGCCTGACTCTCTCTCTCTCTATATATATATATATCATCATCATCATCGTCTAAGCCTCAATCCCAACCATGTTGGGTTCGGCTACATGGATCCTTCTTTTCTAATCAACTTCGTTATGGGTCATATTTTGATCAACATGTAAAGATTCAAAATCTCTCTCTCTCTATAAGTGTTAGAGAGTCTAGTTTATTTAGTTAATTAAGTATTGAGTCTATTTGTATATGGGGCAAAGTGTCTCTTGGCCCATTAGGTTTTACTTGAGTCTTGTACGCTCCCCTCTTATCCTATTTATAGGAGAGTGGCTGCTCTTTTAGTACAACACACACAAGGGTAGTTCCCCATTATATCATAGCACATATCCTAAAAGGCTAAAACCCTAACCTAAGAGGAGAAGAACTTCCTCCTGCGGGCGGCCGCTACTCCTTGGCTTGGCTATGCGCCAGGCATATCTTCCTCCTGGGAGGAAACAAAGCTGTTCTAATGGCCCTCTGTCGATCTCCATATATCTCCTAGCCTTTTAGCGTCGACCCTCCTAGCCGCTGCTACCCACTGCACTTTGCCTACAAACTCGCCGCCAACCTCCTTGTGGCCTCCTGCCGCCGTTGCCTCCTTCACCTGCTGAGGCCCCCTTGCCCGTGCTGCTGCTGCTGCTCTCTCAATCTGCTGTCAACTCTCCTACTCCTATGGCCGCTGCCACACCATCTCCCTTTTCTCCATCTGCAGTCGCAGTCAGCCCCGCCTCCTCTTCTTGCTTGTGTTGCTCGCCCTTTCTCTACCTCCTTCCCTCGCCGCTGCTGCACCCTGCCTGCTTGACCGCCACTAGCCCCTCTTTTACCTCACGTTGTAGTTGCAAATCTTCCCTCCAACTCAGTCCCAGCTGCCACCTTCCACAGCCACCCTTGCAGCCGTTCTTGCTATCTACTGCCAACACCAGACCCCTTGCCTCCTACACCTACTCCTTGCTGCTTGCCGCCCAACAACTCCCTCCTCGCTACCTTGCGCTGCTGGCCTTCTCCCATGTTTCTTGACTACTTCCCGCCACTATCCACCACTATCCACCGCTCCCCACTGGCACTACCAATCTGCATACATAAGCCCTTATTTTCCTTAATATTTTGCCCACATATACACACTATGTCTATTGCTAATTATATCCTTAATTGGATCTGTTTTCTGATCTAGTCCATGTAACAAGGGGCGAACACTTTCGAGCCACATAAAGATCCATTTAATTTTCTACCTGGATCTGTGTAATTGGGTCATGTTGCACGCCGACTCGAGTTATCGGGTCCAATCCTCCACATATCTCTTACATATCCTTGCCTCTACCATTGTTTATGCCTTTCCATGTGCGTGCGCACACACAATCGTATAGTAAGTAATTAAATTTACTGTACAACATAACATAAACATACTGTAAACAATAGAAGATCTATAAACTATTATATAAGGTACAGAAATACAATATACAGTAGGTATATACTATAGAATATATCATACAGGTGTACAAACAATATGTTTTTATATATCTCTAGTAGTGAAAAAAGTAGTATTTCTGTATTACATGCTCATATAGTCATATAATATACATAGTTAGTCAGAAAGTGTTGGAAAATAGAGTGCATAGCATCCTAAACAACGTGACTACAAAGAAACAAAAAAAAAAGAATCAACAGTAGAGCGCGCACGCGCACACACACGATCATATAGTAAGTAATTAATATTACTGTACAACATAACACAAACATACTATAAACAATAGAAGATCTATAAACTATTATATAAGGTACAGAAATACAATATACAGTAGGTATATACTATAGAATATATCATATAATGTATCATACAGGTGTACAAAGTACAAACAATATGTTTTTATATATCTCTAGTAGTGAAAAAAGTAGTATGTCTGTATTACATGCTCATATAGTCATATAATATACATAGTTAGTCAGAAAGTGTTGGAAAATAGAGTGCATAGCATCCTAAACAATGTGACTACAAAGAAGCAAAAAAAAGAAAGAAAAAAGAATCAACAGTAGAGCCACCATATGACCTGCTGGAAAAAAGAGGAAAGAAACAAACAAATAACAAAGCAGGGTACATGTTTCTTTACTCCTTGTGAACAGTAGATGGGCCTCACTTTGGGTCTAACTTTGGATATCCAAACAAAAGCTGGCTCTAAGAGGGCAACTAGGCAGGTTTACAAAAAGTCTGTTCACAAAAGACGATAGGTTCATCGGTATCGTGTTTTCAAATGAATTTTGCACACATTTTAAATATATGTCTTGAATATAGTAAATTACTAATTTTAAAGTTTTGCATTCCAAAAAGACCTTTTTAGTTGGGGTTTGAGATGGATTCTAACTTTAAAAGGAATTTCGATTCCAAAATATCTATTCTAACTACTTCAGATTTTGGACTGGGTACAAATTCTGGATTTATATTATATATTTAATCAAGAACTAGATTCTCTAAAAACATTGCTTCCATAAAAAAATCAGATTTTGAGTATTTTGGATTTATAATATTCTATATTGAGCTCTAACACCAAGAGTTCCATAAAATGGTATTTACTTTATATTGAGAAGATTAAAAAGTGAATGCAAGACTCTTTTTATATAGGAGTGCAGACTAGATATTACTCCTGTACTAACAGACCTTAGGACTAAATACATAAGCGATTTAACGCTCCCCTCAAGCTAAGCTTAGATATTGACCATGCCTACTTTGTCAATTAAAACAGAAAAAACCTTTTTACTCAAATGTTTGGTAAACAAATTGTCATTTTGCTCTTCAAATTTTTCTAACTGAGCCCTAATTGTCTTGGCCTGTATGGCTTCTCGCATGAAGTGACAATCAACTTCATTGTGATATGTCCTGTCATGAAAGAATGGATTTTTGGTGATGAAGCGCGGTTTACAATTTTTACCTAAATGGCAATTTTTTGGTCTAAATTTCATTCCCGGTAGGGACCCGATATAGATATTTGTAGAAAATCAGGGTTTCAGAGAGCATAGGGTTGCACAAAGTGTGCACCCTCATATATATAACACTGTGACAATTACAGAGAGGTCCATATAGAATAAACAAATAACAAAATAAATAACAGAATATAGAAAACATATATTGTAACACTCCCCCTCAAGTTGGAGCATAGATATCAATCATGCCCAACTTGTCCACCAGTGTGCAGAAATGCTTCTTAGCCAGAAGTTTCGTGAAGACATCAGCAACTTGATCTTCAGATCTCGTGAAAGGAGTGCAAATTTTACCAGCCAGAACAGACTCTCGAATAAAATGGCAATCCACCTCAATATGCTTGGTGCGCTCATGATAAACAGGATTATTGGCAATGAAAATAGCAGCTCGATTGTCACAGTGCATAGGAATCGCATAAGAAGATTCAATCCCAAGTTCATGCAAAAGAGAGCGCACCCAGAGAAGTTCACAAGCAGTATGGGCCATAGCCCTGTATTCAGCTTCAGCACTGGAGCGAGCTACAACATTTTGTTTCTTGCTCCTCCAAGTCACCAAGTTACCCCCTACATAGGTACAGTAGCCAGAGGTGGATTTCCTGTCAATCCTGCTGCCCGCATAATCTGAATCAGAATAGCCTTCAAGTTTACAGTGTCCAGATTTCTTGTAATGCAAACCTTTGCCAGGTGCCCTTTTTAAGTATCTCAGAATGTGACATACATCATCCCAATGACACTGTCTAGGCTTGTCCAAGTACCTGCTCAGAAGACCCACAGCAGTAGTAATATCAGGACGAGTAACAGTCAGATAAATCAATTTCCCAATAAGTCTCCTGTATTTCTTTGGCTCAGAAAACATAGGTGAAGTATCATCGTCCCAATCAACATTGGGATCCATAGGAGTATCTGAAGGTCTTGCTCCCATCATACCAGTTTCCTGCAAGATATCAAGTACATATTTCCTTTGGGACAATACAAGAGCACCAGAGTTCCTGGAAACTTCTATACCCAGAAAGTATCGTAATCTGCCCAAGTCTTTGGTAGCAAAATGCTTACCCAAATGAGTTTTTGTGGCCTGAATACCTGCAGAATCACTGCCTGAAATAATGATATCATCTACATAGACAATCAGAATAATAATCCCTGCAGACGTTTTCTTCGTGAAGACAGAATGATCCACTTGAGACCGTAGAAAGCCAAAATCAGAAAGAATCCTGCTTAATTTATCAAACCAGGCACGTGGACTTTGCTTAAGCCCATAAATAGATTTTTTAAGCCGACAAACTTTATGAGACTCCCCCTGAGCAACAAACCCAGGAGGTTGCTCCATGTAAACCTCTTCCTGCAGATCACCATATAAGAAAGCATTCTTCACATCAAGCTGTAGAAGGGGCCAGTCAGAATTTACAGCTACAGATAACAATATTCTAACAGAATTCAAGCGAGCAACAGGGGAAAAAGTCTCAAAATAGTCAATGCCGTAGGTCTGAGTATATCCTTTGGCAACCAATCGAGCTTTCAACCGTTCAACTGTACCGTCCGGTTGATATTTGACAGTGTAAACCCAGCGACAACCAACAGGCTTGCACTGAGGAGGAGGATCCACCAGCTCCCAAGTGTCTCTATCAGTCAAAGCTGTCATCTCATCCTGCATAGCAGAAGTCCATGCTGTACTCCGCAGAGCATCCTGAATAGACTTAGGAACAGTAACAGCAGATAAGGCATGTACAAAATCACGCGCCGGAGCAGTGAGATGATCAGTAGATACAAAATGAGCAATACTATGAGACGTGCAGGAACGAGTTCCTTTGCGAAGAGCAATAGGAATATGTAAATCAGATTGTACCTCAGGAGAAGCAGAACCTTCTGGAGGTGAAGATTGGTCGGCTGGGGGGGGTACATGAGAAGGAGGTGCTTTGTTCCTGCGCTGATAAACACGAAGCTGAGGACGAACTGGCATCTCAGTATCAACTGTCTCAGGTACACAATCAGACAGAATCGGCAAGGGTGGTGCAATGAGATCTGGTTGCAATTTGTCTCCCGCAGATGAATAAAAAGGAGTGTCCTCAAAAAATACCACATCACTACTAGTCAACCACTTTCTCGTAGCAGGATTATAACAGCGATAGCCTTTTTGAGTCCTCGAATATCCCAAGAAAACACATTTAGTTGCACGAGGCGAGAGTTTATCAGAAGACGGGCCAAGAAGACGGACAAAACACGTGCAACCAAAAATCCGTGGAGGAACAGAAAACAAGGGTGCCTCCGGATGTAGAACTTGAAACGGGATTTTGTTACCAATAACCGATGAGGGCATACGATTAATAAGAAAACAAGCAGTCATAACCGCTTCTGGCCAATAAGAACGAGGAACATGTGAATGTAACATGATAGTGCGGGCCACTTCTAATAAATGACGATTCTTCCTTTCTGCAACACCATTCTGTTGTGGTGTATAGGCACAAGAGGTTTGATGTAAAGTTCCAACAGTTTTACAAAAACATTCCACATCTTTTTGAACAAACTCCAAAGCATTATCAGTTCTAAAAATTTTAATAGGCACACCAAACTGAGTTTTAATTTCAGCAAAAAAGAACTTTATTGTAGATAGCACTTCAGATCTACTTTTCAACAGAAATAGCCAAGTAGTCCGCGAAAAATCATCAATGAACAAAATAAAGTATCTATAACCAGACACACTTGGTACATTACATGGTCCCCACACATCAGAATGTACTACATCAAAAATATGCCTGCTGCTCATAGAACTGCGCCGCGGATATACCGATCTAGTCTGTTTACCCAATTGGCAAGACTCACACTGGAGACTACAGCTACTCATATCAGGAAATAAATGGCGCAGTTTGTCAGAAGAAGGATGTCCCAGCCGGTAATGCCACTGTAAAGTAGAGACTGATGCAGATAGAGCTGAAACCTTAGTAGACTTTGGCATCTCGTCCAAGTAGTAGAGACCATCAGCACCTTCATACCCCCCACCAATCTTCATCCTCGTGAGAAGGTCCTGAAAAATGCAAGAGCCAGGACGGAATGTCAGGCTACAGTTCAAATTCCTTACAAGTTTGCTCACAGATAATAAATTCATAGGAAAGTTAGGCACATATAAGGCAGATTTGATAAAAGACTGAGAAATAATGTCCCCAATGCCAGAAACAGAAGATCTAGATCCATCAGCAACCATAACTGTAGATTTATGAGCAGGTTTAGAGATAAACTTAAACAAAGCCCGATTTCCAGAAATATGGGAGGATGCACCAGAGTCAATCACCCATTTATTATTACCAGATGGAGGAGGCAAATGTGAACTCAAAAAAGCAGTATCATAACCAGTATGGGCAGCATGAGCTCCACTCGTGGATGCGTCAGAAGAGGAACCACCACGCTCCAAAAGAAGACGTTCGACTTCAGCCCGGATGTAGTCAGCAGTAGTAGTGTCCGCAGTGTCTGGTGTAGAAGGATGTGCAGCACCCTCAGAAGCAGCAGTGGAAGAATCAGCAACAGTGTTTGCCCATTCAGGTTTTCCATACTTCTCCCAACATTTTTCTTCAATGTGGTTCGTCCGACCACAGTAAGAACACAAACAGGATCCAGGCGAAGGTCGCGCAGTAGTAGTAGTAGCAGGAGGGGCCCCACGCCCAGCAGTAGGAGAACGACCACGCCCCGCACCAAGGGGAGGACGTCCATCAGAAGAGCGGCCACGACCGCGACCGCGACCACGGCCACGACCACCCCAGGCAGCTAAGGCAGTAGAGTCCCCAACATCTGGTGTCGGGGAGGAGAGACGCAGAAGTCGCTGGTAGGCACTCCGAAGGGAAGGCAGTGGATCACCAGCCAGAATCTGATCCACAACTCCAGCATAGGAGTCAGGCAAGCCACTCAAAAACTGAATCAGCTGTAGCTCATCGCGCTGTTTGCGCATAGTCGCCAGATCCGTGGACAAGGGATGATACGTCTCCAGTTCACCCCACAACCCGGTGAACGTAGAGAAGTAATCGGCGATATCAGTACCAGTGAAGGTGAGACGACTAAGCTGTTTGTTGATATCAAACACTTTCTTCGGATTCTGGCTGTGGGAGAAGGTGCCAGCAAGTTCATCCCACATCTTCTTTGCCGTAGGTAATCGGAGAAGAGTCACACTAATCTTCTCAACCGAGCTGTTGAGAATCCAGGTCATCACTGTTGAGTCATCACGGACCCAATCATCATAGGCTTTGACGTCCTTCAAATCAGCATCTTCAGCAGGCTGTGGTGGACCGGCACGAATGAGATGGGAATATTTCCCTTGTGATTTGGCATATATCACAAAGGAACAGACCCACAGCTGGTAGTTGCGTCCGTCAAGTTTGACCGTAGTAACTTGACGACGCAGATCATCAGTCGAGGACGCCATCAGAAAGGCAGGCACAGCAGGCAGGCAAGACAAGCAGGTAGACGATCACACGGGACCTCTCACATACAGACTACACCAAGGTGTAGTAGAAGACCCGGAGGCCGAAGCCTACACGGGCAGGCAGGTACAAACAACACGAACCGACGAAGGCCCTAGCCGAACAACGTACCGATCTCCCCCGGAAGACTAAACTAGGCCAGATCTATCAACCCGGCAGCGCACCTGCTGTGCGAACAACACCAACGGTTGCTCAAGCACTAGCGGAGCACCAAGCCAGGAGAGTAGACGGACCGGGAGCCGGCGGGAGACGGTAGACTAGGCCAGGGAGGCGGCCGGCCGGCGGGCTGTCCTGCCTCGGCGGCGGCGGCGGCGGGCTACCGCTGCAGCCCCGGCGGCGGCGGCAGTTGCTGCTGCTGCCCCCGGCGGCGGCGGCGCCTGCGGCTGCCTGGGCCGGCGGCTGCTGCTGTCGCCCGGGCCGGCGGCGGCGGCTGCGGCTGTGGGCGCGCGGGGGGGGGGGGGGCGGCGCCGGAGAGGGAGGGAGGGAGAGAGAGGCCCTAGGTCTGGACCTGCTCTGATACCATGTAGAAAATCAGGGTTTCAGAGAGCATAGGGTTGCACAAAGTGTGCACCCTCATATATATAACACTGTGACAATTACAGAGAGGTCCATACAGAATAAACAAATAACAAAATAAATAACAGAATATAGAAAACATATATTGTAACAATATTCACATACCTAGGAGAGTGTCCTGTCATGAAAGAATGGATTTTTGGTGATGAAGCACGGTCTACAATTTTTTGGTCTAAATTTCATTCCCGGTGGGGACCCGATATAGATATTCACATACCTAGGAGAGTCAAGGATGGCAAGTAATTTTGCTGAAAAACAACAAAAGTTTTAAAAACAAAAAAAGTTTGATTATGCATTATCGAATTGCATACAAGACATAAGATATAATATATTATCTCGGAAGTATATAATGCATAATTAAAATCCCTATCTAAACAACTTTTTTAACTTTTCAATCACGCGCAGGAGCCCGCTAACTAATATCGACATATGATATTGTTACATAATTCTTTTTATTTATGTATGTAGATCATCCTGGTAAAATATCACGACTTTTAAGTCCTTTTGGTTGTCGAAATCGTGTGTCGAAATCTTTTGTTAATAGGGATAGATTGTTGAGATTTTTTTTTAAATTTATGTCAAAATCTTATGTCCTAGATTGAGGCTTACGCGTCAAAGTATCTAAAGTTCGACTCACAACACTAAGGCTCTGAGGCTTAGCTAAAGTGCAAGCCTCATTTCTCGATGATAATGTCTTATGTTAATTGCCCTCTTCTTTTCTTTTCAGAATGCTTACATACACTTTCTTCAAAAAAATTCTGTTAAAAGCATAGCTCTCCAGGAGGCTAGGGAGTGGCCTTTAGGATTGAGGAGCCTAGTTGCCTAGGCGGCTAGGTGTCACTACCCAGGCGGTTGAGGCATTGTATAAATTTTCTTACTTCTATTACATAATTTGTATAGGGTTCATACATATTACAAATGTTTGGATGCAGATTGTACTAAGTAAATTTATATTGGTTTTCTCTAAACTTAACCAATGCTAAATTTACCCAGATTGGACTTGACATGACCTAAATTAGATCTAACTTGTTTCAATATAATCTAAATCAAACATATATTGACCATTTCAGGCCTAATTGGCCTAATTTTACACCATGAAAAGTAGATAGCCTAATCTAGCCCTGAAAGGCTGAAAGACTGAAAGACTTCACATGACTTGATTTAGATCTTCAATAGCATAATATGGTTTCAAAATGCCTTGGATGGTGTCGCATAGCCTTAGGCGTCCATCTAGTCTACTTGTTGTTCTAGCCTCTCTAGGTACCCTGTCTTTGATACCTCCAAAGTCTAAAAAGCGTATGCATGCCTAGGCGTCACCTGGATAATTATGATTCAAAGTTTTTGTGTTTAATTATCATTCTTTCATTGATTATAATTTTAATTATCATTCTCTAAATTTGATTCACAAATCCAGCTACGAAATTTATTTTGGTGCCGCCTTTTAACTTACCATCTCAATGAATTCAAATCTCAATTTTAACTAATCTTGGTTCTTTGTTCCTACTACTTCCAAATTATATTTCCCCTATTTTTATCAAATTACATAGTTGGATCTAATATTCAAAGGCATCAATATCTCATTATTTGCTGCATGCATGGTACTAAATGTCCTCGACATGGGGTGAAATTTCGTCGATAGTGTCTATGTCGACAGTTGGCGACGTCGAATTCACATAAACATCCTTATTCCACAATATCCTCGACATTTCATCGAAGTTGTCGACATTTCCCCATTTTTTAATGGACTTGGGTCAACTTCGTCGACATTTGCCAAGGTTGTCAGACTCGAACCGGTAAGCAAACCGGTGAGGCCTCTGGTTCCCGGTTCACTGGTTCAACCAGTGGTCTGACCGGTTCAACCGGTGACGTCAGCATGACGTCACTAAAAGTTTAAAAATATATAAATATCTTTGATACTCATAGAAAATGTACCTACAAAAGTTATGAAACATGAATACTAGCAAAACTGCTCACAATAACTTGATAAACATACCAAATAACTAATATTATTCTATTGATGAACATTTATATACCAACATGTATATAATATGCAATATTAATTAACAAAAATAGCAGCAAAAATATATTTACTTGTTAAGTGAGAGAACCAGCCGATTCAGCTGAAACCGGACCGGTTTGCCGGTTCACTGGTTCAACCGGTCGATTCACTCGTTTGATGTCGGTCAGACTTCATTTCCGGCTTTGGGAGGGAACCGACCCGGTAGAGTGACCGGTTCCCGATTCAACCGGTCGGTCCGGTTCGGTTCTGATAACCATGACATTTCCCCATATGTCGACGAAGTTGACCCAAGTCCATTAAAAAATTCCACAATGTCCTTGACATCTGTCGAAGTCGTCGAAGTTGGCGACATTCTTCCGGTGTTTTGTAGAGTTTGCTGTGTGAGGGGAAAAAGTGTTGGAGCTTGAGGTAAGGTGATTTTGATGTTATTTTTTACTATTCTAAGTTAATAGTAATAGACCGGCCCCTCTCTCTGCTAAATCTACCATAGATTTACACCATTTTTATGTAGTTTTTTAGTGTCACAAACTTTACATATGGAAGAACTTTATAGTTGGGAGACGATTGTATGTAATCATGTATTTATCTACATATGTAAACCTATATGGATGGCTATATGTAATCATATCTTGTGTTTTTTAGTTAGATTTGATGAAATCTGTTGATTTTCATCAGAAAATGACTGTTTTTAGCTTAATTTTTGTCGAAGTCTGGTTGTAAAAATCCTCGTCATTTCCTCGACATTTCCACAAACTTCCATGTCCACACCTGTCGAAGTCGGCTCGAAGTCGAAGCCCTGTTCCATGGCTGCATGTCTATTCTTATAAAGTGGTGGTCCATATTATTAACTTTGCTCTCAATCCTTATTTAGCCTTGTTAAGGTGAAAATTCCTAAGATCTAATTTTGGTTATATAAAAATGTTCGTAGTATACACACATACCTATATATAATATATGCAGATATTTACATACATTTAGATATGCACATATATGTATATCTTAATTTATTTATGAATGTCTCATACATATTTCGAGGCCTATGCCTAAAACGCCTAGAGGCTTACACCTTGCCTCACTAAGACAAAAACACATCTTTACACCTCACACACTTTAAAATCTTTGACAAACATCACGAAAGGGAAGAGAGTAAACTAGCGATAGATTATTTCTCAAATAGAAGCATCTGTCTGAACAAACCCCAGAAGGTTGGACTCAAAACTCTAGATCTGCAACACTTGCAGAAATACTCAACCATAAATAAGTAATTTCTTGTAACTGAAAATATCCTAGATTTGGAAAATTTGCAATTAACTCAAATTGACTAATAGGGATTTTGGGCCTTTGCCTAGAACTGAACAAGGGCCAAACATGGTTCTTATTAGGCATTCTGCTCAAACCTCTAACTAAAAGTGGTAGGAATTGACCTTTAATTCTTAACCTCATTTGACATTAGGGAGAGATCAAACTTAAATAAATCTCTACCATCTCATATACTGCCGATGTGGGGCTCAAACTCTTTGATCTTTCTTTGACTTTGGCTTGGTTGCTGGGTGGTACAGTGGGTCCAAGTATAAGGTTCTAAATAGTAACAGAAGCTATGGCTTGTCTATCAAGCTTCCATGTCTTTTACTTACACTAAGATTACCTTTTAGGGCGAAATAACAATGTTTTTCACCAGATGTTATTGCAGCCTCCTAGATGTCACCTCACTGTTGCTCACTTTGTAGGTGCATATGCTTGCGAGACAAGAATATGTGCGAAGAGAAGGAATACTATGTTAGGGGGCCATAGACTATGAATTTCATACAAAAATAAGATAAACGAAAAGTATGCAAAGAGAGTTCTAGGGACAAACATAGAAAGTAACTTGTACCAGCAAATTTGTTCTGCCACACTCATACTTGCTTATCTGCCAGCGTTGCCCTTCAAGGGAGATCTGCCACCCTCCATATTACTCAGCTCGCCGATGAGGCATCAAACTTTATGAGACATTGAGACTTACTATGATCATCAATCATCCGGATAGCATGAGGGATGGTTGGGACTCTAGCTTGTACTGGAGAATCACTATCCCATCTAAGAGGTAGTTACCTGAAATTCGCAAACTGTAGGCTAGTACAAATCACATTATATAATATATGGACGAAACATAAGTTAGGAATCTTGGTCCAGGTCTGCTAGGTTTGGTATACTAGGAAATGGTATGGAAGCTTGATGTTTATGAGCTAGGAAACATTGTGATTGTTAATATATCTCTTTATATTCTATTATTTGTAATTTCTATAAAATGTTGGACCTCTATGTAATTTCTCTATGTTTCTATTAATAAAAGGGTGGAGGGTCATGAACCGTCACGCAAGTCGCATTGCATGTTGCTTTGTGGCATCCACTTCTACATGGTACCAGAGCACGGCTACTCCTAGGGTTCCTCCAAGCTGCCGCCTCCCCTCTCTTCTCTTCCTTCTCCACGCCGTCGTTGGCCACCTAGGCTAGCAGGCTGGCGCCGCCGCCGTCCTGGGCAGCAAGCAGCCGCCGCCGCCAGCTAGGAGCGGCAGCAGCAGCCGCCGGCCAAGGGCGGGCACCGCCGCCGCCGACCCGGGGTAGGCGCGCCGCCGCCGCCGGTCCAGGGTAGGCGCGCCGCTGCCGCCAGCAGCTCCTTCCTCCGGTTGATTTCAAAGGCAGCGGTGTATTAAAGTTCATACCGGAGGGTTCGTCCGTCCGTATGAAATTCCTAATCACATCTCCTCCATGTGTGATTAGGGATTTTTAATTTGGGGGTTGTGGATGCGTCATACACACATCTAATTTTTTGACGTAATGTGTATCTCCCCGTTACTCAATCCTTCTGGTAACGTGTATCTCTCCGTCACCCTCCACCCTTTCTGTGACACGTATCTCTCCGTCACCCTACCTCTCCATTGAATCATGGAGGACACCAAGGCATCTACCACCTACAACGAGATGTCACCTATCCCCTCCATCAAGCTGAACGAGAAGAATTATCTCTTGTGGATGAATGCTGTCCATACAATGTTAGAATCCCGAGACAAGGCAAGGCATGTTGATTTTGATCCTCCTACTTCTACTGACAAAGGCTATGCTGAATGGAAGCGTCATAATAGTCTGGTGAAGACTTGGCTATGGGGGAGCATGAAACCTGGTATTGCTGCTAGGTTCACGTTCTATACTACTGCCAAAGACATATGGGATGCAGTAAAGAAGCATTACTCCCAAGAAAAGAATGCTCTTCGTCAATTTATGATGTATGATCGCCTCTTTACAGAACGACAGGGAGACAAGCCTTTAGAAAAATATTTTGGAGTGATCCAAGGTATTGCTCAATAGTTGAGCTTCTATCATCGTCTGTCCAAGAACAAGCCAAAGAAAGAGATGACTTGATTACTGCAAAGTTCCTATCGGGCCTAAGTTCTTCATGCAATTCAGCCCACAGTGTCATCCTCGCTTCTGACAAACTTCCCAGCTGGGAAGAAGCCTACTCAAAGATTTTACAATCAAATTTTGAACCAGTTGATCCTACCACAATCTCGCCTTCTGGAGATTCTCATGCATCTGTAGCCGCTGCAGTTAGAGGAGGCCGTACAAGTATGGGCCGAGGACGTGGACCACGTCCTGAGTGCACCTTTTGTGACAAACCTGGACCCACTGTTGGGAAATGCTGGAAGAAGCATGGTAGACCTGCCGCACCACCTGTGGGGGCAACAAACAATGCTAGTACTGCTGAGTCTTCTGAGCTGTCTGCATCAATTCTGGTTCTTCTGGCATCACAATTACAAAGGAAGAATATGACAGATTTATTCTGGCTACACAACATCTAAGTGTGGGATCTTCTTCCTCAACAAATCTGGCATCTACCACTGGTAATCAGGTTACCTCTTTATTGGCTTCTGGTTCAACTTCTTCATGGGTGGTTGATTCTAGAGCGTCACAACATATGAATGGTATGAGGAGACTACTTCAATCCATTTGCTCACATATTCCTCACAAATCTGTGACCATAACGAATGGTTCAGTGAGGAGAGTGTTAGCAAGTGAATCTTTTTCTCTGATTCCTAAAATTGATCTTAAATCTGTTCATTATGTGCTTGCATTTCCTTTTAATCTTCTCTCTGTTGCAAAATTAATTGATACTGTGAACTGTACAGTGACATTTGGGCCTTCTTGCTTTGTATTACATGATCTCAAGAGTATGAGGACGATTGGTGGGGGGCCTAGGAAAGGTGATCTCTATCTCTTCCATGGTGACAGTCTGCCTCGCCAAGTATCTGCTCCTGCTCCTGCTATCCTTTTGAGCGGTTCTCCCTTACTGTGACACTACAGATATGAACATCCTTTGTTGGAGAGCTTGAGAAAGTTAGAACCTGAGTTATCCTAAGTGTCTTCATTTGAGTGTCAGTCCTGTCAACTGGGAAAACATCATAGAATGTCTTATCCCAGTTGGGTCAATAAACGAGCTTCTTGTCCCTCTGAGTTAGTCTACAATGATGTTTGGGGTCCTGTAAAGACCAATAGCTATAATGGTTTTCGCTATTTTATTTCCTTTGTGGATGATTTTTCTCGCATGACATGGATTTATTTGTTGAAAAGTCTATGTTATCCATTGTCAAGCATTTTCATCAAGAAATAAAAGTTTAATTTGATTGCAATATTAAATTTTTTCCATCTGATAATGCCTTGGAATATGTTCAAAGTGCTATGGCTGATTTTTGTAGCTCTGTTGGGATGATTCATCGTACGTCTTGTCCTTACACCCCTCAGCAAAATGGGGTAGCTGAGAGGAAAAGTCATCACCTTCTTGATATTACCGGGACCATTATGTTTCAATCTAATGTTCCTAAGAGGTTCTCGTCTGATGCTTTACTTACTGCCTGTTTCCTTATCAACATGCAACCCTCTTCCGTGCTTCAAGGACGTACTCCGTTCTCTGTCTTACGTCCTAAGGATCATCCTTTCCTTGTTCCTCTCAGAGTGTTTGGCTGTACGTCTTTTGTCCACAATTTTGATCCTAAGGTTGATAAGTTATCCCCTAGGTCTATTAGGACTCTTTTTCTTGGGTACTCCAATACTAGCAAAAAATGCAAGTGCTATTGTCACAGTCTCCGTCGTATGTTTGTGTCTAGGGATGTGACTTTCCATAAATCCATACCATACATCTCTTGTGTTCCTAGTAAGGGGGAGCAATTGTGTGAAAGTGAGAGAGTGCCACCTATCATTTCTGACTATACTGTAATTCAGGAAGAGCAGCCAGCGTGATACTTTAATTCAACAATATCCTCATGTTTACAGTAGACGAGGCAGATAGAATCCAGAGGAGGTAGCGACTCCAGTCTCTGAGCCTCCCATCTTTCTCTACTCAAGAGTTTTTGAAGAACCATCTGACCTTGATGTTCCCATTGCTGTTCGCAAAGGTACTCGTTCCTGTACTATTCGACATCCTATTGCAAATGTGTGTTCTTTGTCGAAATTATCTAAGTAGGCCCAGTTATTTGCTCTTGGGATTGATTCTGTGGTCATTCCAAAAAATCATCTTGATGCTATGAAAGATATTGGCTGGAAACAAGCAATGCATATGGAAATGTCTACTCTTCTACAAAACAACACATGGGAACTTATTGACTTACCTTCAGGTAAAAATGTTGTGGGCTGCAGATGGGTATTCACAGTAAAACATAATCCAGATGGTCAGTTGAGAGGTTGAAGGCTAGATTGGTGGCTAAGGGTTACACTCAGACATATGGAGTTGATTTCTTTGAGACCTTTTTACCAGCGGTTCGTCTGAATTCAGTGCGGATTCTTATTTCTCTGGCTACTAATTTTGACTAGCCTCTATTTTAGCTTGATGTCAAGAATGCCTTTCTCCATGGTGATCTACATGAAGAGGTGTACATGGAGCAACCTCCTGGTTTTGTTGCTCAGTGGCAGTGTTAGAAGGTGTAGATTGAAGAAAGCCATCTATGGATTGAAACAATCTCCTAGAGCTTGGTTTGATAAGTTCAGTGATGTTGTACTAAAGATGAGCTTCTCTCGTTCTGTGACTGATCACTCCTTATTTTATTCTAGCTCTTCTGTTGGATCCATCATTATTGCTGTATATGTTGATGATATAGTTATCATTGATAGTGATTCTACAGACATATCACGTGTGAAGGAAGGATTGCAGGAGCACTTTCATACAAAGGATCTGGGCAAGCTGAGATATTTTCTGGGCAATGAAGTACTTAGATCTCATGCATGTACTAATTTGTCTCAGAGGAAATATGTGCTGGATTTACTACAAGAAACTTGCATGAGTGAATCCAAGCCGATGTCTACTCCTATGGACTATCATGTGAAGGAGATGACTAATGATATTGATTGTCCAGATCCAGGATACTACAGGACAATTGTTGGTAAACTGATATAACTGACAATTACTCACCCTGACATTTTTTTTGCTGTAGGAGTGGTGAGTCAACATATGAGCTCACCACAACAGTCACACTGGATGGCAGTCTGCCGTATTCTGAGATATCTGAAGGGTGCACCCGGTAAGGGGATCACCTACTATAGACCCAAGACTCCTGTGTCTACTATTGTTCTTACTGGTTATGCAGATGCAGATTGCGCTGGTAATCTGAATGACGGGAGGTCTACTTCTGGGTATTGCACGTTTCTAGGAAATCACCTTATCACCTGGAAAAGCAAAAAGTACAATGTTGTGGCTAGATCAAGCACGAAGGTTGAGTATCGAGCAATGGCTAATGCCTGTTGCGAGTTGCAGTGGGTTCAATTTGTACTTTTTGAGTTAAAGATTCCTGTTTCGTCTCCCATAGAGCTCAGATGTGACAATCAGGCTGCTATCTATATCACCAAGAATCCAGTCTTCCATGAATACACTAAGCATATAGAGGTTGACTGCCACTTCATTAGAGATCAGATCAAGAATGACACTGTAGTGACTCCGCACGTCAAATCCGAAGATCAACTTGCAGATGTTCTCAGAAACCCATTGAGTCCAACAACATTTCAGAACTTTTGCAACAAGCTGGGCATACACGATGTGTATGCTCCAGCTTGAGGGCGAGTGTTAATATATCTCTTTATATTCTATTATTTGTAATTTCTATATATTGCTGGACCTCTATGTAATTTCCCCATGTTTCTATTAATAAAAGGGTGAGGGGTCATGAACCCTCACGCAAGCCGCATTGCACGTTGCTTTGTGGCATCCACTTCTATAGTGATGTATAAGATGCTCACTATATACATCAATAACTTGGCAAGCACAAGCTGTTCCACACGACTCACGAGGTCTATAAGACTTCAGTTGGAAATTAAAGTCCTGTGGTCCCCCCCTAGAGCATTGTGCTAGAGGTTGGGCTCAATCCAAGCCCAAACAAGCTTTACATAATTAAACCCAAACATGAACATGGTGCTTTTGATCTAATGACACAACAGATTGTTAGAAACCTTTTTCATCATTACCCATGGGGTGATGTAGCTATGCTATTGAGAATAAGAATGAGAGAGAAATTCACAACAAGCAAATCAAATTCTAGTTCATATTCAACTGCTCGGATATAAGGCCCCAAGACTGGCTTATATAGGACTCCACGACTTGACATACCAGTCAACAAAATAGGAAACTAAAATCCTCATGCAAGCAAATAAAACAATAAACTGAAATCTTAATAAAAATGAGAATTAATTAGAACATAAATTTCTTAAGTGAATAAAAAACTAAATAAAAGCCCAACTTGAGTCCAATAAGATCTAATCGTGGTTATCTTAGATCTGGGCTTGCTTCCTATGCAAATCCCCTTTCACAGTGCATTAATCTCCTTCCCTTAAAAATGCAAACCTCCAGTGAAACATGGCCTCAATGAGTCCTTGCCATGAGCTGACTGGAGGCATCTCTTGAAGGACACGACCTAGCTGCCTGGAACTATAGGATGTCAATCTGAAGAGCTATCAGGCGTTTCCAAGTTAGAAGGAGTATGTGTTGTAGAACCCCTAATGCCACACATGACGATCATATTGCCATGGATGACCGAGCAGTATGTGGGAACTTGTCATAGTGAGCACATTGCATTGGACGATATCTTTGTAGATACAATGAAATGAAAGAGGAACTCTGCAACGCTGGGTCACAGTCTGATAAGTGCCATCAACCCATCATATGCAGTACGGCTTGGGGTGGGGCTCCAGTTGCAATTCCAGCTCCTGAACAACAGAAGAAGACACTACATTGGCTGAAGATCCTCCATCAACTGTCACGACACACATGCGACCTTGAACCTACACAACTGAATAAAACAATGATGTGCGACGCCAATCCTCAGAAGGTGGACTTTGTGTAGCCATGAGCTTCTAATTTTGCAGGGCAGGGTCACTGTTTCTTCCTCCACTTCTTCGTCATTAGGCTCTGAATCCGAATAGACATCTTCATATTCCATGTCATCATCGCCTATCTTTGTTGTTGTAGTCATCACACGGGGTGGACATTGGTTGGAGCAATGACCATATGCATAGCAGAAAAAACATTGGATAGGCTTGGTGACGATTGGTTTGGAGGGTTCGACTTCAGTAGTCGACCCCATGATGTGGTTTCCACCTAGTTGACCACAGTCGAGACAGTGTTGGATCTCCTCCTAAATTCTTTCAACACTTTGAATAGCATCCTCTAGAGAAGTGAAGTGCATGATTGCTAGAGATCAACCATATCACCACGAAGTCCCCTGTGGAAATTTGCGATTCTGTCTGTGGCATCCGTCCGAACTTCCGATCGGTCGCACAATTCTTGAGATTTGCTGGCGTAGCTGGAAACGATGTCATCATCCTGCTTTAAATATTGATACACCAAGTATGTCTGTTGCTTGTAATCCCGAGGTAAGAATCACTGCGCGATTAAAGGACATAGTTCCACCCAAGTGTCGATGGGTCGCCTTGTTGTTGGTTCCACCATGCTAAAACAACTCCTCGGAACTTGGAGGTGGCGATCAAGACTTTGGCTGCCTCACCAAATGTTCTATATAACTGGCAATACTTGTCGGCTCAGTGCAACCAGTCAAACACAATCTTGGCATCACGCTCGCCATGGAACTTTGGTAGCTTCATTTTAACAATGTGCTCAACTTGTATGGGTTGAGGAGCGGGCTGATAGGTATTGTTGTTGCAGTTGGCCTCCGGTCTATTCAAGCGTTGTTCGAAGGTTGTAACACGACGAAGGAGAAGTTTAAAGATTCATCATGCTGAACCTGATGGGTAATAAGTTCATCCATTTGTGCATGAAGGTGTTTAATTGCTGTCGAATATCCTCCTAGGTGGTAGTGGTTGTGGTTATGAAGTCATTCAATTTGTCGTTGACTTGTTGAACAACCACCATGATTCTTTAGATGAAGAAAACCTCCTTAAAGTTGATGTAGAAGGAGGTGTCTGTGATATAGAAGTTTGATCCGTGTGCCTCGACCTGCGGATCCAATTGTTGTGTAAGGAGAGGGGCGTGGTTGCTGTTGGAGAAGTGACATCGTCCAGTGGGTTCTGCAGGGTTGTCCCTCACGGGGTCTGCTTGGACGCTGGTGGGTAAGCTATGCTCACAAGTTTCTCCTTGAACGAGTATGGCTTGCCGGATGTGGCGGCTAGTCTGTCTGGACGATGGACCGAAACAGGGCTGGCGGAGCGTTGGTTGAAGTAGTAGTAAGGAGTCTGGCAGGGTCTGTTGCACCGGACGGTACAAAGAAGAGAAGGGTGGTGGTTGTTGAGATGGGCGGTTGTGTTGTTGATGGAAACATGCCGATAGCTTAATTGGCGGAGAGAAAGATGCGGTAGATGTGGGGGTTGTGGACGCGAGGGTATTGCGAAAGAAAGGCATGTGTTCTTCAGGATCAGAGATGACGTGAGGGGGAAAACGACAAGGTGAAGAAGGTGGAGGGAAAGAGAAGGGAAGGGGCCGTACCCTAGGAATTAGGGTTTTGGCTTTGATACCACTTGATGTAGCCATGCTACGGAGTAGAAGAATGAGAGAGATAAATTCACAACAAGCATATCATATTCTAATTCATATTCAACTGCCCGGACAAAAGCCCCAAGGCTGGCTTATATAAGACTCCACGACTTGACATACAAGTCAATGAAATAGGAAACTAAAATCCTAATGCAAGCAAATAAAACAAGAAACTAAAATCCTAATAAATACATTCATAAATAATTAGAATATAAATTTCCTAAGCTAATAAAGAACTAAATAAAAGCCCAACTTGAGCCAAATAAACTCTAATCGGGGTTGTCTTGGATCTGGGCTTGCTTCCTCTGCAAGTCCCCTTTCACGGATTGCTTCATGGGGCCATCCACATGATCAGAATAGGATTCAGACTTTGTATAATCTGTTTTTGCTTTATTAATGTGCTAGCTGAGTGGCCCTCTTTGCGACAGACACTGGGATATAGTGATTGGAGTTTAAATGTGTACGACTGCTTCCTACGACCCATTGGCCACTCTTGTTCGCATTGTTAAAAAGAAAACTCTACAACATGATTCGTAAATTATTTGTTTCCATTAACGATTCTGAGACTAGGATGATTTCATAACAAACTCATTTACTTCTTTTATTTCAGAGGATATGGTTATGAAGATCTTTGGGGCCGAACCCAGAAGTTCCCCACAAAAATTGCCTGCTAATGTTAAATCACAGGGCCCACTGATTGATTTCACCCCTGCTAATTCGTTGATGGTTTCTGGTGAGCTTTAGAATATGTATCTGTCCAGTATTAGGTCTATCTTGACCCCTCCCCCCTTAAGTTTTCCACACATGCTCGCTTTTGTAAATTGTCTCGCGTTCCTAACTTAAATTTATTATTATAAGCTTCTTCCACTTTGAAGAAACCTTTTCTTGCGGAATCAAGTAATGGTGATTATTTTAAGGAAACAAGGTACAGGCTGCTTAAAGTAGCAGCTAAAACCTGGTCTCTGGAGGTTGATGATCTCATTTCAAATGGGTTAGTGCTGTACATATATATTTAACGTAAACAATTTGACATATACCTTTTGATATGCTTAACCGTTCTATAGGACCAGATTAATACCCAAACTCATGCAACGACTTGGCTTTGACAGCAAGAAGCAAAGTGTATGCTGTATACTTTCTAGTTATAGTTTTTTTTTTCCTTCTGTTGCTAGACTACAATTTTAGGAAATGATTACTTGGATCCGGAAGTGCCTATCTTGGTCATATTTACATATACAATATTAATTCACGAGACAGTTTTCCATCATCAAATTAGGACTATTTAATCTACTTTCACAACACTACATCTTTGCAGCATCAGTTGGACCATGATTTGTCTAGAAACAGTGAAGCATGTGTTGTTAACCGTCTGTCGCCTTCTTCGTGCTCAAAATTTCTCCAAGAACAAAATCTTGTAAGAGAAGATTGTGAGCTTATGTCAACTAACAAGAATATGCAAAACCTTGCCTCTAAGATATGTTATAGCGAACCCCATATGTTTCTCTCACCATTGCACAAAAACAAAGAGAAATGCAGTCTCTTACCATGGCATTCTCAAGAACTTGACCGTGAAGATATGGATTTCTCAATGGATTTTAGGAGGGATTTGCTCACTGACATAGGATCAACTTATAGACCGGGAAGTTGTCTGGATTCTCCATGGATTCTATGTCTCCCAGCATATTCATCTGATCTGAATAGCTCTGATACATGGAATGAATCTGGTCCACACAAGAACAGGGAAAAACAGTTAGCTCAGATGTTATGTTGTAGAAAAGGCCTCCAGTTTTTGTCGCCCTTACATGAGAACAAAGAAAGGTGCAATGGCTTGCTTCCCTGGGATTCCCCAGGAGCAGATGCTCGATACAAGGAAGATGTAGATTATTCTTCTGGTTCTAGAGGACATTTGATTGCTGATGCTCAATCATCGTACAGAGTGAATCTTAGTGGTGGCTACTCTCCGTGCGACACACATTCACCCATATATTCTTCTGACTTCAATGTTCCTAAAGGTGTCTATGAGACTGTTCCACTCAGAAGTTATTTGGACCATGCTGCTCCATTTCAAATTAGTACTCCTTGCATCTCCTTAGAGCCATCATTTGATATTTCAGATCTTAATTACGTCAGATTCGATGGGTTTCATTCTGCAGACAGGGAATCATATACTCATTTGCCAGAGCCTGTGCATGATGAGGATTTTTTTTCTGATAGAAATGGAAGGAATCTACTTTTGACATATCATGGCCAACACAGAATAAACGATTTTGAATCCGGGAGATCCTTTGAAGCAGACTGTAGATTGTTTCATGAGAATCATACCAGCTTTCGTGCTACCACTGTGCCATGCACAACCAATAAACTCGAGGGTTTCGGCTATTCTGAATCCGAAAGACCTTTTGGGACGGACTGTAGAGTAGTTGCTCATGCAAATCAGACCAGCTTTGGTCCTACTAATGCACCACGTGCAACCGACTTTTTGCTGAAATGGGAAAGATTGTCGCCTGGTTCATTTGAAGAACAAACTTTCTCTCCTGTGCCTAGTTTATTGTACGAGGGCGGGCATACAGGAAAGACAAAGATGCATTCCTCTAATATTGGATTTGGCGCTTTTGATGCTGATGAAGACAGTACACATAATGTCTTTGATTTTGAGTGATTGTAACAAAGAATTAGCAAATCTGTGAACGCCGCCAGCAGTGTTAGTTTTTTTCTCCGAGATTCATGTTCTTGTTCGGTAGATTGGACGAGTATGTTGTTTGTATACATATCAAAATGTTTAAGCATTCACTTTCTGAAAACCAGAACTTTAATGAGTTTCTTTCCTTCTGCTATACTGCATGTGTGTGTCTGTAATTCCAAAAAAATACCCTCAGGGTACCACATCCCAAAACCCATTTCCGTGATTGCGTGTTTGTCTTAATATTTCTTGAGAAATGATACATAGAACAGAAACTGGACCAAAAATGAGATCTTTTGTCATTATGTATGCACAACAACAGAAATGGAGGAAAAGTACTATTTTCTTCCTACATTTTTGTTGTTATGTATACATGATGACAGAAAAGGTCCATTTCTGATTCAGTTTCTGATATGTATAGCTGTTACGATTTCTTTTTATTCTTTTTGTGTCCATGCAATAGCAACAAAAGGGTTTGTAAAATTCGATTCCATTGTCTTGTCAACGAGTTATATAAGCATGACGTGGGACCGACTGATATCGAAACTCAACCTATATGACCCCAAGTCCGAGTGGAACTACATAAAACCGCGAACCTTATCAGATCTAAATTCTGTACATGATCCCGACCCAAGTTATGCGGTTCTTAGAACCCAACGAGAATCGAGTTTTGGAATCCGAGCATGTCATTGGACTACACCGATGGGGCTCGGGTGACGAAGTGAATAAAACAAATTATTCAACAAGGTAGATTTGTGAGTCACAGCTTCCAACAGCAAGGGCTATTTTTGAGGGTTGAAATCTTCTGTCCCACTGTCTGTCTTTACCTCTGTCCCATACATCCTAATCGTAGGTTTGCATTTAGTTGTTCTGTGGTGAGTAGATGCAAACAGAATGTACAGTCGTAATGTGCTGGGACAATGTCTCAGGCACAGAAGAACTGAGTCCTATTTTGGAAGGGTTAATTTTTTGAGATGCGACACGAGTTTGACGCCTAGAAATCACTTCCCTAGCAATCACATGTGAGTCCATTTGTTGCTGTTTCCCCCCTCTTTTTAGTCTTTCTTTTTATGCTTTCTCCCACTCTCCTCTTAGGAAAGAAGAGAAAAAATAAGAGAAAATTAGTATGGTTATAACTTTTAATTCATAATTAATTTTTTGACGAAATAAGGTTAGATTTCTTATAAAATATACATTTTAACAGGTCTAATGTTGATATTATTTTGAGAAAATAGTATGTACATGGTAATGCAGCCAATATGAGTTGTAATATCTTATTGGTAGTAATGCACTTACTTTTAGACTCCTATTGGTTTGATGCAACTTGAGTTTTCGTGAAAGTGATCTTTCAGGAAAAAGAAGTACAATTCCTAAAAATTAAGTTTAAATGATTGGTTTAATATTTGAAATTTTTCAGGAAAATGGTCTCCATGTAATTAGTTTTGTTGTAATTTCGGCAACAACATATGAAAATCTCAAACGACACATACATAATATTTTAATATTATAAAAATCAAATCATATCTATATTAAATAATCTCCACAACCAATAAACTAACAAAATATTGTTCTTGAAAATTCCTAGACGATGTTATTATTAATTCAGTAGTAGAACAAACTAATTACGTCCTTGATAAGTTATGATGTCATGGAGAATAAGGCAATTGCACAACAATTACTTTGGAAGTGGTAAAAACAACTCATCTTTGCGGTAGTTTGTCTAAGAGAAAGCAAGCAACAATAGAAAAATAGACTTCCGTTCCCTAGTTGATGTCTTTAGTAGAATAATTTATCTTTCACACCATGACGAAACGAATTAGGCTTTGCTGCCTTGAAAGCTCTGTGCCGTTCCTTTGCGCCATGAAAAAATAATTTGTCTCTAGAGATTGAAGACAAATCAGGCTTCACTGTCCTGAAGGGCATGGAGGCTCGCTGCTGTTCCTTTGCATCCTGAGGAAATTAATCATCTCCGGAGATAGCATTATGGTTTGATGTCGTAGAAAAAAGAACGAATTATCGAGTTGGAGCAGGTTGCCTGGATGAAAATAAGTCTTCCACTCATGCACGCAGTCGCCGGGAAGAAAAAAATAAATAAAAAGTTGGAATTCGTTTTCACCCCTAAAGTTTGTCGAACTCTGGCTGTAAACCATATTTATACATAGGAAAGTCCGGAAAATTTCATAGTAGTAGTTTTCTGGAGTTACAAAGAACCAATAATCTAAAATATGTATTGGAAGTTGATTTCTTCATTTTCTTAATACACTTACAACAAACAATCAAAGTCTTAGTATAACACATGAAGGGTCGTTGGTTCGATTCCCCGCTCGGGTCAGCTGTATTTACCAACCTCTTGGGTCATCCGGGCTCTGGCACCTGTTTGGAGAGGGGGTGGGCTTCGGCCCATGCAGATCCAAAAAATCAAAGTCTTAGTATAACACACACATTCGTTGTATATGTCAATTTTTATAATGATGCGCTAACAATAGGGTAAATGCACCCCATATGAGTAGTAATGCGTTTAATATACTGTAATGCACACATTTTTTATATATTTTTTATAATGACACTCGATAATGGGCTAATGCGTCCAATATGAGTAATAATGTGCATAATATTGATGGTAATGGATTTTCAGCGTAATACACCTATTTTTGCCGTAGTTGAGCTCACTTTATTGTAATGTGTTTAGTTTCTGGACAAATGCGCCCAAAAATGGATTATAGCACTGTTGTTTGGTGTAGTGCGTTTAGTTTTGTATTAATGGACACACATGTATTGTATCAGTTGAGCTCACTTTACTGTTATGTGCCTAATTTATATGTTAAAATGTCCAAAAGTGGTCTTATAACGCCTACTGTTTGATGTAGTGCGCCTAGTTTTTATTAATTAATGGACACATGCATTGTTGTAGTTAGGCCCACTTCGATGTTATGCGTCTAATTTATAGGCAAAAATGCGCCTAAAAATGAGGTTAGAGCACCAAAAAGTATCCAAACGTATTATTCTAAAACATCCATAATTTTTAGACGTATGTATATGTTTTGGTGTTAAAACGCCCTAAAAATGGTGCTAAATCGTCTAAAAGTGTTGTTAAAGCGCAATCATTGCAGCGGTTGAGCACTCTCATCCGTTCGCACGCTGCCAAGTCCAAGGAGGCAGCAAGACCGTCGAGGACGAACTGCAGATTAACTAGCACTGCCTTCACCGCTCGCTCACCTTTTCGAGCCGTTAAGAAGGGAGCAGGCGAGACATATCAAGGAGCATAATTCGTTTTCCAGACGGTTTGCTACAAAATTTATTTTCGAAAGTGTATATATATGGTTGGAAGTCCAGAAAAAAAATTAGAGAATTCAAGCTCCGGACTTCCATTGAGCCAATCACATAAAATTAAAAAAAGAATTTGATTTCAAGTGTTTTCAGAACATATTACACCAAACCGATCAAACCCTAAATATGGTGTTAAAATGCCCGGTTCAGGCTTTGATTGTTTCTAGTTAGTATTGTAATTTAGTGTACCGTCGTCATCGTCATCATCATCATCATCATCATCATCATCATCATCATCATCATCATCATCATCATCATCATCGTCATTGTCTTATCATCATGACTATCATCATCTTAGGTATGTTCATACTCGCAGATTAGCATAAATATTAATATAATGTGCCTAATTGTGGGAGTAATACACAATTCTTACAATTCTTAGTGTAACACACATGATAGTGAATGGGAATAAATAGTAATATAGTGCAGTCAATATTAATAATACAACTTGCAATTATGATGCTAATATGTATAATAATGGTGGCATTACGTCTTACCCTTGACGTACACACATAATAAAAAATAAATACAAATCTTAACATACACACAATTTTTGTCCTCAAAAGTATATCGACATTAATTTTGTTAGAATGTATTTTTAATAAAGAATGTAGTAGTTTTTATTTTGACAAAAAAATTAGTATGGATCAAAAATTGTAAAGAAAACCAATATCTATTTCCTATTTTATTTACTAGTAATGTAAATATTACTCGTTTTAATATTTATGTTATTTTTTTCAAAAAATATATCAACACTAGTTTTGTTGAATTATATTTCTTATACAAAATTTAATAGTTTTTATTTTGTCTAAAAAGTCCTTACAAATTAAAAGTTATACACAATATTTTTTTCTTTTATGTTTTTTCTCTCTACTATCCTTTGTTCTGCACATACCACGTGACAAACAAAACCACCCACATGTGCATTGGTTGGGCGGAAACCAAACACGCATGAAGGGAGGGGGCGCATCAGGTCGACGTTTTCGATTTTGGAATTTGTTATGGTCAAAGCTGATCAAAAGTAAATGACATCATTGTCCCTATTTCCTCATAACTGGAACCAAACACGCAAGATGACACAATGGGTCGTAAATTGCAAAACAAGACTAGCTTCAAAAAGCAGACAAGAATAACATATAGGAATGAATTGCTAGATTATTCATGGTGCCGGCTGAATGCTGTTATTCATGGTGCCGGCTGAATGCTTGAACGATAGCATACTTTTGTATTACATAAAATCATGCTGCTGCTACGATTTGTTCTAAAATTGTACTATATTCTGCATTATAAAAGCAGGTCGCCCCGTTATATAATCCTCTAAAATATACGATATTATCTTATTTTGTTAAGACTCTTGCCTGGACACATATAATGAGGAAGTTGTAAGTACTGTGATGGCATGCATCATGTAGCAGATTTGAATTGAATGTGATTGTCGTTAAAAAAAGCATCTTATCCTCACTCATGTATATAATTTTATCCTTCTATGGCTATCATGTAGTTTTATAGATGTTGTCAGTTGCTTTCTCAGTGTAGAGACTACACTAGGAGCTTTTTCTAATAGTGGAGCTAGAAAAATTGAGTAGGGGGCACAATTTAGTTGAAGCCTTCGGCAAGTATGTTAAGTAGGGCACTATTAACATTTTTACTAAATATCTGAGATAAATAAACATTATTAACTATGCAATTGTAGAGCCTAGCTAAGGAACTTGCCCCCCAGACTACTATATGGCTAAGCCACTGGACTTTATCATATTTCAAGAAGTCGGTACATCTATTAGTGGGAGTTGTCAACTTTGATGGTGCTGATTATTGTAATGACATATTTTTAAATTAGTCATCTAATTTGGGTTTACTTGGACGATTGTATGTTTAATTAGATTGATCATTATTTAAAGCTTGACTAATGATGGTAGTTCAATATTTATGTTTTAAATCTAATCAGAAACTTTAATCATACATTGATTCACATAAATAGGATTTAGAAATTGAAAATCCTAATCGACCAAAGTTAGGGTTTTGATGACATATGAATACATAATTTGATAAGTATAGTGGTCTACTAAATAATTTTATTATTTTATGTACAACTCTGATTTAGTTAAAATTTAGATATAATTTGGATAACTCAATTTAAACATTTTAAAAAAATATCAGGATTTTTTTAATGATTTTATGACCTGTTTGTCAATCGAGTTTTTCCAGGACAAACTCAGCCGATCATGTATTCAGATAGACATATAACAGTGTGGTGATTGAATTTTATCTTTTTGTTGGGCATCCAATTGATATAAAATTTTATCTGTAGTTGGAATACCCTATTATAGACATCTTGTTGAAGTTTCGTAATTTTTGGATGATATTTGATCTCTATAGAGAGGAGTGTCGGTCGAGTTTGTAACATGACCAACCATGCTGCAGACTGCAATACATCAGTGTGGTATTTGATATTTATTTATTTATTTGGAACTTTGAATGATCTAAAATTTTAATTGAATCTCTTAAACATTATTTTAAACAACATGATAATTTTTCATAATTTTTAAAGGAAGTATGACCTCTGAAGTAAATGATTTACAATAACATTTTAATGACAGATTATTCAGATGAAATAAGAGAAAGTATAGTGAGGGGCCAATGTACAAATTACCCAAGAACCTTGATTGCTCGATATGATCAAACTAACACACTAGGAGCTCTAATTCATGATTCGATCCAGAGAAATGAAGTCCTAGAGAGAGAGGGAGAGTTAGGATTTTAGAGGAGAAAGTGGTGGAATTGCTGATCTAGGGTTTTGCTATCCGAGATATGATGAAATCAAGTAAGTTGAGCTTCTTTCCATAGCTTTTCATGGTGATTCTTCTCTCACATGTCAAGATTCTATCCCTCCTATGATTTGATTCTAAGTCACATCAAATCATCCCTTTTTCTCTCTTTCTCTTCTAATATCCATTTCTAGGGTTTCTGAGTTGAGAGGAGGAAGAAATGGATTCAATTACTAGAGATTGATTGGTATTTTGAAAATTTAGAGTTTGACCTACGTTTTTAAGGTTCCTATCACCTTAGGTGAGTGTTCTTCTCCCTCCCAAGCTCTGTATTCATGTTGAAAGCCTAATTCTATCTGGCTAAAATAATCAAAAACCTTACTTGTATCTGTATGTGATTGGGTATTGATTTGGAAAGATATTAAGGAATCAAATGCTACTAATTTTGACAATTTCTCATTGATTGGAACTTGCTTAGTTCCTGATATATTGATTAACGATCCATGGAAAATTGTATGGATATATTACTATGCTATTTCATGTCAATGTTGCCTAAACGTCAGCCTAATGTGCAATATGTTTGGGAATTGAATTGACATGTCTAGATCATATTTGAATTGCGTTATAATGAATAATATAAATATATTGCTAAATATTACTAAGATTGAATATTATTTATACATATGGATCAGTATAAGGTGGTGATATTCCCTGTTTAGGGTTTGCATTGAGGGATTGAATCAAATGAGTCATTTAATTAATGTATACTTATGATTAATGAATGAAACATGTGAAAATTGAAACTAGGGTTTCCATGTGTGTGAACAGCTCTAATAAATGGCCCTATGCACCATGATGGAATTACTGAATGATATGATTCTTATGATACGTTGAACTAAGAATGACTATTTGAAAATCCTTGAAGTTTAGTATTAAGACGAGTATGAACGATAAAGTTAGAACTTGTATATAATGTTGAAAATGTGATGAAATGCTAAAATGTAAGATCTAATACTACTATTGAAGACAATGAGCCTTACTAATATGATCTAATCCTAAACAACCTATATTAGTATAATTTATGGAATAATGAGTATCCCTCACAAGAATGTGGGTCCTTTTATACAAGCTACATAACAACGAATCATGAAGAATGATTAGAGATTATGATGTAAGAAGATGTAACCTAAACCATTCTTTTAAGCTAAAGTGAGTAGTATGATAAGAATGATCATTGTTGATTATGGGAATGACATTAGAAGTCAATGACATGGCACATTCATCTAAATATAAGAAACGATATGAAAAAAAATGTAATGAATGGTGATGGCGAGCTAAACATGAAACTAATGAAGTTATTATGATGAAGTATTCAATCACTGTATTTTAGTTACATGTGGCTAATCCAGATCAAATAAAAAAAATAGTAATTTGGGATTTGATGGATGTTAACGAGAAGAGAAGAATTGTATATCAAGTGAATTAAGAATGATTATTCCAACAATGTAATGAACATGAAATGAACGAAGTTGAGACTAATGAATATATAATGAAGGAAAGAGATGGAAACTAGTAGATGAATCTAATAACCTAACTCTACCCCTAAAATGGTGAGTTAGACATCTCTAATGAATTACGATCTCAAATAAGGGATTAAGGAATGTACATAACTGTAGTTGAATTCAATTAAAGGGATGAGGTTCAAATTGATTTACCAGAATGTGTTTTTAGATTGTGATTGTTTGATAGAATACTTATACTATGAAAATGGACTATTTTGATAGCCTTTAAATGACATTCAACGTGTGTTGATGATTAACCCTAACTAAAGCATGTGAAATAAAAGAAGAAGAGAACTAAGTGTGTTATGCATGTTTATGCATGAAATTTATTTGCATCTACCAAAATTGGATGGAACAAGTATATGTTGTATGATAAATCTATTATGAGTAAGAAGAATGATACAAGATATTTATACGCTTTTATTGTTGCTAGTTCTTATGTATTTATGAAATTTTATTGATAATTGTGATATAGAATGAACTGATAAGAGATATGTTGAGATTGAATTTAACATGCACCAATTTCATTTGAGAAAAATTGATGGGGGATATTTGCACAATGAGATTATGTCTTGAGATGAAAGCCCAATGATGATGGTAAGACCCTGATGGGGTCAATGCTGGACAATGAGATTATGTCTCGGGATGAAAACCCACTGATGATGACTACTATGAGATGATGTAGAAAATGGACATAATCATGTGTTGCAATTTACAAATTTACTGTTCTTACTTTAATTGTTTTTTTTTGTTAAGACTAACATGTTTCATGTTATCCTAGTTACACGAGAATACACACATATTATATAAGATGTTTTGAATTCTTTTAAGATGAGTAAAAGAGGTTAATAACAAGTGAAATGATGAGACATCTAGTTAGGTGCCCTAAACAACGTGAGTTTTCCCCGAGGACCACACTGGGTAAACAAAACAGATCTCCTTGTAGTACCTGATGTATTATGAGAAGGATTTCTAGAGTGTGGATCGAGACCTTAAAGGTTAGACCACCATAATTTAGGAGTGAATTATCTAGAGTAGCTCTGGCCCTAAGTCCTTGCTGTGAAAGTCTATGTCTAGATGGAATAGACTCTGATGAAATGTGAAATATAAAAATATGTAAAATGTTGTTATATGTGATATACAATTTTACTGGTTCATATATCATGTACATTAGATAAGGATGTGAGATTCTTTAAGCAACCATGAGGTGACCAGGGTCTGTTGTTGATATCTTAGGGTGTCTATCTAAACCCTAAGATAGTGACAGTGAGTCGTTGACACAAGAATTAGGCTTGGCGACTTCTACTTGGTGAGGTACAAGACAAGTAGTTTCAGGGCAAATGAATAAAAGATGACAAGCTGTGTAGGACATGATCTGAATGTTGGTTACATTCCTTGTATTGTTAGTTGATGAACTGATATTCTTGACTATGTTTCTTGTTATGAAAAGTAATCATCTTGTTATAGAGTATCTGTTTCATGTTCCGATCTGTCTTGTTAACAAGTAGTAAATGTTAAGATTTATATCTACTTTGAATATGATTTGGATTGCTGTCATTTGATAGTATTGTTTGATAGACATGCCTTATGTGTACTTCAGCTTCAGGACTACAAGATGTGTTCCTGGTCCGACTGGTGGGGCACCACAAAGATGATTTTATTGTTATGTATTGATTCAAAATGCTTAGATCTAGACTTGTTGCTCATGCAAAAGGATTGTTAATCTGAACTATGAAGTATCTACTGATTTGTTCATAGACATGTTTTAAAAGATGTTTTAAAGTTATATTGGATTAAGTGATTATCTTATCTGTTTAGTTAGATTATCATTATAAAATAGATTTGACCATATGCTAGAACTATCTGCTAGACTTTTAAATATTTATAAGTTTCTTTTAAGTTCATTATACTTAATCTGATGCTAGTGCATGTACCTAGCTTGAGGGGGAGGTATCCACTCATTGGGGTTCTATATAAGTCTCATAAGGCTGTTTTAAATATTTTAGATATGATGCTATCCAACAGAGAGGTCATGACAAAGAAGATGTAAATAGAATAATCTAGATAGATTAGAATGTCCCTGCACACTCTCTTTCTCGGGATGGATAGTATACTAAGTTTGTTGTTTCATGTGTATGTATCTATTGTAAACTGAACTACACATGAAACATAAGATTTGATTCTGATTTTGATGGAGTTGAATAATATTTGTGTTATCTTATTGTGAGGTCCTTGATGTGACACTGGTTTGTGAAAATTGTGAAGAGAGAAAAAGAAAAAAAAATTTATCTGTGTTTTTCATATATTGTGTTTATTGTCTTTGTCGACAATGAAGCATTTTGTTGCTTAATATGGATTTAGGCATAGGGATTCTCTCTAATAGTTGGCATTTATATTGATAAAAAATGAGGTCCTGATAATTATACTCTAAGTTATTGTTGGGACCGGGATTATGAAGTCAGAACTAGATTAATCAAGAAATCCAGATTAATCTTATCCTTATTCAGATTCGTTCCTATTTCATTTTACAACTTAGTCCCGTTGTAAGCAATCATTAAATTGGTTTGGCCTCATTTTAATATTTTTCTAGTATTGCAAATAAAACAAAATAATGGTAAGACAAAGTTAAATCTAGATCGAGATTTCAAAATCCTACTAAATACGTGACTGACTTGGTTTGGATAAATGGATTAACTGTAGTCGACTTTTTGTCAAACAAAACAGGATTAGAATTGGATTGCGTTAGTTAGAATTTACATCTACATGGTGCAAAAGAACAAATCTTCACCTTGAATGATCCCAAACAAAATAGAGGCTTATATTTCCATAAGGTTGTGGACCCTTGCTGAAAATGTTCTTCATGTTGGTAGATGATCCTAATGTTCTATTGTGATTTTGGTGCTACTCTTTGGTTGTCTTTTCTACAACAGTGGATCCTAATGCCCTTTTTATCGTTCTTCACCCTCATGTGGTTTTGGTTTAGCTTCAAACTACCCTAACCCATATTTTCACATTCTTTGATGACGACCTGATCATCTCCTAGCTTACTCATACTTACTAACTTGCACTACTAGTTTCATCTTATTTTTAGTATAATTTTCCCACTTCTAGTGCTATACCTATAGACCACCCAAATGAATGGGTGGGTTGGGTCATCACCGAACTGTATCTTGGGGGTACAAGTCAAAAAGACATATTTCTATATGGTTAGAATGAAAACAAACTCAAACATAATATGTGTATTACGAGCTAATACACTGATTATTTGGTTAATAAATAATCAGGGTACTGAATAATATTTGCTTAATAAAAATACTTTCCAAATTTCTACTAAAAAGACAGTTCTCTAATATTTTTATGTAAATTATATAGCAAAAGAAAAACAATTGACTACAATTGTTATCTCTATGAAAAAAAAATTGTTGTTCATTTGTTGCAATCACTCAACCACTTTTTAAGACAAAATTACCTAGTGTATGATTAAAATGTTCTAATGTTATTGTAATGTATTATGTTCGACAGCTCCATAATGTAATAGATATGGATACATTTTCTTTGTTTCTCCTTTTAAGATATTAGTTCTTGTTGGACCAAGCTTGATTTAGACTCAAACTTCTTAACAATAAATGGTAGGACTAGAACCTAATTTTAATTTTATTAAATTAATTTGACTTTTCCCTATTTTTATTAAATAAATTTTAACAAAAATTTATATAAACGGGTCATCATAAGGTACCCGTGGTTCAACAATGAGACCTACTAACTACATGATGTAGGTATGCATTTATATAATTTTCAAAGGTTGATAAATCTTATCACCTGAACCCAATTTATACAGAACGATTTGTGGGCCTGCAAAGTTTAACCCAATTTGACAAATTTATTCCTATCATAAACGGGGTTATAAAAAAAACAAACGTGGAACCGGATGACCTGGAAGGTAAGAAAACAGATTAGTCAACATGATAGACTTTGTTTTGACTTAGGGCTCGTTTGTTTGGGCCGTGGAGGAACTCGTGCTGTCAACTGACTACAATTTTTATTTTCTTCCGTTTGGTCGGATCCAACAGCAACACGCGAGATGGCACAACGACAACGAACGGGATGTCTAAATTGCCAATTACAGAATACATAGCAGAGAAGAACAGACATGCTACATTGAACTAATGCTAACTTTTAACTCCATGAAGTATAACTTCATGGCGATTGAATACTTGGGATGATATAATCAGTATTACATAAGAAATATAAACTGCTGCTTCGGTCTATCCTAAACGCGAATATTAAGAAGTAAAAAAACAAAAAAAGAACTAAAACGATTCACGGGAACCGAAAGTTCATGTAATCCTCCCTCTTCCCGGAAGGAGGGCTGATGTACACCCAGAGCAGCGACACAACGATAGAGATCAACCCCGACCAGACGAAGATGATGGTCGGGATCTTCCCTCTCCTCCCCATCAGTCCTTTGGCGAACGGGTAGAGGTGTGACAGGACCCAGAAGCTGAAAAAGACGCCTCCAAGCAGCTTGCTCCACTGCGGGAACTCGCTGTACATGGTCCTTGACACTCCGACGGCTATGGCTATCCCGTTGACCATCATGATCGTCACCGGCGGCACCATCAAGAAGCTCCACCTGACCTCGTACAGCTCGGCGAATGCGGTGGCCTCGTCGTTGTCGTCGGATGCGGGCTTGGAAGTCAGCGTGAAGGATATGTCGACTCCGGCAATGACCTTGAGGAGTCCCTGTAGTACCGCGGCGGGGTGAGCGCTGGTTCCACCGATGAGCCAGAACTGTTCGTTGCGCCACCAGTCGTGGAGGGTGATCCCCGACCACCGGATCTCGAGCACGGCGAGGAGGCAGAGGGTGATGGTGATGGCTAACAGGAAGGAGAGGAAAGTGGCGCTGAGGGAGTGAACGATGAACTGGCCCGTGAAGAGTGACATCGCCGGGAGGATGCAGTATGCGAGGAGGAAGATGGATGTGAAGGGGTAGATCCCGCAGTTGAAGTAGGCCACACGCTGCAAGAACTTCATCCTGGAAGTGGCGAAGAGCGCGTTGTTCCTTGAGAAGAAGATCTCGACGGAACCGGTCGCCCATCGGAGCACCTGGTGGAGACGGTCGGTGAGGTTGATTGGGGCCGTGCCTCGGAATGCGTCTCTCTTGGTAACACAGTACACGGACCTCCACCCTCTGTTGTGCATCCTGTAACCAGTGACCACATCCTCCGTGACGGAGCCGTAGATCCAACCCACTCTCCTGCCCCATTCCGTCTTGTCCTCGTAGAAGCACGATATGACACTGATTGCCTCCGCTACCGTCGCGGCGTCAAGTGGTTCCCTTGGGATGGCAAGCGACCCTGCCGGCCTACCCAGCTGCACGCCTTGCACGTCCTGCAACAGCCTCCCTTGGAACTCCGCCACCGGGATCGATGCCACAAGGGAGCTCGAGTTCCCGAACCTCTTCGGTATGAGCTGCAGCAAACCCGACGACTCCTTCTCATCTCGCGAACAATCGCCATAGTAATCCTCACCGTCATCCCCAAACGGCGGTATCACGCCACAACCCATCTCTTCATCACACGCACTATCCATCACCTCCAGCTCCCGCTTCTTGTTCATCGTCGGCTGCCTCCTCGCCATCCGCATCAGCTTCTTCTTAATTTTCCTGCTACCAAACCACCCCAAATGCTCCGTCGCCCTTGGAGGACTGAACCCATACAGCGCCGTCCTTCGGAAGATGCACCCCGTCCCGACATACATTGGTCCCTGAAGCCCGTCGAGCGCCCTCATGCACACGTCGAAGAAGACGGTGTTGTGGTTGGCGTACCGGTCGTTCGGATCGATGCCTTCGAACCTCTGCGGGAACTGGACGTACGCGATCCTGTCGCCGCCTCTATCGAGCATGAAGCACATCCCTTCTCGGATCGCCAGGGAGTTGTTGATGTAGTGGTCGCAGTCCAGGTTGAGGACGAATGGCCCGTTGGACATGATGGCGCTGGTTCGGACCAAAGCGTTCATTGCGCCAGCTTTCTTGTTGTGGTCATACCCTGGTCGTTTTTCGCGGGAGACGTAGACTAGCATCGGGAGGCGGATGTCGACGCAGGTGGAATCGACGGGGGACTTGTCGTCTGGTTCTCCGCCTGTTTGGAGCTCGGAGGTTGGTGGAGCGAGCATCACCTGTTCGACGATTGGTGTCAGAGATATTAAGAAAAGATGACATGGCAGAACAACGGCTACTATGCTACTGACTCAGTCATTTGAAAGAGATATTAAGAAAAGATGACATGGCAGAACAACGGCTACTATGCTCCTGTTGGGCTTTTCTTACCTGGATGATCCCGGCGTGGTCTCCTCGTGAGTGATCAGGTTCCGCCGACGACCACATCCCCGGCCAGTGCGATCCGTCCGACATCCACGTAGCCTTGATGGCCTTCAGCTCACCAGTCACAGTGCCGCCAGTCCCTTTCGTAATCTCACTCTGATACTGGCTCTTCGCTCTGAGCTCCTCGTGCGCATTGTACGCATCAGACCGCCTGCGGATGCTCTCCGGGAGCGAATTCACCCTCACTTTAAACTCATCATACTCCCTCTTCACCCTCCTCCTCTCCCTAACAAAATCCTGCCGCACTTTGTTTTTGAGAAAATCCCTCTTCTGCGAGAAGTACGCCTCAGGGTTCCTGGGCTCAATGCCGTGTTTCCTGCAGAACGGGACCCAGATCTTCGCGAAGCTTGCCGTCTCAGCTAGCGCCTCGAACGTCAGCAGCGCCCCGCCGTCGTCGGAGAGGTAGCACGCCAGCTTCTCGACAGGGTAGTCGACGGCGAGGATGGACAGGATGGTGTTGGCTGTTACTAGCGGAGGTTCCTTCTCTGGGTCGGCTGTTGAGACGAAGACGTCTACACCCGGTAGGTCGGATCTCCCCTTTGGGTTACGAGCGCTGGGGCACTCGAACCGGTCTTTGAGGATGGAGAGGTCGGTTGTCCTGTTTACTGGGCAGAGCTTGGGGAGCTGGTCAAGGAGCCAGGAGAGTGCGAACCAGACTTCGCAGGTTACGGACATACCCCATAGCCACATTGCTTGGTGGTTTGGGTTCGTGATTCGCCAGGAGAGGAAGAAGCCCAGGGAGACGAGACGGATTAAAACCAATAACCTGAGAATTGGTCGGATTGATTATCATACAATTGCAGATTGAAAAAGAGCTAATTATATAATTTTGAATCTAAATTGGGTTGTCGTCTGTTCTACTTACCTGTATGGGCTGAGGATGGCAGTGGAAATCGGGATCTTCCTTGTCAACGGCCGTTTGCTTCTCTGTCCAAAGTTGGGTGGATCCTCCATCCCAGTCATCCCGCCGCCGCCACCTCCGTGGCCGTCGTCCTTGGGCCACACGGCGTTGCCGTAGCCGTACGTTCCTTTGGTCTCAAACAGCCACCGAGCGTGATCGAACTCATGAGGAGCTTTGGTGGACTTCATTATGGAGAGCCTCCGATTTGGCCTGAAATCCGCCATGGAAGTCAGCGGAAGGACATGATCTTGGCATTTCTCTTCTTTCCCATCTCCCCCTTTCCTCCCACCACCACGCCCTCCTCTTCTCCCTTGCCGATGCACATGCTCATCATCCTCCTCGTCATGTTCTTCCCCTTCCTCCTGCTCGTCGTCGGTGTTGGCATCCCTATACGGCTCCTTACACCCGGGGCACTGCCCTCCAGTGTGGGTACAGTCCAAGTAGCAGTCTTTACATATCACAAACCCGCATTCGCACGGCAGCTTACCTTTGCATAGGAACGCCCTCTCGTCACACCCCCTCATCCGGCAAGCCATCGCCATGGATTTGGATACTGCCTTGGGAGAGCTGCCGTCGGCGGAGCAGTCGATGACGTGGCCGCGCGTCACGCAATTGAACCCGCCTGTGAAGATGGTGCCGGAGATGTAGCTCCTTTCTGGCTTGGTTGACGACGGGCTCAGTTGGTCTTGCGGCGTCGGTGGGATCTGGACGGTGTAGCGCACGAACCCGGAGGAAGACGACACCTCCTCGCAGACGTCTTTGGATGAAGCCGCCGTAGTGTAGATGTTGTACCTTGATCCTGCTGGGCTCCTGCTTGGGGAGACAGATTGCGGGAGTGGGTTGGTGGCGTTCAGTGAAGATCTTCTGTAAGGGCTCCTCGGGCCGGTGGGGACAGGGGAGGATTGGGTCGCCTGGGGATTGTTGGTGGTGGTGCTTGAATGGATGTTTCTGGGGATGGGGCTGGTTAAGCCCAGGCTCCTCCTCCTGGACTCTCCAGCTACAAGGACCTCATCACCGGCGTCTCGTGCGGTGACGGTGATCGTCACCGGAGAGCCTGGAGAGGTGGCCGACGGCCTCTGCAACACCATTTTTTTGGATTTCAAATTGGGAAAGGAGAGAATGGAGAGAGTGACGGAATTAGAGGGAGAGTACTGAGGAGCGCTGCATGCTGGAGCACGGAGCTCAGTGGGATACAGAGAAGGAAGGTTGCATTCTTCTGTCAGGTCGCTGCATTTATGGGGAGGAGAGGAGAGGCCAGAAAATTTGAAACTTAGCCACTCTAAAAAGTCCAACGCCAACCAACGGTCGTTCGTGTGGGTCACTGCGGGAGGGAACCCAACGGATGTATAAGCGTTTAACTCATTCGGCGGAGTAAGCATGACCGCTGACGAGGAGCAATGACTCGCGCAAACGGACTTCGAATGGCAACGGTCTGCCAATTTTTTTTTATTAGCCGTTTCTTTTTCTTTTTCTTTCAAAAGGCTCCTCCTGCCTACCTGCGTCAACAGTAGATGCGGAGGATCACTTTTTCCGGTCCCACACTATCATACGTCGTAAAAGGTTTACAATTATAAGTCCAAGTGTTTGTTATTTTTAAGCGCACGATCAGGCACGTATGATTTTATTTCTCAAGCACGACCTTTAGTCAAAGTGAGGCTACCTGGCCATGCATGTTTATGATAACATGAAACCTGACATAAAAACATTTACCCAAATTTGCAATGCATATTAGTAGGCTGCAATGATAACGCATGCGAACCATATCATGGCCTTCGTATATCTATAGCACATTGCATCAAGGGGACACCAGTCATGGGTGTTCCCCGATCTTCCAAAACAAGATCCGAAGATTTTAAATGTTGAGTTAGTCTTTTTTTTATATATATAAAAAAATTCAGAGAAGATTAGCGTGCCACCCGCGCAAGGATGACATAGACAACCGAGAAATTCATATTGTTCCTTCTTATGCAGTGTCTGGTAGCACGCATTGCCTTCCCATTACTGCAATTGGGCACCGTAAGATTTATTTTTGGTAAAAAACGACATCTACAAAGTATATTGTCGCATTAAATAAAAAATACAAATAACTAGGTCAACTTGGAGTTTGGTAATCTCGATTTGAAACTGACCATTCTTGTTTAACATATTTGATCCTACCGAAGCAATCGTCAGACCGGCTTGGCAATTTTAACCCGACCCGCTCCAACCCACCCAAAAATATAGGTTTGATTGGGTCGGTGGGCAGGATTGGGCGAGCCCGTTGGGTAAAAGCGCCACTTGGGCACAATACGAGGTGCTTCCCCTTTTTCTACCCATCACCTGTGCACACACATAGACTCCAGAACCAAAGTCCATAGTCTCGTGACCCCATCCACTCATCCAGCCATTGCTCTCGAGTCTCGAAACCTCGACTGCTCCTTAGAGAAAGAGAGAACTCATAAGCGACTGGCGACTAGAACCCTAGCCGTCACCTCTTCGCCCCTCATCTACGCCTCATGTATCGATCGTCGTCGGTCCTCATCTCCTCGTCATCTCGATTTCTCCTTGTCCTCACCCAAATCTTCCAGCTCTTAGAGCAGCCTCTACCCTATGATCCTACTTCTGTCCATGACGGCTACTGTAGGAGAAGAACCCGCCGAGAAAGGACAAAGCTCCACTACTACCGATCTAATCTCCACCTCGGCAAAACCACCTCACACAAAAATGGAATCACTAACATCCTGCAGTTGAAACCACCTCGGTCCTCGACGATCCCACAATTTGATTAGATCTCCACCACTTCCCACCCCCAGACACAACAAGTCAGAGCCAAGGTGGAAATTTCTAATCTTGGTTGGACCAAGCAGTAAAACCAAAGCCACACATCGCTGCTCCATCTCTGTCAGAGTCGGCCGCGTCTACTGGGTAAGCCAAAATACATTCAAATCTCCCAATTCTATATACGACTTTGTTTGTACTCTCCCAATTCGTCTTCTACTTCTACAATTCAACCTACTCTTCCAAAATACATTCAACCCTCCCCCCTTTACTTGTTGCGTGTTCTAGCTACTATTTTACATACAGATACGGGCCCAAATGCTTTACATACATACACAAGACCCAAATGCTATATTATTTTATTTTTCTGTACCGCGTCTTTGTTTCACTGTTCTACTAGGATGTTCGTGTTGAAGTTTTTTATATGTTTACATCCAGATATGGGCTCAATCCATCTTTTCTGTAGGTCCAATTCAATGCCCTTTGAAGTGCTTTGGACCTTCTTTAACAGTAGACTCTACTTAGATACACGCTTTTTATATGTTTACATTCAAAGTCAGATTGTTCTCATTGAGGATTACGTGGAGGATCCTTGAGGTGCCTTTTCTATTGTTTTCTAATAACCTGAGATTACTGGGATACTTTTTCCTACATAATGTGCCTAATGTTTGTCAACACTGATAGTATATCATGTCTTCACATGATTTACAATCTATTTGATTGAGTTATACCCATCATTGCATGGACAATAATTAGTTCATTTGTATTAATTAAGTGTTATGGATAACGATTTGTTTGTTTGACATAATTAACTATAATGGATTACAATCTATTCATTTGCAACATGTTCTTGGGTTTTGTTCGAAATAATTAATTGATCTTGGATAATAATCTGTTTCTTTGGTAGCACGCATTGCCTTCACATCACTGTAGTTGGGCACTTTAAGATTTTTTTGGTAAAAAATGGCATCCACAAATGAAGCCTATCGCTGCATTAAATAAAAAAAATACAAATAACTAGGTCAACTTGGAATTTGGTAATCTCAACTTGAAACTGACCATTCTTGTCTAACATATTTGATCAGTGTCGGAGCAATCGTCGTCGGTTAGGCTGGGCAATTCAATCTGACCTACCCCACCAACCCAAAAATATGGGTATGATTGGGTCGGCGGGAAGGATAGGGCAAGCCTGTTGGGAAAAAGCGCCACTTGGGAAAAATACAAGGTCCTTCCCTCTTTTCTTTAGGCGCACCCATCGCCCGTGCACACGCCTAGACTCAGACCCAGAGTCCATAGTTCCGTGACCCCATCCACTCATCCAACCATTGCTCTCGAGTCTCGAAACCTCGACTACTCCATAAACAAAGAGAGAACTCAGAAGCAACTGACAACTGGAACCCTAGTGCGCCACCTCTTTGCCCCTCACCCTCTGCCTCATGTATTGACAATCATCAATCCTCATCTCCTCGTCATCTCAGTTTCTTCTCCTCCTTGCCCCAATCTTCTCGCTCTTTGAGCAACCTCTACCCTAATCCTGCTTCTGTGCATGATGGCTATTGTAAGAGAAGAATCCACCAAACAAGGACAAAGCTCCACTACTAGTGATCTAATCTCCACCTCGGTGAAACCATCTTACATGAAAATGGAATCACTAACATCCTGCAGTTGAAACCACCTCGGTCCTCAATGATCCCACACTTTGATTAGATCTCCACCACTCCCCACCCCAGACACAACAAGCCAGAGCCAATGTAGAGATTTCTGATCTGGCTGGACCAAGTAGTAAAACTAAAGCCACCCATCGCTGCTCCATCTTTTTCGGGTTGGCTGCGTCTACTGGGTAAGCCAAAATACATTCAAATCTCCCAATTCTATATATCACTCTGTTCATACTCTCCCAATTCGTCTTCTACTTCTCCATTTCAACCTACTCTTCCACAATACATTCAACCCCCCCTTCACTTGTAGTGTGTTCTAGCTATTATTTTACATACATATACAGGCCAAAATGCTTTATATACAGACACAAGCCCAAATGCTATATTATTTTATTTTTCTATACCTCGTCTTTGTTTCACTGTTCTACTAAGATGTTCTTGTTGAAGTTTGTTATATGTTTGCATCCAGATGTGAGCTCAATCCATCTTTTTTGTAAGTCAATTTCAAAGCCCTTTGAAGTGCTTTGGACCTTCTTTAATAGTAGACTCTACTCAGATACAACCTTGCTATACATTTACATTCAAATTTAGACTATTCTCATTGAGGATTACGTGGAGGATCCTTGAGGTACTTTTTCTATTGTTTTCTAATAACATGAGATTACTGGGATGCTTTTTCCCACACAATGTGCCTAGTGTTTGTCAACACTGATAGTATATCAAGTCTATAGGTGAGTTGCAATGTATTTGATTTAGTTATACCTATCATTGCATGGATAAGTATTAGTTCATTTGTATTAATTATATGTTATGGATAATGATATATTTGTTTGAAATAATTAACTGTAATGGATAAGAATCTATTCATTTGCAATCTGTTCTTGGGTTTTGTCCTTGGTTTTTGTTTGAAATAATTAAATGATCTTGGATAACAATATGTTTCTTTAAAATAATTAACTATTCTTTCAGAGTTTATTTTCATCATACCTATCGTCCTAGTTTCATCCTTCTCCATTTTTCCCTTTTTATCTTATTTAGGAAATCACTACTCTTAAGTCATGGCTAGTGAACCTAGAACTCCTATTGACGAGGGACAAACTCCTATAAGTAGTAACCCTGTTGACAAAGAAAGCAATATGCATGATGGTGGTGGGGAATCTTCTTTGAGGCATGAGAAGTCATGGGGTAATGTCTAGAATGAATTTACAAAGAAAGTCGTAGGTGGTGTTTTGAAAGAAGAATGCAAGGACTGTGGAAAAATTCTATCACATGGTAGTAAAAATGGGACCACTCACCTACATAATCACTATAATAGGTCATGTCCTGCTCAGAAGGGAATAGTTGATAATGAGATCTCAAGTCATGGTAAACAAACATTCAATCAAGAAGTTTCAAGAGAGATCTCATGCAAATGATTGTGAGGCATGAATATCCTCTCTCCGTGGTTGACCACACTGGTTCTTGGAGATAATCTTCTATTCTTCAACCTTTTTTAAAGATTCCAACCAGGAATACATGTTGGATCTAGAGTGGGGGGAGGGGTAAATAGAGCTTCAAAACTTACACAAGAATAGTTAGACCTTCAAATTATATCAATTGAAACCAAATGCTAAAAATGAATTTGAGGTCCTATCTAAACAAGCATATCAAGGATGAGAGAGATAGAAACAAACACTTGGATAAGGTGTTTATAGTGGCTCTAATCTCCAAACTAGGAGACCTCCAGTCTGCTACCTAGAGAGGTTAACCTCTAGGACTTTGCAACCCATGTATACTTATATTGCATTATAAGACATACAATAAGACCACCTTACAACCAAGGGCTTACCTATCCAAGAGCTAGTCTTATACCTTACAACATGTCTTATCCACTCTTGCAAGTAGCTCGATTCCTTCTCCTAAGACATCTCCTCCTTGCATCAAGTCTTCAGCCTTGAGGATTTACCCACCAAGCTCCTTGGATCTTCCACCTTGTCCTTCTCTTTCACTTGGAGAAGATCTTCACACCTTCTTCATCCTTGAAGAAGATCAACAACTCCTCCTTCACTTGGAGAAGATCACTTCAGCCTTCGCTCTTTGAGAAAGGGGATTGGGAAGTGGAAAGATGGAGAACTTTACGAGGTAACAATGAAATAGCTCTCTTACAACATGCCTAACACACTCATAATCACGAAATGCTTTGTAAGTGAGAGAGAGAGAAAGGGGCTCAAAGGAGTTTAGCTGTAACATACTCAAATCTAGACACATAGTTGTAGCCTCCCTTTTTCTAGGCCCTAGTCGATTATATTTACAATGAATACCCGATCTACCTAATTCACCATGCATTAGAGATAATCGAAGCTAATCATTATCATAAATTCATTAATATCCTTTATATATGATAAAATAACCATAATACACTCAATAACAAGACTTAAGGAACAAATATACCGAATACCCAAACTTGACCCTAGAGTTAATACTTACCCTTTTTGTATGATATTTCCCTTAAAATAATATTAGGCACACATGACTTGGTGAGATAAAGTTAACCTCTCTATTTGAGGTTTGAGGGTAGATGAAATAATCAGAAATATACCAATTGTTGAGTTTTTTCTTAAGTTGAGCCTTATATAAACTTTCTTAGTGATTAGTTGAGGAAACTAGAGAAATACAAATTTCAATGATTACCTTGGGTGAAGGAATGTAAGGGATACACAAAATAAACATATAACATACAACTAATTAAATTAAACACTTAATAACAACAAAATCCAAATTTTATTCAAGAATCATGTACCTTGCACCTTATTTAGCTTCCATGCAAAATCTCAAGTTAATCAAATAATGTTTGCACCCCCTACTAAATTAAGAACACATAAATTCTATATCACCTAAGTTTTTAGATCAAATTATATTTACATTTTGTTTCCACTCGTTTATTGCTTGCCTCCCAGTCTCACGATTAAAGACCAGTGTGACTGCGTCTTCCGCATACCTATCTGCGATCTCGCGCTGACCTAGCCCCCCCGTACAATGAACGGAAACTCGGCAACCAAAGACCGCTTCCCCTGCCTTCTCCTCGCTTGAGCCTATTTACTATCTCCTCTCTTCTCCTTTTCCCCTTCCTAACCTTCCTCTCTCTTTCTCTCCACGCATAGGGTGAACTCTGGCCTCCGCCCACTGTTCTTCTTCTTCTTCTTTTTCCTCCGACTGCTCCCTCGTTTACCCTCACGCTAAAACGCAGTCACCACTAACCTTCTTCTCCTTCCTCTTCTCCCTTGCCGCCACCTGCAGGGACTGTCGCAGGTCATCTCCTCGTTCCCACCTACAGCTGCCCGTCGCCTCTATGCTCCACCATCGGGTCAGCCGCCACCAGATCTGGTGATCACCAGCCGCCAATGCAAGGTTCCCAGCCTCCCTAACCATGGCGTTGTAGCAGCTAAAATCCCGGCAACCAGCACCACCGACTCCAGCGGCCGGCACCAGGCCTCTAAACCTCCACATTCCCCGTGAAACCCGTCGTCCCTACAGTCAACATCTGACCCAGCGGCACCCTTCTTCTCCAGCGCCACCTCCTTCCTTACCCGTTGTCGACCCTGTCTTGCACCATCAAAAACATCACCATCATCACCGCCCTCTTCATGTATCCAGATTGTATCAGACCCCACCGCCAGTTACCATCTGGTTCAACCTGATCGCCACCAGCTCCGATCATCTCCCTACCCGCCAGAGCACCCACCTTCGTCTGAAGACGTAGACTCCCACAGATTATTTGTTTGAAACCAATCGACGTCGTCGGCCCTCTCCTCGGTCTCCACGACAGCCAGCTTCCTCACTGGTACCACCGCCATCCTTCACTACGGCGCCTTGCGCTACCGGCGGACTGCAGACCTGACTGCACCGCTTACAGACCATATCCCAACCCCCGCCAGCCTAGCCATCGCCTCCTCTTCCGTCTTGACACCAAGCGGCGGTCTGCAACTCAGACTTGGGTGCCTTTGCTCCGACCCCAAGCGGCCTGCAGCCACCTCGGCGTTTCAGACTCGAAGCTGCCTACCTTCCTCGCCAGCAACGAATCCTGATGACCTGCAACCCATCCGCAAACAACAGCGCCACCACCGGTGGTCGTGATCTACTTGCCTTTACCACCGCCTCCAAGGTCACCCCCTCCACTTCGTGTGCATCAGATGCCTGGCCGCGGAATCTGTCTCCTCCGTTCGACAGCTGTACAGAAACACAAACAAGCAGTGCGGAGGCCCACTGGCGAGAAACATGGAGGTCACTGTTGCGGCAGCACAACCTTCTCTCACGCCAACATGATTGTTGCTACCACTGAAAGTCGAGCACCATCCATCTTCCACCGTCATCACCCTAGGCCTCGTCGCCCACTCCCTTCTTCCTTCACCCGCCGTCATCACTGCAAGGGTCGTGGTTGCCTATTGACGGTACTGATGACCGATCCGGTGGGTGCTAGACACCACTGCCTCCTCCTGTGCACCACTCCAGTAGACCATGATGATCATTTTTTTCAACCATCACATCTAGCTCGAGCCTTGGTTGTGAGCTCAAAGCATGCAACGTCAAGCAAGTGCTATATACATGTTGAATATGCCTCGGATCTGGTAGCCACTTGAAGACTCAACCTGCTCATTTGTCTTACAGGTTAGGAATCTCTTATGTGCTGATTATGATTCTATAAAATAAAGAAACTAAGTATAATATGTTGCTAGATTAGATACTATGTTATTATGACTTAATCATACGTATGCATTCAGAATAATAATCAACTACTGCCATATATACCACCCTAGCATGTAAACAGATTGGTGTATAGGTAAGACAAGTATACACATGCCAATAAATCAGATTCCTATGTTCAAAATGTTATGAACTTGATTAGTAGTAGTAAAATATTAGGGAATACATTCAACCATAATATATATCTTTCATTTGGCTATCCTAATAATTATCACACTAGTATATACATGTTGGATCTTTGATATATAGTTACGTTATGCAATAGTTAAGTTCTTACATTCAAAACCTTATATAGACATTGGAGAATCAAGATTCGGAATACGCATATAGATATATTTGATGATAATTTGACATATAATACGGACTGTGATGCTTATTATTATAGGTTGGTCTAATCGTAATAGAATGTTATACAGGAGAAATCATACATATAACATGAACATTTTTATTACCGATGCATAGTATAATGATGTATGCATGTTGGTTTACCTATATTTATATAAGAGGTTTGTGTACTCTTATGTGAGTGAATGGGACACTTCGAATCTAAAATCTTCAATAAGATCATTTTATATAAAAAAATACCTAATGTGCAGTGCATGCCGAAGCCTAGTTGACTAAACATGAGTCGCATGATAGTCATAGAAAGAATAAACTACAAGGCCTAAACCAAAAGAATGTGAATTACCCTCAAATACATATATGTACCCTAGATATATTTAAACATATGTATCTAGGAATGGATATTTGAACTAAAATAAGTACCTAAAGAATCATATATCTACTTAATATGACTAAACCTCCATTATGTCATTAGGTGATTGGGACTAGGATAAGAACAATATGAAAATCTATACTAGGAACATATACACAAGTTTTCATGAGTTCGTCTGACATAGCTAATGTGTTCTTAGGGTGGAATCTTGAATTTATGGAAAAAGTATACCTATTGAGTTAACCTTTAGCCACAAAGATCAGGTATGTACACTCTCTATTTTTATTTTGGGCATTAAATGACTGAAATCCATATATCTTTTAATGAGGCATCTCTTGAATTGTAAATCCTTTTTGAAATCCAAATACTTGGACATTTATTGCTCCTGATATGAATTCCTTTTGTTTCTGTGGTATTTAAATTGCTATGTTCCTATGGGTCTTTGGGCCCCTCCTGCCTTGTTGTCTTTTATTTGAAATTGACTAAAATGATAGTCTTGCCACTCTATTTTATGCATGCTACATGTTTGACTAGAATATCTAGAATAGCGGTACTTATGTACAACCATATTTATTTAGGGCGTGCGTATTCCGCCCGGGGTGTGCGTTTCCACCCTTGTTTATTTTTAGGCCATGATCCTATGGTGTTATGGCCCTATTTTAGGTATATTTAGTCTACATTGTTATGCATGCAAATATTTGTTGTTTTAATGTGATTCTGTAGATGATTGTTATGGCAAGACACTCTTTTATTACCATGTTTATAATCTGAAATTTAATATGCCTCATTTCTTTTGTTACTTTTCTCTTGAACATACCTAATTGCAAATAGCCCCCTTTTCTTGTGGGAACATCTCTTTTTATACTTTTAACCCTATATAATGCCCCGAATGTTTTATATATGTACATACTCAGCCTTTGCTGACCTCTATGTTGTTTCCTATGTTCTGGGTGATGTTCCTTTCCACCCAGGTTTAGGTACATTAAAGATCAAGGTTGCTCGAAGATCATATAAAGAGAATTATACCTAAGGATAGCTTGGAATGGCTAGGTTACCCTCTGCTACTGGGCTTATTTGTAGATAGTTCATGTTTTTTGTAAATTCACCTTTTATGGCGATGAGCTTTTGTATAAATGAATCATGAGGTGACTTTGTAATAGTTTTGTTTCCGCTGCTTTATTATTACATGGCTCTTGTATTATATCATTTGAGTGGATCCCCTTTTAGGTCTCACTCTTTACAAAATGGTATCAGAGCCAAAGCAGTCGGTAACTTGACTATTTCAAGTTATCCTTGGTTAATCCTTAATTACATAGGTGACCCTTAGAGGTTATTGATAAACCTATTTCCTAGTAATAAATACCAATGAGGGTTTTCAACCCCTGACTAATTTGGTCACTTGCACTCCTCGAATCACCTATCTATGTGAACGTGAGTTAGTCTTTAGTAACCTGTAGCACCCACCCCTTCTTTATAGAGGTGGGATGAAGCTAAATCAAACTGATTCTTGTAGTGTTTGGTTTACATCTCATAATTTTCTAGGATATTAGCCTAAGAGCTATGAAGTGTGGGTTGATTTAACAGTCATAGATAGGGATCATCCTAGTCCTCACCCTAACTCCCTTTCTTTGTTGTTATCTAGTACGTCTCACGTACATCCTTTTTGGGTTGAGCATGGGTGAAAAACAACATAAAACCCTTATGTAATTTCTAGAGTTGAGATTAATTCCTTGACACCATGTGATAATTAGGATTAGCTCTTTTATGGTTAGGCATGACATTCCCTCAACATGGAGTACCTCATCATAGCTATGCCCCATGGCCATTTATCTAATGGCAAGGTACCGATCTCATTGAGCTTGTTATGTCTCATACATGAGAATTGTTTGGTGAAAGTTGTAACTTTTGGTAAATATCCTTAAGTGTTCACCTCTCTAACCCAAATAGTGCACTTAGTTTACCTAGTAATCGATATGAGTAGGTTGACTATATAGGTTACCTTATCATGGGAAAAACAATGGTTGTAAACCAGCTAGTGATGGGAATAAATTCATCCTATAACATTGGATAATCTTATGACTTCATTAGGTCCTGAGATGAGGCATTTTGAATTATGATTAAGAGTGTCATGGGTAATGGTGTATGCCATGCATTATTAGGATTTTATAGAAGTTGATTGTGTGTAATAAGAAGTTGTTACCCTCGTATGCCTTCAAATTAGAGATGTAGACATATTCCCTTTTAGGTGATAGAAGGAGTAGACCCCTTTTGTAGAATGAAATGATGATAGAATAATACTATAGGTATCATCTGGTGGATAAGTGGTGGACTTGGTTCTCGAATTGATTTTTGGCGCCAATTTTGGATTTTTCATCATAAGATTTTTTTTTTCTTTTTCTTTTTGTCAAACTTATTTTCATTATTAATTTATATGTACAAAGGAAAAGTTTTCATATTTTATCGAAGGTTTTAGAACCAAGTCATTGCCACAAGGAAGTTGATTTGTAGAGGAACCCTTTGAATGAAGAAGTACTTGAATGGAATGATGGACATGAAACCCTAGGACTAAGTGTTGTGTAGAGAGTACGAAGAAGCCTTGGATGCTTAAGGCATTAGTTCACCCTCTTTGCCCCTCTAGGTGATAATGTTGATGATATTGATGATGATGATGGTGATGATAATGATGATGACGATGATGATCATGATGATGATGATAATGAGTAGATGAGAATATGGTGACCATAATGATGTGGATGATGAGGGTTTGTAAAAAAAAAACTAGCACTCAGGTCTAGCAGTGGATGGATTTTAGGGACGAAATCCTTTTTAAGGGGTGGAGTGTTGTAACATACTCAAATCTAGACACATAGTTGTAGCCTCCCTTTTTCTAGGCCCTAGTCGATTATATTTACAATGAATACCCGATCTACCTAATTCACCATGCATTAGAGATAATCAGAGCTAATCATTATCATAAATTCATTAATATCCTTTATATATGATAAAATAACCATAATACACTCAATAACAAGACTTAAGGAACAAATATACCGAATACCCAAACTTGACCCTAGAGTTAATACTTACCCTTTTTGTATGATATTTCCCTTAAAATAATATTAGGCACACATGACTTGGTGAGATAAAGTTAACCTCTCTATTTGAGGTTTGAGGGTAGATGAAATAATCAGAAATATACCAATTGTTGAGCTTTTTCTTAAGTTGAGCCTTATATAAACTTTCTTAGTGATTAGTTGAGGAAACTAGAGAAATACAAATTTCAATGATTACCTTGGGTGAAGGAATGTAAGGGATACACAAAATAAACATATAACATACAACTAATTAAATTGAACACTTAATAACAACAAAAGCCAAATTTTATTCAAGAATCATGTACCTTGCACCTTATTTAGCTTCCATGCAAAATCTCAAGTTAATCAAATGATGTTTGCACCCCCTACTAAATTAAGAACACATAAATTCTATATCACCTAAGTTTTTAGATCAAATTATATTTACATTTTGTTTCCACTCGTTTATTGCTTGCCTTCCAGTCTCACGATTAAAGACCAGTGTGACTGCATCTTCCGCATACCTATCTACGATCTCGCGCTGACCTAGCCCCCCCGCACAATGAACGGAAACTCGGCAACCAAAGACCGCTTCCCCCGCCTTCTCCTTGCTTGAGCCTATTTACTATCTCCTCTCTTCTCCTTTTCCCCTTCCTAACCTTCCTCTCTCTTTCTCTCCACGCATAGGGTGAACTCTGGCCTCCGCCCACTGTTCTACTTCTTCTTCTTCTTTTTCCTCCGACTGCTCCCTCATTTACCCTCACGCTAAAATGCAGTCACCACTAACCTTCTTCTTCTCCTTCCTCTTCTCCCTTGCCGCCACCAGCAGGGACTGTCGCAGGTCATCTCCTCATTCCCACCTGCAGCTGCCCGTCGCCTCTATGCTCCGCCATCGGGTCAGCCGCCACCAGATCTGGTGATCACCAACCGCCAATGCAAGGTTCCCAGCCTTCCTAACCATGGCGTTGTAGCAGCTAAAAGCCTGGCAACCAGCACCACCGACTCCAGCGGCCGGCACTAGGCCTCTAAACCTCCACATTCCCCCTGAAACCCGTCGTCCCTACAGTCAACATCTGACCCAGCGGCGCCCTTCTTCTCCAGCGCCACCTCCTTCCTTACCCGTCGTTGACCCTGTCTTGCACCATCAAAAACATCACCATCATCACCGCCCTCTTCATGTATCCGGACTGTATCAGACCCCACCGCCAGTTACCATCTGGTTCAACCTGATCGCCACCAGCTCCGATCATCTCCCTACCCACCAAAGCACCCACCTTCGTCTGAAGACGCAGACTCCCACAGATTATTTGTTTGAAACCAATCGACGTCGTCGACCCTCTCCTCGGTCTCCACGACAGCCAACTTCCTCACTGGTACCACCGCCATCCTTCACTACGGAGGCTTGCGCTACCGGCGGACTGCAGACCTGACTGCACCGCTTACAGACCATATCCCAACCCCCGCCAGCCTAGCCATCGCCTCCTCCTCCGTCTTGACACCAAGCGGCGGTCTGCAACTCAGACTTGGGCGCCTTTGCTCCGACCCCAAGCGGCCTACAGCCACCTCGGCATTTCAGACTCGAAGCTGCCTACCTCCCTCGCCAGCAACGAATCCTGATGACCTGCAACCCATCCGCAAACAACAGCGCCACCACCGGTGGTCGTGATCTACTTGCCTTTACCACCACCTCCAAGGTCACCCCCTCCACTTCGTGTGCATCAGATGCCTGGCCGCGGAATCTGTCTCCTCCGTTCGGTAGCTATACAGAAACACAAACACGCAGTGCGGAGGCCCACTGGCGAGAAACATGGAGGTCACTGTTGCGGCAACACAACCTTCTCTCACGCCAACATGATTGTTGCCACCACTGAAAGTCGAGAACCATCCATCTTCCACCGTCATCACCCTAGGCCCCGTCGCCCACTCCCTTCTTCCTTCACCCGCCGTCATCACTGCAAGGGTCGTGGTTGCCTATTGACGGTACTGATGACCGATCCAGTGGGTGCTAGACACCACTGCCTCCTCCTGTGCACCACTCCAGTAGACCATGATGATCATTTTTTTCAACCATCACATCTAGCTCGAGCCTTGGTTGTGAGCTCAAAGCATGCAACGTCAAGCAAGTGCTATATACATGTTGAATATGCCTCGGATCTGGTAGCCACTTGAAGACTCAACCTGCTCATTTGTCTTACAGGTTAGGAATCTCTTATGTGCTGATTATGATTCTATAAAATAAAGAAACTAAGTATAACATGTTGCTAGATTAGATACTATGTTATTATGACTTAATCATACGTATGCATTCAGAATAATAATCAACTACTGCCATATATACCACCCTAGCATGTAAACAGATTGGTGTATAGGTAAGACAAGTATACACACGCCAATAAATCAGATTCCTATGTTCAAAATGTTATGAACTTGATTAGTAGTAGTAAAATATTAGGGAATACATTCAACCATAATATATATCTTTCATTTGGCTATCCTAATAATTATCACACTAGTATATACATGTTGGATCTTTGATATATAGTTACGTTATGCAATAGTTAAGTTCTTACATTCAAAACCTTATATAGCCATTGGAGAATCAAGATTCGGAATACGCATATAGATATATTTGATGATAATTTGACATATAATACGGACCGTGATGCTTATTATTATAGGTTGGTCTAATCGTAATAGAATGTTATACAGGAGAAATCATACATATAACATGAACATTTTTATTACCGATGCATAGTATAATGATGTATGCATGTTGGTTTACCTATATTTAAATAAGAGGTTTGTGTACTCTTATGTGAGTGCATGAGACACTTCGAATCTAAAATCTTCAATAAGATTATTTTAATAAAAAAATACCTAATGTGCAGTGCATGCCGAAGCCTAGTTGACTAAATATGAGTCGCATGATAGTCATAGAAAGAATAAACTACAAGGCCTAAACCAAAAGAATGTGAATTACCCTCAAATACATATATTTACCCTAGATATATTTAAACATATGTATCTAGGAATGGATATTTGAACTAAAACAAGTACCTAAAGAATCATATATCTACTTAATATGACTAAACCTCCATTATGTCATTAGCTGATTGGGACTAGGATAAGAACAATACGAAAATCTATACTAGGAACATATACACAAGTTTTCATGAGTTCGTCTGACATAGCTAATGTGTTCTTAGGGTGGAATCTTGAATTTATGGACAAAGTATACCTATTGAGTTAACCTTTATCCACGAAGATCAGGTATGTACACTCTCTATTTTTATTTTGGGCATTAAATGACTGAAATCCATATATCTTTTAATGAGGCATCTCTTGAATTGTAAATCCTTTTTAAAATCCAAATACTTGGACATTTATTGCTCCTGATATGAATTCCTTTTGTTTCTGTGGTATTTAAATTGCTATGTTCCTATGGGTCTTTGGGCCCCTCCTGCCTTGTTGTCTTTTATTTGAAATTGACTAAAATGATAGTCTTGCCACTCTATTTTATGCATGCTACATGTTTGACTAGAATATCTAGAATAGCGGTACTTATGTACAACCATTTTTATTTAGGGCGTGCGTATTCTGCCCGGGGTGTGCGTTTCCACCCTTGTTTATTTTTAGGCCATGATCCTATGGTGTTATGACCCTGTTTTAGGTATATTTAGTCTACATTGTTATGCATGCAAATATTTGTTGTTTTAATGTGATTCTGTGGATGATTGTTATGGCAAGACACTCTTTTATTACCATGTTTGTAATCTGAAATTTAATATGCCTCATTTCTTTTGTTACTTTTCTCTTGAACACACCTAATTGCAAATAGCCCCCTTTTCTTGTGGGAACATCTCTTTTTATACTTTTAACCCTATATAATGCCCAGAATGTTTTATATATGTACATACTCAGCCTTTGCTGACATCTATGTTGTTTCCTATGTTCTGGGTGATGTTCCTTTCCACCCAGGTTTAGGTACATTAAAGATCAAGGTTGCTCAAAGATCATATAAAGAGAATTATACCTAAGGATAGCTTGGAATGGCTAGGTTACCCTCTGCTACTGGGCTTATTTGTAGATAGTTCAAGTTTTTTGTAAATTCACCTTTTATGGCGATGAGCTTTTGTATAAATGAATCATGAGGTGACTTTGTAATAGTTTTGTTTCCGCTGCTTTATTATTACATGGCTCTTGTATTATATCATTTGAGTGCATCCCCTTTCAGGTCTCACTCTTTACATTAGCACACTTAACTATATCAAGGACCAAGGTAGCATGAATGAACAACATTGGAATGAACTCCAAGAGGTCCTATTTATAGTTGGGGGTGTTACTTCAAGTGTGGGATCACTTGAGAAAAATGGCCATTTTGCAACTTGCAACATATCTATTTTCATTTCTAACAACTCTTCAATGGTTGGAATCATTTTTTTTGTATTTTTTGTATAGTATATTTGGTCGAGTTTCAATAAAGATAACTCAACCGATCCACTATCCGACAAAGCCAATTTTGAAACTATCGGTCGAGTTTGTCTTGGAGTAACTTGACCGATCAACCAAAATAAACTTTGGTCAGAAAGTTGGTCGGTCAAGTTCTGTGAGTGTACAACTCGACCGATCCAATCATTTCCAAAAATCCACCATTGATCGATCAAGATTCAAACTCGACCGATTAAGTTGTTGTGACAAAATTTCCAAAATGATTTTTAAGTGATCAAATAATGAAATTAAGTGTCCCTGATTTTGTCTCATCTTATTTACAAGTCATATCATCAATACAAATGATTACAAAAATATTCTAAGGTGCTTTGGAGTGTTTTCCACAAAAGTGCATTTGCATTGCTTTTGACTTGAACTTGGACAAGCTAGGGCTTGGTGAATTTGATCATTTTTATGTACCTAATGCCTAAAATCAGTCTTAAAGAAACATATTATATATATGAATGGAATGGTTAAGTCATTATCAAAATATGGACAATGTAACATACTAGATCTCGAACCCTACCCTAGAACTTTGAGCTTTTGGTCTTAGCCAAATAAGGTTGAGGTTAGACCTAAAAGATGTTTAGTATAACCCTAATGAGTTAATGTATGTATATATATCAACCTAATGTAACCTAATGTTTTCACATTAGCCTTAAGGTCAATAATTGTCAGAAACATAAAATATGTCATATGAAGTAATGAAGTAATTAGGTGAAATTCCGTTTAAATAATCACACAACTCTTTTGGTGACGATGTTAAGTTTTGAATAAGCAATAATGATAATAATGAAATAATGTGATAATAATGACCAAAAATATTAATTGTGATATAAATAATTAAAACTAAACCCGAAAAGTGGAATCTAAGTTAAAAATTGTGTTCCTTGGGTCCCAATTGTCTTGGGAATCAAGTTTCACATTATTCACATAATAATAATTTTAATTCAATTTGGAAAGAGAAAATTTAAGTTTTACCCAAAATATCAAATAATATATTAAATGTCTCCAAAAGAGGAAAATAATCTTGGATTCGTAATCTACATAATAAATATAGCCTTTGGGTGAATTTTCATCCAATTTGGGCAATGTTTGTTTAAAAGATGAAATCAGGAGAGAGAAAGTGTGTAGAATCTTCAAAATAATAAATAATTGTAAAAAGAACTCCAACATGTAAAATTGATAGAAAACTCATGTCCAATACATTAAATATGACTTGAGGGTGAAGATTCATAAAATTTGGAGGATCTTAAAGTCATTAATGCATGAGGAAAGAGAAAATCAAATTTGGTTTATTTAACACATTAAAAGTTCTCAAAAGGCAAATCTAATTTCATAATCAGAATCTACATGTATTAATTAGCCTCTATGCAAAATTTCATCTAATTTGGTATTTATTTGCACCCTCAAAAGAAGAAAGAGAAAAAGAGAAATAAATGCAATCACACTATATTCCAATTCGATTTAGGATTTGATTTAATGTGTCACGTCCCTATTTTCTTATTTTGATCAAGCACACGAATCCCAACCGTTGGATGGAAGATTGAACGGTTGTCTGTTGTTTTCTACCTCGCGTGCAAATAGGAAGGTGGCCGCACAGTAAAATTTGATTTGTTTTCGCGATTACTTTCTCCTCACTCAACGATTCTTCGAGATTTTTAGACTGAAAGTTTTGGGAGATGATTCCACACAGTTTGAGCTATAACTCGAACCCTAACTCTCCCGTTTGGGAAATGCCCAAATCAGGCAAAAGCCCCATATTTGCCGCCATGTTACAGAGCCCCCAAACCTAGAGAAAACCTATATAAGTTGGTGCCTAAAGCAACATCTACCCACTCTCAAGTCTCCTCTAGTCTCAATTTTGTTCATATCTTCAACCACAGACTCACACACTGACGTTAGGTTCCTAGACTCCGGTGGCCCCTATGAGCAGCAGACAAAGCCAAAGATCAATTGGATGCTCCCACACCATCTTGGTACCCTCTTCTACCATTTGCTTTCTTTAGTTAGCCACACAATGGATTGGTTTGGTGTGTCGACAAGGTACCAATGTTCTATGGCCACGTTTGGGATTATTCAAGCTCCGTTGTCACATTTTTGAACCCACAACTGTGGTTTTGGTTCGGTTGAATTCATCGATCCTCATCAATCATTTTTGTATGCTTGTTTGGCTTGAAATGGATCGCGTGGCGGTGCTTGAAGCTTCCCTGCCACTGGTCGTTGGGAGGGTTTGTCGATGAGAGACTTGGTGCACATCAGGCCATGAACCATGCCTCATTGTCTTCGACTGATCATCGAGAGGCTTATGGGATCGTCATCTAGGGCCGATGTTTCCTGGAGAGCAAGCATGGTCTCCTCCAAGTTGATGTGACCCACTATGGCAGGGGAAGGAAGGAGTAAGAACAATCCTCTTGATCAATTCCCCAATTTGCCCTTTCCAATGTATGTTTTCCTTTGTTTTTCACCTAAGGGTTGTATGGTCCTTTCACCATCTGATCTATTGGTTTGGGTGAGTCAAGGCCACGCCTTTGACACCTGACTTGCCTAGTTCTGATTGGGCCAAGTCAGCGTGGAGTGCCTCGTTCTCTTTGTCCCTCTCTTTTGCAATTTCTTTGATTACATGGTATTTTCTAATAATCTGATTGGCCAATTTTCAAAAATCCATAACTAATTATTTATAACCTAGACAAATAAAATAAAATATGATCTGAAATCAAAAAAATATGGGCTTTCTAATGGTATTGGTTTTGTCGCCTGAATATAATGTTATAAAAATGTGATTTTAATGTATTAATCTAAATAAGTAATAACTTGCAAAATTCATAACTAAATATATATAAGTAAAAAAATATAATAAAATATGTTTGGACTAAAAAAAGGTAACCTAAAATCTGGTATTGTTTTTATAACTTAAATCACATGTAAGGAAATAGGTGATTTTTAGGGTTTTGAATAGTTAATGAAAACCTAACCCTAATTCTACATATATGCATCATAGGTGTTTTGGAGACCTAGACTTGGATCTAGAAGTGACTTGGATTGGTATAGACTCTGAAGTGAGGTATGTTTGCATACCCTATTATTCTATGTTGAGCAATCACCTATATTCTTCTTTCTCTTGGTCCTATGGACATTAACCGACACCTTATCTTATTCTTTTTGAAAACATGCTTCATGTTAAGTATCTTATTTGTTACTGATCTTATGATCATATTTGGACATTCTCTATGTTTGAACAATATTTCATGATATGTGATATCTTTTCCCACTTGTATGGTGGATGTTTATGTTGTCTATTTGTATGATGGCAACTTTTGTATTCTGACTATACTTTTTACTTGCCTCTCTATTAAACATGCTATGTGATTCAGTAGCACGAGAGTAGTGTAATTGCATTGCTTTTTGGGTACTATGCCCTTTTATTATTGGGATGAAGGTGGTGGTGCCCCATACCTGAGTTTCAAGTTTGTGAGGCTTGGCCCAACTTTTATATATTGGGAGTGGCAGTAAATCATCTCTATCAGGTTTCAAGTTTGTGAGGCTTGGCCGCCTTTGTATTTATATTGTTCTATGGCTATGTTCATCTCACATGCATGCATATTGATGATTATGGGGTGTGTTCCCTAATTCTTTATATGTGCTAGTATGGCACAATTTTATTTGTTTGGTTAAGGGAAGTATCTATTTTGTTGTTGTTCCTTTCTTTTATGCCCGATTGGGTAGTACTTTTCTCTTATATGAGAAGCCTTATTTTTTGTCCTTTATTTCATAATTTTGCTCAATTTCCATTTTAGTGTGCACATACCAACTTTTTCTAGTGTTTCCTTTTCTTCTCCTTTTTGTGGGGTATGCTTCCATCCCTAGGTTTAGATTAGGGAGAGGATAAGCAAGGTGGACTTGGACAACAACCTTTGTAGCTGAGCTTTTGGGAGACTTGAAAGAGGTGGTTAGATGATCCTCAACTAGATCCTTACAGTTTCTTTTGTAACTCACCCATGTGCTGTGCAGCGATGTATGAAGATATCAAGCTTTGTAATAGTTAAATATATTTCTCTTCCCATGCTACTTTTTGTATTTTGATACATACATGTTGAATGAATTGGTTATCATCCCTTTGGTGAAAATGTTTATGTGGTGTTTGGTTCAAGGGATGCTGCCTTTTTATTTTAGTAGGGAGTGGTTCCCCTCTGGGATCCCACTTCTTACAGACAATGTATAACTCTCAAGTCAACAATACAGTAAAAAGTGACATTACAATAGCTTATTCCTCTGAAAAATTGAAGATTATGCAAGTTGTTGATAGATATGAGTCCATGGTTGCTATTACTACTGATATGTGGACAACCAATCATGAAAAGAGGGGGTTTATGGTGATCACCACCCATTACATTGAAAAACATGGGAATTACATAGTTTCATATTATGATTTGCCTTGATGGATTGGAATCTAGATCATGAGATATCCACTATTACTTTGGAAAATCTCTCCACGAATGATTCCATGATTAAGGAATTAAGGAAGAACTTGCCTTGTAATTCAATGCTATTGTCTAGTAATTCATTGCATATGTGTTGTTGTGCTCATATCTTAAACTTGATTGTCAAAGATGGACTGAAGGTTATTGAAGATGGACTGAAAAGAATTTGTAATAGTGTTACTTATCGGGTAGGTACTCAAAAGAGGTTGGAGAAGTTCCAGGATACTGCAAAATAGTTGAAGGTTTCTAGTGAGAGGAAGTTGACCCTTGTTCTCCCTACTAGGTGGAACTCCAATTTCCACATGCTTGAGACTACATTACCGTATACGAGTGTATTTTTTAGGATGGGTTAGAGGGAAGCACAATATGAATCATTGCCCACTAATGATGAGCGATATTTTTCTTACATTATTTGTGACAAGTTGCAAATTTTCAATTCTGTTACTGATGACTTATTTGGGTCTAACTATCCCACATCAAATCTCTGCTTTGCAAATATATATGCCATTAAAATTCATTTGACTAGAGGGAAAGCTTCAAACAATGATATCTGTAAAAACATGGTAGAGGAAATGTTGGACAAATTTGACAAGTACTGGGATGAAATTCATATTTTGATGACAATTTCTACTATTTTGGATCCTAGGTTTAAATGGAAATGATAAGATGGTATTATGGGTTGATTTATGGGGAACAACTTCAGAACATGTTGATAAGGTCACTGAGGCATGCACTGGGTTGTTGATGGAATATCAAGATAGAAGAAAACTTGATGATAATGCTTCTAATAATCAAATAGAATCATCTGAGTCCCTAGATCTGACGGATCTATTGAAGGCCATTCATGAATATAAATCCCATTACATAAAAGAAGAGATTAAGGAAATTATTACAATAGAGTGGGATGTATATCTAGGATAAGATATCTTGATCAAGAATGATAATTTTGATATTCTATATTGGTGGAAGATTCATGAGTTCAACTATCCGACATTGAGTGAAATAGCCAAAGATGTTTTGGCTATCCCTTCTTCCTTTTTGCATCTGAATCTGCCTTCAGCACTAGAGGCAGACTCATTAACCCCTACCATAGTCACCTCCATCCAGATACCATAAAGCCACTGGATGGATCTAAGGGCTCTGGAGGGGGGTGAATAGATCAATAAAATTTCTCATAAAACAGATTAGACCTTCAAATTATATCAAGTTTAAAGCAATATCTTAATTGTAATTTAAAGTCCTATCTAACAAGCATAGCAAGGATGATAGAGATTGATAGCAAGCACTTGACAAAGGGATGTAGAGTGGTTCCACACTTCAAACTAGAAGTGAGTCAGTCCACTACCTAGAGAGGTCAACCTCTAGGACTTTGCAAGTGCATTTCTTTATATTATCACCAATAAGAGTTACAATACAAGACCACAAAAGGACTTACCCATCCAACCACAAGGAGATATATACCTTAACAAAGGGCTTACCCACTTAGCTTGAGTCTTCAACCTTCACCAAGGTCTTACCCACTCAAGGTCAAGTCTTCCGCCTTGAAGGACTTTACTTCTCCTCATGGATCTTCAGCCTTTGCCTTCTCCTTCACCTAGAGAAGATCACCACCTCTTCATCAACCTTAAAGAGGACCAGCTACAACTCCTTCACTCGATGGAGCTTGCTTCACCTTTTCTTCATGTAGGAAGGGGATACGAAAGTAGAAGAAGATGAGAGCTTTACATGCACAAGGGTGGAGCTCTCTTACAATATTCCTAAATCACTCACAAATCATAAAATGAAGTGTAAACTAGAGAGAGAAAGGGGCTCAAGGAGTAGTAACACACTCAACTATAGAAAGGACCATGAATATCTTACATGAGCAAACTGGGAATGAACTCTAAGGGGTCCTATTTATAGCTGGGGGTGCTCCCTTGAGTTGGGGAACACTTAGGGCCAAAATATAGTCATTTCCTTTATGACAAAGGATCTATTTTCACCCAAAATAAGTCACCAATGGTTATAATCACTTTTTTTGCATTTTCTGTATAGTGCATTCAATCGAGTTTCAATAAAGGTAACTTGACCGATCAACTAAAAGACAAAGCCAATTTTCAAACTATTAGTCGAGTTTGTTCTAGGGAACTCAACCGATGAGCTAAAATTGAGTTTTCTTAGTGAGTCGGTCGGTCGAGTTCTGTGAATGCACAACTTGACCGATGAGCCATATTTAGAAAATCCATCATAGGCTCGGTCAAGATCGTAACTCGACCGATGAACAACCTGTGATCAATTTTTTAAATTTACTTTAGAGTGATTAAACCTTGGTATAAAGTGTCCCACATATTTTTCTTATCTTAGTTACAAGTCATATCATCAATACAAGTGATTACAAAATTATTCTAAGGTCATTTGAAGTGATTTCCTTATTAGAACACTTGCATTGCAGAACTTGGACAAGATAGGGCTTGTGTAATTTGATCCTTTTCATGTACCTAAAGCCTGGAATCAATCTTAAACAAACATATTAGATACATATGAATGGAATGGTTGAGTCATTATCAAAATATGGATAATGTATAACCTTTAGGTCAACATTCTCCCCCTTCTTGACAATGAAAAACCACTCCTCAATCATATTGAAAAGGATATTGAAATTATACCTTTGCCTTGTGAATTGTATGGGGATTCACGATTTAAACAATGTGAATTGCTCCCCCTCAATCTATACTTACTTTAACCTGGATAGTTAATCTATCTACACAAAGAAATATAACATACATGTACTATGTGGTCCTTTAGCAAGTCACATGATAAAGCATATAATGAACAAGAAAAGATCACATAGGTAATAAAAGCAATACGGTTGAGCTTCAAAACATTGAAATTCTGCCCCCCTTGACATTATCAAAAAGGAAGGGGGGATAGAAGAGCATAAAAGTAGGTCTTCTCCAAGCACAATCAAACATATATCCAAAAACATGCAATCTCAGAACATACACCAAACAGAGACGAGAGAAACAAACATGCTAAGTCATAATAAAAAATATGGTGGAACATGGCACCAACTCATAAGATATAACATATCAGAGAGTAAGATGGCACATAAATAGATTACAACCCAGAATACAAGTTCTCATGAAACAAACTACAAGTCAAAAGCGATGAAAGCTAAAGATAAAATAGTATAGCTCAGATCATGTACCCATATATTTCTAATACAAAATAGCCTAGAAAGAGATATATGATAAGCACACTAGACTAGAAACTAAGAACATCTAGATATCTAAGCTATGTATATCAACATCATCATCATCCTCAACATCAGGCTTGTAGTCATCATCTCCGTCTGAAGGTGCAGCAGCATCTCCTTCATCACCGGAGTCACAAGAAAAACCATCAGAGCCATCACCATCATCCTCGTCATCACCAACATCCTCATCAACATCCACAGCCTCCTCATCAGCCTGGTATGACATCTCCTCATCAACAGCGGGACCGAAGCGATGATCGGGCCAATGAGCATTCTACTCATCCCAAGACATACTAAGAGCATCGAGCTCATTGGCCTGTGGGAAGGAGGGAGCAGAATTGCCAAGGTTGGCAAGCAGAGTGGACAAGGGGCCAGTAGGTTGAGGCAGGATAATAGGAGCAAGTCCACCAGTAGAAGAGGGTGTGGGAGTAGTGGAAGGTGCGGGTGGAGGGGTTGGGTAAAAGTGATTATATGCATAGGATGCATAATCACTTCCCGGGTAGGGCTGGTAGGTAGGGTAGGGGTGTGCACAAGATATGTTCATGTTAGACATGATTGAATATAAATCTTGATGCAGGTGATCCTAGACTTGGAGGTTGTATGCCTATTGGTGTATCATGTAACCCATGAGGGCTTCATTTGACACATGAAACGAGGAACAGGAAGGTCTGGTAGGCTGAGGAGGTGGAGGTTCTCGGGTAGAGGTAGAGGCAGGTGTAGAGGCAGAAGAAGAGGCCTCAGGTGTGGTGGAGGAAAAGATAGGCACATACCTCTGAATGATGGTCTCACTGATACATACTCCCTTCCAAGAAGTTTTGTAATTGAAGTCATGGAAGAGAGATTTCTTAGTAGAAAACTGAAAAAGGCCACATATTAGGGCATGGTAGGGAGGGTGGGTGCCACAGGTATTATTGCATGAGTCGAAGAAAGTCATATGGTGGATAATGTATCTAGACCACTTGACTCTGACATTCTCTAAGAGGAAGTACATGATTACCACAATGTTCTCTGCAATATTCGTTTGATTTTCTTTGGATGGATGTTGCAGTTGACCACTAGGGCAAGGATACACTTCTTGAGATCTAAGGAAGAGGAGGGTTGGGTGCTCTTCTTCTTATAGGAGAACTGAGGTTTCTTCAAGTAACGATGGATGTCAGGAAGAGTGATATCGTATTGCTTGTAGAAAGCCTCAGGGTCAAGAAGGTCAAAATACTCACCGTAATCCTTAGGTCAGGCGTCAATTTCATCGGTACCTGAGAAGAAGATATTCAAGATATCCTGCAAGACTTGAAATTCCTTCCCAACTATCATAGATGTTAGGATCACTTGAGTATTAGGAGGGGGTATAAGGGTGTCGTAATTCCAACGTAAGTTCACGTAGAATTCATGAACCACTTTCGTGCTAGTCATGGAATTGTTGAAGCACGCACGTTCAACACCCAGGGCTGAGAGATGGTGAACGTGTAACAACCTTGCCACTTGATCGATGACCTCTTGGTGTCTAGGACTAGGCTCAAAGAGGGAATGAAAAGGGAAAAGACTCTGTGGGAGAAGGTCCTTATACTTATTAATAACCTCATTTAAGACAAAGAGAGTCTCATCAAAGAGGATCAAGGGGAAGACGAGGAGGAGGATGGTGCATTGCCAGGGGCGGCTCTCTTCCTTCTATTTGAAGCCATGGAAATGAAATAGAGAGGAAAGAGGAAAAAAAGCACAAAATGCACCACCAAAAATGTTCACACACCTAGGTTTAGCAAGGGGGAAGGTCAAGGATGTTCTACCTAGGTCGGATTAGGGTTAGGTTGGGGAAGGGAAGGTCAAGGGTGGTGAGCTTAGGGCTAAGGGAGGTGAAATTGGTCGACTTTTCTCTAGTCGAGAGGGAGAATAGTCATCCGAACCCAACTTAAGTGTACTCCAGCCCAACCATCGGTTGAGTTCTGTGACCTCAGAAACTCGAATGATTGACTTTTTTTAAAAAAGCTCTCGGCCATCGATCGATCGAGTTTGTCCTGGGGTAACTCGACCGATGGTCAACCTGACCTAAAACCATCAAACTTAGTTTCTATCCATTTGAGTGATAATTAAATTTATTTTTCAAGTCCATTTTGTATAGTGAACAAACTTAGGGACATATCACTCATCATTGGGTACTATTTTGTGATAAAACATGTGTTTGCAAAAAATACCCAAAAACAAGAGAAAAACAAGGCAAAATGAACATGAAAAATCGATTTTAAGCATATTAGCAAGCAAAGATGATTAAAATAGAGACAAGACATATATGATAGATAACAACTAGATAGAAGGCATATCAGATTCATTCAATGTAGTTATAAGCAACTTTGATCTAATAAAGTTAAATTGATCTCTAGCTAGAGGTTTAGTGAAAATGTCCGCCAACTGATTTTCTGTGTCCACATGCGTGATATTAATATCCTTCTTGGAAATGTGATCATGAAGAAAGTGATGGAAAACCTCTATATGTTTAGCTCTACTATGCAAGCTGGGATCCACTCTTCATCCCCAAGAGTTTTTTTGACATTCTTAGGCTCGAGCTATGAGATGAAGGCAATGTTGACTTGTTCTTTGTTAAATGCATCGCACGTCTTCACTCTTTCAAATGGATCACCTAAAATCAGCTATTTTGGATGATTCTTTGCAAACCGGGGGGTTGGATCCTTCTTTTCATCATCTTTGTCTTCTTCTTGAGCAGCCACCTCTTTTCCCTTTTGGGTGATGTTGAACTTTTTAAGGATAGGAATTACTTCACCTACAACATTATCATTTGGAACAATAACTTTGGGAATAGAGGGGTTAGTCTCAATAAAGTTTACATTAATGGATTCTTCTACTTTAGCAAGATCAACATTAAAAACTCTATAAGCCTTGCTAGTAGTGCTATAGCCAAGAAAAAAAGCCTTATAAGATTTCAGATCAAACTTGTTGAGTGAATCTTCCGTATTCAAAACAAAACAAGGACATCTAAAAACATGGAAATACTTGATAGAAGGCTTCCTACCACACCATAGCTCATAGGGGATTTTCTTCAGTGAAGGATGAGTAAAAATCTATTTTTTCACAAAACATGAGGGTCTGATAGCTTCAGCCCAAAATTCTGAGGAGTATCATACTCTAGAAGCATGGCCCTAGCCATCTCCTGTAAGGACATATTCTTCCTCTATACAACCCCAATTTGTTGAGGTGTTCGAGGTGAAGAGAAGTTGTGTGCATAACCCGATTCTTGACAAAAATTCTCAAAAAGCTCAGTTTAAAATTCTCCCCCATGGTCACTACAGATGGAAACAATGCGACAAGAAGCTTCATTCTCAACTCGTTTACAAAAGCTCGAGAAAACATCAAGCGTATCACTCTTGGAGACGAAAAAGAAGGTCCAAGTATATCTAGAGAAATCATCGACAACAACAAGGCAATACTTGGAACCACAAAGCGATTGAGTTCTCATTGGTCCAAATAGATCAATGTGAAGAAGCTCAAGAGTTCTCTTGGTTCTAAGGAATCCTTTGGATTTGAAGGAGGACTTGGTTTGCTTTCCTTAGGTATAAGGTTGGCATTCCTCATTCTTTTCAAAATTCAATTTAGGAAGTCCCTTGACCAAGTCCTTTTTGTTCAACTTCTTCAACTGATGCATATTTACATGACCAAGCCGGCGGTGACAAAGAAAAATATGATTCAAGTTGACTACTAGGCATCTACCAACCACATGATTAATAGAGTCAAGAACTATAAAATAAAGATTACCACTTCTAGTTCCTTATATATAACTTGGTAGGTGAGTGAATCTAGAATCAAGCCTTCAAAGGAAGTAAATAGCATAACGTAACCATTATCACAAAGTTGACTAACACTAATTAAATTGTGATGTAGGCCATCAACAAAAAGAACATTCTTGATGCACAAGGATTCACCTACATCACCTCACCTTTGACTTTACCTTTCTTATTGTCCCCAAAGGTGACCGATCCTCCTTTCTGTTTGGTGAAATTGTTAAAATGGCTTGTGTCACTGGTCATGTGCATTGTGCAGCCACTATCAACAATCCATCTACCCTTTTCCTACAAGAAAGGAGAATGTCAGTTCCCAACTCAAACTTTAGGATTCAGAGTTAGCTTGGGGACCCATTTCATCTTTGGGTTGGTCCTCTTAGGCTTGTAAGGGAAATAAATAGAGTAATGAGCATCACATATATAATGAGAACAAACCATAGGATTCTTAGTGCTGGAAGACTCTCCTACAAAGAAAGAGGTCTCCTTGCTCTTTTTCTTATGTTTGGCTTTGCTCTTGCCCTTTTATGCTCCCCCTACAAATCCCAAACAACTAGTACCACTTTGTTTGATAGAATGGTCAAGGATTTCATTTAGGGAGTTCTTCCCTTTGAGGAATTTCTATTGGTATGCTCTCAGTCTATGGTTATCATCATTTAAAGAAACAATGGTAGAAGATAAACTAGATATGTCATCCCTAGCATGCACAAGATCAGCCTCAAGACATAAAGCTTTAGTTAAATATGAATCTTTTTCAAGAGAGATCGAAGTAATATTAACACTAGGCAATAAAGGTCTAGAAGATAGATCATTTACTTGAGCAAGCAACCTAGCATTTTCAAATTTAAGCATTTGAATCTCTTTGAGATAGACATCTCTCTCTTCCTTACGAGCATCAATAAGAAGCTTAAATTCAACATTTTCAGTTTTAAGCAATTCAAGCTCTTTAAGGCAATTTTGATTTTCTTCCTTAAGATTCTCAATGTTCTTAAGGTACCATTCTCAACTTCAATCCCATTGTATTGGAGCTCAAGATCAAGGTGTTTCCCTTGCAAATTATCAATACTCTCAAGGTTGATTTTCTCATTCAATTCAAGAATTTCAAACTTAGCATAAAGATCATCAATACATTTTCCTAACCATTTTCATTTAGATTTACATTTAGGAAAAGATAAATGGGTAGAAATAAGCATGTCAATAACAACTTCCTTAGATAATTTATGCAATCTTACCTCGCTTACCTCACTAATATCTTCACTGGTAGAGGCCATGACATCAAGGTGGCACTCTCCATCTTCTTCCGAGCTTGAGCTGCTTGAAGATGAAGTTTCCCAAGTTGTATTCTTGTGTCTCTTCTTTTTCTTGTCCTTCCTATTGTATTTGATCTCCTTCTTGTAGTAATCTTCCTTCTTTGAGCTGCCCTTGTGGTGAGACTTTCTTGACTTGGGGCATTCACTCTTGTAGTGCCCCTTTTGACCGCACTTATAGTATCTCGGTGTAGAAGAGGAGGATACTTGCTTTCCCTTAAAGTGTTTGCCCTTGATGTAGTTGGCTTCATGCTTACTAGGGCCTCCATCTTCACTAGAGAAGGAGAGAGAAGTTCGGCAAGCAAGTTGTTGTTGAAGGATGACAACATCCACTTGTGCTTTGAAAGCACTATCTTTGATATTATTGGCTTCCTTCTCTTCTTACTTGGATTCTTCTTCTTGCTTATAAAGTCTAGACTCATGAGCTTGAAGAGCCAATGAGTTCTTCAGTTGGGATGTCACTAAGGATCCTCACTTCTTCAATGGAGGCGACCTTTGACTGCCATCTCTTTGGAAGAGTCCTCAAGATCTTTGAGTTGATTACTCCTCTATCCAAAGTGTTTCCCAAAGCAATAAGCCCATTGAGTCTTGAATACATCTCCACAATCCCTTCTTTCTTACCCATCTTGAAGTTCTCTAGAAGGCTATTCAATGTGTAGATCTTTGCTTCCTTGACTTGCTTTGTGCCTTCATATGTGATGCAAAGCTTGTCCCAAATCTCATAGGCGATGTCCCAAGATGAGATCCGATTGAACTCCGTAGGGGTGAGGGTTGTATAGAGGATGTTAATGGCCTTGGAATTGAGTTGGCATTCTTTGAGTGCAACTTCACTCCATGTTACTGCAGCTCCAGTTGGCTCCTTTTAAAGTGTGACCATCACCTTCCACATGTCAAAGTTCATCCCTTGAATGTATAACTGCATACTCCTATTCCAATAGAGGAAGTTGGTGCCATCAAAGACCGGAGGATGCATGGAGAAGCCTCCCTCTAGGTTGAGGGAACCAAGTAGGTTGTCACCCATCTTCTCATCTCATGGGATATTATTAGAAAAGATCCTTGGCTCTGATAACACTTGTTGGATCTAAGGGCTCTAGGGGGGGGTGGTGAATAGAGCTACAAAATTTCTTACAAAATAGACTAAACCTTCAAATTATATCAAGTTTAAAGCAATAGCTTAATTGCAATTTTAAGTTCTATCTGACAAGCATAATAAGGATGAGAGAGATTGATAGCAAGCACTTGACAAAGGGATGTATAGTTATTCCATACTTCAAACTAGAAGTGAGTCAGTCCACTACCTAGAGAGGTCAACCTCTAGGACTTTGCAAGTGCTTTTCTCTATATTATCACCAATAAGAGTTACAACACAAGACCACCAAAGGACTTACCCATCCAACCACAAGGAGATATCCACCTTACCAAAGGGATTACCCACTTTCTTGAGTATTCAACCTTCACCAAGGTCTTACCCACTCAAGCTCAAGTCTTCTGCCTTGAAGGATTTTGCTTCTCCTCTTGTATTTTCAGCCTTTGCCTTCTCCTTCACCCGGAGAAGATTACCACCTCTTCATCAACCTTTAAGAGGACCAGCTACAACTCCTTCTTCACTCAATGGAGCTTGCTTCACCTTTTCTTCATGTAGGAAGGGGATAGGAAAGTAGAAGAAGATGAGAGCTTTACATGCACAAGGGTGGATCTCTCTTACAATATGCCTAACTCACTCACAAATCAAAAAATGAAGTGTAAACTAGAGAGAGAAAGGGGATCAAGGAGTAGTAGCACACTCAACTATAGTAAGGACCTTGAATATATTGAATGAGCAAACTTGGAATGAACTCCAAGGGGTCCTATTTATAACTGGGGTGCTCCCTTGAGTTGGGGAACACTTAAGGCCAAAATATAGCCATTTTCCTCAAGGAAACAAATTTATTTTCACCCAAAACAAGTCACTAACGGTTATAATCACTTTTTTTTGTATTTTCCATACAGTGCATTCAGTCGAGTTTCAATAAAGGTAACTCGACCGATCAACTAAAAGACAAAGCCAATTTTCAAACTATCGGTCGAGTTTATTCTGGGGAACTCGACCGATGAGATAAAATTGAGTTTGCTTAGTGAGTCGGTCAGTCGAGTTCTGTGAATGCACAACTTGATCGATGAGCCATCTTCAGAATCCATCATAGGATCGATCGAGATTGTAACTCAACTGATGAACAACCTGTGATCAATTTTCTAGATTGACTTTAGAGTGATTAAACCTTAGTATAAAGTGTCCTACATATTTTCTCATCTTAGTTACACGTCTTATCATCAATACAAGTGATTACAAAAATATTCTAAGGTCATTTCAAGTGATTTCCTTATTAGCACACTTGCATTGCATTTGACTTGAACTTGGACAAGCTAGGCCTTGTGTAATTTTATCCTTTTCATGTACCTAAAGCCTGAAATCAATCTTGAATGAACATATTAGATACATATGAATGGAATGGTTGAGTCATTACAAAAATATGTACAATGTATAACCTCTAGGTCAACACCACTGATGTGTCACCAAAGTTGGTATTCCATTTGGGGGGGGGAGAAAAAAGGTAGTCATTATTTTTTCTTTTTGAAATTTTACGCATGTTGATTGTTTACATGTTATAGAAGATTATTTTTCCAAAAACATTGGCTCATATCTGGAAGACATTGATGAGGACATTGATGATAGTCCTAGTACAGTTGAGTGGCATTGGTAGAATCTCTAGGTGAGGATCAATTTTTGAATGACTTGTTGAAAAAATTATAATGATATAATTCCATTTTAGTGGGTTATAACCTTGATGTTGTTTTGTGTCAACTAGATTCTTGAACATACATTCTAGGGAGAAGCCCCTAAATCTAGGAGGAGAAATATTCTACTTGGAGTTGAGTAAGATGTGTTAATATCTCTATCTTGTTGTTATTGATCTATTTTCATACTCTAACTTTTAGTCTTACTGATTGAATACCTCATTTGCATTCTGGTTGCAGATATTTCATTCTACTGGTATATGCTCCTCTACCATGCCCGGATGTAGACTTACTCCTAGGTAAAGACTGTTAACCATCATGTTCTTGTTGAATTACCGAATTTGGAAATTGTTGTTCTATCTATCAACATTAAACTGTGTTTCATTTGAAAATCCATCTACATGTTTGCCACTACTTTTGTTTTATATTCGATTTTTTTAGAGATTAGCATTTGACATATGTGTTTGCCATGGTTTTTGTTTTATATTTGAAACCAGATATCTGGAAACTTGATTGCTAATTGGAGGGTTTTTCTTTAGCTGGAGGAGCCTAAAGGGGGAGATCAACTGGCACAACAACTTCATTTACAACTTCAAGTGGCATTGCTATTAACTGGCATGGCAACATGTCTATCAACTGATTTGGATGTTGCTATCAACTTCAACTTCAAGTGGAATTTTTAGCAACTGGCATAGCAATGTTTTTATCAACTGATTTAGTGTCTCTATGATTTCAGTGCAATGGATTTGTAGTCATAAACTAATTTTCCCTGACTTGAGAAGTTGAGATTCTCAATGTAAGAATTTGCTATGCGAACACCACTATTATTCATTCCTATTTGGATTATCAGATCATTTAATATGTGAACACTAATCTAGTCTACCATTTGTTCTTAATTGATTTAATGTAGTCATAAACTATTGTGGTCCTTTTGTTGCTTGTTAGATTGATGTTTGTGGTTTGTTCCTGTTTGGATGAATGAATCATTTCTTGAAATTGATGTGTTGTTTCTTGTATTGTGAATCCATGCTCATAATATAATATTAATGGAGAATTAAGATTCTTTCCCCGAACATCAAAACTGGGCCCTTGTTACTACCATGGGACGAATAACACAATATCCAACTGGCAAAAATGATAACTTATTCCCAGCTTAACTAGCAGAAGAAATATGAAAAATAGCGAACTCCCAAATCTAAACAATAACCAATATCTAGATCCATGCTCTGCTTGATAATGATCGTGTAGTGGGGCTGAAAATAAGTTTTGGAGCACCATGTTTGAGAAGAACTATCATCAAGAGTGTATTAAAAATCATAGCTTTTTTTGTTTTCAGAAAGCTATGAATGGAAGAACTAAGCTATATATGTACAACTGACTCCAACCAACATCTCTTGTTTGTGATTTTTTTTCTTCTCTTGTTAATGAAATTTCTAGTTGAGAACATCGACATGGGTTGGGTCGGGTTAGTTAGGGTTTGGGTCTGATTAGCTCGAGTCGGGTGATAATTTAATTTAAAATAACCCAACCTGATTGAATCGGGTTTGGGTTTGGGTCTGATAAAAATATGAAAATCAAATCAATATATATACATATATATGGTGTAAATGTATATCTATATTTATTGATTTGGTTACATATATACAAATATACCAACATTTACACTATATATAAATAAATAAATAAATATATATATATATATATATAAATATATATAAATATATATATATATATGTATATATATATGTATATGTATATATGTATATATATATATATATATATATATTGGACAGGTATGGGTAAAGAAGTTAGTCCCACCGCATCATCGCCCGGATGTAGGAAAAAATGTGTAAGCATTTCTACATCTTGGATGGGTGTGGGTAAAGAAGTTAGTCCCACATCATTGTCTGGATGTAGTGAAAAATGTGCAAGGGCAACATTTTCAACGAAGGAAGTTAAAGAAGCAAGTTCAACAAAAAAGGATTTGAATTGGATCTTGGAATATTGGCTCTTTGATAGGGAAATGTTTGGACATAGTGGATACCATGATGAGCAGAAAAGTCAATATAGATTGCTTGTAGGAAACCAAGTGGACAAGGGGACACTGTAGAGAGATTGAAGACACATGAAATAAAATCTGGTATACATGTATTGATAAAAATAGAAATGGCATAGGTATTATTATTGATAAGATGTTGATGGATGATGTTATCAAGATCATAAGGATGGGTGATAGAATCATAGCTATCAAGGTTGTTCTTGGGAGAAATATTTTCAATATCATTAGTGCTTATGCCCCCCTCCCCCCAAGTTGGCCTCAGAGAGGATGCTAAGAAAGATTTTTGGGATGACATGGATGAATTGATGCAGGGAATACCGATATAGGAGAAGATTATTACTGGGAGTGATTTAAATAGCCATGTGGGGAGTAGTAATTCTGGATATGAGAGAGTTCTTGGTGTTTTGGATATGGCAGCAGAAATGGAGAAGAAGAGAGGATATTTAGATTTTGTAGTTGCATATGATATGATTTTGGCAAAGACCCATTTCAAGAAAAGAGAATTTCATAAGATTACTTTCAAGAGTGGGCACAATTGCAGCCAAATTGATTACCTCCTTATGAGGTGAGTTGATCGTAATAAATGCAAGGATTGTAAAGTGATTCCTGGTGAAGAACTCACGACCCAACATAGGTTGGTGGTTTTAGATATTAACATGAAGATCAATGAAGACAAGCATAATAGAAATGAATATAGCAGGATCAAGTGGTGGAATCTTAAAGGAGAAAAGAAATCGACTTTTCATGATAAACTCATCAAGAATGGAACTTGGGTATGATGTTAACACTATGTGGCATAACATGAGCTTCTTCATAACAAAAACTGCCAATGAGGTTTTGGGGGAGTCCAAAGGTTTTGGGCCTCCAAAGAAAGAGACTTGGTGGTGGAATGATGAAGTACAAAAGGCTATTAAACCGAATAGAGAGATCTATAGGAGCTTGCCCAAATCTCGAGATGATGAAACATTCCAAAGATACAAGCAAGAAGCTAAAAAAGTTGTTCGGGAGGCAAGGTCTAGATACTTTGATGATATTTATAAGAAGCTGGACAAAAGAGATTGGGAACAATATATATATATATATATATATATATATATATATATATATATATATATATATATATATATATATATATATATATATATATATATAATGGATGTATAAGAGAAAGCAAAGGAAGAGACTTGAGTCAAGTAAAATGCATCAAGAATGAAGTTGGCAGAGCATTGGTGAAGGACGATAATATCAAGAACCAATGGAGACATTACTTCCATAAGATTTTCAATGGAGATACTGAAAATAATGTTAGAGACTCACGTGACATGAATACAAGAGTTATCATTTACACATGATGCGTTTCACCATTTGAGATCAAGAATTCTTTGAGAAAGATGAAAATGAGAAAGGCATGCAGACCAGACGATATTCCCATTGATGTATGGAAGAGTATGGGGGATGAAAGAATTATGTGGTTAACAAAGTTCTTCAACAAGATCATGAAGACCAAGTAGATGTTGTATGAGTGGAGAAATAGTACTATAGTACCCATCTACAAGAACAAAGGTGATGTTTAGTGTTGCACAAACTACAAAGGTATCAAGTTTATGAGCCACACAATGAAGGTTTGGGAGAGGATTATTAATCATAGGCCAAGAAGATCTATAACACATATATCAAACAATGAATTTGGTTTCATGCCTGGAAGATCAACATACGTTATTTCTATGATAAGGAGGCTTATGGAGAAGAAAAATATGTCTTCATATGGTGTTTATTGATTTGGAAAGGGCTTATGATCGAGTACCCATAGAAGTGTTGTGGATGGTTTTGAAGAAAAAGGGTGTGCCTATCCAATACATTGACTTGATGAAATACATGTATGATAGCTCTACTGATAGTGTAAAGACTCCTGGAGGAGAGACACTAACTTTTCCTATCACAGTTGGGGTACACCTAGGATCCACACTCAATCCATATATGTTCATTCTTGTTATGTATGAGTTGATAAAGAATGTTTAGGATGATATTTCTTGGTGTATGTTATTTGCTGATGATATTGTTTGACTGACAAAACCAAAGATGGATTGAATAATAAAGTTGAACATGTTGGATCCTAGGATGGGTGATTGGATGCTCTAGAGTGGGGGGTGAATAGAGCTGAATGCACTTAAACAAAATTCATTAGACCTTCAAGATACATCACAAGATAAGGTTACTAAATAGGAAATTTGAGTACAACTAAAACATACATAGCAAGGGAGAGAGAGATTGAACATGTACCAAGTGACAAGCTATGTAGAGTGGTTCCATACTCCAAACTAGGAGTATGTCAGTCCACTAGTTGGAGAGGTCAACCTATAAGATTTCTAAGTGTGTCTTCCTCTATATATTCACTTATAAAAGTTACAATACATGAACCACCAAAGGACTTACCTATCTAATACAAAGAGTCTTCAACCTTACCAAGGACTTACCCACTTTGCAACAAGTCTTCAGCCTTCTCTAAGGACTTACTGACTCTTGTACAAGTGTCTAACCTTATAGGAAGTACCCACTCTTCTTGGATCTTCAGCCTTTGACTTCACCTTCACTTGGAGAAGCTTTCACCAAGGTCTTACCCACTTGAGCAAGGAGTCTTCTTCCTTCACCAAGGGCTTACCCACTCTTGTTCTAAGTCTCCAGCCTTTATCTTCACCAAGGGACTCCTTCCCTTATTCTTCTTCACCTCTCTTAGCCAAGAGAGAGAACATTCATCTTCATGGTTGAAATGAGAGATAGGGAGGTGGTGGAAGTGAGAGCCTCACAACATATAAATATTGGACTAGATCTCTTATGAATCTCCTACTCACACTAATGGATGATGGAAGTGATTAAGCTTAGAGAGAGAGGAGGCTGTAGGAAACACTCAACTATGTAATAGGAACCTCATATAGAGTTTTGCATTGAATGCTCAACCTTGGAATGAAGACCAAGGGGTCCTATTTATAGTTGGGGATGCCTCTTAGCCTTTGGAAACACTTAGGAATGAAAACTAGCCATTTTGTGTCTTGCAACATATATATTTTTGATTGTTGCAACTTCACAATGGGTAGAAACACTTTTCTGCACTTTTTTGTACAGTTCTATCGGTCAAGTTTCTATAAAGGTAACTCAACCAAATACACTATGCGACAAAGCTAATTTGACCAATCAGTTGAGTTTGTCCTGGTAGGAACTCGAGCGATAGATTAAATCAATTTTGTTCTAGTGCGGTGGTCGATCGAGTTCTGAGTATAGGAAACTCAACCGAACCATGGCATCCTCAAAATCCATCAAGGATCGATTGAGATTGTAACTCGACCGATAAAGTGCCTGTAATGAATTTTGGAAAATGTCATTAAGGTGCTTAAATATTCTATTTAAGTGCTCTTGATTTTTTATAAGATTAATTACAAGTCATACATTCATTACAATTGATTTTCAACATGATTCTAATGGATTTACATCATATTTCAAAAATGTGCACTTGTATTGACTTTGACTTCTCTTTTTTCCAAGTTGAGATGCACAAGTTAGGGCATTTGGAGTGTTTTAATACCTAATTTGAAATCACTCAAGTAGAAGCATTAGGCACAAATAAGTGGAATGGTTTAGTCATACACAAAAAAAGGTTTTGGCCAATTTAGACCTAAAAGAATCAACATTGACCTAAAGTCAACAGAATGTTGGAGAAAGGCTTTGGAGTCAAATGTATTGATGATTAGTAGGAGAAAAATTGAGTATATGCATTGCAATTTCAGCCAATGTTGTAGTGTGAATAATGGATCCAAGTTGGACGGAGTAGATATAACAAAATGTGACAAATTTTGTTACTTGGATTCTATTATTCAAATAGACGAGATGTCCAAAATGATGTTTATCACAGGATCACTGCAGGATGGTTAAAATGGAGGAGTGCAATTGGAGTTTTATGTGATCGGAAGATCCCTCTTAGGTTAAAAATTAAGTTCTATAGAACAACTATACGACCAGCCATGCTCTACGGGAGTGAATGTTGGGAGGTGAAGAAACAAGGTCTCAACAAGATGAATGTGGCTGAAATGCATATATTGAGATGGATGTGTGGGAAGACAAGAAAAGATCGCTTGAGAAATGACTATATTAGAAATAAAGTGGGGGTGGAAAACATTGAGGACAAGTTGCGCGAGGGCCGACTCATATGATATGAACATGTGCAACATATACCGACTAATGCACCTATATGAAGTAATTCTATTAAGTGAAGCACTATAAATAGAAGAAGAGGAAGGCCTAAATTCATATGGGATGATCTTATAAAGAGATATTTTGAATCTCTACATCTCAACCAGAATATGGCCCATGATAGAGCTGAATGGAAATGAAGGATCCATCTAGCCAACCCCAACATAGTTGAGACTGAGGCTTAGATGATATATATATATATATATATGTATACCAATATATATATACCTATATATACCTATATATATTGATATACCTATATATATGGTGGTATACCTATATATGTGTAACAAATCAATAAAACTTTTTAATCAAGTAAATAATAGAGAGAATTCTAATAGAGTTGGTAATTTGTCAATCTAAGAAATTTAACCCTAAAAATAAATATATTTGATGTAATGTTAAACTATGGTGAATATTCATTGGAGATTAGACATTCCTAGTAACCCCAAAATGTAATATATATATATATGTTATAAGTGACATACATCTATTATATAGAAAATATATGTAAATATAAGTCAAACAACTATAAGGAATGTATACCAAAAATAATTTGGATAAATGATTCCAAGCCCATGACTATGACAGTGACTAGTATGACTATTTAAATGTTGAATCCAAACAAACTTTGGTGGCATACTTTCCTATTTGATTTATTGATTACTCTGGAATCAAGGTACATGAACATCCTATTTTGTTTAAATGAAGTTATAACTCCCTTTTGAATATCATGCATACATAAGGAATATTGGGAAGTCCAACTTGTTTACCTTTTAGCCTACTCTAGAAGACCCCCGATTGGATACTTGATGAATTGGCAATATTGGTACTATCCGATTTTAGGGCCAAGGTAGTTATTTAGTGGAATTACGCTTCTACAAATCTACATAGACAAGGGACTGTGGTCTCCTAGTCGAGTAGAAATTCAGATTATTATGGTCATTCTTATTTTAAATGATGAGAGCACATGGTCACCTAAGCACAGATAGAGTATACCAATTGCCTAAATTGTTTGAGAAATCTTCTTAATTTGTTATACCTAGTGATTAAACTTGAGACCCACTTATCTTTCTATTTAAAACTATTTGCCGACGTTATGTCTTCTTGCATCCTTTTTGATTAAATCTTGACTAGACATGGAATGCTTATTTAACTTTATTTAAACTGGATTTTCTACCAATCTTTTAGACTGACTTGCACCCCTTTTGTTGGTTCATGGAAATCTATTCCTTGGGGAAATGCATGGACATGCCCTGCTGAGTTCTAAGGAGATATCCGATCTAGACTTGTTGAGGAGATTTTTCTGAGAAGATGTCTAGGTGACCTTTTTGGCTTTTATTATCTTTAATTTCAACATTATAAGATTCTATGTAAGTCCCATGTTTGGGTTAAGTAGGGAGTGGATTCCCTATCAGGTCCCACTCCTTATAAGATGGTATCAGAGCCCATAGTGGTCGAATTTCTGACTATTTTAATTTTGTCTCCCTAATTAGAACCCTTGTTTACATAGTCACCCTCTAAGTGAGATGTTTATCTAGAATTTACCTAAGGTAATCATGATATGATGAAAGGTCGATTTAGAATCATATGCGGTAGACATAAGAATCATGATTAGTAAACCCTAGTGGGATGAGACCTTTGCAGATCATACCCTATGATGAAGGGTAGTTATAACATATACCCTTGTAAATAGTGATGTTTAATTTGAGGATGGAGTTAGGTTATGAGGATGTTGAGGTAGTAGGATAAGGCGATGTTAAATGTGAAATTTTAACTTGGTTTCTCGATCTAATTTTGGGCCCTATCTTTAATTTTCTATCGCACATTTTTGATAGTAAATTATTTTTCCTTGTAATACTATATGTACAAAAAGTTTTCTATATTTTATCAAGGTTTTCTTGAACTAAGTCACAACAAAGAGATGTATGTATACTTGATAGGCAAACCTTAGAATAAGTCTAGTTTTGTGCATGAAGAGATGACTAGAAAGATATGTCTTGTGATAAATGTTTAATTGACCTACCCTTTGTACCCTATGACTGTTTGGATGTTCTTGTAAACCTTAGGGCTTTTAGGTTAGAAACACAAGGACCTAAAACTCAACCCTAGTTGGATATGATATGTTACTTGAGTTCATGATCTATGAACAACATAAACCATTAAAATATTCACAACTAAAGATGCATAAGTAACCCTAGTACCTTGATGTTGCTTAGCTTGATGTATTAGGTTATACATTTTAAGGGGTGGAGTATATATGGTTGATAATGTATGGATGATTAGATTTCGAGGACGAAATCCTTTTAAGGGGGTGGAGTATTGTAACATACTGTAATCTATGATGTTACCCTATTCTATGACTAGAAGGTTAGTAAGCTTGGTTCCCTAGATTTGATCAAACTAGGATAACATTTATCTAAGACAATAATGTGCTTAATACATTTATTAGAATGAAAATTGGAATATTCATGTGCAATTACCTAAGTTAAAGTGGAACTAGTGGGCTAAATATATAAAATGAGTAAAATGTAGAATTTCGTGCATAATAATAAACTATATCTCTTATTTATCCTAGTTTTAGTTGGGAGAGAGAAGATAACTTAGTGCCAAAGATATCGAATAATATAGTAAACGACTCCAAAAGTGCAAACTAATGCCAAAATTGGAATGCACATATCTTAGTTAGTCTAGGTGTCAGATTTCACATAAATTAGTTTTTTAGGACTTTCAATTTGATTTATAAAGAAAGAGGGCATTCAATTAATCTCACTTTATTCTAAACTATATTAGGCTAAGATTTCTCAGAGATATATCTGTCACATTGGATTTCACGATTTAGCAAACTCAGATTGATTTTTATCTATCAGATTGGGAACTAATAGCAAGTAGATTTTCTTCTTCCTCGTGTTTTCTCTCGCTCTCAGTTGTTTCGGTGTACAATTGTATGGATTCTTGTTTCTCAGATTTCTCCCTCGTCCCCTCATTGTTTTCCCCGATTTGTTTTCCACTGAATCCATCCCTCTTTCACAATCAATTCTACCCTAAATTTATCCCCTTCCCTTCTCTGAAAGATAAACACCTGAGGCAACACACCTATTCCTCCCATATCGATACTCTATTTTCCTTTCCTTACCATCTCTCCTTTTCTGTTCTTTAGACCCCCTAACAAACCCTCCCCAATCTCCATGTGACTCCCAACAACGATTCTAGACTCTCGTTGAACCCCTAAAAGGCCCACCTACCTTTCCTAAACCCAGTTTCTTTTGGCAGAGTTAGGAGTATAGGATAAGACTCCCGGTCATCGCATTAAGAGGAGAAGCTCCAGAATTCTTCGACAGTCTTTTGTGAAGCCGCTGGTGGTTTTGGTTTTGCCAGATTGAAGGTGGTCCCCTAATTTTGTTTCTTTTCTCCCCTTCATGCTGGAATGTCAATCAATTTTGGACTTTTTGTGTCTGTACTTTATTTTGATATGGAATTTTTCCTTCACCTTTGTCTTGGTCTCATGATTGTTGCCCAAGATTTTTCAGTTGGCTTTGCCTAGCTGTTGAAGCCTCGAGACCTCCCCATGAACTGCCATGGAGATAGCTACATGGTCTAGCTATGGATCACCTAATAGCCTTTTCCAGGGTCATTGCAATCTGATAATCCTAGGAGGCATGAAAGGGGTTTCCCCAATTGTTGTGTACTGATTTGTTTTGGAATTTGATCAAAGATGATGACATCTATAACTCCTTAATGTAAAAGCTGGAGGAGAACGATGGTGGGTGTGGGTTACCTAGTTTTGCCCTTGCTTTGGATTTTGCTTATGGACTAAGATAAAAATAGGGTTTTGACCTTGGACATATGTAGAATTCATGTGAGGTATGATTGCATACCTATTATTCTGTATTGGGTAATTAGTCTAATATCTCTCTCTCTTGTTGTATATTGCATATACAAGTCATATAGAACAACTAGTTTGATTTCTCTCTCTTAATGTATTTTTAATCCATATTATTCCTATTGAGCAATAAACCTATATTCCCACCTAGTCTTGAAAAAAATTAGTTTACACCAGTTATCTCTCTTCTGAGGATTTATTTCATGCGAAAAGTTCTATTTTGAATCAGATCTTGTGATCATCTTACTTTGTTGGATATTCTTTTGGATCCTTATTTATATATTATTTATCATTTTCCCTGTGAAACTCTAATTTTAAAGTTATGGAATTTTTTGATCATGTGAAATATCTTAATTGTGAAATTGTTTGAATACTTATTTATGGGTCTTATGATCCCATTGATATCAGTTGGATGTCCCATCCCTTATTTGTGCTTGACTAGACTTTATCTTGCCCGCCTTATTTGCATGGATGATTGACTAGTCATAACTATAAATAGTGACTCTACATAGGCATTGGGTTTTATTCCCATGCCAAGTTCGATATCTGAACAGTGGGTCTTATAATCCTTCCAGGCACTGGCTTTTATTCCACTGCCACATATGGTATTAGGCACTAGGCTTTATTCCCCTACCATGTACTAGGTCTTATCCCCTACAAAATACTATATTTTTAGCATTGAGATTTTAGTCCTCCTGCTCTTTGGTATGAAATACATATGGGTTCCTACCCTACTTTTTGTAGTGTACTTAATACTCACCATGCAATTGTTTATGTATTATGATATTATTGATGCGACATTGTTTTAAGGGAAAAAATCTCTTATTCTTTATCATGGAATTCATATTTTGTTTTGATATCACTTGGGTGATACTTTCATCTTCTATGGGAAGCCTTGTTACATTTTATGTCCTTTTCCCATATTTTACTCAATCCATATTTTATATGCACATACTAACATTTTGCTGATAACTTCCATTTTATCTACTCTTTTGGGGTATGCTTCCAATACTAGGTGTAGGACTTGGAAGAGTGGACATGGTGATATGGACTTGCTAGATAGAGCTCTTAGGGAGATAAACTTGAGATAGCTAGATATCCCTCTACTTAGATCTATATGTTGTAACTTTTGTGTAAACTCTTTATGGGAGATAATGATGTACTATCGTAAAAATTGAATATAGTCATGAACTATCATGCTCCCGCTATCCTTCATCTATTTTATATATCATCATTTGAAAAGTAAAAAAATTGACATCTATCCCAGCATACCTTTTGAGAGTGTTTAGAATAGATTAATTTATTCTCCAATTAAACAGAGAGTGGATCCCTTATCGGGTTCCACTCCTTACATCCCTTATAAGGAGGGGTACGTTGTAACATATGTTGACTCAAGATCCTAATTGAAACCCTTGTTTCGATTGAGTAAACCCTTGTTTTGATGATGACCGATCATTTTATTTATTTGTGTCTAATGTTTCTACTTGAGTGATTTTAGATTAGGTATAGACACACTCTGAATGCCTAAACTTGCGCATCCTAACTATTGGTATAGTATGCCCAGAGAGTCAATCATATGATGATTGCAATGAGGCATATGATACTTGATTTGATAATGACAAAGGTAATATCATCTATTATGTTTGTCTCACTCATGAGATGATGAAACATACATGATAGATGTCTAAAGAATGTTGTGACTCGATGACATATGTCTTTAGGTTGAGGACCTAAACAATGAGACCATATGTATGATAAGAGTACATATATTCTTGTTATGTCCCTAGTCAGATATTATTGTGGAAGGAAAATAGACAACAATAATACATAAGACTAGAGTGTGTGCTGACTGATGACAAAGTCTCATTAGTCATGATATATGATATCAAGTCAAGCACACACACACACACAGATATATATATATATATATATATATATATATATATATATATATATATATATATATATATATATATATATATATATATTAGAGAATAGTATATCGGACAAACCCACCTTGAGAGTGATACATGGATATCATGGAATGGTAGTCACAATCATATCTCATAGAGATGGTGGTGATTGTGGTTCTTAGACCTGAAATCACTGCACTCATCACATGTCGTTGGGTATACTTTGACATCATCAAACGCATTCCTGAAACACGGGTGTTATAAATGTGATGGTAGGGTGACTTTGATGCATGGGGATAGACTATGAGTGATAGAGATGGGATTTGTCCCTCCTACAAGGAGTATGATATCCAAGGCCCCTTGATAAGTGAGACTGAGAATTGTATGGCCATACTCATGTGATTCAATATATGATATGTGAATTCACATGCATCTCATACAGTCTGCTCTAGTTCAAGGAACATTGATTGAATGTTGAAGAGGATGACATTCCATGCCTCGAGTTCAATTCGGATGTCAGAGACAAAGGAACTATACGATCAATGTAACACTAATCACAGATTGTAGGTTGAAGTTGTTCTCCAACTTTCTGAGTTACTTGGATAGCAATGATGAGTTACTAGATTCCACTCATTGCTTGTCATGTCATAAGTTGTTATGAACATTCACTGTCAACGTAAATTAGAACCTGTAGGATCACACACATAGGATACCCCTAGAAGATGAGATTGTCTATGAATGATGTTTCACTTGATACTAAAGGTGTTTACATACTCAATTAAACATACAATTGACTGACTAAACTTGGAACTATCAAGTTCAAGTGTTGAACTGGCTAGCTAGAGTGTCAGGTCGATTGGAGACTGTATTGGCAACGTCAGGGCTTCCAACCAACTAGTTCACCCTTGTGAACCGATCAGCTAGTGTGAGCCAACTGATCGGTTCACTGGGTGAACCAGACGGCTCAAAGTCCCACCAACCAAGGAAATTGGGATTTGCTTAGTTGGAGGAAAACTTTCACATTTCACTTGTTCAATTCAATTGGAATAAGGATTAATCTTTGAATTAATTGGAAACGATTGAGGAAAGTCAATTGCAAGAAAGTCTGGGAAGTGAAACGACCAATTCACTGGGTGAACCAATCGGCTCACTCCCAACTGACCGGTTTACTTGTGAACTGACTGGTTTGCCTTCCGCAATACAAACTATTCATGGAATTTTTGGATCCTTCTACTCCCAAACAAACTGGGAACCCTGACCCTGCCCTCTACCATAAATAGAGGGGTACTGGGGGCTTCTCAGAATACACAACTCAGAACATCAGTTTCTCCGTAAAGTTGTTGTCCTCTCTGGTTCTGGTAATCGAGAGTGCCCAAGCAAGTGCTACCTGACTAGGGAGGCATAGTGAGGGAAAGACAACTATAAAAAAGTAGTCTGAGTTCGGGAGAGTAGGTTGGTGCTAGTACACCGACAGAAGGGTCGTCTCCTTCCTGCCAGTTCTTCTAGAATGGCAGGAGTTCTAGGTGGTCCGTGTGGACTATTTGCATGGGCAGGATATGTCTGCCGCTCAGGCAGACATGTCATTCGCAGTCCGTAGTGAGTCCAGAATCATGAAGACCAGGATCTGCATAGATCCGTCCAAGATGACATTAAAGACCGTGCATGGTTGTGAGGTATTGTCGCTGGGAAAGCCCCAGGACCAGGTATATCTCGCTAAAACCATCCTTCCCATTACATACTCATTGATGCGATCTCCTGTTATGGGTTAATGGCCAGTAATTTTTTTATTTCTGCTGCCTACCCTTGAGGCCATAAAATCCAACAGCGGTAATAGAGCCACGTCAACGTACTGTGTTTTGAGATAAATAGATATGATTAGATTTTGGTTTTATCGTCATTTATTTATTGCATATAATGCGAATATTTAAAATGACTAATGTGCATATCTGATTAAATACCACATGTCACTACAAACTAATATACATATATGATATGGTATATATATGCAATTGATACATGTCGCCCTAAAATGGTTTTGACGGTGGATGTGTAGCATGGTTATGGCCTATAAACCCTATGTGTTCTTGGTTGGTTATGGTTTTTTGCATCTCAGTTTGCATACCAAGCCTCTACCTTCTATTCCACATGTAACTCAAGATAACTCAAGATCCTTTCTCTTCTACCTTTTCTCCCCTCGAATGTAACTTGAGGTTTCCTAAAGATTATGTAAAAGTAGGACAGTCTTTTTTCTATTACATCAAAGAAGAAGACGCTCAGCCTCATACAAGCCGACCGCCTAGAGGACCAAAGAGGATTGCTAATATGGAGCAAGATCATTCGGATGATGGCCCAACCGCTTGTTGGAGGTGTCCAAACATTAGAGCCTAGACCGACCAACCAACCAACCAACCAGGAGGCAAACCGATCATGCCATAGGATGAGATGATCAACCCTAAATGGTTCAAGCACAAAGATCTTCATCAACAGCAGGTTGCATATGATGTATACCTTAGATGACCATAATTACTTGTGGCTCCAAGAAATTACAATAGGATGGCCATAATCATCACTTTTATCATTATTGCATGTTTTCTGGTTGTGGTTATAGCATGTATATGATACATACTATAATAATGTGGTGATTGGATATGTATATGTACTTATATAAAATCCCTCAAATACAATATTAAAATCTTAGATGCCTTCCATAAGAGGCACACATGAAAAGCTTGATCGACCAAGCGTAGATTTGCACAAAGCATGGTACGCCGTCCATCTCGTGGAAGTGTGATGGTAGATATGTAGATTTGCACAAAACATGGTGCATATCTATTGTGTCCACTTTTGGGTCAGACTTAACTGGTGACTTGGAGAGCCCAAGCCCAGAGGCATGAAGATGATTATGGCAAAGAGTTGCACATATCATCTATCCAAGAGTTGCATATGATGTAATTGGCATGATGGCCTACCTAAATAGTCAAGTTGTAGGTTGTCAGCCAAAGCTGAGTCATGACTTGATGAAATATGGATCTTGGCCACTAGAAGCTTGTATGCTACAATCTTACGAATTGATACACGAGGGTTATCAATTTGAACAAAATAGTGGGAGCGATAATTAATTAAAGTCCTAATTAATATCGTCAAATTTATCAAATTAAACAAATGAAAAATGTTTTGAAAAGTTGCAAAATTCTTTTGTAGAATCCAAATGACAAACACAAATACATTATCATTGTGATTAGTTCATAAATGGGATAAAATTCAAAATTGGTTTAGGACTTTGAGAAGTGTTCACAATGGTGAGTGTAACTCTAAAGTTCTTGAAAGACCAGAGCCAGTGGAACCCCTCCAAATGTGCCTAAGGCTATAATTGGATGCTTACTTGAAGTATTCCAATGATGCCTAAGACATCAACAACCTTTTGCTGAGTTATATGAACTATGAGTTGCAGAAATAGCTTGAAGCATGGACATTCTTGAGATGTTTATACATCTTAAGAATCATGTAAAGCATGAAAGGTATAATGTCTTCAAAGCGATGTTTGAGTATAATGAGATAGATGGAGATCAAGTATAATCTCATATGATCAATATGATTGTGCATATATATTAACTGTGATTTCTTATAGGTCAAGAGTTGACCAAACATATGATTCTACAAATCGTTGTGTGAATCACATAGTCAGTTTATCAAATGTTGAGAAACTTGGCCAAACCACTATCTGAAGTGCTTGGCATGTTGATGCCAAAGAATGAATGAAGAAAGGACAAAACCTATTATAATGATCAGTAGAGTGAAGTCCATAGACTAAACCAAGGTCAAGAAGTGTTATGAAGCCATGGTTAGGTCCAAGTCTTCAGCACTCAAGATATGGAGCGGGGTAAGTTGGAAAGGGAAATAACATCTTTATAGAGGATCTCGGGAAGATGAAAGAGATAGATATCTCTACTTCAGGACCTAAGAAGAAGTAAGCTAGAAACTATGTGGAGCAAGAGTTGCTACCATTACAGTTACAATGTGACATTCATGGGCATATAATTGAATTAGTGAATTGCTATTATACTTCTGCCATCAATGAAAGTCATACATCTTGTATGGACAAGAGTGTAATGGACTGATGTTTCATTTCAAAGAAATGATCTTTGATGGCAATGCCTATGTCTCATCAACTATACTTGATAGTTAAAGAGACAAATGTGTGTGACACATGTAATGAATGACATGATAAATCAAACTTGAACGCCTATAACATAGTCATCTGTAGTGCATAAATGAGATTTGCATTTTTAGAAATCCATATGATGGTTGTCTAGACTCATTTTGGTTATTGAACCAATAGAGACATGCTAATCTCATTCATTGAGCAATATGACAAAGTTTCTTCACTAGATGTAGTGGGAGAACGATTATTCTATTAAGAATTATACATATTGATGTATATAGACCTTTTAGAATAAATGCTAAAGGTAATCAATAGTACTTCAATATATATACTGATGACCTCAATAGATTTGGTAGTATGTATTTAATAAAATACAAACATGAATCTCTTGAAGTGTTTAAGGAGATCATAAATGAAGTACATAACAAACTTGGTATAAGTATTAAATTTTGATATGATTGATATGGAAATACTTTGAACCAAGAGTTTGAGAACCTTATGGAAGATCATGATTGTAAAGACTCGATCTTTACGGTCGAATATTTACAAAATAATATCAAATACATAAATAATCTTTATTACAATCATGCTTGTACATCAGAGTTGCGGAAGCTTACAAATAAGATTATAAGTTTAAGAAATAAAATTCATTCCTATCTAGTCTTCAACGGAGGACTACCCAGTGCATGTCTCTTCAAGTTCTTCCATCTATCACCTGCCCATGAGTTCCCGGAGGGAACGAAACCACACATGGACCCCATTGAAGGGAAAAAATAAAGGGTCAGCAAAGCTGGTACTAAATCCAAGTAATTGAACTATGCACGAAATAGGTTTAGATGTATAATAAAAGTTAGGAAAGGACTATTTGGTGGACTAAAGGCTTACAAAAAGAAATTCCAATATCAACTTCAAAATAGCAAATCTTTCACAAGAATAACATTAAGCAAGATTCAATAATTCAAGTATGCAAAATTTATCCAAGCTATTCACAAGGTATATCAATTTCAAAATATTCTATTTGGCAAGTTTTGGCACCTTCCTATCATATCTTTTCTAGGGCTAAGTGCCTTGTGTTCTCACACTCTAGGAGAGAACGACACTATTGCCTTATTAGCTATTCCAGTTAACTGGGGGACAACTAATCCCTATCCACTGCGCAGGGTTGTGGGGTACTTGGCCCACTCAAGTGAGCCAAAGCTCTAAAGGGCCAAAGCCCAAGGGACCAAAGTCCACAGGGAGTCAAAACTCCAAATAGATCAAGTCCAGTGCCAAAATATTTTATCAACAATATTTCATCAATTGTAAAATGAGAGCGGTGAACTTTCAAGAATAAATAAAGGTTTCAAAACTATATGGAATTCACCACGAATCAAGATATATGTATGTCCATCAAGAGGGAAAATAGCTCAACAATGAAATAGAGGAATAGTACCTCAATTATTCAGGGCTTCAACGATTGCAAAATCATAATGTGTCTCCAAGAATTTATGAAGAGGTAGCTACAAAGAATAACAATCTTGTCACCATTCGACTTGGAATCAATGTTATTCAATTTGTCTTATCTAGGATTAATTTATTTTCCACATTGGATTGTTACTATTTCACAGTCCTTCTATTATTTCTCTTGTTAGGGTATCTAGTTGAGTTGAGTATATAATAAATTTACTAGTCCATTTACCTTATATTATAGATAACCACCACATAGTATTATTATTAACCTCATTCTATTCTTTCTCAAGGTTTGTCATGTTATTAAGTGGGCATAAAGTCCTAAGTATATTTAGGTCCTTTCTAAGGTAGGGTCGTGATCACATATACATATCACTATTTGGTTAGAGACTATAATATTAGGTGTATATGTCATCCTCACAATTACCTATTCAATTACCAAAATTCGTATTTTAGACTTTGATCTAATGTCCTACATTCTCTTTCTATTTCTAAAGTCCTCCATAGTGTTATATCTATTGGCATTAATACATCAGTTTACCTTCATAATATACATACTAGTCGGATTATTACTTGAAAACAGTCCATTGAACTATATTAATATTATAATTTGTTATATACATACCAGGTTGCGTTATCTAATTAATTACTATGAATATTGTATACTCTCTGAGATTACAAACATCTATCTTTCTAATAAGATATATGGGTACATGTATATAGTGAAATAAAATGATTAAGAATTGAACCTGTTTACTAAGAATAGTCCTATTACCCAACATCTATTATCTAAATCTTTCTTATTCATCAATCACGTAGCAGCTAGTTGGAACGCAGAGTGGATGCACGTGGAGGTCATTAGTTGTTTATATAACTTGCGATTTGCATTGTACCCATAGCAGGGCATATATACTTAATAAGGATGATTTACGTGGAGATTAGCATGTGTATCATATACGTCTGCATCTATTAACATTTTAGCACTTATACATTTTCACGTTAAGATTTGTACCCAATCCCTTAATCAATATCTCATCTTCTTAAACAAAATTAACAAATAACCAGAAATTGACTTACCCACTGCAGATCTGTATGAAGGAAGCAGGATCAATTTCAGATATGCTGTGATGAATTCATATGCCGGTGGCAGTGGCACACTCGGTTCTAGATCTGCATCACAATCCTTTTTTTCCCGGCCTGGAGTTGGTGGCGCGATGGTCTGAAGAGGGTTGGTCAGGCAGGTTGAAGCAAGATGTTGTGAGGCGACGAGGTTCATGGCGGCTAGCTGCGAAGTCCAGCGATCTGCTAGGGGTTGAGGGTCCCTATAGCGGCAAGGTTTGTAACTGCAGGTCCCCAGATCCAGCCCGTGCAACCGAGATGTGAGCCATCATCAGGTGATTGCAGGCTGATAGCGAGATGGTTGTAGGTCTGGTCAAGGTTGGCGTCGTGGCAGGGAGGTCTGGAGCAGTAGGCGCCGTGGTGTTGGTAGGTTGTCATGGTGGAGGTCTCCGATCTGCAGCCTGCCCAACTCGGCCGCATAGTACTTGAGGGCGGGGTCTGAAGCTTCTGCAGAGGTGTCGATGGTGGTTTGGTGAATGCGGCGCAATGGTGGCGGCAGTGGTGTTGGGCCATTGGCAGAAGGAAGAGGAAGAGAGACTGGGGTCGAGTGCCGAGTAGATGACAGGGTGTCAAAGGCCTTCGGTGATGCAGGGGGTGGACTGCGTCTGGTCACCTCTATCCTTGGGATTCATTGTCGTCATCTAGAGAGGAGGAAGGAGAGCGTGTGTAGGGCGTCTGGATTCTGTTGGGCGGTGTTAGTGTCAGCCACGGTGGAGCATGTTGGACATTGCCATCGGGAGTAGGGTAGGTGATATCACATGTTCTTGGTCGGTCTGCAGTTGCAGCCCATCTTGGTCGATCTACAGCTCCAGCCCATCTTCGCTGGCAACGCTGCAGAGTCCGAAAGAGTTTAGACTAGCTTCAACCGTCGTAGGTCTATTTCTGGCAAGGTTGAGTGGATGATCAGACCCGGCTACAGGTTTGTGGGTGATACCATTGATGGATTTGTAACTATTATATAGGATGGGGGCAAAGTTCTAGGGTGTCGAGGGCCTCAAGATGACACTTCCGTTTTAGATCTGCCGAGTTATGTCGGCGGCTGTTTGGGTTTGAAGCCACGACTTGAGAGTGAATGGCCTTGTCGTTCCTCTGGGTAACCGACAAAGCGCGTGATCTGGGGGAGGAAGGAGAAGCGAGTAAACTCGTCAATTTCCTTCTGTAACTGCAATCACAGGGTAGGGTTTGCGAGGGGGTAGAGTTCAGGCATTGGTGGCTGGTTCTCTGCGGTTTCCAGTCAGAGGGATATCAGAGAGTTCGCATGCAGTTATTGTGGACTCAAGGCCGAAAGAAAAGGGGATCAAGTCCCTCGGTGTCGAGGGTGGATCCTATGTTTACTCCGTAACAGTCGGAGGTAGCGGATGATCTAATGAGGCACGCATCTTTTTAATTGGTTATTAATTCTCCTATACTAATTATTTGATAGTTTCGTAATTCCTTGACTATTGACACACATTCAATTCCAATTGGACTGAATTATAAGAATACTAACCTCAATTTAAGATTATGAGCTCTATAACTCAATCACTCTCTTAAATTGTAAGAATATCAATATATAATGATAACAATATGTTTTGGTTTTGTCCCAAAGTTATTAATCTAAAAGTAGATGTATTATTAGAATACAAGTTCAAACTAATATATTCAAATACCACATTTCAAAATTTTGCTATATGATGTCAAGGTAACTCATGCAAATAGTTATAGGAAGTAGTTTGCAAATATTTATCAAGTGAGGATAATTGATGCACTTAGACACAAGGGAATTTAATTGAAGACTATTTCACATCAAATGCCCTAATAATTTAACCAAATAAGAAGTGGAAGTCGAAATAAATGACAATGTTGAAAAAAAAACAATCTAGGGGAAAAATAGTCCAACATAGATAATAGTAGTCAAAATTGAGTATGTTACAACACTACCACCCTTGAAACGGATTTCGTCCCCGAAATCAACTATTTCTTAATAGTGATATTCCTACTATAGCCTGATCCACAAAATATTCCTCCAAAATACTTTTCCCTATTGGTGTGTCAACTTAAACTAAAAGTGATCCCAATTTTCCTTCCACTATCATAGGTCTTATTTATGATGATCCAACAATCTTCTTACTATTTTATAGGGTCACTAAATCAGTTTAGTTTCAATTTCTACTTTGAAAATATACCCCACAGTCTTCCAACATCTTATTCCAATATGAGAGTTAAAATATTCAATCTGTGATATTTTTTCATTATTATAAGCTCTAATTACATCATGAGTTTTTTTTTTGGAAAAGCTATAGTTATCAAGATTAGGTTTAACACTTCATAAATTTTAATTCAATATATTTGTGTCCAATTCTTGAGGGATGTTTATATTAAGTCATAATTTATACTATTTTTTTTTTGTGGAGTAGGGTTTCATTTAAATGTGGTTTATGTACCAAATTTATTCCCCAAGGTTCTAAATGTGGGTTAAACACTATATCAATTCTAGCATTTTCTTAAATCTTAATTGGATTTGTATTTTGACCCTTGCATTTCCTATTTATATGTATTATCATCTCTATTTATAGATTTTTTTTAAGGTCATAACTAATAAAAATATTATTTACTACATTCGGTCAATTTCTCTTTGTTGTTACTTATATTTGTGCATTGGGTTATTGGGTCAAGAAAATTGATATACTTCTATTTTTAAATTTCCAAGGTAGGGTTTTATTTCTCTAAGATGTATATATTGTATTAATTATCTATTATTATTTACATATATATTAGAAGTTCACAAAATAAATGAGTTCATAATTATATCTTAATTCCACATAATATTCGCTATGTCTTATCCAATTGTTTCTTTTTCTCAATTTCGTACTTATATGAGTATATTGTTATTTTAATTTCCATTTCTATACCTTTCCTAGTCATTTCTTTTCTCAATAGATGTGATCGCATATTTGAAGGGAAATATATGTTTCATATTTTGTATTATCAATATTTTTCATTCAATTAAGTATTTATAACGAGGGCATACAAGTCCAATGTATGGTCAAGTAAACATTCACATTCTTTTAAGTAAACATATTTATATTTTTTTTTCTTTCTTCCTTTTGAGTTTTTTTTTTGTGCCTTTGTTCAGGGTTTTCCCAAGTAATGAAATTCACTTTGGCCAGGTCAGTGTGTATAGTGAGGAAACCCCACCACAACCTAAATGGATTGGGAGTAATTATGCCAGAACCTTCACTATACATCCTTCCTTAGACACCTCAGCTCATTCCATTTACATGGTGATGAATTATTATAATTTATTAGGTAGATTTTTTTTTCTTTTTATCAAATTTTAATCATGTTCATGATTTAGGTTGAAATTTTCATATGATTTTAGGGTTATATCATATATCCATTATATATTTCTATATTTTTTTTATATATTTGTGAGTGTTAGAATCTATAGAGAAACCATTTGTATACCTATATTATTTCTTTTACATCATAATAATCTAAATGTAAAATTACACACATGTATCTCGAACACCTCTTTCTCAACAATATCTTCATGTAAATCCATGCCTATAGAAGTTCAAAATCTAATAGTTTAACTAAGTATGTCTCATAAATTTCTAATTTAGGGTACATGTCTCACCTTCTAGGCTAGTGTGTTTTCTACTTGTATCCCATGTACTTCTTAATAACAAGCTCAATGATACCAGGATTCATGGTCTAACTATTTTTTTTATATGTCCTACTACTCCATTTGTGTTCCTACTTAACCCTAATTTCCACGAGACATGCATGAGTGCCGACCGTTTATGGCTCTGATACCATGTTGTAAAGACTCGATCTTTACGGTCGAATATTTACAAAATAATATCAAATACATAAATAATCTTTATTACAATCATGCTTGTACATCAGAGTTGCGGAAGCTTACAAATAAGATTATAAGTTTAAGAAATAAAATTCATTCCTATCTAGTCTTCAACGGAGGACTACCCAGTGCATGTCTCTTCAAGTTCTTCCATCTATCACCTGCCCATGAGTTCCCGGAGGGAACGAAACCACACATGGACCCCATTGAAGGGAAAAAATAAAGGGTCAGCAAAGCTGGTACTAAATCCAAGTAATTGAACTATGCACGAAATAGGTTTAGATGTATAATAAAAGTTAGGAAAGGACTATTTGGTGGACTAAAGGCTTACAAAAAGAAATTCCAATATCAACTTCAAAATAGCAAATCTTTCACAAGAATAACATTAAGCAAGATTCAATAATTCAAGTATGCAAAATTTATCCAAGCTATTCACAAGGTATATCAATTTCAAAATATTCTATTTGGCAAGTTTTGGCACCTTCCTATCATATCTTTTCTAGGGCTAAGTGCCTTGTGTTCTCACACTCTAGGAGAGAACGACACTATTGCCTTATTAGCTATTCCAGTTAACTGGGGGACAACTAATCCCTATCCACTGCGCAGGGTTGTGGGGTACTTGGCCCACTCAAGTGAGCCAAAGCTCTAAAGGGCCAAAGCCCAAGGGACCAAAGTCCACAGGGAGTCAAAACTCCAAATAGATCAAGTCCAGTGCCAAAATATTTTATCAACAATATTTCATCAATTGTAAAATGAGAGCGGTGAACTTTCAAGAATAAATAAAGGTTTCAAAACTATATGGAATTCACCACGAATCAAGATATATGTATGTCCATCAAGAGGGAAAATAGCTCAACAATGAAATAGAGGAATAGTACCTCAATTATTCAGGGCTTCAACGATTGCAAAATCATAATGTGTCTCCAAGAATTTATGAAGAGGTAGCTACAAAGAATAACAATCTTGTCACCATTCGACTTGGAATCAATGTTATTCAATTTGTCTTATCTAGGATTAATTTATTTTCCACATTGGATTGTTACTATTTCACAGTCCTTCTATTATTTCTCTTGTTAGGGTATCTAGTTGAGTTGAGTATATAATAAATTTACTAGTCCATTTACCTTATATTATAGATAACCACCACATAGTATTATTATTAACCTCATTCTATTCTTTCTCAAGGTTTGTCATGTTATTAAGTGGGCATAAAGTCCTAAGTATATTTAGGTCCTTTCTAAGGTAGGGTCGTGATCACATATACATATCACTATTTGGTTAGAGACTATAATATTAGGTGTATATGTCATCCTCACAATTACCTATTCAATTACCAAAATTCGTATTTTAGACTTTGATCTAATGTCCTACATTCTCTTTCTATTTCTAAAGTCCTCCATAGTGTTATATCTATTGGCATTAATACATCAGTTTACCTTCATAATATACATACTAGTCGGATTATTACTTGAAAACAGTCCATTGAACTATATTAATATTATAATTTGTTATATACATACCAGGTTGCGTTATCTAATTAATTACTATGAATATTGTATACTCTCTGAGATTACAAACATCTATCTTTCTAATAAGATATATGGGTACATGTATATAGTGAAATAAAATGATTAAGAATTGAACCTGTTTACTAAGAATAGTCCTATTACCCAACATCTATTATCTAAATCTTTCTTATTCATCAATCACGTAGCAGCTAGTTGGAACGCAGAGTGGATGCACGTGGAGGTCATTAGTTGTTTATATAACTTGCGATTTGCATTGTACCCATAGCAGGGCATATATACTTAATAAGGATGATTTACGTGGAGATTAGCATGTGTATCATATACGTCTGCATCTATTAACATTTTAGCACTTATACATTTTCACGTTAAGATTTGTACCCAATCCCTTAATCAATATCTCATCTTCTTAAACAAAATTAACAAATAACCAGAAATTGACTTACCCACTGCAGATCTGTATGAAGGAAGCAGGATCAATTTCAGATATGCTGTGATGAATTCATATGCCGGTGGCAGTGGCACACTCGGTTCTAGATCTGCATCACAATCCTTTTTTTCCCGGCCTGGAGTTGGTGGCGCGATGGTCTGAAGAGGGTTGGTCAGGCAGGTTGAAGCAAGATGTTGTGAGGCGACGAGGTTCATGGCGGCTAGCTGCGAAGTCCAGCGATCTGCTAGGGGTTGAGGGTCCCTATAGCGGCAAGGTTTGTAACTGCAGGTCCCCAGATCCAGCCCGTGCAACCGAGATGTGAGCCATCATCAGGTGATTGCAGGCTGATAGCGAGATGGTTGTAGGTCTGGTCAAGGTTGGCGTCGTGGCAGGGAGGTCTGGAGCAGTAGGCGCCGTGGTGTTGGTAGGTTGTCATGGTGGAGGTCGCCGATCTGCAGCCTGCCCAACTCGGCCGCATAGTACTTGAGGGCGGGGTCTGAAGCTTCTGCAGAGGTGTCGATGGTGGTTTGGTGAATGCGGCGCAATGGTGGTGGCAGTGGTGTTGGGCCATTGGCAGAAGGAAGAGGAAGAGAGACTGGGGTCGAGTGCCGAGTAGATGACAGGGTGTCAAAGGCCTTCGGTGATGCAGGGGGTGGACTGCGTCTGGTCACCTCTATCCTTGGGATTCATTGTCGTCATCTAGAGAGGAGGAAGGAGAGCGTGTGTAGGTCGTCTGGATTCTGTTGGGCGGTGTTAGTGTCAGCCACAGTGGAGCATGTTGGACATTGCCATCGGGAGTAGGGTAGGTGAGATCACATGTTCTTGGTCGGTCTGCAGTTGCAGCCCATCTTGGTCGATCTACAGCTCCAGCCCATCTTCGCTGGCAACGCTGCAGAGTCCGAAAGAGTTTAGACTAGCTTCAACCATCGTAGGTCTATTTCTGGCAAGGTTGAGTGGATGATCAGACCCGGCTACAGGTTTGTGGGTGATACCATTGATGGATTTGTAACTATTATATAGGATGGGGGCAAAGTTCTAGGGTGTCGAGGGCCTCAAGATGACACTTCCGTTTTAGATCTGCCGAGTTATGTCGGCGGCTGTTTGGGTTTGAAGCCACGACTTGAGAGTGAATGGCCTTGTCGTTCCTCTGGGTAACCGACAAAGCGCGTGATCTGGGGGAGGAAGGAGAAGCGAGTAAACTCGTCAGTTTCCTTCTGTAACTGCAATCGCAGGGTAGGGTTTGCGAGGGGGTAGAGTTCAGGCGTTGGTGGCTGGTTCTCTGCGGTTTCCAGTCAGAGGGATATCAGAGAGTTCGCATGCAGTTATTGTGGACTCAAGGCCGAAAGAAAAGGGGATCAAGTCCCTCGGTGTCGAGGGTGGATCCTATGTTTACTCCGTAACAGTCGGAGGTAGCGGATGATCTAATGAGGCACACATCTTTTTAATTGGTTATTAATTCTCCTATACTAATTATTTGATAGTTTCGTAATTCCTTGACTATTGACACACTTTCAATTCCAATTGGACTGAATTATAAGAATACTAACCTCAATTTAAGATTATGAGCTCTATAACTCAATCACTCTCTTAAATTGTAAGAATATCAATATATAATGATAACAATATGTTTTGGTTTTGTCCCAAAGTTATTAATCTAAAAGTAGATGTATTATTAGAATACAAGTTCAAACTAATATATTCAAATACCACATTTCAAAATTTTGCTATATGATGTCAAGGTAACTCATGCAAATAGTTATAGGAAGTAGTTTGCAAATATTTATCAAGTGAGGATAATTGATGCACTTAGACACAAGGGAATTTAATTGAAGACTATTTCACATCAAATGCCCTAATAATTTAACCAAATAAGAAGTGGAAGTCGAAATAAATGACAATGTTGAAAAAAAAACAATCTAGGGGAAAAATAGTCCAACATAGATAATAGTAGTCAAAATTGAGTATGTTACAATGATAATGTATCATGATGGACTCCATTTGAAACACAATGATTGTGTATCATGAGAAGTGTATAAGAAAGAAGGAATCACACTTTGATAAGTCAGAGTGTTAATACTAGCTAAAACTTCAAATTTCCTTTTAGGAACATGCTTTACACTGGGAATAAAGAGAATCACAAAATGTTGTAGAATCTTAAAGTTCCTTAAGTAACACACAAAACTCATGGTTCTAGTAGAACACACCTAGAGCTTGAATGATATATGATATCTTATGGACAAGAAGGCAGTGAGTTGATCATATGATGAGTCAACAGTCTACCTAGAAGCTATTGAGATCCAGAATCTGAGACATGGCTTGAATCCATGAAATCCAAGATGGACTCCATGTACATCAACAAAGTATGACCTTGGTTGATCCACCTGAAGGGTTAAAGCCCATAGGGTACTTTTGGGTCTTCCAGAAGAAGACTGACATGGAGGGTAATTTGGTTGAAAAGAGTTTCTAACAACTTCAAGGTGTTGAACATGGTGAAATCTTTTCAGCACTTACCATGGATAAATCCATCTAGATAATGCTTGTCATTGTAGCTTAATATGACTATGAGATTTGTCATATGGATGTTTAAACCACACTCCTTAAATGGAAAAATATGCAGGATGTGCATGTAACACAACCTAAAGGTTTTATAAATCCAATAATACAAATACAGTCTATAAAGCTGCATAGATCAATCTTTGGATTGAAGTAAGCAACTCAGAACTGGATCTTCAACTTGAAAAGATAGTCAAAGAGTTTGACTTGAGTCAGAATGAAGATGTAATGTGTGATACAAGAATTTAGTGGGAGCATATATATATTCCACATATTGATGGGGAGTATCATCCTCATACTACAAAATCTGGAAAAAAAGTGCATTCTAAAAGGTTTTAGAGAAGCATCCTATGTGATAGGATTCAAGATCTATAGAAATAGATCAAGAGGGATTCTTGTCTTAGGAAAGAGAACATACTTTGGCTAGATGCTGAATGAGTTCAGCATGGTGAGAGAAAACTTGTCCATGTTCCATGGAGTGAGTCTCTCAAGAGCCAAGTGTCCCAATTATTATGAAGAATAAGGAACACATGGATAGATGCCATATGCATTTGCAATTGGATCTATCACAAATGAACTCATCTTACTATCTTGTATGCTGGACATGAAAAGAAAATATGAACTAATTATCTTGTATGTATTGGACATGACAAGAATATATGAACTCATCATATTGTATGTATTGGACATGACAAGAAGATATGAAAGCATCATATTGTATGACTAGATGATATAAATATCCTATTATCTCGTATGTATTGGACATGACGAATGGATATATGTTGAACTCCAATAAGAGTTACTGGAATACCATGAAGGACATCTTTATGTACTTGTGACGTACTAAAAGGATTAGTTCTTTAGTTATGGTAATAAGGAAGAGTTGGGTGTATAGAGTTACACTGATGCAAGCTTACGAAATGACAAAATTGTGTTTGACCTTGGAATAAGAATTGTTAGTTGGAAATGTTCCAACACACAACAATTGATTAATTATACAATAAGAATCCAAGTACCTTAGTGTTACGAACACTATAAAGGATACTGTATGGATCTAGAAGTTCATATAGATGAACTTGTGGGAGGTTCCAACCATTGGTGACTCAGTAGTAATATTGTGACAACAATGGAGCTACTGGTTAGGTAAATGAATTTTAGGTAGCATACTATGAGTTGTCGTACAACAAGGGGATGTGAAACATGCAATATAGCAACTTGAAGCAAATATTGCTTACCCGCCATAAAAGTACTTATGTAGTAGAAACATGATGGACATGTTAAGATCACTTGGAATATGATTCGTGGGTGATTTACTCTAAGTGCAAGTGGGAGTCTGTTGGTATAGTATGCCTAGAGAGCAAATCATATGATGATTGCAATGCGGCATATGATACTTGATTTGATAATGATACATGTAATTCCATCTATTATGTTTGTTTCACTCATGAGATGATGAAACATACATGATAGATGTCTAAAGAATGATGTGAATCGATGACATATGTCTTCAGGTTGAGGACCTGAACAATGAGACCATATGTATGATAAGAGTACATACATTGTTGTTATGTCCCAAGTCGGATATTACTGTGGAAGCAAAATAGACAACCGTAATACATAAGACTAGAGTGTGTGTTGATTGATGATAGAGTCTCATTAGTCATGATATATGATATCAAGTCAAGCACACAGATATATGTTAGAGAATAGTATATCATATAGATCCACCTTAAGAGTGATACACGAATACCATGGAATGGTAGTCACAATCATATCTCATAGTGATGGTGGTGATTGTGGTTCTTAGACCTAAAATCACTACAGTCATCACATGTCGTTGGGTACACTTTGACATCATCAAACACATTTCTAAAACACAGAAGTTATAAAGGTGATGGTTGGGTGACTTTGACACATGGGGATAGACTGTAAGTGATAGAGATGGGATTTGTCCCTCCCACAAGGAGTATGATATCTAGGTCCCCTTGATAAGAGAGAGACTGAGAATTGAATGGCCATAATCATGTGGTTCAATATATGATATGTGAATTCACACGCGTCTCAGACAATCTGCTCCAATTCAAGAAACATAGATTGAATGTTGAAGAGGATGACATTCCATGCCTCAAGTTCAATCCGGATGTCAGAGACAAAGGAACTATAGGATCACTATAACACTAATCATAGATTGTAGGTTGAAGTTGTTCTCCAACTTTCTAAGTTACTTGGGTAGCAATGATGAGTTACTAGATTCCACTCATTGCTTGTGATGTCATAAGTTGTTATGAACATTCACTGCCAACATAAATTGGAACTTGTGGGGTCACACACATAGGATATCCCTGGAAGAGGATATTGTCCATGAATGATGTTTATATTGAGACGAAATGCGTTTAGGTATTCAATTAAACATACAATTGGCTGACTGGACTCGAAACTATCAAGCTCAAGTGTTGAACTGGCTGGTTAGAGTGTCAGGTCGATTGGAGACTGCATTGGCAATGTTAAGACTGCCAACCAACCAGTTCACCCTTGTGAGACGATCATATGGTGTGAGCCAACTGACCGATTCACTTGGTGAACCAGACGGCTCATAGTACTGCCAACCGAGGAAATTGGGATTCGCCTAGTTGGAGGAAAACTTTCACATTTCACTTGTTCAATTCGATTGAAATACAAATTAATCTTTGAATTAATTGGAAAATATTGAGGAAAGTCATTGTAGGCAAGTCTGGGAAGTGAAACGACTAGTTCACTAGGTGAACCGATCATCTCACACTCTCAACCAACCAGTTCACTTGTGAACCAACCGGTTCGCCTACCGCAGTACAAACTATTCATGAAATTTCTAGATCCTTCTACTCCCGAACTGATTGGGAACCCTGACCCTACCCTCTACTATAAATAGAGGGGTACTGGGGGATTCTCAGAACACACAACTCAGAACATCAGTTACTCTACAAAGTTGTTGTCCTCTCTGGTTTTGGTAACTGAGAGAGCCCGAGCAAGTGATACCCAACTAGGGAGGCATAGTGAGGGAAAGACAACGGCAGAAAAGCAGTATGAGTTCGGGAGAGCAGGTGGGTGCTAGTACATTGATAGAAGGGTCGTCTCCTTCATGCCAATTCTTGACAAGAGTTCCAGGTGGTCTGTGTGGACTATCTGTAGAGATAAGGAGATGTCTGCCATTCAAGAGGACACGTCAGCCACAGTCCGTGGTGGAGGCTAGAGTCCATGACGAAGACCACGAGCTGCACAGACACCGTCCAAGACATGACATTAAAGACCACACATGGCTACAATGTATTATCGCTGGGCAAGCCCCACGACCAGATATATCTCGCTAAAACCATCATTCCCATTACATAGTCGTTGATGCGATCTTCTGTTATGGGTTAATGGCTAGTAAATTTTTTGTTTCCGTTGCCTATCCTTGAAGGCATAAAACCCAACACTAACTTGGAGAAAGACAAGTCAAACTTAATACAAGTGCAATTTTGTAGAATATGATGTATGTCCATTGGAATCATGTTGCAAATCACTTGTAATGATTGCATGACTTGTAATTAAGCTTAGAAAAAACCAGGAGCACTTAATTCAAATATTTAATCACTTTTATGACATTTTCCAAAATACTTCACATAGTCCCTACTCGATTGAGTTTCTCCCATGACAAGCTCAACCAACACCCTTGATAAGTTTTGAGAATGTCCAGGTTCAGACGAGTTTCCAATGCACAGAACTCGACCGACACCCTACACTGGAAAAATTGATTGAAGTGATTAGTCGAGTTTCATCCAAGATAAACTCGTCTGACGCTTCAAATTTTCTTTGTCGCATAATGCAATTGGTCGAGTTACCTTTATCGAAATTCGACCGACTGTACTATATGAATTGTACAGAAAAAGTGATTCTAACCGTAGGGCTATTGCAAAACTTGAAATTGTATCTGTTGCAACACCCCAATGGCTAGAATTCAACTCTAAGTGTGTGTACCGTCTAGTAGCAAGCTTCAACTATAAATAGGATCCCTTGGGCTTCATCCCATGGTTAGCCAGGTACTATGAATGTTCATATATTATAGATGAGTGCCTACAAGAGACTTCTTCCACTTTCTAAGCTTATTCACTTGCTACATCTATTAGAATGAGTAGGAGATTTGTAAGAGATCTAGTCCTACATGTTTATTTTGTGAGGCTCTCACTTCCTCTACCTCACAAACTCTCTTTCTACCATGAAGATGAAGGTTCTCTCTCTTGGATAAGAGAGGTGAAGAAGAAGAAGGGAAGGAGTCCCTTGGTGAAAGATTCTCCTTGACGAAGGTGAAGTCAAAGGCAGAAGATCCAAGAAGTGTGAATAATTCCTTCAAGTTGAAAGACTTGTGCAAGAGTGGGTAAGTCCTTGGTGAAGGCCAGAGACTCGTTGCGAAATGGGCAAGTCCTTGATAAGGTTGAAGACTCGATCTTGGATAGGTATGTCCTTTGGCATGTTATTGTCTCCCTTGTCCTTAAAGGGAAGGTTGGGTATCCTTGGCCCATAAAAGGAAGGTCATACATTGTATCTCTTATAATGAAATAAAAGGAAGGTGCAATGGTTGCAAAATCCTAGAGCTTGACCTCTCTAGATAGTGGACTGACATTCTCCTAGTTTGGAGATTGGAACCACTCTACATAGCTTGTATTCTTGTGCTTGTTCAATCTCTCTCTCCCTTTCTATGTATGTTTAGTTGCATTTCCATATTAACAACCTTATATTGTGATACATCTTGAAGGTCTAATGAATTTGGTTTAAGTTTTTCTAGCTCTATTCACCCCCTCTAGAGCCCATTATATAGATCCAACAACATACTCAATTTTGACCCATCAAAGGTACAAATGGGTTGAATAATCTTTGAAGAATTAGTGCACACTATTTGCATATTATTATGTTTCCTTGCTCATCTTTACACTCTATTTGAAAATCCATATAGGTTTATTTGTGCACTTTGTTGAGTGACATCTTAACCCTCAAAATTTAATCGTTCTCTAATCTCTTGAAATATCAAACCCCACCAATAATAATGTACCTCAGTTACAGTCATGTGGCTTTGGAAATAAAGGTAACTAATAATTTAGCTGAAAGACATTGGTTGATCATATATATAGTTTAAAAAATACACATTTAAATTTAATGCCACCAATATGCAAATGACCGGTCCTATCATCTATATTAACACTTCATTATCGTACTTCATTTTGGTCATGAATGTGATGTTTTTACTTTCTAATGGTGTATATATTGAGAACAATAAAATGTATCCAACTATAAACAATTAGGCTTTCTGACCATCGTGGTTGAGTAGATGAGCTTTGTTTTGTTAGCAAATCACTACTTGTGGTCGTACGTTATCCCAATATTTTGTATTCCCTTTGCATTGACAACGGTTGACAACATAAACAAAATGAGAATTGAATGATCATTAATTCCTAATTGCATTTCCGGTAAGTGACCCTTCCTTTGACATTTATTATCAAACCTACAATGGAGCTGTTACATAATGCTGTTCCGAATATTGTTGCATAATATCCTAACCTTCCATCTACCCTAAAATCCTACCTCTGAAAAAAAATAAAAGGAGATTTTAACGGTGCCCATTAAATGCAACAGCACGGAACAAGATTCGGCAACAGCAAATCTGGACTAGAATCTACTCGCCCACTGCCTAGGCCAACGGAGTACTGAAGCTGTAGGTCTAGTAGTCGTCGTCGGGATCACAAAGATGAAGACCTTCTACAAAGTATGTAGATTCTGGAGTGGGTAAGGTCGGTAGTGGTGGAAGATTAAGACGTGTCATCCGAAACTTGCGCTTAGCGAAGCGGTCTGGAGGGGTCGGGATGGACCTGTAGATCTCTTTGTTGTGCTCTATTCTACGGCCACAGGATAGTAGCATGTAGGCACTGTTATATAGGGAGGACATGCTAAGTTGACGAGGAAGACTAAAAAACTAGTTAGGGCCTTAGGGGTGAGACAGGTTGAGACTTGGAATGTGAAGCATGTGTAAATTGTCTCTAAATGTGTAAGTTATGAATGTAGAAGAGGAAGACCAAAAAACTCCCGGGTGCGTGCCGTCTATGGTTCCTTTGGGCGACTCGCGATTCCGGGATTCTCTCGCCTCCGTCACCGAGGCGAATCCTCTGTTGATCTTGCAGGTTTCCTCCACCGCCATGGCGGATGAAGAACTGGTGAAACGTGTGGCTGCACTCAGAGTCTGTGAAGAGGAAGAAGAAGATGTGTTAGACTTCAAGGAATCGAAGATTAAAACAGGCGGCGACCACCTAAACCTGGCGATGGTGGGACGGCTGGCCACGGATAGGCCCTACAATTTCCCGGCGATGAGAAGGACCTTGATTAATGCGTGGGCGCTAAGAAAGGAAGCTACATTCAGGCAGATAGCAAACAACCTTTTTGTGATACAATTCCTCCATTGGCGGGATAAGGAGAAAGTGATTAACGAAGGCCCTTGGAACTTCGACAACTACCTTCTCGTTGCGAGAAGCATATCTGCAGAAGACACACCGGAGGAGATGGAACTATCGAGATGCGTGTTCTGGCTGAGATTGTACAATCTACCTCTGGGTTATAGAACTGAAGAAGCAATCACGGCGGTAGCGAGCAAGATAGGGCGAGTGTTAGCCGTCGACTGTGCAGACCTGGGATGGAGCACATCCTGTCGAGCTAGGGTGGAGATCGACATCAACCGTCCAGTACGGCAGAAGCAGAAGATAAGGGATCTTAACGGCAAAGTGGTTCCGATCGGGATAAGATACGAGAGGATGCCTATTTTTTGTTACATGTGCGGAGTGATAGGGCATCTTGAGAATGATTGTCGGGACGATGGGGAAGACGATGTCGACGGACAACAGCGGATGTGGGGACCTTGGATCAAAGCATCCCCGGTGAAGAGGTGGGTGTGGTACCGATCAAAGAAGAGCTGTGCGGGAAGGATAGCAAGAAGAAAGAACTATGCTTTAAAACCAAACCGACGGGGTCACAAATGGGAGAGCGGAGCTCATCACAGGGACGCTCTAGAGCCACCACGGCACAGCGCGACCAAAGACGAGAGGAGGAGGCGGGGGAAGTTGCCTCCAACTTCAACCCGTACGTCAGTGCATGAACTAAATGCGATTTTTGCAGAAAAAGAGGAAGCGCATGGGCGACGAGAAACAGAGGGTGCTAGGGCAGAAGGGAAGAAAGAAGCACACGGGACAAACACAGCGCTAGGCGGGAAGAAGCAGGTAGTTGATCGGGAGCAGAGTAGAGAGTATACAACGGCAGACAATGGCACTGAAAGAGGGAAAAGTGGGCACACAGGAAAGAATGTGTACAGGGCAGTGGACACAACGGAAGGAAACCAAACGAACATGGTGCGATGCATTCCACACAGGTGCGACAAGGAGAGCACAGGGCCAATGCACATGCAGTCGAGCAACCAACCGAGGAGAGGAAGAAAACTGAGCAACCAACCGAGGAGAGGAAGAAAGATGAGCATGATAGAAGACATAAACTTCAATCCAAGCAGGGTCGATTCAGAAGGATGACACGTCAAGAGGCAAAACTAATTCAAGAGGAAACAAACGATATGCTCTGGGAGGACACACAGGCAGGCAATAAAAGAGGAAGAGAGAGTCATGATGATCATATTGTGATAACAGATGAAGCTTCAATTAACAGTATGAAAAGAAGGAAGGCCACTGAATAGATGACAGCAACGTCAGTCTTGCAAGTAGCGGGCATTGGAATGGACCAGGCCCATGAACAACAATGAAAACCTTATGCTGGAACGTCCAAGGATTGGGCAGCCCCGGGACGGTAAACTCTCGCCGGAGGAGATGCTGGAGAGAGATGCCATATATGGTTTTCGTAATGGAAACCATGTGCAGTAGCATAGAGCAGGAGAAAACTAGGAGGAACTGCGGATACGACAGCGGTTTTGGTGTGGACAGTAGAGGAAGATCAGGAGGTCTGGGCCTGTGATGGAGAGGGAATAAAGTTACAATTAGATCTTTTTCTGAACACCATATTTGTGCTGACTATGAGGCGGATAGACAGGAGGACAGCTTCTGCTTTGTGGGAGTGTATGGGTGGCCTGCAGTACCCGATAGATACCGCACATGGACTCTCATGGGAGAATTATGCCGTAACACTATTTTGCCTATCTTATTGGGAGGGGACTTCAACGAAATTACGTCACAAGAGGAAAAACAAGGAGGACAACCCAGAAGCGAATGGCAGATGAGGAACTTTAGAGAGGCTATTGATACATGTCACCTGATTGATCTGGGAAGCACAGGGTGCAAATTCACTTGGAAAAGGGGTCTGCACACAGAGAATCTTATTCTTGAGAGACTTGACCGCTTCTTAGCCGACAGGCGTTGGTGCGACATCTATGGGGTGCGAAGAATTAAAATTTTTCCGATTCAGAACTCAGATCATGGCCAGATTCTCTTATGGGCTGAAAAAAGCAAACACCAAAGCGGGCAAAGTAAAAGATTTCAGTTTGAGAACCTATGGCTCTCGTCTCCTGATTGCAAAAGAATTATAGAACAAGCTTGGGATGATAACGAGGGACAGGGTCTTCTGCAACAGACCAGACTTTGTGCGGAGAATCTAAGCAACTGGGCGGGAGAGAAGTTTGGGAATATTAAGAAAAAAATTCAGAGGGCAGAACATGCACTCATTCAGGCACATAATAGACCACCGTCTTTTGATATGATTCAGGAGTGCTCCCAGTTGGCGAAAGATCTTCAGGAAATGCAACGTCAAGAAGAAAGTTGGTGGTTTTCCAGAGCCAGAACGAATGAGATGAGAGATGGGGATAGAAACACAAAATATTTTCATCATAAAGCGTCCCAGAGAAAGCGGAGGAACACTATCGAGGGTCTCTACAAAGATGATGGGAGCTGGCAGACAGATTTTTCTGAGATAGAAAGGATTATCTCATCTTTCTTTGGTATGTTATTTACTACTTCCCATCCAAGAGGGATTGACGAGTTTCTGAAGGACATGCATGGAGTGCTTCAGGAGAGTGATGTTGCTGCCTTAGACAGAACGCCCACTGAACATGAAATATGTCTTGCTGTAAACCAGATGCACCCGAACAAGGCGCCAGGTCCGGATGGAATGAAGGCCATCTTCTATCAAAAATTCTGGGGTAAAGTGAAAAGTAGTATTACTGATTTCATCAGAGGATGGTGAATAGGAAGACACACTGTTCATGAGATCAATGAAATGGATATCGTCCTTATTTCAAAAACTGCCTCACCGGTGCACATCACGGAGTACAGACCAATCGGCCTCTGCAATGTGTCTTACAAAATTATTTCTAAAGTCTTAGCTAATAGGGTGAAGCCGCTGCTGAACAATATGATTTTTGAAAATCAAAGTGCTTTCGTGGGAGGAAGGATGATTACTAACAATGCCTTAGTGGCGTATGAGATTTTCCATACCATGAAGAATAAAAAGAAAGGTAGAAAGGGGCTCATGGCCTTAAAGCTGGTTGTGAGCAAGGCGTATGACAGGGTAGAATGGAAGTTTATGGAGAGAGTCATGGAAAATCTTGGGTTACCGGGTAAGTGGAGAGAGAAAGTCACTCAGTGCATGACCAACATTTCACACAAGTTCATCGTCAATGGCACTAGGAGGGGACACACAAGACCGACCAGAGGACTGCGCCAAGGTGACCCCATCTCTCCCTACTTATTTCTTTTTTGTGCTGAAGCTCTTTCTATTTCCATTACTCATGCAGCACAGGACAAACACATACATGGCATACCAGTGTGTAGAAATGCTCCACGGGTGTCACACCTTTTCTTTGCAGATGATAACATCATTTTCACTAGGGCTACTTCAAGAGAATGCTCCGCTTTAGCTGAAATTTTCAGCCAATATGAGAGGGCATCTGGGCAGAAGATCAATTATGACAAAACTGAGGTCTCCTTCAGTGGGAACGTTGATGTAAAGAAAAGGGACATCATCAAGAACATTTTGGGGGTAAGGGAGGTGGATAAGCACGAAAAATATTTAGGCCTTCCCACAGTCATCAGAAGAACAAAGAAAGCTGTGTTTGCTACCATTAAAGACAGGATCTGGAAGAAGCTGCAAGGGTGGAAGGAAAATCTCCTATCTAGACCGGGCAAGGAGGTACTCATCAAATCCATCATCCAGGCGATCCCGACATACCTTATGAGCATTTTTTAAATACCAGACGGAATACTAGAAGAGATTCAATCCATGATTGCCAGATTTTGGTGGGGGGCCAAGGATGGGGAAAGGAAGATTCACTGGATGTCATGGGAAAGGTTATGCAAACCAAAGGAAAGTGGAGGAATGGGATTTAGAGACCTTAAAGCTTTCAACCAGGCGCTCCTTGCCAAACAAGGGTGGCGCCTAACGACGTCAAGCTCATCACTGGTTTGTCGAGTCATGGGACACAAGTACTTTAAGAAATCCACACCTCTACATGCAGGTATAGGAGGCCTCCCAAGCTACTCATGGCGAAGCATATGGGGAGCAGTACAACTTGTCAAACCAAGATTCCTTTGGAGAGTCAGCACATGCAATACTATTGACATCTATGAGGACAGATGGATACCACAATTGGGGGGCCCAGTCCAGCGTTACCTCATACATGGACCAATAGAGTACAGCAGGGTATCACACTTGATTAGTGAGGAGACATGACAGTGGAACATTCATGCTCTTTCGAAAGTTTTCCCCCCTCACATCAGGTCCATGATAATGAGTATTCCCCTTGGCAGACAAGCTGGGGGATGTTCTCTACTGGGAAGAAGAGGAGGATGGGGAGTACACAGTTAGAAGTGCATATACTTTCCTCAGGACGGGGGCAGGGATCCCAGAGGACTCAGAAGAGGGCATCTGGAAGCAGAAATGGCCGCCAAAGCTCAAGCACTTTATTTGGTGGGTCGTGCAGGACATCTTACCAACACAACACGCCCTGGCCCGGAAGCACATCATTGAAGATGACACTTGTAGGAGATGCCACTCGCAGCAGGAAGACGCAGCTCATGCATTACTAAGATGCCAATATTCCCTCCAAGCTTGGACGTCAGGCACTTTCTCCTGGCCTTCATGGACAGCCGACAGTGCTAGGGAGTTCATACGTGAACTTCTCAGGGAGGACGATCAGCGTCGAGTAGACAAAGGCGCCACGCTGTTGTGGGTGGCGTGGACAACTAGAAACAAAGCCCTCTTCGATCAGCACCCACCGTACACACCTGCCCTGGCAGCGGGATTCCTTTCCATGGTGGCAGACAACAAGGTATACTCAGCGGCCACAACCAATCAGAACAATGAAAGTAGCAGAGATGACTACACGATTTGGAAATCTCCTGGGCGGAACTCTACAAAGATGAACACGGATGCTAGTGTTCTGAACGACGGGTCAGGAGGGGTAGGCGTTGTGCTAAGGGACTCAAACGGATCCATCCTAGGCACGTACCAATGCAAGTTAGATCACACCTTCTCGGTGCTTAGTGCGGAGGGGATGGCGGTCTACTTGGGCATGGTATATGCCTTAGAGCGAGGATTTACGGATCTATTGGTGGAGACGGACAACGCCCTACTCGTTCATGCGATCAAGAAAGAAGGATGGGGGCGGGGATATGTGGATCGCCTAGTGCAAAATATCATCTGTCTTTCTTTCCAGTTTCTTTCTTTCAATATAAGCTTTGTAAGAAGGCAAGGTAATGGGGTCGCCCATGCCTTAGCTTTACACGCCTGTTAGCTCGAAGGTTCTCGACGTCTTCTCGAGAACTTTGATGATGAAATTGTACGAATCTCTTTGAAAGACATCAATATATAAGAGCGACAGACGCCCTTTATCAAAAAAAAAGAGAGGAAGACCAAGAGATCAGACGGAGGCAGCGGCTGTTTCAGTGATGCTATTCTATTTAAATACATGCTCATCATGCACATTGAAGAGAGGACTGGAAGGTTAAGATATTATGCAACAACATTCGAAACATCATTATGTAACAACAGATTTGAACACACCAGATTCTGTGCTACCATTCAGTAACTAGACCTTTACATTTCAATCTCTATCCGAATTGGGAAGAAAGAAGTTTAAAGACTAACTTATAGACTGATCGTAAATTAATACACTTCAATCTGCAAACTGATCGTTAAGGTCAGTAAGCACGTTATAACTACAACAAAACTAAATAAGGATCAACAAAACCCTTTTTTGAAGTACTCCCCAAGTCGGATACTTGACCTGACTACTACTCGACTTCTAAAGTTATTTTGATTTGTTTCCTCGACACATACTTCAAACAATTGAAATACCATCAATTTAATTAACTACGTAGACAAATATCAAACACATTACGTTGTTTCCAATTACAAGATGTTACAAACAAAATCCGGCCTCACATTGAAATTCACGGAATTCCCTTTCCCGCTAAACCACCCATTCACTGTCATATATATACTAATATGTATTCCCTTTCGTAACTTATCCTTTCCTACCTACTACCACACCGTCGGCCCTAGGTCTGACCACCGGCCCTAATTCTTTTGCACGCATATTCATTACTGTATCCAATCTCTTAACTTTAGTCGCTCTCTTGGCTAGCTAATCGCTATTAACTGCTGACTTCACAGAAGGAGCATGGTCTGCGGGAAATGTACTAGCTTCCTAATCTTGACGACATCGAGAGTTATTCAATCTGTGACCACAGCAGTGATGTTCTTGATGCTCATAGAATGCCATCTGGAAGGCTATGTTTGGGGACGATCTATTCCTTTTCTTTTAACGTACACGTGCCTACCAACTACGTGATTGGTATTGGTGCTTTTTATCCATAAAGAGATGGTGTTGCAATATTTTTGTCCACTATGATCTGATCAAGGTTTATGATGTACTTTCCTATTATATATTTTTAAGGTACAACCGTCCTTCCTTATATTTCAGCAAGACAATGATGGTTATGGTCGTGAACATATTGAAGAAATATATTTTCAAGTACAAAAATGATGCAATTGTCTTGGACATTCAATTTACTTCCTATAGTTGTGATTCTAATGAATTATCAATAGTTGTGATACGAAAAGTGACTTATTAGATTTTATGTTTTGCAGCCACATATGGATCTGAAGAATGAGCATGCAATCGTCCTTGTAGTCATGGTTCTTACTAGGTTTCTTGATGAATATGACGAGAAATGTTGTCCGTAGTGCTAAACACAACACTTTTGATGTAAACAAGAGAATGGTTGAATATTATGTGTTAATTTGTCGATGGAAAACTATATATAGAAGGCATCAAATGATTTTAAGAATTGCTCTCAGACGGGAAGGATGCATCTTGAGACTATGAAACTACTACTTCATACTAGATAAATTGTACTTCATAGAGAAATATGTAATATTTTTGTCTTATAAGCTTCATATTGAATAATACACATTGTAACATAGGGGCAAAGGTTTATGTCCTCCCTATTGTAAATCAAAATATTTTTGTATTGTGAAATAAAAAATGGTTGTAGAATGTTTATGGTGATGGATTCAATGATTTCTTCTTTAAAATATAAGAAATTATGGATTTTTTTTTATCTTTCACTAAAAAGATGAAGCTTTTGCATTGGACCTTTGATGTAATAGGTCATGGGCTTCTACGTCATGTCTCTAGATTAAAATTTCATGAGCCTCTATATTAGAAGGCCATGTCTCTCTAAATTAGAATAATGTAAGCCTCTACATCAAAAATCATGGGCTCATATTTTGATCCAAATTTAGAGTTAACTGTCAGGGATTTTCATCCTTTTTGCTCAAGGGTTGTCCACGAGTAATGTTATTGGTCACCAAGCCTCTACTCAGGAGACAGTGCTCAAGGATTGGCCCTAACTAACTAGTAATCCTCAAGGATTGTTAAGTACTAGTCAGGGATTGGAGCCTGAACCTTAAGTTATTTTGTTGTAGTGTTATTATACATCTTATTATTAGAAACCTAAATATTTTTAAAAATAATCACAAAACAAAGAGGAAATAAAATCATCCAAAATAATGTATGGGTCAATATCATCCTATTAAATGATATACATCTATTAGTATGCCACTACTATTTACCGCATATGTGTCTTCTTAATTTTACAGATACTATAATCGGTGGTTTTAGATATCGACTAAAGAGATACACATTAGACAAAGTTTTAGATAGAAATACTACCTAATTCATAGATTAAGCCTAGTAGTTAATTGTATACACATATATTTGGCAATATCATGTATACTAGCTGACTCATAGTTTGAAAATTCACAAGTTACAATATCTACTACCTACTGAATGGAATTTATTATGATATATATATCTGCCTACTTTGTCATTCCTTGGTTCTAATATGTATCAATACAAATACACTACCCGATGATACTCTAGTCTATTTACATTCTAGAATTATGTTCGTAACGATATGTTAAATGAATCTTAAAAAGTATACCACTAAGTATATTGATAGACTTATGTAGTATGCAACACATAAATACAAATATATATGTATATATTAAATGATGTGTTCAATAGCTTTATAATGAGATATGAGAGATAAGATCTATTAATATTTAGGACATGTAATGTATAAAACGTCATAGAGAGTAAAAGTACCTTACTTGTTAATTGATTACTATAAATGTTGGTATACCTATATATATGTAACCAGATCAATAAATTTTTTATGAGTAATTAATAGTAAGAATTTTAATAGAGTTGGTAATTTGTCAATACATGAAATTTAACCCTAAAAATAAATATATTTGATGTAATTTTAAACTAAGTTTAATATTCGTTAGAGACTAGACATTCCTAGTAACCCCAATATATATATATATATCTATATATATATATATAGAGAGAGAGAGAGAGAGTGAGAGAGAGTCAGGCTAGAATACACTTGAGTGTATTCAGAGCAGAATACACTCAAGTAGTTTTTCATGATGCAATATTTTTTTCAAAAATCTAATCCGTTGATCTTCTTAAACATGTTGTGAATAGCTCATACGCAAAATTTGAGCACATTTAGATATTTATAGGTCACGTTATAAAGACCACAAAAATTATGCATTTCAAATTAGTTTCACGCGTTGATTTTGTTGCCCTTGGATGAGTGACTTACACTCATCCAAATGGGCTCAAAATTTGTATGTAGCCTAGTTATAGTATGACAGTGAATATCAATGGTTTACATTTTGCAAAAAAATTGATATGCAAACACACTTGAGTGTATTCGTGTGATATGTACACTCGAGTGTATTCTAGCCTGACTCTCTCTGTCTATATATATATATGTATGACATGTATATATATGTATATATACATATATATATATATATACATGTCATACATCTATTTTATAGACACTAAATGTAAATATAAGTCATACAACTATAAGGAATGTAAAACAAAAATAAAATGGAGAAATGATTCCAAGCCCATGCCTATGATTGTGACTAGTATGTCTATTTATATGTAGAATCCAAACAAACCTTGGTGGTAGACTTTCAGATCTAATTTATTGATTACTATGTAATCAAGGTACAAAATTCTTCTATTTTATTTAAATGAAGTTATACATCCCTTTTGAATATAATGCATATGTAAGGAATATTGGGGAGTTCAACTTGTTTACATTTAAGCCTGCTCTTGAAGACCCCCAATTAGATACTTGATGAATTGGCACAATAATTGGTACTATCAGAATTTAGGGCCAAGACCCAATTATTTAATGCAATTAGGCTTCCACGACTCTACATAGAGACAAGGGATGTGGTCCCCTAGTCGACTTGAAATTCATCTTAACACGGTGTTCTTGTTTAGGATGATGAGAACGCATGGTCACCTAAACACAACCAGAGTGTCCCAAGTGCCTAAATTGTTTAAGAAATCATCTGAATTTGATATACCATGTGATTAAATTTGAAACTGATTTATCTTTCTCTTCTGAACTACTTGTCTACATTTTATGTGTCGTTGCATCCTTTTTGACTAAATATTTAGTAGATAGGGCATATTTATTTAGTTTTATTTAAACTGGATATTCTACTAGTCTTGTAGATTGACCTATACTTATTTTGTGTTGATATGTATGCCCTGAGAGCCAATCATGGGATGATTGGTGGGATGCATCAAGATTGATTTGATAAACATCAAAGGCAAGCTTCCAATTCTTTCTGGTTCAGTCATATGAGATAATGATAGAACAGATTAAATGTCTAGAGAATGACAGTACTCAATGATGTATGCTTTCAGGTTAAGGACCTGGACGATGAGATCATACAGATGCTAAGAGTTTGTACATTCTTATTATGTCCCTAGTCAGATGCCATTGTGGAAGGTAGATAGACAACAATGACACACAAGACTAGATTGTGGTGTTGGTTGATGATAGAATCTCATTAGTCATGATATGGAGATATCAAACCAAACACATAGGTACTTGTTAGCGAACAAGTGTATCAGACATACCCACCGTAAGTTTGACGCATGGAACCATGACATGGTAGTCACAGTCAGTTCTCACAGTGATGGTGGTGAGTGTGATTCTTTGACCTAAAATCACTACACTCAACACATGTCGTTGGGTACACTTTGACATCACCAAACGCAGTCCTGAAACATGGGTTATTATAAAGGTGATGATTGGGTGGCTTTGACACATGGGGCTTTTGAGGGGTGAGTGATAGATATGGGATTTGTCCCTCCTGAGGGAGTTTGATATCCATGGCCACTTGATGAGTAGGATTGAGATAGGCGTGCACACGCATGTGTGAATCAGTATGTGATATTGATGTCATACATATCTCCTCCAATCTACTCAGAGATCAAGAAAGTGAATGAACGTTGACAGGATGACTGTTTCATGCCTCGAGTTCATTCGGGATATCAGTGACAAAGGAATTATACATTCACTGTAACACCATTCACATATTGTAGGATTGAAAGTTGTTCTCCAACTTTCTATTTCACTTGGGTAGCATTGATGTGCGACTAGGCACCGCTCTTTGCTTGTGAAGTCATAAGTGTTATGGACTTTCACTACCAACGTAAAATAGGCCTGCAGGGTCACACACATAGGATTTAACCTAGAAGAGGAGTTTATCCACAAACGATGTTTATATTGATTACTAAAAGAGTTTAGTAGTTCAATTAAACACTCAATCAATTGATAGCTCAGTATCATTGTGTTCAAGGTGTTGGACCGATTGATTAGAGTATCAGATTGATTGAAACTACAATTGACTGATTTTGCACCGTCTGCACTCCAAACCGATCGGCTCATATGATGAACCAATTGGCTCAACTTGGTGTACCGACCGGCTCAGTTGGTGAGTCAATCGTCTCAGGACAGGCTAAACTGACCGGTTTAAGGGTTGAACCGATCGGCTCAACTGGTCCAAACAAGCGAGTTAAGAAAGTCAGGTTGGCAAAAAAATTCTTTTCGTTTCACTTGTCTAATTTGATTGAAACAGTGATTGGTATTTGGATCAATTCAAAACAAAAGAGGAAAAGTCAATCGGGAACTGACCAGGGCAGTGAACCGACCGGTTCATAAGTGAACCGATTGACTCAGGTGCCCCAACCGATCAGTTCAGGTGTGAACCGATCGGCTCAGGTCCCCAACCGACCGTTTCATGCTTGAAACGATCGGTTCAGATGACGCGGTTGGTTATTTTGTGGAAAATCTTAAACCCTTCTACTCCTGCTTTAATCCCGCATTGCCTGGGGTAGAGAACCGTGTCCCATGACCCTCCTATATATAGGGGTAGTGGGGGCTTCTCAAGTACAACAACTCATAACACTAGTTGCTCTACAAAGTTATCATTCTCTCTGGTTGTGGTAACCAAGAGAGGTCGAGCAAGTGCTACCCGATAAGGGAGGCACAACAAGGGAAAGACAACTGCAGAAAAGCGACTGGTGGCAGGAGAGTGTGTCGATGACTAGTACGCCGACAGGAAGGTGTGACTCCTTCTGGTTCCTTATTCAACAAGGCGATTGGAGTTCCAAGTGGTCCGTGTAGACTACTACAGAGGCAGAAGACTTCTACTGCTCGGAGGACAGCTGTCAATCCCGACAGTCCCAGTGATCCCAGGAGCTACACAGACACCGTCCAAGATCGGAGGTGAAGACCGTGCAAGCCACGAGGTAACGTTGCCGAGCAAGCCTCGGGACAAGGTATATCTCTACAAACCATCTTTCCTATTGTATATACATTGATGCGATTCCTTCATATTGGGTTCGGGGAGAAGAAATTTTTTGTTTCCGCTGCTTTCTCTGTCTCCCCTAAAACCCAATAGTGGTATCAGAGCCACATCAACTGCTCTATACTTTAGGATTATCAATGTGATCGATTTTGGTTTGTCTCCTTTATTTATTGCATACGATGCGAATAAAATTGGCTTTATGAATGTCCAATCCTAAATCCACAAATCCCAATATACATATATGATATGTAATATGAATGCACTTGATACGCGTCACCCTTAAACGAGTTTTGTGGTGGATGTATAGCGTGGTTATGGCCAATAATCCCTATGTCTTTGTATGGTTGAATGTGGTTGCTTGCATCTTGGTCTGCACACCGATTCCCTATCTCTTATTCCTGATGTAACTCGAGATAACTCGAGATTTCTTTCCTACCTTTGCTCCCCCCAAATATAACTCATGGTTTTCTCAATTCAAATGTAAATAGGATAGAAATTTTATTTCCTGTTATGTCAAAGAACGACAGACAACCTGATGACGAATGAGACGATTGATTCAAGGCATGAACTGATCAGTTGGCATTCCAGATGACTGCTTCGAGGAACGAGACAAGCGAGTGGCGGCCATGAGGAGATGTACGACGACCAGACGAACCGATCGGTTGGAGGAGCCAATCGATTGGCTGGTGGCACCCAACTGACCGGCCTGATGGTGAGCCGATCAATCATGGAGATGAGTTGATCAAACCCAGAACAACAAAGCACAAAGTTCATCTTGTACAAGTTGCATGTGATGTGGACCTAGATGACCGTGATTCCTCTTGGCTCGAGGAATCACATTAGGATGGCCATAATAATCACTTTATCATTTCACATGTTTTCTATGGGATATAACATGTATATGATACGTACTATGTATTGTGGTGATTGGATATGTATATGTACCTATAAAAACCAAATCCCTCATTAAATATTAAAGTTTTAGATGCCTTCCAAATGCAACACACGTGAAAAGCTTGATCGGCCAAGTGTGGGCACGCCCTAGCGTGGTGCACCGTCTATCTCGTAGAAGCGTGAAGGATGGATATGTGGGTCTGCCCTAGTAGGGTGCATATTCATCGTGTTGGCTTTGGGTCAGACTTAACAAGGTGACCTAATTAGGATCTAGCACCTTGAGGCATAGAGGTGATCATGGTAAGGAGTTTCATATGACATCTTTCAAGAGTTGCATATGATGCAATTGGAAAAAGTTGCCTACCTGGAATATCTAAATTGTGGGTGACAACCCTAGCTGGTCCATGACTCAGAGGATTTCAGGATCTTGACCCACTAGAAGATTGAATGCTGCAATCTTCCAAATTGATGGTGAGGGCTATCGATTTGAACAAAAATAGTGGGAGCGATAATTAATTAAAGTCCTAATTATATCGTCAACTTTTCAAATCAATCAAATAAGTCAAAATTGGGTTTTGGACTAAATTGCATATATTTGCTTTTGTAGTACAAATGACAAAAAACAACAATCACTTTTCATTGCGATCGGTCCTTGAAAAGGACAAGCTAAACGGGACTAACTTCCATGATTGGTTTAGGACATTGAAAATTGTTCTCACTCAAGAGTGAAAGCTCTATGTCCTGGATACTCCAGCTCCAGAGGAACCTACTCCTACCGCACCAAAGGCAGAAAGGGATGCTTATAAGAAGCATTCTGAAGATGCCATTGATGCAAAGTGCTTGATGTTGTGCTCCATGAACCACGAGTTGCAGAGACAACATGAGAACATGGGTGTCATTGAGATGATTCAACATCTCAAGAAAATTTATGAAGATCAAGCACGACAAGAGAGATATGATGTCTCCAGGGCACTGTTCAAGTGTGTCATGACAGAAGGAGATCTAGTTAGTCCTCACATGCTCAAAATGATTGGGTATGTGGAGAACATAACAAGACTGGGATTTCCTCTGAGCCAAGAGTTGGCTACTGACGTGATACTGCAATCATTTCCAGAGTCCTACAGTCAGTTTGTGATGAACTACAACATGAACAATTTTGATAGGCCATTGACAGAGTTGTTGGGCATGTTGAGGACAGCCGAGGTACAGATAAAGAAGGACAAGCCTAAATCTGTGATGATGATCAACAACAATAAAGGCAAGTCCAAGCGCAAGGGCAAGGGCAAGGCTAAGAAAGGTTCTGATGCTAGCCAGCAACCCAAGTCGTCTTCAACTCTCAAGGCCATGGGTTGCATGACCAAGAGAGGAAATTTCCACCATTGTCAAAAACCAGGACATTAGAAAAGGAATTGTCCCCTCTATCTGTAAGAAGTAAAGAAGAAGGAGGTGACAGACGTCTCCACCTGAAGGTGTCATGAAATAAACTTACAACACTTTTGAGGTATATGATACCAAGATATAAAGTGTAAAACACCCAATAAATGGGGCAAGTGTTGCCGCCATAGATAGGAGTACTTTAGTTTATTTTCATCCTTGAAGGCATGTAATAGAGTTATAAATTTCTATTTCATATTTGCCAATGGATAGAAACACCTTATTTTTCATATTGTGTCACAATAATGGCAATTAATAAAGTTGATGTTTCAATCTTTTTGGCAATGCCTTGTTTATATTGTGGTACTTGGTATGCATAAGATAAAATGATACCTAAAAGTTGTTGATAACTCAAACAACTAAATTAGCATAAATCATGAGAAATTCATTTCTAGTTTCCATATGATGGATAAATCTAGATTCTTTTGGTTAGAAAACCAATAAGAGACATGAATATCTTAGACATGATTAATCAATCTTCACTAATGGTAGTGGGAGAATGATTATCCTATTAGGTATAATACATGTGATGTATTTACATACCTATTGGAGCAAATGCTAATACTCAAGCGGTGTTTAGAGAAATACCAAATATGAATATCTTGAAGTGTTCAAGAATATCATAGATGAAGTACGAATTCGGTAAAGTGTTAATTCTTGATGAGATCAATGAATGAAATACTTGGACCAAATGTTTGAAAACCTTATAAGTGATTATGATAGTGTATCATAGTGAACTCATGATTAAGGAATGATGATGTCTAAATCAAAAGGAGTCATACTCTAAGGAGTTAGAGGATGATTATCAAATAACTAATTTCTTCTTAAATAAAGAATACCCTACACTAATAAATGACATTAAGAATCACAAAGGGTTGTGAGTTCTTTTATCCTTGACAGATACATCTCGATTATCTATGTGATGAGTTGGTCATGTGATGAGTCAACTATCTATATGAATATGAGGAACTAGATTTTGAGTTATGGTTTATGACCATTACATCCTAAATGACTTCCATGTGAGCCATAAGGCATGACCTTGATGGTAGCACCCGTTGGGATGAAATCCATAAGTGTGAATGAGTCTTAAGCGTTAAGACACATGTATAACATTTTGATAAGGATGATGCTTGTTAATTGCAACTTAACAACTAAGAGATTTGGCACACGAATACTAAAACCGCATTCCTATGAGGAATAAAACAAGGATGTGTACGTGACACAACCTATACGGTTTATGAATCCATTAATGCAAATGAAGTCTATAAGTTACAATGGACTAATCAATGTGATTAATTAAGTACAAGCAACTCAGAGCTGGATCTTTACTTTGATGATATAGTCAAAAGGGTTTGACTGATATGACAAAGATAAAGAAGGGATCTGTGATTTAGTGGGAGCATATTCACATTCCCCATGTTGATGTGAAATGGAAATGTTCTAGAATGGAAATCCAAAGTGGAAAATATCTTTAAGGAAGATAGAGACGTTTCCTATGTAATAGGAATAGAGATCTATAGAGATAGTTCTAAAAAACCTCTTGACCTGAAAAGAGAAAGCATACATTGGCAATCTATTCTGAAGGGTTCAGTATGCACATATTCAGTGGGAGAAAACTTATCCATGTTACATGGAGTTAGTATCCCAGAGCCAAGTGTCCAATTCTTATGAAGAATGGAAACACTAAGAATAGATAAGGATCTATCATGTATGTAATCATCCCATCATCTTGCATGTATGGACATGGCAAGAACAAAACGCATTTATCATCTTGTATGTAGGAAATGACAATATGATATGCTCATCCTGATAACTCATATGTGGGACATGACGAGTGGATGTATGTCTAGTTCCAGTAAGGGTTACTGGAATACCATGAGAACTTGATAAGTACTTGGGAAGTACTAGTTCTATGGAAATAAGGAAGGGTTCACTGTAAAGAGTTACACTGATAAGAAACTTCCGAAAAGGACAGAAAATTAATCGCAAAATATATATGGGATATATAAAAGTGAATGTTTGTTGATAAATGGAAACGTTCCAATAAAGGCGTTTAAAAGGAAAAGCCGTGCATCCGTGTGTTAGAGAACATTAGTGGATGCTATATGGATCTGGAAGTTCATGAGATGAACTTATAGATATTTTGATCTTTGACGACAAGTAAGGAGTACTTGGTCATGCAATGTGGCTAAAGATTAGCAAAGGAATACTAGATCACATATTATGGAAACTCCATCTCATACGTGTGACGTACAATGAAGAGATGAAAGACATGCAGTTAATACTGATTTTGGCAAGGTGTTGTCATAACTCACTATGTTAGCACTAGAGCACAGTAACATGTGGGACATGTTTGAAGATCACTAAGAATATGATTCAAGGGTGATTAGCTCGCAGTGCAAGTGGGAGTCTGTTGGTATGTATGCCCTGAGAGCCAATCATGGTATGATTGGTGGGATGCATCAAGATTGATTTGATAAACATCAAAGGCAAGCTTCCAATTCTTTCTGGTTCAGTCATACGAGATAATGATAGAATAGATTAAATGTCTAGAGAATGACAACACTCACTGACGTATGCTTTCAGGTTAAGGACCTGAATGATGAGATCATACATATGCTAAGAGTTTGTACATTCTTATTATGTCCCTAGTCGGATTTCATTATGGAAGGTAGATAGACAACAATGACACACAAGACTAGATAGTGGTGTTGGTTGATGATAGAATCTAGTTAGTCATGATATGGAGATATCAAACCAAACACATAGGTATTTGTTAGAGAACAAGTGTATCAGACAGACCCACCGTGAGTTTGATACATGGAACCATGACACGGTAGTCACAGTCAGTTCTCACAGTGATGGTGGTGAGTGTGATTCGTTGACCTGAAATCACTACACTCAACACATGTCATTGGGTACACTTTGACATCATCAAACGCATTCCTGAAACATGGGTTGTTATAGAGGTGATGATTGGGTGACTTTGACACATGGGGCTTTTGAGGGGTGAGTGATAGATATGGGATTTGTCCCTCCTGAGGGAGTTTGATATCCATGGCCACTTGATGAGTAGAATTGAGATAGGCGTGCACACACATATGTGAATCAGTATGTGATATTGATGTCATACATATCTCCTCCAATCTACTCTGAGATCAAGAAAGTGAATGAACGTTGACAGGATGACTGTTCCATGCCTCAAGTTCATTCGGGATATTAGTTACAAAGGAATTATACATTCACTGTAACACCATTCACGGATTGTAGGATTGAAAGTTGTTCTCCAACTTTCTATTTCACTTGGGTAGCATTGATGTGCGACTAGGCACCACTCTTTGCTTGTGAAGTCATAAGTGTTATGGACTTTCACTTCCAACGTGAAATGGGCCTGCAGGGTCACACACATAGGATTTAACTTGGAAGAGGACTTTATCCACAAATGATGTTTAGATTGATTACTAAAAGAGTTTAGTAGTTCAACTAAACACTCAATCAATTGATAGCTTAGTATCATTGTGTTCAAGGCGTTGGACCGATTGATTAGAGTATCAGATTGATTGAAACTACAATTGACTGATTTTGCATAGTCTGCAATCCCAACCGATTGGCTCATATGATGAACCGATCGACTTAGCTTGGTGAACCGATCGACTCAGTTGGTGAGTCGATCGTCTTAGGAAAGGCTGAACCGACCGGTTCAAGGGTTGAACTGATCGGCTCAACTGGCCCAAATGAGCGAGTTGGGAAAGTTAGGTTGGCAAGAAATTTCTTTTCGTTTCACTTGTCCAATTTGATTGAAACAGGGATTGGTATTTGGATCAATTCGAAAAAAAAGAGGAAAAGTCAACCGGGAACTAACGAGGGCAGTGAACCGACCTATTCCGAAGTGAACCGATTGACTCAGGTGCCCCAACCGATCGGTTCAGGTGTGAACCGATCGGCTCAGGTCCCCAAACGACCATTTCATGCTTGAAATGATCGGTTCAGATGGTGCAGTTAGTTGTTTTGTGGAAAATCTCAAACCCTTCTACTCCTACTTTAATCCCGCATTGCCTGGGGTAGAGAACCCTGTCCCATGACCCTCCTATATATATAGGGGTAGTGGGGGCTTCTTAGGTACAACACCTTAGAACACCAGTTGCTCTGCAAAGTTGTCATTCTCTCTGGTTGTGGTAACCACGAGTGCCCGAGCAAGTGCTACCCAATAATGGAGGCACAACAAGGGAAAGACAACTGCAGAAAAGCGAATGGTGGCAGGAGAGTGTGTCAGTGACTAGTACGCCGACAGGAGGGTGCGACTCCTTCCGGTGCCTTATGCAACAAGGCGATCGGAGTTCCTGGTGGTCTGTGTGGACTACTACAGAGGCGGGAGACTTCTGCCACTCAGGGGATAGCTGTCAATCTCGATAGTCCCAGTGATCCCAGGAGCTGCACAGACACCGTCCAAGACCAGAGGTGAAGACTGCACAAGCCGTGAGGTAACATCGCCAAGAAAGCCTCTTGGACAAGGTATATCTCTACAAACCATCCTTCCTATTGTATAGACGTTGACGCGATTCCTTCATACTGGGTTCGGGGAGAAGAAATTTTTTGTTTCCACTGCCTTCTCTATCTCCCCTAAAACCCAACATTTTGTTGGTTCATGCAATTCTATTCCTTCAGGTAATGCATGGACATTCCCTGTAGGGTTCTAAGGTGGCATCAGATCTAGACTTATGAGGAGATTTTGCTGAGAAGATGTCTAGGTGCCCTTTGTGGCTTTCATTATCTTTAGTTTCCATATTAAAAGACTCTTTGTAAATCCCATGTTTGAGGACAAGTTTTGGATGTTGAAGCTTCAATGTTTTTAATTGTTAAGAACACTTAAGCTATGATATTTTTCCCTTCATGTTGGAAATTCTTATGGGTTTCAACAATAAGATATGGGCATGTGAATGATTAGAATTTACTTGTCCCATAATACCACAATATTACATGGCAATATGTGCGAGTAAATAAGCATACATACATATCAAACATTAAATCAACAAAACTATAATCATATTATAATTAAAGCCCAGATACCTTAGTTCAAATATTATTAACCTAGCCTTAACCATCCAGAACATAAAAAACCACATGATGAGGAGCACAACCCATCATTAAGCAAGGTTCGAGATGTTTCATACTTATTAGGTCCATTATTAGGGTTTTGGAGAATTAGGTTCCAAGTTGGTTATTAATGTATTTTTATGATCTTTTTCAGATCAAGGGCCCACTATGAAGGTGTGTTTCAAGTGTCAAGTCATTTTGATGTTTCGTTAATTCTATATGATTATTACAAGTTTTATGTTATTTATGTACATTTCAAAGCCAAACAACTCATAGTAGGAAAAACAAGACCCATATTCATCAAGACACAATGTTCCACTAAGATATGAGATTAGATTGAAAGATAGGATATAAGAAGCCCAATTTGAGGTTAGGTGGATGTCCCAAAAGGTCTAGGCATCATATACCCAACACTGGGTTCAACACTCTTTTTCCAACACCTACTTTTTAGGAAAAATATAGGTAACTAATCTTAATGAAATTCTGTTATGATGGAAGAATTACTGAAGAAACCAAAAATTTTAACATCATTCTAATTACTTACGTTAAACCCTCAAATAGGATAAATATGAGTTAAAATATTACGTTTTCTAGATTTCTAAACATCCTAGAATACTCAAGTCATGAAAAAGGGTTCTCGGGATGGCCATCTCCTATCCTCCTGTCAGTGGAGAATCCTCTCCTGGGTCCTTGCTCTGCTGAATGCCCACATTATTGAAAAGCATAATGTAAGGGTGGATTAGAATAGGTACCTAGAATTTGGCATGTTACAACCAGTCAATAATGCCACTATTTTTAGTATGATATTGGATGTAGGGTTTATTGTAGTTCTTTCATTTGAAAATTGTGTTATATTATATCTTAACTTTTATATTATTCATTAGATTGCGGGGATTTTTTTATTAGTAGTAACACTAGAAAATGTAAAACCAATTTGAAAACCTTTAGTTGGTGATATTCATGGTCTAATTCTGTATCCATTTAATTTGATTTAGGACATTTGTGATTCTTTTCAACCATTAGTATATAGTTTGAAGCTTCCCTAACTTTATGTAAGTTTTGATCTAGATTCCCATTATGATAAGTTAATCATAGGAGTTAAAAGTATGGAAATTGGGAAGTGCAACTATGCCAAGAGTAACTTTATGTTGCTTGTCGATATTTTATATTGGTCAATCATCTCAGTTTACATATCTCTTCACTACCCCTCGAGGTAGAAAAAAATCACTATTGTGCTTACTAGCTTCCCGCATTCCTCAACACTCAATGTTGTCACTATTGCAAGATTATATAGTAAGAACTTTTCTACCCTTCTCTGAGAACTATGTTAGTTGGTTACTTTCTCTATATAAATACATATATAATTAAAAAATGTATAGCACATATGACTAAAAAGAATTGTAAATAAAGTTCTAACTTTCGACATTGAAAATCCTTGAGCCTAAAAAAGTCTTGCATGTTTTCTAAAAAGACAACTAAATTTTCCTAGTAGAAGATATTAGCTTCTCTAACTAGGTTCAAAATTACAAATAGAAAACTTGTCAAACCATTGAGAGTGTCCTTATTGACCCTCGTGAATCCATACTCCCTTGCTAAAATTCACAATTAGCATCAGATAATTCAACTTAAAGATAGAAGTTTTGTTATAACAGTGATTGGAAGCACCAATAGATCCTATACATAGTTTCATATGCAAAAACTATGTCGATGATCAATTTTTTTTGATCTTTTAACAAACTACTTTTGATCAACACATAATATGCATTTGTATTAAAATATAGATGGATGTAATAGATACATGATGAGTAAAATAGTATATATAAAAATAAGCACAACTTAAAACATAATAATGCATACCCGCAACTTCTTCCGTTGATCCTTACTAAAATTATATTTGTTAAAAACTTCCAAGTAGATGGATATAAAAAGTCTATAATGGTATTTATGTTTGTATCTTATAACATCTCTTGAAGTATCCCATTCATTTTTGTCAATTCATTAAGTGGCTTCAAATTTTTTTGATATGTATAATCAATGATTATCAGTAAGTACAATAGTATGAGGAGACATAGAATCTACATTTAATTCATTTAAGTGATTTCAAATTAGTGTATACTGCATTGCTAATTGAAATTGATTATCACTCAAGTGGTAAAGGTTCAAGGGAGAAATGACTGAAGTAAAAATCCACATCTTCTAAGAGGTAATTGCCAAACCGGGACGATCCTTAGATGCCAAAACACATAGATTCATCTTCTCCCCAAATTCATCAAGTTGTTTTCTTACTAGTGGTTGAAGAGATGTAACAAATATTTCATTTGTTGATGGGTTAGCATGCTGGTCTTGAAGTTGTTGCCGAGTTTGAATCCTTCCATGTTTAATTGTGATGCTTCCTTGGAAGATGATAGTATATTGATGGTCCTTTCAAAGTTATATAATGTTGGACCGTCTTTGAAGATTCCTTCTGTGTAGAGTCTAACCTAATATATTGTTCTAATGTTCTACAAATTTCATCTAACAAATAAATGAATAATATTTAGTTCTTCTGATAATTGTGACGATTTTGAGTTTATAGAGTTGCAATTGATGTATCTAGATGTTGGGTTCTTGCCTTGTGCTGCCACACTCAACTATTTGTTATTATTATTCAGTTGCCTCTATGCACGTGGTAGTACTTTGGAAGCTGATATCAATTAGCCGGGTTTGGTTCTAATCTATTCCTGTTTTCTACTATTGGATCTGATCTTTTTTCAATTCTTGTTTTTTCCTATCACAATCTCCCTTGCATGATGTAGAGTGAGATTATTTTATGCAAGTGTACTACTTCTTACAGAGTCCCTTTAAGGAGGATCAATTATACCTCCCTTATAAACACTTGCACAATTTTGAAAAGAAAATGAAAAAGAGTAACACACTTGTTTAATTTTTGTATCAATTTATGGTAAAGGGTATGTCCTTCTATGTAAGTTTCATTTGCTTTAAGTAATAAAGAGGAATTTACAATATATATTTGAATGTATTGTCCCATTTTGGTAACTTTGAGAATGTGGTTGTACAAATGATCATTAATGCCATTTTTGATAATATGGTATTTGAGAGGCATGACTTGAAATCTAATTGTTTTTAACAAACATAAATAATTTTATGAGGATTTGCATTTATTAGGATTTATGCTTACTTAAATATACATTAGTAAATCTCAAAAAGGCCTTCAATAAAACATTTTCAGGGCCAATTGTCAGGGTTGGTGCATTATTAGGGAGTTTCTTTTATGGGGCCATCCATGAAGAAATATCCCAAAGTTTTCTTTTCAAGAGGACCTACTCTTAGATATTTGTGAATGCCTTTTCCTTCAATTGAATGTAGATTTTAGCAAATAGGACTTGAATAATACATCTCTTTTTTGGAAAATGTATGACAATGTAACATTTGTTCTTCATTTTATAACATACAACCATCATAACAACGTGAGCATCTACTTAGTCTATGGCTATATAAGATCCAATCCAAATAACAAAAAAGGAAAATTCATCATGGATTGATGTAAGGTTTATATATACTCATCCACTAATCAAACAAACTTCTATAACATAAAAATATGAGATTCTCTTTAATAAATAGTACTATTTCTTTTCCTACTAGAAGAGAAAGAGGTGCACACATGATCATTTGGATCTTGTGTTAATCTTCTTGACTTCCGTATTGTTTCTAGATATATTAGTAGCCAAACTTCATGCAAATGCCTTTTTTCAAATACAATAGTCTGCTTTTGACGTTGTCTGTGATCAATGAGGGATTTTTTTTGACTTAGTTCAAGATGACGAGGTTTCATTCCATGCTCTATATGACTTAGTTGAAAATATGTTTAAGACTTTTTCTCATGTTAACCTATATATGTCGATCCTATTTATTAGAATATATAACAAGAGATCATAAGTTTCTCATACATGTGAGATATACAAATATGTCAAAATCTTTGTATGATTGTGAAGTATTTTCCTTTAGAATAGATATTACCAATATACAACCTAGTATCCCCTGATAACTGGACATGTAATTTTTACTTGATGATTTTGGCCGATATCAAAAACATTATAGAAAATGTAACCTAAATATGTGAAACATATTATACAAATATAGAATTATCTAACTTGAACTTATTTTTAGTGGAAATGCAGTACTATTTTTGGCATGGATCTTACAATAGATTTCATACAAATCATCCAAATGTGAAAATGAATTTTGGCTGGGGAACACATACACAATCTTTTTAGAAACATAGCTATTTTGAATGTAAGTTTAACTTACAGAAAATGTAGATCAATAAAATGTTAAAAAAGGCTACCCATACTCAGAGGAGTAAGTTCTATACATTTTCACCCATACTCAGAGGAGTAAGTTCACCCAAAAAGTTCTATACATTTTCCCCTTCCATTGCGGATAAGATGTTGATAAAATATCCTATGAATGTTAACTTCGATATAGTCTTTTGATTCAACAAAAAAATTATGCATCTAAAAACTTTTTATCATAAGGGAAGTATGATATGATAAACCAAACTATAATATCAAAACAACCAATAACCAAACTCACATATAAAGATCTTAGAACATATAGCTAAATAGGATGCAAAATAATAGAGCATATGCTAGATGAAGTAAAAAAACTTAAATAAAGAATAAAGAAAGGAGGAGATTGCGGTAGAAGGCTTGTCAAAAAGAGCGTTCTCTTTGAAGGAAATGAACATGTTTTGTTGTGATCTAAATACCTAAGTTAACTTTGCACTAGTTCCTAGTACAACCCTTTGATGCTAGCAAAGGAACTTCATCGAACACTAACGTTGGACAATTTTTTGTTTAAGAAAACACAGTAAGAGTAGCTTTTAGCAATCATAAAAAACACTTAGGTGGAGGACACCTAGAGTAATAAAGACATGTAGACTTTTATTTCTCCATCAGTTCTCCTTTTTGGGATTGTTTAATACTTTTTTGAATATTTGGACCTTAAGATATACTCTCTCCTTAATAAATTTAGGATAAACAAGATTGTTCAATAAATGCAGAAATTGACAAATAGACTAATTTTGGTATCTAGAATTTGAATTTGAGATTTATTTCCACTTTTAAAGTCATTGAATATATTATTTAATATTTTGTAGTAAAACTCATATTTGCTTTTCTAAATTATATTAGGATAGTTACTGTTGTTCATATAATTTGAAACTTTACACCCATGCTAAATCGGACCCAAGGAATATGTTTTTACCATTATATTAGGGTTATGGAATTTCCTTCCAAGATTATAATATAATTAGGATTTTTTTCATTATAACATTACATCATTACCATCATTATTTATTATTTAGTCTCATTATCTTCACATTGTTTCTAAAGGAGTTTGTCTATATTATGATGCATACCTGATCCAAAATTTACTTATATAACTTATTTAGTCCATTAATTCAATATTTATTTAAATAGTGGAAATTATCAGTATTTATGGACATGGGAATACCAATTTTTATTCCAATGAACATTATACCTCTTTTTAAACATATTTTAGCCATTACTTGCATTTTGGTTAGCAAAAGAAATACATGTGTATTTAATTACATATTATCTTATAATTAAGTTATCATGTTAACATGAGTGTATTATGATATATGATGTTGATTATAGAACCTATTGCAACATAAAATGTTATATGCAGTAATAGTGTTCATTAAGGGATAACTTTATCCTCTTTTGGTAAATCTAAAGAATCAAACATACCAATATCTTATCCTTGGGATTGGGGTTTCTAGAGTCCAATCCTAGGTTTTGGTATGTTACAACACTCCACACCTTAAAGGGGATTTTATCCCAAAAATGTAGCCATCCTTATACTACCAACCAACCTCCCTCCACCCCGTAAAAGGTTTAAGCGACACTAAACAACTCCTAAAGATACTAGGGTTATCTATACATAATTGTGAACATTTTTTTAGTATTATTCCATCCAACTATCATGTGATACCCACCTAGGGTTGAAATTTAGGTCCTTGTGTTTCTAACCTACCAACCCTAAGGTTCACATCTCAAGACTAAAGATTCACACAATTCAACTTCCCACATTTTGGAGGGGTAAAGAGGGTAGGTCCACTGCACCTTTATCTCATGCCACATGTTCTAGTCACCACTTCATAGACAAATCTAGGGTTGAGATTTATATTCTAGATAATTTTAGGGTTTCTCCATCAAGACTCACACATATCTTGATTGTGACTTTGCTCAAGAAAACATCAATAAAATACGTAAAACTTCTTTTTGTACATATAATATTACAAGTAATATAATTTGATGTTGAAACTATGCGATGAGAAACTGAATATAGGGCCGAAAATCAATGCGATAAACCAAGTCACAATCTTTGTTTCCATGTTAGGATCTCCTTATAATGATAAATTAACATCCTCATTACATGTCTCCATCCTAATGTCATATGTATTTTCATCCAAAAAGATATATCACAATCAACCCACAGTCTTGTCACACCAGGCTTCACTAACCGTGCTTCTTATGTGTACCTCATATGATTATAAATCAACCTTTCTTCATGTAATCAATGCCATATGTCAATTGTAGGGTAAACATCTCACTCAGAGGGTGAAACTATGTAAGGTAAGGGTTCTAATTAGGGAGACAAAATTGAAATAGTCAGAACATGACTACTATGTCTATGATACCATCTTGTAAGGAGTGAGATCCGATAGTGGATCCACTCCTCACTTAATTTTAGGAACAAATATATCCATTCCAAATAAACTAAAAAGGTACATGCTGGAATAGGCGTAATTGTTTCATTTCTCAAATGATGATATAAAAAATAACCAAAGTATAGCAGGAGAATAATATTTTATGACTATTTTCAATCTATCAAGATTACAAAAGAATCTCCCATAAAGGGGCTTACATGAAAACAAAAACATCATGATCTATGTAGAGGGATATCTAAACTATCTCAAGTCTATCTCCTCGATATTCAGCTCCATAAGCTAGGTCCATGTCTGCTTGTCATGTCCATCATGTCCTACACCTATGGTTGGAAGCACACCCCACAAGAGAAGACAAAATGGATGTTGTTAGCATAAAAGCCGGTATGCACATATTAATAGGGAATTGAGTAACATTATAAAAAAAGGACATCAAATATAACAAGGCTCCCCTTAGAAGAGGAAAAGTACTATCCAAGTGAATAAAAAAAGAATATGAATTTCAAAATCAAGTCAATTTATGAGCATTTGTTGAAAGGATGTGATTAACATAAGAATTATCGCCATATAAAAATATTAACAAATCAAATTTGTGCATGTAAAACAATTAGACCACTTTTATATATGTAGGACTGAGACCCATAAAATCTCAAAGCTAAGTGAGGTAGAAAGGAACACCATGGGTGGAAAGGTGCACCCAATATATATAATACAAGTGGAAAGACACACTTGGGGTGGAAAGGCGCGTCCAAATATTATGGCAGTACATATGTACATGCTACCATAAATGAACTTAGTCTATTTTCACTCACACAAAATATAAAGGCAAGAATATGTCTAGCCAATTTGAAGTAACAAGATAAGAACATCCAACAATGATAGTGTGGGGTCAGAGGGCCCATAAACAAATATGTAATAGTTTCCACAAATAAGCTACAACATAAGATCATAAAGTCCACCACAAAAAGGTTAAGGCATTAAATAATCAAATCAGAGTCAAATAAGAATATCCAAAAAAATAAGATGATCAAAAGATCAAAACCAATGTAGAATCTTTCACATGAAATAAATTCTCAGTAGAGAGAGAAATTGTGTAGGTTAATCTGTTCGTTAGACCAAGAGAGAGGGCATATAGGTGATTGCTCAATATGATGAATAGGGATGCAATGTAACTTAGATAGAGTCTACATATGTCCAAAGTGAACTCTAGTTCATATCAATCCACAAGCAACCTATTAAAGGCATATATGAAATTAGGGTTAGGTTTATAATTATTGCATAAACCCTAAAAAACATCTTGTTTATCATTGGTGAATTAGATCATAAAATCCTTACCACATTGTTTTTTCTTAAACTCATATAATATTTTACTTTATGTTTCTAGCTTGGAGCTTACTAGATATTTATTTTAGAAAATATATCCAATTAAATAAATCCTAGAAAAATAACTATTTATTATATTAGAATAAGGTGATGAAAATAATGCCACTAGACAGAGAAAAACTCCACAATTGTAAAACATATATTATTATTATTTTCTGACTCTCCAATAATTAGTTATGAATTTTACAAATTGTAACCAATGTGAAACTCAGAAATTGCCACACAGATGAAAGACTTGGAAGGTAGGATGCACATGGCTGGGGGTGGCCCTATCAACGCTGACCAATTGGCTCTAGCCTATAGCAAGTCCACCACAAATCTTCCTCTCCTGGGGAAGCCCAAAAAAGTGAGAATGGAAAGAGGAAAAGGAAATCCACGAATGGACTAGGTATAAAGTGGAATATGTCATTAGAGAACGTAACAAAAAATCAAATAGAATCAAGGCTAGTTTAGTAAATCTATAGGGCACCAACTTCTTCCTCTAGATTTTCCATCAGGACGACACTGTACCAGGTAACCGGCTCACACCTGAAGAATTAGAACCCAACTACATACTCAAAAACTTGTTGGGAGTATAAACATCGTGTCTTTGGGACTCAACCAAAGTCAAAGGCCTAAAAACAAGAACCCCAAAGTTCATAGTCTTCCATCTGGGATCCCTGCCATTTATGGATCAAGGAGAAAGAGTGAAAGTAGACCAAGTTGATACCCAAGTCACGAAGACATCCTAAAACAGTTCGTGATGCCCAAATAGAAATAAAGGAAACAAAAATCTAAGAAAACATCGTCAGGCGGTGGAATTGCATATTGGGTTTGAATACCATCAAACTAGGGATGAAACTAGTGGATTATACAATACAACTAATCCATTGAATTAAACGCCATATTAAGCTTTAGCGAGATATGATAAATTGATAATGACATCCCATAGGCTTTCAAGAGGACAAGATGGATGCTGACAAGGTTTGGTAGTCCTTATCAGGTGAGGGAAGGTTGGGCGGCACAAGTACTCTATATATACCAATTAGAAACTGCTTGAGGATGACAATATAGGTTTTATCAAAGATCAAGGGGGTTCTTTTAGGTATCCAAAGTACTAAAGGGGAGAGGAGAATAAAAAGTAGGAAACATGGTATAAATAGAGAAACAACATGTCGAGACCTGATGGGATAATGGGGAACCCAAACCAAGTAAATCTAGGATTTACATGGTTGGTTTTATGCAAGGAATGTTAGGGAAAGGAAAATGGAGTGAAAGAGGGAAGAGAGAGGGAGAGAAAGAGGATAAAGAAGTGGGGGAAAGAAGATACCCATCACCTGGTTTCCTAAAATGAGACGATAGGTAGGAGAAGGGATAGCACACACCCGATCAAGATCCAACAAAAGAGAGAGAGTCCATTCCTCAGATAAGTAGAAAAAACCAGTGTGACCAAATAAATTGTAGGCTTTAGGAATTTGAAAATCAATGGTTAAATAATGGGAAACTTAAGCTCTTAAGGTGTATTTTCTCTTTTATATTTTTGAGTCCAAACAATATTCAAATAATACCAAATTTTGCATCTAGTGTAACTAAGGCATGTCAATTTCAATTTTGACATCAATTCTCCTTTTTGGAAATTTTTACTACTTTATTTAATAATTTAGACCTTAAGTTATATTCTCTCTCCTAAATAAAATTAGGATAAATAAGATAGTTCAACAAATGTGAAAATTGACACATAGACTAACTTTGGTATGTAGAATTTGAATTTGGGATTTATTTTGACTTTTGAAGTCACTGAACATATTATTTAATATTTTTGAGCAAAACTCATATTTTCTTTTCTTGATGAAATTAGGATAGTTATTGTTCTTCAAATAATGTGAAACTTAGCACCAAAGCTAATTGGGACCCAATGAACACATTTTTACCATTATATTAGGTTTTGAAATTTCCTTCTAGGATTATACTATAACTAGGATGTTTATCTCATTACCATTATATTATTATAAAATTACATCATTACCATCAATATTTATTTTTCATAGTCTCATTATCTTCATACTTTTTCCAAAGGAGTTTAACTATATTGTTATGAACAAATTTCCATATTTTACTGATTTAACTTATTTCGTCCATTAATTCGATATTTTTTTGATAATGGATCATTATCCATATTTATGAACATGGGAATACCAATTGTTATTTCAAAGAACATTATACCTCTTTTTAAACATATTTTCACTACTATTTGCATTTTGATTAGTAAAAGAAACATGCGTGGATTTAATTACATGTTAGTACATAACTAAGTTATTATGTTAATATGAGTGTATTACGATATGTGACGTTGATTATAGAGCCTATTGCAACATAGTATGTTATATATAGTAAGAATGTTCAATAAGGGATAAATTTATCCTTGTTTGATTAAATCTAGAGAATCGATTATACCAATATTTAATCCATGGGATTGGGGTTTTTAGAATCAAAAACTAGGTTGTAGTGTGTTACACTTTCTAACCTAAATTTCTTGTTGCTTGCAATGAGTTAATTAGCACTAAAAGGTTAAACTTTATGGATTCCCCCTAGTGATATGGTGTGTAATGACACAAATCATGCATTGATGGTGATGCTCTCTCGTATAAGAGAGAGGGTTTGTGAGTTGGTGACAAATTGAGTGTAATGAAAGTGCAACTCTCTTGTGGATAAGAGAGGTCTAATGACTTTGCATTGAGGTGAAGGTAGCAGTTAGTAGCTGACAACATAGTGGTGGGGCATCAACATTGGAGAAGGATCTGAGCAGTGGAGGATGCAAACTTTTTGGTATCATTTAGTTTGTGATGTGACATTGACATGAACATTTCTCTTTCCCATCAGTAGAGGAGGCTCATTAGTCAGTGGTACTGTAACGCCTGGGTCCACTGCCCAAGGCTCTAGTAGAGTTTCAGGAATGATGACTGGCCCCACAGACCACCACTAGCCTTAACTGCGCACTTTTTCCACACTGGCGCGCAAGCCAGGATCAACTTCCCGACTGGTCACCCATCCTAGTACTACTCCAAGTTGAGCACACTTAACTATGGAGTTCTTTAGAGATGGGCTCCCGGAAAAGGAGGTGCACCTTGGTGATATGGGTAGTCCAATCATTCCTTATAAGATCTTTTTATCCGAGGCCTCAAATCCTGGGATGTTACAATCTCCCCTACTTAGACTCTTGACGTCCTCGTAAAGGCTCAACTATAAGGCCTCATAATCTCTTCCCCATTTCAGTGTAGACCCACAATGACCAATGGACACCCAACTCCCGATCACGGAACACCAGCGCAAGGGTGGCTACGTCAACCATGGACAACCCTTTCCTACATGCCTGGACCGCACGGCTCAAGACTGGCATACCATGCCCATGTGGGCCCCACATACTAGAGGGGAATTGGCTCTGATACCATTTGTAACGCCTGGGTCCACTGCCCAAGGCTCTAGTAGAGTTTCAGGAATGACGACTGGCCCCACAGACCACCACTAGCCTTAACTGCGCACTTTTTCCACACTGGCGCGCAAGCCAGGATCAACTTCCCGACTGGTCACCCATCCTAGTACTACTCCAAGTTGAGCACACTTAACTATGGAGTTCTTTAGAGATAGGCTCCCGGAAAAGGAGGTGCACCTTGGTGATATGGGTAGTCCAATCATTCATTATAAGATCTTTTTATCCGAGGCTTCAAATCCTGGGATGTTACAGGTACAATGGGTGCATCAACAACTATTGTAGTCTAACCAGTTAGTGGAGGATGTGCATCTCTTAGTTGACAACATATTGATGGTGAGTTGACTACTACGGTAGATCTGAGCAGAGGATACATACCATTCAGTAGCATATTGTTGGTGACATGACAAAAACAACAATATGTTCGGTCAATGGATAACACACATCTAGTCTCTTATGTAGATAGAGCTTTAGGTTGGTAATAATACGACAGAGTTCTAGTTGGAGGAGCCAACTAAAATGAGTACCATAGGTGACGACGAGGTACAAAACCTCATTGTTCTGATTAGTGGTCGTAAAAACAACAAGAAAGGATCACAAGTCAGAGGCAGTGGTGTGGTGAAGAGAAGAAGTTAATGGATGATTTTGTACATGTTGGGTGTGATTGTATTCTTCCTTATCTTTATTCTCAAGCTGTGGAGCTTTCTAGATTTAAGGGTGATTAAATCTAAGTAGTACGAGTCATAAATCTTGATTACATAGTTTTATTTTTCGGTATCCCCTCATGGTTTTTCTTTCTTTGACTTTGGGAGAGTCTTCCACGTTAAATGCTGAACCCTCTTTCTAGCAGAGCATCTTCACTTACCCACAACAATTCCTAACAAGTAGTATAAGAGTAAGATTCAAAGGATGTAATGGGAGTAGCGAGATGACATCTAAAGACAGGAACAAGCAAATCAACAAGAAGCAATCACAAGAATATCTGCATGTCTGAGACGCAAGATTGTCTCTGGAAGTGAAAACATGAATATGTGCAACACGATGGCTCTAAGTCAGGCAAGGTGTCTGTAAAGCATTTTCCAGAACAACATGCATGAGAAGGAGAAAGAAAATTTAGTGGTTGCTCAATTGTTAAATCCAAATTGAAGGATCAAGATTGAAATAAGGAGTTACATCAACAATGGTAGCGTCATCAAAGGGTTTTTGAGGCTTGATACATAAGGTCAAAAACACATTTTTATTCCAAGATGGCTTAGATGATTGATTAGGAGGAGCTTATAATGTTCCACATGAACACATAGAGAGAGAAGCGATGCTGGTAGGATACTTCTTATTTGTTGTCTAGAAGTAGAGTGAAGACATGATCTTACTTCAAGAAAATGGATGAAAATGATATGATGCTGACATTTTGAGGAAAATGGATCCATCACATGTGGTGATGGTGTCCAGAAGCTACTCTAGATGACCACTGAAGACAATGTCTCCCTCATGGGAGGTAGGGGGAGATTGTTGGGATACTGAAGGTCTGTCCCATGTCTAACTAAAACATGACTTAATAGGAGGTGGTCTTTTGTGGGTCCAATCCTAATAGGAGTAAATTCCAAAAAAAGAAAGAAGATACCTCCCTATGTGTTACATTAATTACTATTTGGAATTAGACTAAGAATTTATGTACAATTCCTAGTTGGAGCCACATGCCTTGGAGGTCTATAAATAGAGCCCATGGGGAGGCCATTGATACATCTCACATGTTAGTGTGTGATCCCACCCTTTGCTGTTGTTGGTGTCTTTTGTTGTATAAGAGCCAGAGAACAATTACAACATGTGGTTCTATCTCATGGATGAAAGAGGGTAAGGGACTTTACGTTGAGGTGAATTAGCGGCTGACAGTCAGTGGCACATTGAGTGCATTGATGGTAGTGCTCTCTTTAGAAGGTAGAGAAGGGTCAATGAGTTGGTGGGACAATAGGTGCACCAAAAACAAAACTCTCTTGTGGACAAGAAAGGGAAAAAAACTTTGTATTAAAGCTAAGTAGTAGTTGGCAGTCATCAGCACAGTAGTGGTGCATCAATAATGGAGGCAGATCTGAGCAATAGAGGATGAACATCTATCACTAACACTTTATTGGTACTACAACATCAAAATTGAAGTTGCTTTGTCCAGTCAACAGAGGAGGTGCATCAGTCTATGGAACATGGGTGAACTAAAAACTATTGTAGTATGTCTATTTAGTGGAAGATGTGCATCTCTCAGTCGGTAGCACATAGATGGTGCATCGACTATAGCAGATGATTCGAGTATTACATGATAGACATCAATCAGTTGCATATTATTGGTGACACAAAAATGAGAACAATTTGTCTGGTCATCGTAAGACACACATCTAGTCTCTCAAGTAGAGAGAGCTTCAGGTTGGCAGTGAAACCTTGGAGTTCTAGTTGGAGAGCCAAATAGAATGAGTGCTACATGAAACAACGAGGTATGCGACCTCGATAGCCATGTTAGAGATTATAGCGGAAACATGAAAGGACAACAAGCGTGAGTCTCATCCCCTACAACGATAGTGGTGTCATGAAGAGAAGAACTTAGGAAGATTTTGTACTCATTTATATTGTCTTGTTCTTCCTTATCTTTATTCTTGAGCGGAGGAGCTTCCTAGATTTAGGGGTGTATAAATCTGGGCAATTTGATTTTTAATCTTGATTACATGGTTCTTATTGTCTAGTATTGTCTGATGGTTTTGTTTTTCTTATCTTTGGGATAGTCTTCCACCTTAAATATCGTGCCTTCAGTCTTACCAATGCATCATCACTTTCTCACCACTATCCTTAATAATATAAGCTAGTAGCACTTGACCAAGGTGACAACTGAGTCTAGTTACTATTGATCTTAAAGTAGCGAAAGAGGAAGATGGAAGGCGTGACATAATGCTAACTTTACATCAAGTGCCTTTGGTATGTTGTAAATGAATGAAAGGAGATCTTATTATAAAGACACATCTCTTTGTAAGAGTTAGTTCTACGTTCTTCAACAATATTGAACCTTACAAAACACAAGCTTTACATTTAGGATACATGCTAATCACTTTTGAATTCGGTCAATAAACCTTATATTAATAGGAAGGGATACATATTAACAACTTGGGTGGGTGTGAAAATATGCGGCCATTTATGCTCAATTTTAACAATTAAATGTAATAAGATTGGGATAATTTTTTTTGTCTCTCACACGTGTTGTAGTTGCACACGTGTAAGATAATTATTTAAGTGAGACAATACAAATTATAATAAGATGTGATTATGTTTCAAGAAAAACTTGGAAAAGTGAGAGTCCAATCATCAGGTGTAATTGAAGATCTATAGGGGTTTGTTAAATATCATTTGAGGTACTATTTATCCATTTCTACATGAAAGGCACCGGTGTAGCCCATAACTTGGAAATATCTCATTCTTAAAGTGATTTCCCAATTCGTTTGTTTTGTAAGTTCTCTCTTATTTATTTGTGATGCTGAACATGGAGATGTAGTTTACATTCCACCCTCTTTTGCTAATTATAAGTAACAAGATGTGAGTTTGATTCCTCTAGGTGAGAGGGATGGAAACAACATTACAAGAAAAGTAGTTAAATCACACATAATCCCATTTTGTTACAAAAGTAAATGACCAAAAATTAGTATTAAAATCTCACACCCCAACTAAGGTTCACCCGGACTTAGGTTGAAACCCCACTTAAGAAAATACCTCCCTCCTTATTGATAAGAATGGACAAAAGAGAAGTGGTTCAAAAATATGTCTAGCAATAAATCTAACGTTTACCACCTATATTTTATATTTTATGACATTGGTGTTTATAGGTATTTTTTTTCAGATTATGCTTTTCAAAATTTCTCAAAATTTAATTCAATTACAAAATGCATGCTTAATAGAACAACAATTTGTGATCATATGAATCATGCATATTTATACCACTAAAATGTATATTTTTTTCCAGTTCACATAGTTATATTCCTTCTACCACTTTGTACATACATGACAAATGCATCTGTCGATTCATCACTTTTTGAAGAATCCCAAACGTCATACAATTCAACCATATGTACCCAATATGAATGGTACAACTAAATGGATGATTAGTAATAGATATATATCTTTTCATGGTAATTTTGCTTGAAGCTCTTTATACATATTCTCCGCCAAATCAGTCATGAATATTCTCTTCATTAATAAAACCAGTCACACTTGTGGGGAAGGGATCTGGACATTTTTCTAATTTTGTACATCTAGGAAACAATCAGTGGCGGATCTAGAGACAAGTGGAGACAGGTAAATGAATGTATATGTACATTGGTATTAAAATATATTTTTTAGTCCTAAATTTAACATGAATGATGGATTAGTATATGTACTGCACCACTGGTTTAGCAATGTGAGTTTGAGATTGGTATATGTACTGCACCACTGGTTTAGCAATGTGAGTTTGACTCCCATCTACAACATCTTGGCAAATTTGTCTCATAGCTCCAAAATTTCTATGGTGTCTCATCGAGTTTATATAAAAATCATACAAATGCATCATCACAAATTATAGGGTACTCTCTTGGATTAACAAAAGTCTATGGTGCTTCTTTCACTTAGAGTTGGAGTTGAACTCTTGTCTACTATATGTTATTATATTTTAACACATCTCTAAAGTTTCATTGGCTCCATGAACCATAAACTTATGGCTCCAAACTGGAAATAACAACAAAAACATGGGCTTGATATTATTACATTAACATATTATCAAAAAAATGCTTAAAAATATAAATTCAATAAAACTTGTTCTAAGAACAATGGGAATGAAATTTACATTAGCATGCTAGATTAGTTTATACCTACTTCTTAACATTTTTGATACAAGTTTGCACATTAGCATTCTAAGATGTACCGTCATTCCAAGATTTGGGCCATATCAAGGTTGAGACATATGGAACTGCAATTGCATGTGGCCTATAAATGACTCCTGGACAAAATTTGATTAGAGAATCTCTCAAGTCTTTAAGAAACCACAATGAACATACATAAAAATCACTATAAAATGATTTTTGCCAACATTCGTGATATTTTTTCCTACATGGCTCCACATCCGGCATCCATGATCTGGCTGTCTGAACTCGGTCATTGCCCACACATTGGGTGTCCCACTATCAAAGTTCTTGTACCGCACAACCAACTTTACACTCAACGGCCCTCCAACTTTCACTGTACCCACAATGACCATGTTTGGACACCCTATGTTGAAGATTTCATCACTCACCACATGAATGGGGGTGAAGGTAAGAGCTTCACTGTGTGCGTCAACTGAAAGAATAGAGTGGCCACAAGATGTGAGTGTCACCCGGTGTAATCTCCCCTCAACAAGGGTAGATGAACCATAAACTTCACATTCCAGATCACCTTTCACAACAGACCTCCACTCCCAGTGGCGGATGTTGGAGTGAAATATTGAGGGGGCCATAATGTACTATGAAGTAGTCTAGTGTATCTATTTCAAAATTTCAAAAATTAACATTCAAAGTAATTTTTTACTTCAAGGGCAATGCTAATTAGATTACAAAAGAAAATATAATGAAATTAATGACACAATATAACTCTAAAATGTATAAACATTGCATTTTTTTCTTTAATGTTCTTGGAGTCTAAAATAATAGAATTGGTATTGAATGACTTTGCAATCCCTCTTTCAATATGGTCAATGGATTTGTTCGCGAGAAATTCATCTTCTATTTTGTTGCATAATTTTGTTTAATAAGTTTCTTCACTGAGAATGTACGTTCTGTTGTGGCTATGGAAAATAGAAGAGTCAAAATTAGACGGATCAATCTATCAAGCAATATGTAGCAATATATGAATTTTGTCTTTTTCAATTTTTTCTAGAGCACAACATACATATAAAACAGTCAAAAGGTTCATGAAATCTAGATTGGTAGGAGCATGTTCCATAAAATGACAAAGTTAAAATGTCAAATCAAATTTTTCTTGATCATTGAAATCAGATGAGTAATACTTAAAAAAAGATAAACTTTCAACAGTTTTATCTTGTAAGTTATGCTACTGCGATGCAAAGTTAATATAAACAAAATTTCAACTGTTATAGAGACAAATAAACAAGTTATATAAAACCACAATATGATAAACAAATAAAATCAACGACAAGATGACTTACAAGATATTTCTATCAGTCCATGATACGTGGACGGTGAATAACGAAAAAAATCAACTAATAATTGGACATAAGAATCAACTTTGTTTCTCTTTGATCTGTGTTGTTGTGCACACCTATGTGTGTTCGAAAAAGATAGAGACAACTAATTTTTAAAGATTGTGTTGCTCGCTTAAACAATATTGAAAGTGGAGTTTGAGCAATGATATGAAACTCCGTTTCATAATATCCATACCTACAAATATCTAACAAGTCATGTTGATGCTTGTTTAACAAAATATGGAGTCTGACACGTTCAATTTTGGAAGTTTATGAATAGATTTATAGAGTCCAGTTATTTTCTTTATTTATGTTTGTGTTTTGGATAATGATAATGATCAAAAGACTAGAGGAGAGAGAGAAAAAAATACACTAAAAAATTAAAATAGAATAGGAATTGTAAAAGACAATACCATAATAAATCCTCTTTGTAATTGTAAAAGTAAATTGAACCGAAAAGAAATCTACGAGCACATTAAATCACTGAGTAATTGTCAAAGAGGAGTGAAAACGATAAATATTTTTATTGCATTATTTCACTTAGAAAATATAAAAGAACCATCAATGGAAACTCTTGGGGGAGCTTATCAAATAAGAAATTGTCAATGCAATAAAGTAGATTAATTAATACCTTTTAACCAAACCATATTCATTAATTTTAAAAAAATCAAAATGGAATAGAAATTGTAATAGACAATAAAACAAGAAATTCTTTTTATAATTGTAAAAGCAGCACAAAATGAAAAAGAATCAACAAATACATTAATTTAGCGAATAAATCTCAGAAAGGAGTTAAAACAATATAAAATTTTTATTGTATATTTAACTTGGAAAGTATAAAAGAACCATCAATGAAAAATTCTTGGAGGGGCCGTATCAAATTAGAAATAGTCAAATGCAATAAAGTAGATTAATTAATAACTTTAAATCCAACCATATTTACTAATTTTTAAAAATCTTGGAGGGGGGTGGCCCCTCCCAGTCTTACTAGAGATCCGCCACTGTCCTGTCCACTCCCATTTCCTTCCAAACAGTATACAAACTGGAGCATGGTAGAGATTTTGTTGATTAGGGGAGTAGACCAAATTGAACACCTTGTATGCCTTTTCTGTGGGGTCAAAGGCTAGGCCCATGTTACCATTTCTCTTCCACCACATAGTAGGTGGTTTTGCTAGGGGGTCATCTGGGAGAGCAGTGTAACAGCCTAGCAAAGGATTACAAACAAAAACTGGGTTGCCATTCCGATTTCCGACCAAGTAGGACGAGGCCATCGCACGAACCAGCCAATACAAGATGCTCGACAGAACAAAAGCTTTTTCACAAGACATGGAAACATGGCTTTTCGGTCGGAACGAAAGCACAATAGTGTTCGTCATGGCTGTTGCCTTCGGCGCAACAACCTTCTCCAGTTAACCGTGTACTGATATTGTGGCCTATAGAGGTTGGATCTTGTAACGGTAGACCAGGGCTGGGTGAAGAGTGGGCATAGGAGAAGAACCGTTGTTTTATTAGGGAGCACCAAGAGCAACACACATGTCTAGCCACAGTACCCAATGTGTGCATCGACAGTTGAAGAAGAATATTTGAGAGGAAATCCTCCGGTAGATCATCTATCCGACATGTAACACACGCACTGCTGGTAGCGCAAGATCCACCATTGACCTGGTTTGAAACATCATCGTTGTTCCTCTCCATAAAACTTTTGTGCATAGAAGATACACAAAATAGAGCATGGCTTGACAACTGTGGTTTTTCTCTTTAGGCGGTGCCTTTTTGCCTTCCGTATCCAAAGATATATAAGGTTACTCGAGGAAGGTACTTCTTAGAACTACAAGTTTCAAAATAATGAAATTATAGACTTATGTAAATGTTTTTCTTAACAATGCGTGCATTGACTTTGAAGTAATATTGTAAATGTATACATTCTCTATTTGTATATTTCCTTTTTGGTATCTTTTTCTGCCTCATGTTTATGTCTTCAACTATTTGTATCACTTATTCATCATTCTCCAAAAATATTACGCTGTACGGAAACAACTAATTCTTTAAAAATATTTACAATATTTCCCATATTTTCTTCTTGAAAGTTCCCCATATTAACATTATTGAATAACAAAAAAGTCATATCAAGCAACGTAATGGGATAAATGTATCGCACTAGATTAATAAGTTGTTTCACTTACATATGTGCAAATGAGACAAATACTACTTTTTCATGCATCACATCACGAAACAAAGGAATACATTCTTTTGGATCATAGGAATACATTCAACAATGATGGTATTTGACATGGCAAACTAATCACGTGATGAGGTTTATGCAATTTTGTCGTAATTGATACATGCTTTGATTATATAAAAAGATGAACCACATCTGAAATAATGTCTTCATAGCAGCGCCTTCCTCATTTAAAAATGTAACAACCGCTAGTCCAACAATGATTGACAATTAGCAAGATGAGAATTAACAAATCGAAGTTTACACATTCAAAATCACTGCTAAGTTAGGGTAATGTCTAGTCCCCTATATAATTAACAATGAAAGGTTTATATTCACTCAAATAATGGTACCAATTTAAGGGATTATATCGGAAGTATAATACTATTGGGTTTACATGCTCCTTTCATACCATGCCATCATGAAGCAAAATGATCGTAAAAAGGATCACTAAAAAGATATACAATGGTAAGAAATTAGAGCATGACACAAACCTTAACATGTGAGCACTCAAGAAGAGACCTGCAACCATTTCACATAGTAGTGGTGAAGACTAAATGATAGGGTAAGTTATCCTTATTATTACACACCAATAAGAGTACACGATGTGGAGTTTTGGATATTGATATGGCTTTGGAAGTGCATATTCATTTATAGTAACACATAGGGAACACCGAAGAGTACTTTTACAAATCAGAACTACATTTCCACTCAGTTTTGGGGAAACTCTTTTTATTGAAGAGTTTGATGAATAAAGCTTAAATATAATTTTGTTGACCAACAAATTGGAATTCAATCCAATATTTAAGGTTGGTTATGAAAAAGAGTTCTATTTGTACAGTTTTGTGGAAAGGGGTACATCATAATACAAAATTTTTCTGACAAAATCCTCAACAAGTGGATTTGTAGTATCTGTGAAATGTTAGTGTATTGAACACAAAGAAGAGATATCATACATTGGCAGAGGGAGGATGGGACACAGTGGGGTGAATGCCCCCCTCAACTCTTTGTCTAAATAGTAGAAGTACATATCCTATTTCAACTCCATAAAATTGATTCAATAGAAATACTAAACTTTGATCATAAAATACTCTAAATAATTGACTCAGAAAAGGTAACTCCAAAAACCACTCCATTCAATATACATTAATTCTAGAAAATTAAATTATTTTGACTAGAATATTTTTGGTTGTTTCTAGAAAATGTGGCAAGAAAGTACATAAGAAGCTTATTTTTCTCACAAACAGAATTCAAGCAATTGAATTAGAAAAAGTATTCCATCTTTCATTTTATAAATACACAATTTAGAAAATTAATTTATGCTAACTTGACTACCCAAGGCTGTTTAGTTTCAACAAGACCCGTGTGAGGAGGTCTATCAAAAGCATGCTTTTCTCCACAATACATACATGACAAAGTGGATGAAACAAAAAATTGAAAAGATTGTATATTGTATTAGTACGGAAATAAATTTGTTTAGTACAATTTGTAACAAATGGTTAGGATCTAAATAAACATATTTAAATATTCTGTTTAGGATTTAGATATATACAATGTAAAATCAACCATTATCTTGTGGTTTTCTCAACCTTTATAGTATAAAAAACTATATTTTCAACTATGCCCTTAGTTTTGACTCTATTTTCTGCCAATCACATAAAACTAGGGATGATAATGGTAGAAATATGGTGCGATATATGTCAAAACCACAACCACACCATGAAGTAAAACCAAACACCATATCTATCATGGTAAATAATATGCAAAACTAAATCCATACCAAGAAGATACCATTGGATTCTAGGCAATGATGAAGAGATATGATGTGTATACTTGACATACCTATTATGTATCTATCCAGGCTACATGATAGTTGTAACATACTAGATCCCAAACCCTACCCTAGAAGTTTGATCTTTTGGACGTAGCCAAACAAGGTTGAGGTTAGACCTAAAAGATGTTTAATATAACCCTAATGAGCTAATGTATGTATAAATAACCTTAATTTAACCTAATGTTCTAACATTAATCTTAGGTTAATAATGGATACACAAAATATGCCACATAACTCAATTTGGTGGCAATACGAGGAAAGGGAACTTAATTAGATGAATATTTTAGATAATGGGCCGTTAATGGACCATATGACATATCTCATAAAAAGAAGTCTCAAAAGTGGAAACAAACTTCAAATTCATAATCTACATATCAAAATTAGCCTACATTTCAAATTTCATCTAATTTGGACAATCTTGATATATTAGGATAAGTTTAGGAGAGAGAAAATGAGTAAAATGCATAAGTAATGAATAATGTGATTATATAACTTAAAAAGATGGAAATAATGGTAAATTCATATTAAACACATCAAAGATAACTTGTGGATGAAGTTTGGTCATATTTGGATGTTGTTCGTGCAAGTTATGCAATTTTAGGCACATTCTGGACTTTTTTACAATTTATCCAATTGGGAGGTTTTATTTGAAAATTGTCACATGCATTATAATACTTATATATTCACTTACCATTCTCAATTTTTTTAACCATAGGGCACCTAGTTGCACCTTGTTTTGAAGGTGTTTCTCTCCAAGGGCATTTTAGGGATTACCCTCTTTATAAATGAGCTTATCTTTAGAAGCTATCAACCAATGGGGTTGTTTCTTTGATTAGAGGTCGGTGGGGATGGCCTAGAAGCATCCATGAACTAAAATTTGATATGCAATAAGCCTCTATGAGCATTCCTCTTTCATGGCCATGAAACCCTAGGCTAAGGACACATGGAAAGTTCCATGGACACCTCATGCTTGCTTCTTCCTTGTCCATAAAGGTTTGCATGTCCATGGGCACCCTTAGCATTGGACACATGGAAACTAAATGACACCTCATGCTTGAATTATTCCTTATCCATAAATTCCTACATGACCATGGACACCCTTATTCATGGACACATGGAAAGTCCCATATACACCTCATGCTTGACCCCTTTCTTTATAAAGCCATATCTACCCCTTCCCACCTCCCAATTCGAAAAATCTTGCTCTCCTTCTCTTTACTTCATCTTAGAGCATCATTCCTACTATGTTTTGCCACTATGATGCTATCCTAAAGTAAAAGAAGGTGCCTACCTTGGTGAAGAAGGCTCCTAGGGTTCCAAATTTTCTCTATCTAGGGTTTCTAAAACTCCTCCTTGGTGATTTTGACCAAAACTAGTAAGTTTCCTCCTTTCCTTTCCTATTTTCATATTGTTGGTCTTCATTCCACCTTCTTATAGGTCATAACCATGGACTTACATGGTAAAATCCCACCTAAATCCCTTAAACACCCCATCTCCATGTTCTTTTGTTAGGATTTTTCACCTCTAAGGTGGAGAAGGTGCTTTTTGCTCGAGATAGGAGCTTTGTTGGAGAAACCAGCCTCTCTAGCTAGAGAAAATTGATACTTGGACCTATCCACCTTCCCTAGAGGTTCTTTGGAGACCTATACTTGGATCTAGAAGTGACCTTGGATTGTTAGACTCTTAAGTTAAAATATGTTTGCAGACCCAATTATTCATATTGAGCAATTTCTCTCTCTTGTTGTATGTTTGCAAACCACATTATTTTTGTTGAACAATTATCCTATATTATTATTTCTCTTGGTCCTATGGACATTAACCTACACAATATCATGTCCTTTTGGAAAATATGCTTCATGTAAAATATCTTATTTGTTACTTGTGATCATGTTTGGATATTCTCTTGCCCCTTTATTATGCTTTGTTCATGTTGGAACTCTATATGATGACATGTGATATCTTTTTCCCACTTGTGAGGTGGATGTATATGTTGGTCACTTTGTGGTCATTACTTTGTATAATCTGACTATACTTTCTACTTGCCTCTCTATTAAACATGTTATGTGAATCAGTAGCACTAGAATAGTGTAATTGCATTGGTTTTGGGAAGTATGCCCGTTTTATTATTGGGATGGAGGTGATGGTGCCCCATACTAGGGTTTCAAGTTTGTGAGGCTTGGCCATGTTATATATTTGGGAGTTTGGTAGTATGTCATTCTCTACCAGGTTTCAAGTTTGTGAGACTTAGATGCCTTTGTCTTTATGTTGTTCTAGGGCTATGTTTATCTCACATACATGCAAGTTGTTATGGGTTTTGTACCCAAAGAATTATGTGTGCCTTTGTGGCACGACTTTTATTATTGTTTTTATGGAAAGTATCTCTTTTGTTATTGCAAATCATTTCTCTTGATACACACTTGGGTTTTCCTTATCTTTTTCATGGGAAGCCTTTATACTTTGATGTCCTTTATTCCATCTATTGCTCAATTTCCTATTTAGTATGCACATACCAACCTTTACTGATGTCATGTATTTTCTCTTCTTGCTGGGTAAGATTCGAACCCTAGGTGAAGGACTTGTATAATAAGGCATGAAGTTTTGGACTAGCTTAAGGAGTTAAAGCTTGAAGACAAAGTTTTTATAGTTTAGATTTCCCTCTACTTAGATCCTTATGTTGTATCATACATGTAAACCATTACAGGATATTATCATGTACTTTTGTAATCTTTTGTGAAAATTGAATATAATCATTTTTTAATTCCACTGATACACTTCGGTTGTTTTGAATACCATTTATTGAAGTTTGAAAATTTACACCTATTTCAACATACCTTTGAGTGTGTTTGGAATTGATGTTTTATTATTCAAAATTTTTTAGTAGGGAGTGGATCCCCCCTCTCGGGTCCCACTCCTTACAATAGTTGTCTTCTAGGGAAATGAGTTTATAGTCCAAAACTCATATATGACACAAGTAAGCGGAGAAAGCACAAAAAGTATGGGAGGAACAATGGGTTCTGAAAGGAGGAGCGCTCTGAGAGGGCATAACTAAACCAATACCTAATAATCACACAGACATAAAAGGTAGTAGTATGGTTGACTAGAAGGGAAATGGGATGACAATTTCTTTAAGGAATGGTTTCCCTAAGACACAATAAAACACAAATTTGAATATCAAGGCCCAAATTAAATGCTCTTTGCCAGACGTCAAAACATGGAAGAAGACTGTCAATGGTATGTATTCTTCCTAGTTGGCATATAATATCCTTCAGACTACAAAAGAAAGAAAGAGATATGGGGAGTGGAAGATTATCTGAGGTACTAAAGTAGCGGATAGGGCTGAAACCTTCTTGTGACAATTGAGTCACAATGCCATTCCAAAATACTACACAACAGTGAAGAGGAAGATAACGACTATTGGTATGTGCATCAGATGCAACAAGCAAGAGGAGATTATCCTACATGCCATGAGAGGTTGCAAATATGTAAAAGGCATATGGCTGGAGCTGCTATTAGATGTCAACATGAACAAGTTTTAGAATGAGTTGAATCTTACAAATTGGCTGAGCCAAACTTGTGAGGAAAAACCATGCATGTTATGACCATATTAATTTCCTCCCAATACATTTGGAAGTGCATAAACATTTGAGTTTTTGAGAAGAAATCTAAGAACATAACTCATTAGGTCAATTCTATAATAGAAGAGACCAAGATGAATGATGAAGCCCAAAATTCATTCTCCTCATCTAATGGTAAGGCACATGTATGATATTAGCAAAGACCTCTAGAGGGGAGGCATCAAAAGTAACACATACACGACTCTGAAGGGGAAGAGATGCACCATAGTTGTAGTAGCAAGGGACATCATCGGATCATGGTAGGGAGAAATAGGCTATAACATGATGGATAGAGGTGTCCTAGAAGTAGAGTTACATGACCTGAACCTTGCGTTAGAAGTGGCAGAAAAATTCAAGTTTGTGGAGGTAGTGGTTGCAACTTCAAGCTAGGTCATGACACGCATGATCAATGAGGGATATGGATCAAACCCCTTGTATGCTAACTATATAACAATTATCCAAAGGGGGATGAATGAGTACTGGAAGGTGGTGTTTGAAAATTTAGAAAGGAAGATCTCTAAGGAACAACTTAAAAGCAAAAAATTGACTTTCTACCTAACAAGACCCCCAACATGTTATTAAACTTTCTCCTAATGAACTATATAATGGTAGTAGTACTACCATATTTTATTATTCACATTTATCCAATTTTTGTATTACTTTTATGAATTTTCTTACACGAGGAGGGCGAGATGAATAAATTGCCTTGTGAATTCCCCAAAAATAGATTATGTTTTTTAGTTATGTAATGTATCAATATATCCAAAATATTATTAGTTTGATGTGTTTTATATATTAATTGACAACCACCAGTGTTATATGTAATTGTTCCCCATCAAGATCTGGTTGGCTGCACCCCTAGCACACACTAGTTTTCTAACCACCATACACGTGTTATGTCAATGCCAAACTCACATTTCCAAAGTCAGGTGTAAATCCATTGTTGTTGTTATTGTCACCTAGTCCTCTAAGCAACACGTTTTAGAACTCACCATCTCTTTAGAGAAGTTGTTCATCCTCAAGCCTCTACACAAGGACCTCATAAACTATCCACAGAGATGTGGGATCTCTTAGTGCACGAGCTTGTCCACCAAGGGGAAGTGGAAGTAGAGTTGTCAACGTGATAGTGTTGCTTGCTCCTCTACAACTCCTACTATTGGCGTTGTCCTTGTGGTGAGTTTCTATCTCTCAGAAATTGGAGTCAACTTGTGTCTTGATGTGTGTCTCCCCTTCAATGTCCACCTCTATATACAGGAGAGGCCAGGATCAGGGTTTCACGACATCCCAATCTTGGTCTTAATCATAATGCACAAATAAACTTAAAATATGAAAAATATAATTTCATCCATCCAATTTATTGGGACCTCCAGTCAACCAGTTGGATAACTTCAAAAACTCCAATAATGATTCTATCGACCAATGTGATTTCTAGTTTGGTCTACTTCCTATTTCCCTTTGCTAGCTCAAAGTTGATTAATTGATCAACTAACTGGATTAATCAAATAGTTGGTTACTATTCCAAAAAGTGATCACTCGATCGAATGTCACTCAAATGATCGATTGAACCTACCCATCCAGTTGATTGATTAACATGTTCAGTTGACCGACTTAGTTGGAAATTGTCTCATATATTATTTAGAACCATTCTAATTATGTATTTAGTTGCAAACTTCTTTTCCCTCTTCATCCTTATGCGTGTGACCCCGTAGGTTCTATATTTTGTTAGAAATGATGTCAAAAACCTCACAAGCAAAGAGAAGCATCTATAAACATGCCAACTCTACTTAAGTAACTGAAATAAGTTGACACAACTTAAACATGTAGTTTATCAATGTTACAATTTTTAGTTATATGACACAACAATAAGAGTATGTGATGTGGAATTTTGGGTATTGATATGGCTTTGGAAATGCATATTCAATTATAGTAATGCATAGGGAACACTAAATGATACTTTTCTAAATTAGAACTAAAGGTCCCACTCAATTTTGGGGAAACTCTTTTCATTGAAGAGTTTATGCATTAGGTTAAAACATAATTTTATTGATCAACAAATTAGAATTCAATCTAGTAGCTACAGTTGGTTATGAAAAAGAGTTCTATTTGTATGGTCTTGTGGGAAGGGGCAGATCGGAATACACAAATTTTGCTGACAAAAACCCTCAACTAGTAGATTTATAGTAGCCTTAGAATGTCAGTCTATTAAACACATAGAAGGGATATCGAACATCAATGGAGGGAGAGTGGGGCACACTGGGGCAAGTTCCCCCATAACTCTAGAAAGTTTTCTAGGAAGCTGTAGTACATGTGCCATTCGACTCCATTAAATTAATTTAATAGTATGCTAAACTTTGACCATATAGCACTCTAAGCAATTGACTAAAAAAAAGGTAACTCCAAAAATCACTCCATGCAATATATGTTAATTAAAGAGAACTAAATTATGTTGACTAGTATAGCTATGGTTGTTTCTACAAAATGTAGCGAGAAAGTACATTAGAAGCTTATTTTTATCAAAGATATAATTCAAACAATTGATTCAAAAAAGGTATTCCAACTTTTATTTTGTAAATACTCAATTCAAAAGTTTGAACTGTGCTGACTTGACTACCTATAAGTATTTAGTTTCAATGAGACATGTGCAAGGATCTCTATCAGAAGCATATTTTTCTCCATAATATGTGCATGACAAAGTGCATAAAACAAAATATTGAAAATATGGTATTGCGTATTTGTAAGAAAATAAATTTGATTAGTGCAATTTTTAAGATTGGGTCTTGACTGTGGTTAGGATATAAATAAAATCTATTTTAAGTATTGTATTTAAGATTTAGATATATATTTTAACACAATGTGAAAACAACCATTATCTCGTGGTTTTCTCATCCCTTATAGTATCAAAAACTATATTTTCAATAGCAATCTGAATTTTGGACTTTATTGTATGCCAACTACCCTAATATAGGGATGAAAATGGTGCAAATAGGGTGAGTCTATATCAATATATTAATCAAACCATGAAATAAAACCAAAGACCATATTTATTGTGGCTTTTAATATGAGAAACCATATTTGCACCACAAAACACCATTTGATTCCAGGTAATGAGGAAGAGGTATGATGTGTATAGAGGCATACCTGTTACATATCTATCCAGGCTACATGATATATATCTTCTAGGGGAATGAGTGTATCGCCTAAAACTCATATATTACCCAAGTAAGTGGAGAAAACACAAATGCATGGGAGGGCCAGTGGTTTCTAGAAGGAGGAGTGTTTCAAGAGTTCATAACTAAACCAATACATAATCATCTCACAGACCCGAAAGGTAGTAGTATGGTAAACCTAGAAGGGAAATGGGATTACAATTTCTTGAAGGAATGACTCCCTTAAGACACAAGTAAAACAAATTTTGAATATCAAGACCCCAATTAAATTCTCTACTCCATACGACAAAACATTACAATTTCTTGAAGGAATGACTCCCTGAAGACACAAGTAAAAAAAATTTGAGTATCAAGATCCTAATCAAATTCTCTACTCCATATGACAAAACATGAAGAATACTGTCAATTGCATGTATTATACCAAGTCAACATATAATATCCTCAAGAATACAAATGAAAGGAAGATATATGGGGAGTGGAAGATTATATAGATTCCCAAAGTGGTGGCTATCATTGAAACCATCACGTGGCCATTGAGTCAAAATTCCATTCTAGAGAACTATACACGAATGAAGAGGAAGATGACCATTGTTGGTATGTGCACTAGATGCAACAACCAAGAGGATACAATTCTACATACCTTGAGAGATTGCAAATATATAAAAGACATCTGGCTGGAAATGATATTAGATCTCAACATGAACAATTTTTAGAATGAGTGGAATCTCAAAATTGGATCAATTGGAACCTATCAAGAAAAACCATGCCTACAATGTCCATATTAATTTCCCGATGGTACATTTGGAAGTGCATAAACATTTGAGTTTTTAATAAGATAGCTAAAAGCATAACCCATTAGGTCAATCATATCAAACAAGAGGCCAAAATGAGTGATGAAGCATGGAATGCATTACCTTCATCCAGCAGAAAGGCACAAGTGGAGTATTGGCAAAGACCTTCAAAAGGGAGCATTAAAATTAACACAAACATGGATCTGAAGGGGAAGAAATGCACCATAGTATAAGTAGCAGGTGAAATTATCAAATCATAGAAGGGAGGAATATGTCACAACATTTTGGCTAGAGGAGTCCTAGAAGCAGAGCTACATTCTAGGAACCTTGCCTTGGAAGTGCCAAAAGAACTCAAGTTTGTGGAGGCGGTGGTTGCAAATGCTATCCAGGTTGTGACACACATGATAAATGAGAATTATGCCTTGAACCCTTTGTATTCCAACTGGATCTTATCTAAAGGAGGATACATGAGTACTAGAAAGTGGTGTTTTGTATATCAAGAAAGGAACACGGTGATTGATTAGATTCTAAGGAACACCTTGAAAACAAAAACAATCTTTCTAGATATATAATACCCCCAACATTATATTAACATTTGTCCTAATGAACTTTATAATGGTAGTAGTACTATCTTATTTAATTATTCACATTTATCCAATTTTGTATTACTTTTATGAATTTTCTTGCTAGAGGTGGGTAAGTCGTATAGATAGCCTCATGATGTCCCCAATAAAAGATTATGTTTTTCATTATAGAGAGTATTAATATATCAAAAATGTTATTAGTTTGATGTATTTTTGATACTACTTTACCACCACCAATGTCATTGTATTTTTCCAAAAATTCTAGTTGATCAGTTATTTTATATGTAATTGTCCCTCCTTCAAAATGTACTTGGATCCACCCCTGCTATGGAATATACCTTACCACACACTAGTTTTCCAATCACTAGATACATCTTATGTCAATGTGAAACTCACATTTCCAAACTCAAATAAAAAGTTGTTGTTGTTGTTATTGTCACATAGTCCTCCCAAAAACACCCTTTTAAACTCACCATCTCCTTGGAGAAGTTGTTTATCCTCAATCCTCTACACAAGGACCTTGTACGCTATCCACACTGTTGTCGGATCCCTTGGTGCACCAAATTTACCACCAAGGGGAAGTTGAAGTAGATTGTTGGCGTACTAGAATTGCTTACCCCCCTACAACTCCTGTCATTGATGATGTCCTTGTGGTGAGTTTATCTCTCTCAAAAAGGGAGAAATTTGAAGTCAACTTTTATCTCAATGTGTGTCTCGTATTGGGGTCCAACTCTATATATAGGAGAGGTTAGGATCCGGGTGTCACGAACACCTAATCCTAGTCTTAACCATAATGCACAAACAAAATAAACATATGAACAATATAATTTCATCTATCTAGTTCATGGGACTCACAAGAATCAGTTGGATAATGTCGACAACTACAATTCCAATTCCAATTCTATCAACGAATATGATTTCTAGTTCCATCTACTTCCTATTTTACTTTCCTAGATGAAAGTTAACCAATCAATCAACTAACTGGCTTAGTCATTCGGTTGGTTACTTTTCCAAAAAGTGATCACTCGATCGAATGTCATTGAAACAATTAAATGAACTACTTATATAGTTGATTGATTAACATGTTTAGTTGATCGACTGGGTTGGAGATTGCCCTATACATAATTTAGAACCATTATAATTATGTATTTAATTGTAAACTTCTTTTCCCTTCTACATACTTATGTTTGTGACCCCATAGGTTCTACATTACGTTAGTAGTGATGTCAAAAAGCTCACTAGCAAAGATCAGTATCTAGAAACATGTCATCTCTACCTAAGTAATTGGAGTAAATTGAGACAAATTTAACATGTAGGTTATCAATGTTACTATTGTTGGTTATATGCCTTGAAAGATATCACATGAAAATTGTAAAAGGCATATTATTTTGGAGTAAATTGAGATAACTATAACATTTAGGTTATCAATGTTACCATTGTTGGTTATATACCTTGAGAGCTATCATGTAAAAATTGTAGAAGGGATATTTTTTACTTTATTTGATATTAATAAAAGTAATTACACACTTATTATTATTTTCCCATATTGAGATAATAAATTAACTTACTAATATCCGAAGAGTGTTTTAGTTGATGCCATGTAGTTTATGCTAAGGACCTAAACTTAATCATATGTATGATAAGAGCATTCATTCTTGTTACATCCCTAGTTGGTTATAATTGTGGACAATATAGGATAATACACAAGGCCAACAAGTATGGTGAGTATTAACTATGTCTCTTTTATCATGATATTGGATATCAACTTAGATACATGGGTACTTGTTAGAGAAAAAGGTTTATTGGACAAACCAACCTTGAGATTAATACATGGAAGTCATGTAATGACATGGAAGAGTCATATACCAATGTGACAATGGTTAATGTGATCCATAGATCTGAATTCACTACAATAAGAAATATTATTCTGTGCACTTTAACACTAGCTGGCGTGCTCTAAATTATGCGTTGCCAAAAAGTATTGATTGAATACACTATGACACATGGGGCATACTATGAGGGGTGTAAATGGAATTTGTACCTCATTTAGAGTGATATCACGATCACTTGATAAGAGAGACTATGAAATGCATGTCCATGCTCATTGCATCAATATATGATAATGAGCTTACATTATCTCGAATAGTCTGATATAGTTACAAGGAACATATATTTAATGTTAAGAGGATGACATTCCATGACTCAGTTTCAATCTAGATATCTATGACAAATGAATTATATGGTTATGGAAATACTAATCACATTTACAGGTTGTAGTTGTTCTGCAACTCATTACTATTACTTGCATGGCAATGATGTGTGTCTAGACACTAATTTTTGCTTGTGTTATTTTAAACATCACTACCAACGTAACCAAGAACCTACTGGGTCACACACATAAGGATGCATAAGATTGAATCTTTCAATCAAACATATGATTAGAATGATTGTGAATCATAAATCGGTTGATTAACCCATTGGCCAGGTGATCAAAATGTTAGATTGGGCAATTAGATGATTGGGTCAATAGATCAATTGATTATCAATTGATCCGCTAAGTTTTTCACTAGATTTCTGAGATTAGGCGATCGACTTTTGATATTGAGGGACTTCACTTCAACATGTAAAGTTGTATTCAGATCTAGATCTGAACTCTCATGATTGGCCGATCTAATTCTAAGATGAGGCAATCAGGGAGTGAGATCAGATGCTCTATAAATCCGATTGAAATGTCAACCCTATCTGAAATTTTCATCTCTGTAATGTTTCCTAAATTGCAAATAGGAAAGGGATTGGAATTAGGGATTTCCAAACCCATGGATCTCCTATATAAAGAGGGAACATCCCAAGGATCTTGAAAACTCTTTTAGTATAAGTTGTCTGCCAAATTTGGAGAGAGAAATAAACCCAAATGGACTGCTTCCAAAGAAAGGAGCAGAAAGGGAGTTATGAGATGACCATAACATTGAAAACTTCTATTTTGCTTAAACTTGGTGGTCAAGGTGGTGCACCACATTTTCCCCTCATCCATTCAGACAAAGTAGAGGCAAAAGCATACTTGTGGAGGCTATTGGAGAACACATTCTACAAGACAACATTAAGTTGCTGCTTGGTGGAAAATCCATATCTATTGGTGATCTATCTAGATTTCTTAGTTGCTATTTTGGATCTAGATCACAAGGATTAAGTTTTTCACTGACATAAAACATGTCTACTTGTTGTGTAAGTAGTGTGTGAAAAGGCATCACCTTCATCACCTTTTATATCTTTTATTCACTGATATTTTATAGCTACAACAAATCCAACTGTTTGAGTAGAAAGGAAATAATTTTTTTGTTCCCTTGTGCCCCTTACCTAAAACCAAAAAACATGATCGTATAGTCTGACTAAACTTAATGTAGTGTAAGAGGAAGAAGAAAAATGTGGCACTATATAATATTACACTGAATGACGTAAATTTTTTGTATGTTGTAAATGCTAGAAATAAGATGTTCATATAGATAAAGGTGGTAGAGAGTTAGTAAAACATCCTCCAATAGTATTCTACTTATTAAAGCAAAATAGTTTCTTATAATATATGTGCTAAACACTCTTAGATGGGGGTAATAGATATGATACTAAAAGGAAGGTATGGATATGAGAAAATGGGGTGGGGGTTGACATGTCCCCCCTCCCCTATTATGACAATAAGATATGGTTAATATCAGGATAAAAAAATCTAGATTTTCTCACGTGTGATAGATGGAGATGCCAATGAGAAAAGCTTAAGTGATACAACAAAACTATAATATGACATACACTCATAACCCAAATATATTTATATAAAACTCGGCCAAGGGAGAGTTCAATGAGAACATCTAATCGAAGATCTTCAGAAGTTAGTGAAATATTATATAGTGGTACTATCTATATATGTAGTTAAGAGAAATACTAGGATTACCCACTGCTTAGCAAAGTCTCATGCTTGCACTTAATTCCCCAAATCCTATATGTAATTAATGCTGTCTTGACATTTGTGATCTTTAATATAGATATGTAATTTCAATTCTAGATATGATTGTATATTCTAAAATATGAAGTTTTCGATTTTTTTTCTTGAAAAGAGGAAGACAAAATACAACATTACAATATGGTGGTTAAGGAAACATGTTGTAGAATCCCACTTTTTATAAAAGTATCTTAGCACATCCAATATTAGTTTTTCATGATCTGACCAAGGCTCGCATAGGATTGGGTTGAAACTCCTCTTTGGAAAATACTTCCTACCTTAATTGATAGAATGGATTCCATGCAAGTGACTTTTAAACATTGATAAAGACATAAAGGAATCTAACATATTATACCTTCATTTTTGTTGTATGGCATTGCTGTTAGAAAATAAATTACATAAATATTCTTTTCAAAATACCACAAAATTCACCACCTCTCTCAAGTGCAATCTCAAGAAAACAAGTGTTTATGAACATATGAATCAAGATAAAATAAGAAAATGTGAAAAGTTTTTTCACTTACTCAAATTTTATTCTTTCTTCCACATTGTATATTACATACAAACTATACTATTGAATATGACACTCATACTTTTACGAAGAATCCCAAATAGCATGTTTCAACCATGACAATTCATATCAATGGTACACTAAAGTTGGCCGTCGCAAGTAAATTTATACTTATTCATGGTTAACTATTTCACCTTGTTACACTCATATGATATTTTGTAAGAGGTACCAACACAAATTATAGAACATGTCACCATTTTATGGAAGGAATATGGTCATTTTATTGATTCATAAATACCGTAAGAAAAACTATGGGCTTCATAGTTACTTAAATAGACCACAGAAGCACTTGTACACTTGCAAGTAAAAGAGAAATATCTTATTTCACTCTGTAGGAAAACAATGTGAAAGATTTTCATTGAGAAGACAAATTAGACATAATTTATCCAACCTCCCCTTACAATAGACATGAATAGGTGATTTTCACTTGAGTAATTTGTCTGATGTGGCGTTATGATATATATTTTTCAGAAAAAGGTATCTGAAAAATGAATATCATATTATTCAACTCCAAAATTATTGACCTAACTTCTTTCCTAAGGCATTATACTAATTTTTGTTGGTATGGATTGTATAATAGATGTTAAATTTTATCCAAAGGAGAATAAGAAAAATGACCACGGTGCATATATACTATTTTCTCAAGAACCCATGAATTTAGAATAGAAGTTGTGTATAGTAGGATTATAGATGAACATATTTTCAGACAAGACCATCCATAATACTAAAATTGAGTTATATTTATTTCCCCATCCCGATGGTGATGATATGATAAAAATAAATACTATCAAAGTCAACTTACTTGGTATCTCTCATATGCTAATGAAAAGAAAGAGTGCTTTTCCCATGCTATGAAATTTACTACGTGTATATGTTCTCTTACTTTGTTACTTTACTTGTAATGTGACATTTATTGCAAAAGATCCAAATTTAATGAACAGACTTGAGCATACCACATAATCAAACCCTACATGTGAAATGTCTACATATACATGTACCAAAATGAATGATGACTACTTTATTTCAATATAAGAACTGGGCAAATCTTGATTTTTGAATTAGTACTTGAATAATTCATATTTATTGAAAATTTAATACATGTAACATTTCTTAAAAGAAAGAGTTCTTCTTCCCATGCTATGAGATTCACTATATGTATATGTTATCTTTATTTTTTACTTTACTTGTAATGTGAGGTTCATTGCAAAAGATCCAAATTTATTGAATTGACTTAAGAACAATATGATCAACATATATACATACCAAAATGAATGAGCACGACTTTATTTCAATATCAAAACTAGGTTAATTTTGATTTTCAAATTATGAATTGAATAATTCATATTATTGATAATTCAATACATGCAACATTGCTTATTCCTTTGTATATCATCAAAACATAGGAATAATGTTAGTATATGTGCAAGTTATGTTTAGATAAGATGCATCCCACATAATAGAAGAGGAAGGTTTGTCATATATTCGTGCTAGGTTGCTGTGAACATCTACCAATCTGAAAAACTTCTTTAATATAAAATATGATGTCTACCTTTATAAATAATATGATTTCTTAACCCACTATAAAGAGAAGGAGGTGCAAACACTTAATGGACATATTTAGATAATGATCCTGGAGAGAAAGTGCATTAAATTTCAAGATTTCTACTTTGTCTCCAAAATTGTTCATATCCAAACTTCATGTTAGCATATCTTATAGTATACACTAATATTATTTTTATTTGGTCATTTGTGATCAATGAATGAATATTTGGACTTTGTTCCAGCTGATGAGGCTTCATCATATGTGCTATATTATCATATTGAAAATGTAGTTTGACTTTTTGTTTCCTGATGTCAGTCCTATTGATTGAAAGACATTATATGAGACCATCAACTTCTCATATACGTGGCATATAAAAACATGAAAAATATCTACATGAAGGTGGAAAGTTTTGATTTATATTATAAATTACCCATTATTAGATGACATCCCCTCATAATATACATGGATATGCAATGTGGTGTTGTTTAGTAAGAATATTATAGTAAAGGTACCCCATATATGATAATCACATTATTTAAAATAAGGATTATCTAATTGAACCTTCTTTTTCATGGAAATCCTCTTCTATTTGTTGGTATGGATCTTATGGTATATGTCATACAAATTTTCAACATGAGATGAAAATAATTTTATCGTGGAACACATATATAATTGTATTGGGAGCCTAGAAATTTAAAAAATGTTAGAGATGGTAGAGAATGTTGATCAACAAATTATATGAAAAGACAATAGGTAATATAATAATCAAATTATATACATTTCCCCGCTCCTCCATTGACAAGATTTTTTTAGGACACCCTTTAAGGTTAACTTAAATATCATATTTTACTTCCAAAATAAAATGGATGCTTCCAAAAAATTTGTAGACCTATTTGAATAAATATTCCGTGGAAAGTATGATATGAGGACCTACACTATCTTACAAAAAGAAACAAAAACCTAATTCACATACACATGATTTTAAAACATGTTTAGTTAAATAGGTTACAAAATAATGAAGCAGATACTAGAGGAAGTAAACAACCTTAAACAAAAACTATGAAAGGAGGATCTTGTGCTTGAAGGCTTGTCAAACAGAGTATCTCTTTCAAGGAAATGCTTTACCATAAAATGCATGCATTTCTTTGTAGATTTGGATCCCAAGATTCTTGCAACAGTTCTTAGCAAGCCTTTGATGCTAGCAGAGAACTATGTCAAACTCAAATGTTGGACATATTGTTGTTTACAAAAATACATAGTTTGAGTAAATTCTAGTACTCATCGAAATACTACAATAACGTATACGGAAAAAGGTGGTATATAAGTTAGTAATTATTGATCAAGGCGTGCAGAAGTGTTTCTTCAACACGGGGATGAGGGCATCAAACAAGTAGTGAGAACATCCCTTGATGTTCTTTGGAGGTGAATGAGAAGTCATCAATATCCTTCTTTACAAACTAGACTTGTCATTGTGAGAGTTGAGAAAGTGTATGATGATGGCCGATGGAAGGTATCACCAGTCTATGTCTCCTTTGAGATTAAGACCTTGGATCCTTGGTCCAGGTAGAAGCTTTATCAGTTGATGGGACATCAATCTATGGAAACCACCAAAGGGAAATGGAGAAGATGCTGAGTATGGATTACATCATCAATAATGGATAGGTTGTCCAGTCATTAGTGCATGTTTCATCAATGCATGGGAACAAAATGCTCATTAATTTTTGGGTGCATGCCAGTCATCAATGGATAGGTTGTCCAGTCATTAGTGCATGTTATTTGACCAAGCACCAATCGAAACCTAATTCCCTTTATAGTTCAGACAGAGGCATGTCATTGGTGCACATGCTTGGACAATCATTAGTGCATGTTTCATCAGTGGGTATTTATTGGCAAGATAAGTTCACTGACCCTTCATGCATTGATATGTGTAGTTTTATTTGGTGTTCAACCAATAGAAAGGTAGAATGAGCAATCTACAAGATTCTAGTAACATGCAAACCCTCTTGAGGGGGTATTGTTGTGTGGGCTAGGGCTGCCCGAATGAAGCTTGTGACTGAAGAAAACATCAATCAATGAATGGATGGTTCAATAAAAAGTCTGGTTCAATTTATCAAAAATTTCTTGTGACCACTAGACATATAGAAAGATCATTGTCTCCTATGTTGGTGCTCATGAATATCAATCAAATCACAGAAATCAAAGAATTGGACCAAACCTTACAAATTAACCTAAAATAAGGAAAAAAGTGGATGCTAATTCTAAGGTAAACCAAAGAACATGAATGAAAAACTAAGATGAAAATGCAACTAAAATTAGGATGAGTGTGCATTCATCAAATAACCCCAAACCTAAAGATTTCTTGTCCTCACTTAGCACAAAATCTAAAAATATAACCAAGTGAATACTTACACATGTGATTGCCTCACATTCACATTATACTAATTTCCCTACCACCTGATATGGTCCAGCTTCCCAACATCTTGAGATCACATAACACATTTTATTCATGTCTTCATTTTCATTTTTTCTTCAAAAAAGGACTTCTTCACCACTATCCCTAATACTATGCAGTCTAAGAGTTTCATGAGAGTTTAGAGAATCCCATAGAACAACAAGTATGCATATGTCCTTATTAAAATTAAACATTTATTGTGCCTCTAGATGGGAAATGGAGTGAAGATTGGGTGGGAAGGAACAATCTCTCCTCTATTCAACTTGAGATTGTGTTTAAGTGTGCTAATATATATTGGCTTTACCCAAAATATTAGCCTTTAAGGATTTTTAGATAGTCTTGGAGAATTGAATAGAGGTTTAATTTGGAAAGGTAATAATAAATAGTAGGGAGTCTCAAAGATAAAAACCAACTTGATTTTTGTAATCCTTGTACTACATCAGGTAATACACCAATTTTGATTAATTTTGAATTTTTTTATGCTCCTATTCAAATTGATAATAAAATGATTTAAATACCTTTGGTTTTCTATATAAAAATAATCCTAATCTATCATGATTTTGGCCTAACACTTTAATTTGTGAACTAATTCACGTAGCCGATACGTGCCCCTTTTCCAGTCAGATTTCGATCTCACGTTAGTGAGGCAGGGATTGTCTTCCTGCCTGAAGTCCCAGAGCCAAAGGGAATCCAACGTGTGTGAGAGCCAACCCTATTTTCCTCCTCACATGGATGCAACACAAGATAAATGCTCTGGAAGCTTTGCCTCTTCATCTAGTTTTGAACCAACCCAGATTCCACTAGACTCCTCTCCCTAGACACCTCAAATGGCGAGAATCCTTATCCCAATGTGATTCAAATCTTATATAGACCATCTCCCTAGATCTCGATATCTTTGAGCATCCACCTATATAAGTAGACCCCCAAAATTGATATATGTTCATTTCTCCTCTCTCTTCTTGCTTTGCTAGATCGTGTTCACTAGAATGTATTTTCCTTAGACACTACTTGGTCGGGCTTGTTGTCTCAGTCAACCAGACCACAAAAGACTCTAGAGAATGGTCAGAAGTGTCCCCTTGATCTCCACGACACTTCCTGGGTAGCCAATTATCTCTAAGAATGAGGTACGAGTATGTTCTTTTTCTTCATCTTGCTTTATGCAATTCTCAAATCCAAGAGGATTTTTGGGTTTTATCCATGGATTTCCCTCTATTTGACCACCAATGAGTTTGGGAGACCATCACATAGCATCTCAAATGATCAAATTTGCAATCAAATCACCTGAGTTCGATGTTTGTGTTTTACCTCCTTGTCCTCCATGACAGAGGGTGTTCTGTGTTCTCATTGTCACCCAACAACCTAGGTTTGGGTTTGTCGAGCTCGGAGGGGAATGAAAAACCCTCTGTCAATCTCATATTTTGCTAATAATGACTCAGAGTCATGTTTTGTTCCATGGGTTTTGCTCTGTGATCCGAGTGCTCCATCTTTGGTCTGAGAACGAAGAGGCCCTAATCGGGGTTAATGATTTTTTTCACAACCTGGGCAATTTGGACTTTTTGCATGTTTGGATGATATAGTTTGTACATCTAGTTATAGTAGGCTTAGTATCTAGGTGCCTGTTTGTTGTTGGTCCAGGGCAGAACATGCCCTGGTCTAGTAGGCATTATGTAGATTATACTTATATGTGGCTTTATAGATGTTCTACCCCACATATTATGTGGCTTTTTGTTTGAGTGCTCGTTGTTGTCTCCAGGATAAACTTTTAGATATGGCTTGATTTGCTAGATAGGACTTGATCATGCAACCTAGACTTCTCTTCATTAGGTGCTTTGTCAATGACCATACATTATGTAGGTAGAGAGAATGTATGATCCTTGAAAGAGAAGGTCTGGCCTCCTTTGATATTGATATAGTAAGCATGGGTTTCAATTGCATCAACAAATGTGTTGTGCTCCTCTCTTATGAAGTGAAATAGATGTGCTCGAAGTCTCAATCTAAAGAGAAAATGTATTCTTGATACTAAACCAAGTTTTGATGTCCTGCCTTCCAGTTGTTCTCAGATATCATAAGAAGGGAGTCACCATAGACCTATAACATGTGTCCCATACTGCCTAGCAAGTTGGAGTCCTAAGATACAAGCTTCATACTCAACCACATTATTAGTGGTGTTGAATTTTAAACCATCTTGCTACTAGTAGTTGTTCTCCCTAGGGGTTTTGAAGGACCACTCATATACTGGCCCCTTTGTAATGGATTGTTCCATCAAATCAGTTTGTCCATGGATCAGGCTCTACAAGATAACCTAATCAGGCATGTTATCCATATGTCTAGTTTGGTAACTCATAGTCATGTGTCACTTCTTCTGGGAGCAAGGAGTCTATTAGTTTATTGGTCAATTCTTGATCTTTGACTGCCTTCATTGGTAGATAGGTAATGTCAAAACTTTGATAGCATTACTAAACACATTACACATCATCCAATTAGGGTAGAGTGAGGGAGGGTCATTTTTGGAAATTAGATATAGAGGATATGCCATCAAATAATGATGCATCTCAATTGTTGCATGTATCAAGGTCAGACAATGTTTTTCAATTGTATTGTATCGAGCCTCGATGTTGTTGCACTCTTGTACAAACAATAGATGATGTGCCCACCATTGGTTGTTTATTTAATCATTACCCCTCCCATATATGTTTCACATACTGATCAACAAATGATGAGAGGGTACCCTACAATGCTAATCTCAACATTGGTGGATTGGTGAGGTAGTCTTTCAGCTTATGGAGAGCCTCCTCACATTTCTCATTCCATTACGAGTCTTAGTTCTTCTTTAGTAGCTTGAAGATAGGTTCACATATAGGTGTAGTCTTAATGATAATGAGAATGATATATTGGAGATGACCAATCATGCCTTGTATCTCCTTCCTAGATAGATCATGTTTTTGTGGGAGCAATTTTGGCTACTCGCTGAGTGACAATGTACCCCAATAAGTTACCATATGTAACCTTAAAGGTGAACTTAAGATGGATCAAGTGTAGGGAGAATATTAGTAGTTGTTGAAATAGCTTCTCGAGATTGATGATTCTGTCTATTAGACTTTTAGATTTGGTAGTGATATCAACCATGTAAACCTCCAACTTCTTGTGCATCATGTCATGAAAGAGAGCGACCATCACCCCTTAGATATGTAGCCCCAAAAATCTTGAGATCAAATGACATGACCTGATTGCAAAATATTTCCCATTTTGTGATGAAATGTGTCTTCTCTTTGTCTTCCTTGTCCATCTTAATCTAGTTGTATCCGGAGAACCCATCCTTTAAACTGATTAGTGCATGGATGGATGTCTTGTTGATGAGTAAGTCTATATGAGAAAGTGAGAAGTCATCTTTTGGAGATGACTTATTGAGATCATGATAGTGCACACACATTCTACCTTACTGTCCTTCTTTGGTTCTAGTACAATCATGGCGAGTAACATTACATAGTTGATTAGCTTTAAAAACCAGCATTGTACTACTTTTGAACTTCTTTTATGATCTTGAGGCTCCATTCTAGTCATAAAATCCTATCCTTCTACTTTATAGGGTGAATGCCATGATGATTGGTGGTCAGTGAACCATGATCGCTTCGTCCAAGACGGGCATATCGGTGTAGCTCCATGTGAACACGTCCATTTAGTGTCACATGATCTCTATCAACTAGTCATTTCTTCCTTGTGGTAGACATGCCCCTATTTTGAATTGGCATTTCTTAGAGCTTGAGTTGATTGACACGATTTTACCGTGCGTATAACGCAAGTGCACACGTCGAGTAATATAGGCCTTTGTGAGGCCCGAGTCGAACACAGGGACATTGAACTATCGGTATACTACTTACTAACTACTCGCGATCAGCTAGACCGATTAAAAGGTTTTGAGAGTTGATTGAAAAATAAAAGAAAAATAAAAGAAAACAAAGCAATCGATTAAATGTTGAGTTTAATCAATTTAGATGGGAATCTTTAGGATTGCGGTTTCACCGCATGTTCTCATTGTATTTATTTCTATATAGTTAATCAAATTCGTCTCTCATTCTGGGTAGTAGCCTTTAGTCAGAATTATTCACTGTCGTGATACAATTCACTACCTAAATCTAGGTCGGTTCCACGGTCGTAGTAACCTATACCCTAAACTAGGTGCATGAAGACCAAACTCTGGGTTTCCACCATTAACCGTACATCACCTTGTTCAAGGGATTTATTAATTAATGTGAATTTCGTCTCTTTTCAACTGTTAATTCTTCTTTCAAAGAAATTAAAGGCATTAGATTATCATTAAGGTGATCAATAATAATGATATAATGGAGAAAACGAACTCATACCACGGATTTAAGAGACAAAATATGAATTACTATGATAAAAATGTCATACAACAATTACCCGGGCTACTCCCGGTCCTAAAGACAAAGGGGATTAGCCCCGCATGTTCATCTCAATGAAAGACATGATGGAGGAAGGGGAAAACATGGAGAAACGTGAATGAAAGTGATGTAAAACCCTGAATGGAGGAAATCCAAGCATTCCTTGATGTAGAGTGCACGATCTACAGCCTTCCGGTGGTGGAAAATGTCTTCTGCGGCTCTCAGAATGATCAGGGCATGATTCTGGACTCCGTTCTCCTCTCCACACCTCCTCGGGACTTGTGCAGCAGCTAATGACGTGATGCCCTGCTTAGGGCCGCCGTCATTAGGTATATGGACCACTTTTGTTCGCCAAAAGATCACCACCGTCCGATCAAGATCGATATGAAACAAAACATATCCTGACGGTGTCGATACCATCGATGCGGGTTGATGGTATTGACCCCTTGTAGTGTCGGTTTTATCACCAATCTGTCGTTGAAGCTGTGCAATGTCGATAGTATCGACTGTTGTGTCGATAGTATCGACCGGTTGATTACTGGCTCGCTGTAGGCATCTCGCTACCATCGATCTCCCAGTCGATGGTATCGAGTCATCTTGGCTCCTTGCGGCTGTCTCACTGTGACTGTGTCGATACTATCAACGGATGTCAATGGTATCGACAGCTGTGTATATGCGTTTTTCCTAAAATTGCAAGACAAAACCGAATCAGCTATGCTAAAACCCATTATTATGATCGTTTATAATAAAAAAGACAAAATATGAGAGATTTGATACATAATGAGATTATAGACTAAAGAGAATTAATCATGCGATACTAACCATAAAAGTGACTAATAAACACATAAAACACATGTAAAACAAGTCTATAAAAGAGACTCAAAATCATCGCATCAAACTCCCCTAAGCTTAAACATTGCTCGTCCTTGAGCAGAAGAACTATAGAATAAAATTGCGAGGGTCAACTAAAGAACATATTATCATAAAAGACATTGCCATATGATCCCCGCCAGACATTCACATACCGCCGCTCACTAACCGCGGAATGGTAATTACCCTCTAGACGACAATGATCATCAATAAGAGATATCCCCCCAAGATTGATGAACACTATCAAATAAGGCAGTTAAAATAATAAAATCCTCTGGTTCAGGCTTGGTGCATCTTTGTGATCTTCTATCTACGTTGCTCATTTCCTAACTACCATCTAAATGGAAGTAGATGTCCCGATATTAATGAATGAGGAGATAATCATGGGTGGCCTACAAATTAGAGCAACGGGTGGATGGAATAGGTGGATGTGGAAGAAATGGAAGCATATAACAATTAATCATGCAATATAAAAATTAATGCCCTATCATGATGCAAAATGCACGTGAACTAGTCCTGATGCTATATTTTAGGTGAAATGATGCATGCACTATCATTCTATCCCAACGAGAGACAGAATATCTACCAACCTACACATGTGCTTGCTCTTCTTATTTTACATATGAACAAATTCCTTTCTCCCTCTGATCTTCATGCTTTTTTTTTTCTTCAAGCCCTTATCTTGCTTAATAGAACATGATGAAATTTTCAATATCTTTCTCTTGGGCTTATTCACATATCTATTATTTTTTTTATTCCTTTTTTTTAAACTTTTCAGAGAGTATGAAATAAGTCCTTTATTTGCAGAAGAAGCAAAGCACATCATTGTACAAAATGATTAAAGTTATGCAAAATGCAACTAAAATGACATTGACATGCACTCTAAAATTTGTGAATGCAGGATTATAATGCAACATTTTTTCTCTTTTTTTTCTTTCAATGCAATAAAAGTGAACACTAACTACAATGCAATCCTAACTACATGTCATGCAGCCAAGAGATGACAAACTGTATAGTGCCCCCGATTCTTATGGTGGAGTGTCGATGAGATGAAGTGGATAGATCACAAGATTAATTGATAGAACCATTGGAAGATATTATATGTCCCTCATCATTGACATGTGTAAAATCAAGAAGCTTCTCGCTCTTATTTCAGATTAAAATCTCATTACCATTTGATCAGTTCAGGCTCAACATCTAATTCCGTCCACTTTTCTTGAATCATAGGCATGTACAGTTGTGATTTTATGTTCTTAAGTTGACAAACCCAATTATTTTCAGAAGTCATATGCTCAAATTCAAACAAAGCAAGCTCACAAATTCATTAAAATTTTCAAATTGACCCATGACTCCCATGTTGACAAACAAAGAGATGACACATTAAATTAGACATCCACGGATACACTAGATAGAATGTGGATCCTAAAAACTAAGAAAATTGCTAGTACAACAGAAAAGGCAATAAATGATAAAAACTAAAAATAAAAGATAGAAAAAGATAGAAGCTATTCCATCACCCCCAAGCTTGAATTCGACTATGGCCGCATAGTAAAAAACAATCTTAAAAGGTGGAACAATGATACCATTCAGTGTTCAGGTGGTGGGTACTGCGGGGCGGTGGGATCCCATGATGGATATTGCCCCTGGAAATTTGGATCATACGGGGGCATCGACGGAGGTTGAGGATATCCCCTGAAATAATTCTGGCTCCAGTAGTTATCATAGAACGGCTGCTGCTTGATTCTCCCCAACCGATCATAGATCTGTTGCTAATTGGCGAACAAATGACACTCATTCTCAAAGATAGCTTGTTGATTCACATATAGCAGATTTGTAGTCTCCTGAATATCAGCAAATGATGCAGTGTGCTGCTGTTGCATCTGCTGGATATCCTGCAACATTGTGTACATACCCTGTATAGAATAGACATCCTCTCCTTATTGAGAGGGCTGAGGTGGAGGAGGATGCGAAGATGATGATGCACCCAGGTGGAAGCGTGGACGCTTCCACGATGCCACGTGTGCACGAAGAGGAGTGAAAGCCTCCTCTTCCTCTTCTTGCTCGTCGCCGTCGTCATTGTCGTTGTCATTATCGTCGTCTTCTTCATCAGAGTCGTCGATGGTGATGATGGGCCACCGAAAGTGCTGAGCTCCCTGGATGTCGAAGACGGGATCTGGAAGCGCACACTCCTGGTACTCCTGGTTGACATGGCATTGTGCATAGGCCACGCCATCACAGAGCGTAAGAAGATTGGAGCAGTGTAGATGATGCAGGTTGACTTTATTCTTGTTGGACAACGGAGTGAGTTGGGAAAAATCCAACCCAAGATACAGAGGAAGCGGTGTGATAAGCCCCCAAAAATGGATAGGAGCTTTTCGTGTACTCCTTCCTCCGCACGGCCAGCACACGCGTCAAGAAAAATGCACCCCAATTTAGCTCTTCTCATTTCAACAACTTATACAGAAAGAACAAGTCCGTCTCCTGAAACTTACTGAGAGAAAGATTGCCTCAAGCAAACTGAGTAGTGCACATCATGCGATGTAGAATCCGCACAAACAGATGCTCGAAATCGGCGACGGATGCATTATGATAGCTGACGAACTTTCCTGGAGGCGCGGTCACCAGCTGGGCAAAGATCTCATCATAATCCATCCGGTTGTCCGACCTCCTGTGCGAATTCGGAGAATGGTACCAGTTGTAAATTGAATTGAACTGCTGGAGGGTGAGATTGTAATTGTTGTTGTAGAGCCGAAAAGAAACGCGGCCCTTGATCCATTCCCAAACGGTGGCGATGAGGTCATTAGGCACGACGCATATGTACAGCGATGCCATAAATTCCGCCACCAGTTCTTTGTACGTCGGCCACTCGCCGAAAAAGGGTTGGCCCTCCGCGTGGTATTGGACCTCGTCAGACCTCCTGGTCGTATGCTGCGCTTGCCCCTGGAGGACATAGGCGAGGTTGGCCTCGAACCCGAGGTCGCGGATTATGGTTCGATCGACATATCGGGTTGGCTCGATTTTCCGCTTGAGCAACTCCTCGTATATCTTCCTTACGTCCGCCTAGGGATGAACAATCCTCGGATGAGGAATGGAGCCGGGTGGTGGAGGAACAAATGTCGCAATCTCCATTGGGGCCGCCCTTGAAGAAGAAGCTCCTTCCGTCCACACCATCGTCACAGAGAGAGAGGGGAATAAGAAATAGAGCTCGGTGAAGGTCGGAGAAGATGATCTCCGCTCGGCGCAGAGCTCGGTGAAGATATCCCGATCCTTGGACGCTCGATGAAGGCCTCCGGTCGCTCAACAATGCTCAAAGCACAAATAGAAGGAAGAAGCTCTGAAGGTGTGAAGAAAATTGAGAAACAACCCTTCCTTTTATAACTGATTCCGTCACAGCTGTCGTTCCGTCGATACCATCGACGGGGGTGTCGATGGTATCGACACCTGGAGGAACGATCCGCTCTTCGTGACTATCGATGGTTTTCGATTGCTGGATTTGGGGGCCCGGATCGGTGATGTGTCGATACTATCGACGCGGGTCGATGGTATCGACCCATCCCCCGGATCGACTGCTGAAAATGGCGGGCTCCGTTGATTTCTTCTCGCGGATCGGTGACGTGTCACGTCGATACTATCGACTGATGTCGATGGTATCGACTCTATGTGTTTCGAACACCCTCGCGAGGCTCGGGTGCCGTTTCCTTGCTGTTGCCGTGTCGATACCATCGATGGGGGTGTCGATGGTATCGAGATCACTGAGACGAATTCTTCTGTAAATCTTCAGGGATCTCACGAGTATCGACTTCTTAGTCGATACTATCGACCCGGAGCTATCTTTTTCTTCGAAGTCACTGATGGTATGTCGATACCTTCGATAAGGCCGTCGATGGTATCGACTCAGAAAATTTTCTACGGCCGATTCCCTGTACCCATGTCGCTACCATCGACCCTTTTGTCGATGGTATCGACTCTGTCTCAGTACTGCTCACTGAACAAACGATTAAGGTATCATTTTACACTAAAAACTAAATTAAACAAAACTAACTTGTAAATGCGAAAGAAAATGAAAGAACTACCAATGGCTGGGTTGCCTCCCAACAAGCGCCCTTCTTTAACGTCTTAAGCTAGACAAAATCGAGCTCATCATTCATCCTTAAGTGCTATGAGTTTAACCTCATGCACTTTCCTTGTGTAGTCCTCGCCAAAGTACAGCTTCAACCGTTGACCATTAACTAGAAACGTCATCTCTCCATCGCGCACCCTGATGGCACCATGTGGTCGTACCTCCTCCACAATAAACGGTCCACTCCACCGGGATTTCAATTTCCTGGGATGCAGATTCAACCTCGAGTTGAACAATAACACATGATCTCCCTTTTTGAAAACACGCACTTGAATGTGTCGATCGTGAATTAGTTTTTTTTCTCTCTTTGTATATCCTCAAATTCTCATAAACATTCATCCACAGCTCATCTAGCTCATTGAGATCTAGCATTCACTTCTTCCCTACCTCATCATAAGTCAAATTAAGCTTCCTTAGCACCCAGTGCGCCTTGTGTTCCAGCTCTACCGGTAAATGGCAGGCCCACCCATAAACCAACCTAAAAGGCGTAGTGCCTATAGGTGTCTTAAATGCGGTCCTATACGCCCATAATGCATCCGGTAGTAGTGTACTCCAGTTCTTTCTTGTCGAAGCCACTGTAAGCTCCAAAATTCTCTTGATTTCTCTATTTGACACCTCGACCTGCCCTTGCGTTTGCGGGTGATATGGGGTACTAACATTATGTTTCACCCCGTACTTTCTCAATAACGCAACAAACTTTTGATTCTTGAAATGGGTGCCTCCATCGCTAATAATCATCCTTGGCACACTGAATCTACAGAAAATGTGATCTTTTACAAACCTGCACACTACAACAACGTCGTTAGTCCTTGTGGGTATTGCCTCTACCCACTTCGATACATAATCAACAACAAGTAAAATGTATAAATTAGAATTCGAGGACACAAAGGGTCCCATAAAATCGATGCCCCACAGATCAAATACCTCAACTTCTTGAAACATGTTGAGGGGCATCTCTTTCCGCTTGGAAATATTACCTGCCCTTTGACAGGAGTCACATCTTCGCACATAGTCGTAGGCGTCCCGGAAGAGTGTAGGCCAATAAAGACCACTCTCTAGCACCTTGGCCGCCGTTCTTGAACTCGCATGATGACCACCGGCTGGTAGTGTGTGACAATGACTAAGTACACTGTCACATTCTATCTCCGGTACACACCTACGCAAAATTTCATCCCTGCATTGCTTCAACAAGATGGGATCATCTCAGAAATAATATCTTAAAGAATGGAAAAAATTCTTTTTCTCTTGATAGGCCTAATCATCGGGGATTATTTTACAGGAAAAATAGTTAACAATGTATGAAAACCATGGATCCTTGGATTTTATAAAAAGGATTTGCTCATCGGGGAATGTCTCGGTAATGAGTATATTAATATATTTCTCATCTACCCGCTCTAACCTAGATAAGTGGTCCGCAACCACATTCTCTATTCCCGCCTTATCCTTGATTTCAATGTCAAATTCTTATAACAATAAGATCCACCTAATCAATCTAGGTTTGGCATCTTTCTTTTCCATCAAGTACTTTATGGCGGCGTGGTCCGTCCATACCACAACTTTTGACCCTACCAGATATTGCCGAAATTTTTCGAATGCAAAAACGATGGCGTGAAGTTCTTTTTTAGTTGTGGTGTAGTTAAGTTGTGCCTCGTTTAAAGTCTTGGATGCATAGAAAATTACCGCGGGTTTGTTCTTGAAACGCTGCCCAAGAACAACCCCTACTGCAAAATCCGAAGCATCACACATGAGCTCGAAAGGCTTTGTCCAATATGACATTTGAACAACCGGTGCAGAAATTAACTTTTCCTTCAGTACATTAAAAGCATGCAAGCATTTTTCATTGAAATGAAACATCACATCTTTCTCCAGCAGTTCAGACAACGGTTTAGCAATTTTTGTGAAATCTTTGATAAAGCGGCAATAAAATCCTACATGATCGAGAATACTTCTTACCCCCTTAACCGAATTAGGTGGGGGTAATTTCGAAATACCCTCAATCTTGACTGGATCCACCTCCAGCCCCTTGCTAGACACCTTGTGTCCAAGCATAATTACTTCACTAACCATCATATGACACCTTTCCCAGTTGAGAACTAATTGTGTGTCCTCACATAGTTGTAAAACTTTATCCAAATTGTACAAGCACTCATCAAAGGATGCACCATAGACGAAAAAATCGTCCATGAAAACCTCTAGACAGCGCTCAACCATATCAGAAAAAATAGCGAGCATGCAACGCTGAAAAGTAGCTGGTGCGTTACACAGGCCAAAAGGCATACGACGATATGCGAATGTTCTATAAGGACAAGTGAAGGTAGACTTTTCTTGGCCCTTAGGATCAATAGAGATCTGATTATATCCGGAGTAGCCATCTAAAAAATAAAAATGAGATCGACCCGCTAGTCGCTCTAAGATTTGATCGATGAACGGAAGAGGAAATGATCTTTTAACGTAACGGAGTTCAATCGACGATAGTCAATGCACACACGCCACCCGGTTACTAATCGGGTCGTAACCGGCTCATTTAACAAGTTGTGAGTGACAGTAATTCCCCCCTTTTTAGGGACTACATGTGTGGGACTTACCCACGTCGAATCGGAGATAGCGTAAATGATGCCTGCAGAAAGGAGCTTGATCACCTCCTTCTTGACAACCTCCATCATGCTTGGATTGAGTCTACACTGTGGCTGGATTACAGGTTTGGCTCCTTCCTCGAGCCGGATCTTGTGCTGGCAAAGTGTAGGAGAAATCCCCTTGATATCCGCAACTGACCACCCGAATGCGCCACGGTGGTTCTTCAACAAGATCATCAATTTCTCTTCTTCATCGGCACTCAGATATGTCGAAATAATCACCGGTAGTCTTTCACCATCGGCTAAGAATGCATACTTCAAATGTGGAGGCAGTGGCTTCAGTTCTAACTCTGGTGGACTGATCAATGATGATTGAAGCGGTAGTGGGAGTGGCCCAATATCTTCATAATGCTTGGCATAATAGCACGGAAGAACTTGAAGCATCTTGACACATTCTTGTAACGACTTACTTCTCATCCAGTCATGCATTATGTTGACAAGGCAAGCTTCAAGGGGCAGTTCTGGATATGCATCAAGGACAGAACTTTCTATTGCATCATCTTCAGTAGAAAGAGGAATTTCCTCCTCCTCATCATTTGGAAAATCCACAGCTCTACAAAGAGAAACAACTTTGGTTTGTTCCATAATATCTACAGCCAATGTCCCCTTATCTACCTTGGTCATTACATGAGCCATATCTAGAAATGGCTTCCCCAGACAAAGAGAAATGTTCTGATCAAAATGTTTCACCATGCGACACTGCTCCTTTGCCTTTGATTGGGTTGTACTCGTGGGCATAACCATTTCAAATCTGTCATCCACAATTCCCAATGTCAGACGGCCTCTTCCCATTTCGAGTATCATATCTTCTGTAGCTTGGAAGGGTCTTCCAAGGAGTAACTCATTCCCTAGGTCATCTTGCATTTCCATTACCAAAAAATTTGCTGGAAACACAAACCTGTCAACTTTAACAAGTACATCTTCACAAATACCATACGACTTTACCACAAAATTATTCTCTAGCTGAATCATCATGTTGCTATGTCTTGATTCTTTGAGCCCCAACTTCTTGAATGTAGAAAGAGGCATCAAATTAATGCTTGCCCCGGAGTCACACAACGCTTCGCCGAATTTCACCTTACCGATGTAGCATGAAATATTGAAGCATCCCGAATCTTGTCTTTTTGGTGGCAATGTGCCCATAATGAAGGTACTCGCTTGCTCTTTAAGAACCACCACTTCAGTATCAGGAATCTTCCTCTTCTTTGTAATTATATCTTTCAAAAACTTGCCATAAGAGGGTATCCGCTCTATTGCTTCTAACAGCGGAATGTTGACAGAAAGTATCCTAAAGCTGTCTAGGAACTTCTTGAACTGAGCGTCCACTTTCTTAGCCTTCAAACTGTTTGGATACGACACTGGGACAGTCTGTGCCCTCTGATGTGGCGGCACATATGGTGTCCTCTTTTGAGTTTCTTCCTTAGCAATGGGTTCTAGTGTGGCTTCCTGTACCACATCCTCTATCGGCGCTGTAATTGCAACCTCCTCTATGGCCTCACCTGTGGTTTCTGGCTGGGGTGTGCTCGGTTCATCGGCCATGGGGTTTAAAATCTTCTTTCCACTCCGCAACAGAATTACCTTGGATTGCTTATTCCCTCCTGGAATGCTTGTATTTCTGGGAAAACCTTCATGCGTTGGATTCTTCAAGCTTGAAATCTCTGCTGCCATCTGCGCTAGAGATGTCTCGAGTGACCTCATCTGAGCTCCATGACTTTGTAAAGTTTTCCCAAATTGATTCATGAATTCTCCTTGTTGCTTAATATGCTGGCCAAACGTGCTCATGAGTTCTTGATTCTTCTTGATTACTTGATTGAGCAACTCATTTCTCTTGTCTTCTGCCGACGGTTGTGGTTTGGCATCAGCGTCCTGTAGGAAATTGTTTGGGTCCTTCCATGATTTTTTTTTATCTTTCCTCCAAGAATAATCATTGTTTCTGTACCCCTGTTGCTGGCGCATAAATTTCACTTGCGGCTCATCATCAGATTCTCTGTCTTCCTTTACTAGCAATTTCTTGGCTAATAAGTCCATCTTCTCATTCAACTCTTTGATGGCCTTTGACTGACCTGTGACTCAGACCTGCTTTGGTGTGTCTCTGTCGCCCCATGATTGCTTTCTAGCTGTGTTCTTCAATATTTCCCAACACCTAGTGCCAGTGCTGTTCAAGAAGAAACCGGAACCTGCTGAGTCTAAATTGCTCCTTTCATGCTCATTCAAAGCAAAGTAAAAGATCTTCACTTGTTTTTCTTTATCTAGCCCATAATGTGGACACTTCCACAACATTATCTGGAAGCGCTCCCACGTCTTAGAATATGTCTCGCCAACCCTTTGACAGAAATTGTGGATTTTCCGTACTAAGTCATTGGTTTTCTCCGGTGGAAAGAATTTCTCGAAGAAAACCTCGATCATTTGATCCCACGTTTCAACGGTCTCATCATCTAGGTTATGCATCCATTCACATGCATTACCTGCAAGAGAGCTGGGAAACAACTTCAGATACAGTGTCTCATGTGGAAACCTATCTATCTTGATCATATCACAATTTTCCACGAAAGTGCTGATGTGTGCAATAGAGTTTTCATTCTTCAGCCCGTGGAATGCTTGAGACTTGACCAAGTTTATTAGTGTCGGATCAATCTTATAGGTTGGAATGTTAACTGCCTGCCTTTTTATCGACCCCTTTGATGCTGATGAGGAAGATGCCTTTATCTTCTCCCATATTGTCTATTCTTCCGCCATGGCTTCTGGTTCAGAGTCCGAATCTATATCCTCAGGTTGATCGTGAATATTGTTCTCTTCGTCGTCTGATCCCCACGGTGTAACCTCTGGTGATGGTAGTGTGTAGTCTGTGCTACGCTTCCTCACCAAGCACCGGTACCTGCAAGGTAATCAATTTGATTCAGTACAGCACTAGACGATTGCTAAATATGAAAGATAAATGATGAATTTCAAAAATAATAATAAAATAAAAAGTGGCCTAGAGTTGCTGCTTGCAACACTCATAGTGCCGACAGTTGTCGTGTCCCCGCCAAAGGTGCCAAAAACTTGACACGATTTTACCGTGCGTATAACGCAAGTGCACGCGTCAGAGTAATATAGGCCTTTGTGAGGGCCGAGTCGAACACAGGGACACTGAACTATCGGTAGACTACTTACTAACTACTCGTGATCAGCTAGACCAATTAAAAGGTTTTGAGAGTTGATTGAAAAATAAAAGAAAAATAAAAGAAAACAAAGCAATCGATTAAATGTTGAGTTTAATCAATTTCGTTGGGAATCTTTAGGATTGCGGTTTCACCGCATGTTCTCATTGTATTTATTTCTATATAGTTAATCAAATTCATCTCTCATTCTGGGTAGTGGCCTGTTGTCAGAATTGTTCACTGTCGTGATACAATTCACTACCTAAATCTAGTTCGGTTCCACGGTCATAGTAACCTATACCCTAAACTAGGTGCATGAAGACCAAACTCTGGGTTTCCACCATTAATCGTACATCACCTTGTTCAAGGGATTTATTAATTAATGTGAATTTCTTCTCTTTTCAACCGTTAATTCTTCTTTCAAAGCAATTAAAAGCATTAGATTATCATTAAGGTGATCAATCATAATGATATAAGGGAGAAAACGAACTCATACCACAGATTTAAGAGACAAAATATGAAGTACTATGATAAAAATGCCATACAACGATTACCCGTGTTACTCCCAGTTCTAAAGACAAAGGGGATTAGCCCCGCTTGTTCATCTCAATGAAAGACATGATGGAGGAAGGGGAAAACATGGAGAAACGTGAATGAAAGTGATGTAAACCCCTGAACGGAGGAGATCCAAGCGTTCCTTGACCTAGAGTGCGCGATCTACAGCCTTCCGGCGGTGGAAAACGTCTTCTGCGGCTCTCGGAACGATCGAGGCATGATTCTGGGCTCCGTTCTCCTCTCCACACCTCCTCGGGACTTGTGCAGTAGCTAATGACGTGATGCCCTGCTTAGGGCCGCCGTCATTAGGTATATGGACCACTTTTGGTCGCCAAAAGATCAGCACCGTCCGATCAAGATCGTTCTGAAACAAAACATATCCTGACAGTGTCGATACCATCGACGCGGGTCGATGGTATCGACCCCTTTTAGCTTCGGTTTTATCACCAATCTATCGCTGAAGTTGTGCAATGTCGATAGTATCGACTTTTGTGTCGATATTATCGACCAGTTGATTACTGGCTAGTTGTAGGTATCTTGCTACCATCGACCTCCCAGTCAATGGTATCGAGTCATCTTGGCTCCTTGCGGCTGTCTCACTGTGACTGTGTCGATACTATCGATGGATGTCGATTGTATCGACAGCTGTGTATATGCGCTTTTCCTAAAATCGCAAGACAAAGCCGAATCAGCTATGCTAAAACCCATTATTATGATCATTTATAATCAAAAAGATAAAATATGAGAGATTTGATACAAAATGATATTATAGACTAAAGTGAATGAATCATGCGATATTAACCACAAAAGTGACTAATTAACACATAAAACACATGTAAAACAAGTCTATAAAAGCGACTCAAAATCATCGCATCATTGATATTCACGGTGTTTGTCTTATCTTCGATAATAAAATCTTGATTCTCCTTTGTCATATACTTTAGGATGAGGATTTCTCTAAACTCAACATCTTTGTCATTGTAGATTTTTCTACTTCAATGAAATACCTAGAGAACTCTTGGCGACCCTTCTCATCTTCAAATTGTTTAAGGTTTTATGAGTTTTTTTGGGTTTTCATGGATTTTGCAAAATTTAAGGTATTTTTAGGGGTAGGTGGTGTTGCGATACAACATGACTAAACAGACACTCTAGGATCTCTACCACATCAGGGTGTAGTTCCTATAATGACCTTTTAATTAGGTAAGCAAGGACACCTGGTCCTCAGGACATTCTATTTGTCTACAAACCAATATTGGTCAACTTTAGCATTTTGGATCGGGTGAATGAGGAATTGCTAGTGTTCCCCAACTTTTCTATGAAGGATGGTGCTGACCTACCACCCTTCAATCATGTCATAGGTGTCATTGTAGTTGTCCCATGAAACATTATAGTCTTCTTCTGTGTCTTCTAGAGATATGGTCTAAGAGTCATCTTGGATTGGACAACTTTGGAAGATCCATATATGACGTTGAACAAATGAACCAAAAGGTTTCTCCACTACTCCAGGGGATGGGTCTATGATTTTTATGTTTCCCATATGATCATTGTTGTGGCTTTCATTGATTTCTCATGTGTTTGGATGCTCCAGAAATGACTGTTAGACAAAGAAGGTAGGCATGATCATGATAGCTTCCTCATTTGTAGGGGTGATCTTGTGTTTAGATCATGGGTTACTTTGAGATGTCAGAGACCCTAGATATCTTCAACAATTATGTTCATATCCATGATGCTAGCTGTGATCCTAGGGTAGTCGTCCAACTTGTCTTTGTCAATCTCTTGCACGAGGTAGGGGGATGATGGCCTCTGCAATGCTGGCATCTTCTTTAGATATAGAAATGATGCAAGGAAGGTATATATGGGGGACCTTTACACTAGGGGATGAGGTCTCATCGATATAGTACTCAGAGTCGACACTCTTCATCTAGCCAAATGTATTTGGCTTCACGGCTTAGGTCTCACGTAAGCCATAGATAGTTGAGTTAACTTACTTTAGGTTATTTCCATCATAGTAAGTGACAATGTTGTATGCTTCCAATAAGATGTCCACCTAGTGATCTCAGTTTTTTCATATAATGAGCCATAGAATCCTAGGTCTATCCTATTTTTTCTTGGAGGAATTCGAATAATCTCTATACTTCTTGGCATCTGGCTCTGAGACCATGATATGGGCGGATGTGCATATCCTATAGTCATTGGGCAAACAATGTGGCATCATATAGGAGATGACAAGACCTTCTTTGTGGTGGGAACCAACTAATGTTGGTGATGTGTAGAATCTCATAGGGAAATTTGTGATCGTCTTTCCTCTATGATATCTATCATACTGGGGTTATCCGTTTGAACAGTTACAATGGCATGTCCCACCCAATATTTTAATCTTTATCACCACTCCATTATGTTGTATCTATGGTCTTCCTAAAAGAAGGTTTAAGGAGGGACTCAAATCTATGACCACAGTCACTAGTAAAAAAGTTTATGGTCCAGTCTGTAGTTTGAGTGTGATCCCCCAAGGGCATCATTGATTACCCCTTTGAATGAGGTCACATTCTTTGTTGTAGGTTGTAGGTTAGAGGGATCCCTTTCTAAGCTAATAAGTGTCTTGATGGGGCAACATTGAGGGATGCATCTTTTTCAATGAAGAAGTAAGGGATTTGGAGGCCCTTCTATATGGTGGTGATTAGCAAGGTCTTGTTGTATCTTCTTATGTTGGGTATCTTGTCATCAAAAAATGAGATTAGGTGTGGGGTGTGTGATCAACCTGATGGTGACTGTAAGAGCTTATGGCCTTACATCATTAGAGACATACACCACTTCTAATGTCTTCATGAATGCTTCATAGTGTACATTAGAGGCCTGCATCACTTTTAGTTAGTGAACATACCCTTCAATTTCTTCAAGAAACTATTTTATGTCTAATCCTTCTAGATTAGTTTCTTTGCAAAGCTCAAGAATTAGTGGTACTGTATTGGTGTTGATGTTAGAGTGAAGATCTTACTTGTATCCTCTTCTACGATGATAGTAGGGACTCCTACGTATGTAGTTATCTATAGCTTATCTTTCCTTAGGGATGAACGTACTTTACATGAGATGGGACGTTAGACACTTTGTGGTGTGGCTGGATTGTATATGGTTTCTTGTACAACCACTATGGCACAAGGAACCAATGTCTATAGAGATTTCCCTGAGATTGGTATCAGTGACTCCCCAGATTTTCTAAAACTTAAAATGATGTGTGATGTCCAGATTAAAACCTCACCTCAGTGAGCATCCCAATTTAAACATCCCACACTAGGCTAAGAAGAAGAAAATCAAGGGAGTCAGAAGGAAACAATTAGTAGCATATGTACATGAACAATAATAAAACCATACAACACATGTTCACCATTCAACATATAATTACATAATGAATTGTTAGAAAATTTGATATTACATATTGAATAACAAACTTTTACATATACATGTACTACCACCAAACTACATGATCTTAAGACAATAGGTCCACCTGTATATCATCTCGCCATACAACTCTCAAATATCTTGGTTCTTCAAGATCATATGTCCACAACCTAAACAAAAGATTACATGTGGTACACGTCTACACAATATTCAAGAATATTGTACTGAGTACACCTACATGTCTTTTATATACCTCTTATCATTCTCGTATCTTGGCAATAAGATAAAACTAATACTTGAAAGCATTAAAGAAATATAAAAAAATCATGTACTTGCACAAAGATGTTCATTCACAAAAGAGAATACATATTTTAAGCTCATTTTCCATTATATCAACCATGCATTGACTACCTGAGAGTTGAATGCATTAAGGCCTTGATGATCACTACCAAAGAGTTAGATCATATGTACAATGTAACCACTACGAAAGAGTTAATTCTAACCACTACCAAAGAGTTAGGTAATATGTACAATGTGACCACTACCAAAGAGTTAGGTCACTTCCAAGCACACTACCAAAGAGTTGGTGCTTTCATATAATGGAATAAATATATTATGTTTGATGTGTTCATAGCAATATGTGCGGAAAATAAAGCAACATATCATACAAGAACAATCATTTCAATCAATACCATATGCCAAGTCTTTACTACCATATAACACAAGCATATTGTATAATAAGCCAAGTAAGAGGTAATGGCATACCTTGATCAAGACAAACCTAATCATCATATATCCTCATGTGAACTATGTATCCCAGGTCAAACACCGATAAAGAAAAGATCATGTACATTATTAGATCTCCATCATCTTACCCTAGTAATATCCATTAGGGTTTAGCTCAGTTCATTAGGATATGTGCATCATTATTTGCATTCTTGTCTTATATTTATCTTACTGATGTCATTTTCCAGATTATGGTTCATTCTCTGAACATTAGGTTCCATATCCTTTTTGTGTGCATATTAACCCTAGTTTATTTACATTAACCTAAATTAGGGTTTCATAACATGTATTAAGGGTCATCTTCATATAAGATGGATTTTGAGTATAAAACTGATCTCAAATTTACATATTATCTTCCAGTTACTGATATGAGGGTATTCTGTGAATTTCATCATTTATTGAGCATCTATGTATTAAGTGCATTTTATTTAGGGTTATTAGCCCTAGATAGCCAGATTAAGCAAATCACAAGATTTCATGCATCAACATCATAAATACTAACATCAGATAACTTATAATTCACTAATTAGCCATATGGCGCATTCTCATAATTTTAGCTCTTCGTTTACTATTTATTAGGCATGAAAAGACCATTTTACATCTTACATGATTACTCTGATATTATTTCATCAAAAACCGATATTATCATTCTAATGTGTTGTAATCATTTTTTTGAGAATTTCAGTATATTATTTGTATTTTTAGATCATCAGGCTATTTTCTATGATTTATTGAAGATTTGGGAATTTATGGAGATTTGTCTTTTTGTGGCCACTAGCCTTTTGCCACATGTCCTGTGGGGGCGCAGTCCTTTCCTCACTGGGACCTACCTGGTCTAGGTCTTGTGTGGGATCTAAAGATTTAAGGATCCGCTTGCCCGACACATCACACCCAATTCCCTGTCAGTGTTCTCATGAGCGGGCGTGAGTGCTACTCTCAGTGCTTCAGCCGGCGTCACCATGGCCCGAACTCTGGTGAGAAAATGAGAAGTGTCTCCTCCTCCTTGAAAACTAAAACCACTACCAAAAACTTCAACCTTTGTCCCTTGGTGCCTTCGGCCTCAAGGTCAGTTCCACTATGGTGACCCCTCCCTCTTCATGCCTGCCTGCTTGACTGATCCTCCCTGACTCCTCTGTTCCCGACCGTAGCTCAAACCCCTTCCTCACTGAGTTCCCTGGGAAGGCATCACTGCTACTCCCTACAACTTTTCTTCAATCATGAGGCACAATGATTCTAAGCTTAGCTGCATCTGCATCTACCATTATTTCAAGGGCAGATCCTTACTTGGCATGCGACATGACTCCAGTGACTAGAGGATGGTCTGTCTTCATTGCGGCCTGCCATGGTGATGACAACCTCCACCTAGATCGGATTTAACATGAGTCCACAACATGACACTCATCCCGTCGTTACCTTCTTCACACTGCCAGCATGGTGGCTTGATGCTAGAGTCTCCCTTTTCTCACATTCCAGTAGGTCTTTAGAGCTCCAACTCCATGGATCGATGTTACCCTCACATTTTCCTTGCTTTGGTTAGCTTTGGACACCTTCTACACACAAACGCTACTCCTCGTAACTTCCTATCTCCATCTCCTCTTCTTACCCACACCACCTGTAGTTTGGGGTGGAGAGATGAGGGAGACTGAGCACTCAACTCATTTAACCTAGATTCATATTACGTGGTTGAGGGGTCATAGAGAGTCTCTACACTACCAAAAGTAACTGCCCCTGCCTCTCGCTCCTTCAATCACATGATCACTGATCGTGGATGTGACAACATGCTCTTTTCCCTACTCCATGATATCAGAATGGTTTCGACGAGGCTAAACATTTTTCTTCCGTATGATCATTCCTATCCAAGGGTGTGAATCAAAGTGCTAACTAGGCTAGACCGTGGAACTCCACAAAACAAAGCGAAGACCATCCAACACATCTGTGATGCTATTTTGATTAACAACTTAGTCTAAGATGGTAAAACCTTGTTCATCAATATCACCAAATACTTTCATATCTTTACCATATTCAAGCCTACTTAACTTCTATTAGGATCATTCCAAAGTCACCTAATTTGGGATGTAGCTTCCTGACAACTCAGGCTACCTTGTACACAAATTTGGTGTCAAAGCTTAACTGTTCATGAATTTACTTATGTCATTGGACATTTAAGAATTCCAAAAGTCCATTCCATCACATCCTACACCCCTTAAAAGAATTTTCATCCTCGAAATTAAGCCAAAAATCTAGTCCATCACATTGTATACATCTTAAAAGAAATTTTGTCCTTGAAATTAATCCATTCTCATATTCCAGGGAAAAACCTTTAGGTCTTCACCCATATGTAGGACAACACTCTATGTGAAAATTCCCATAAACATCATGTCTAAAACATATATGAACCACTCCTAGAAAGTTATCAAAACATCTAGGGTGAACTACCCCTTTAAAAGAGTTCAAAAACTCTAATTATGTCACAACATCTTTTGCATTAGGATCCTCATATTCTTTTTACCCGATCATTTAGGTTTCAACATTAACTTATACACTTTATGAAGGAGTTAATCTTTATTAACCCTCATTATCCTTCTACATCATATCAAAGTGTCATCATCGTTATATTGTGCTATTGTGGCAATGTTTTTTTCCATCTTTATTAAGAACTAAGAATAACACCTCATGTAACATGGTTCATTCATATGATCTTATTTCATTGCTCATAATAAATTACAACATTTACTAGTGATTTCATCACAAGATTAACCAATAGTTTCACATTATCATAATTATTCATGTATATGGTTAACCATTTATACATAGAGGCTATCAAACCATTTTTAGGTTTTACATCATGTCATATCTACTTATATCACATTTCAAGATAAGATCACATCCTTACATATATTATATCATGGTTGTGCTAAACAAACTTATGTGAGTGTCTAATCCAACATATATCAAAACTTCATCTAGTCCAACTAAGGTTCTCATAACCCATATCATGAGGGTAGTGTCATGCTCAGTCTCTCTGAGCTAACTCAACTCTATGAGTATCTCATATGCATATACTTGTCTTTCCTCTCTGGTTTAGGGTCCTCAGATTACCTCATTGGCACTAGTCAATTTCTTTACGAGCTCTAGCCACATAAGCACAAACCAAAACATGCTATGAAATACTTTTTACAGGTCCTTACCCATGAGACATGCTATACCCAAAACTCTCTTATATGTGCAACCACTATATCCCTACAAGCACCCACTAACCCGAGCATGAGGCTTCACAAAAACTAAAACATAGTTACCTCCTCCAGGGTCTTAGGACTCTCTCTCCCTCACCCAGATGGTAGGTCTCATATTCATTTTCACTTGCACATATATAACGAGCCTCTCTCTATATCTAGGGTTTGGTCCTCCCAAGGACATCTAGGGTTCAAGATAACTATAGGAATCATGCATAAAGCAACTCAACTCATTCACACAGGAGTAGTCTAGTTTAGGACGTATCACAACAAATATTTCTCAGAATTCTCATATCTTAGAGTTTAGGTTTTCTAACCTTCTCCCAGTGGGTCTCACACTCTCAAGAGTTAACCCTAAAATTGGTCCTAACACTAGAGGTCCTCCGTTGTAAAAGAGCTTGAGGCTCATGCTGACTCATACCTTGTATTAACTTCGCTTATCTTATCTCATAAAAGCCTAGATACTTGCATCATCAAAACTTATATCAAAACCTCAAATCTTGAACTTAGATCCTCAAAGACAACATGGTTTATCATAAACCATCTTATATCATCTATATTAGACTTACAGCATATCATCAAGACTTATTTCATCTATTCCATCTATCATATATTCCAATAAGGCTCTAGACATCTAATCTAGAACTACTCTCTCTTCTAGACTGATGTCATTCACAATCACTTAGGTTGCATGATTACCTCCTACTCGTACATGTGTGGGGACACATTTTTGTAATACATATACATTATAAAATATTATTTAGTTTTCTCTGATAAAACATGCGTTAGAGAAAACTATCAAGGTTCGATCCGATTGGAATAAAAAACCAAATCCACAAAATGAGTGTCCCACACATAGTAGAGAGTACAGTGTCATGAAAACTAGTGAAAAGGGTGAGAACATGATATAGACTAGTGTAGCTACTCTAGATACTGAGCACCATATGTCTAGGGTTTCTCTTCCATGTGATGTACGTCGTTTCCAAATAATGCAACGTCCCATACCGCTGCACCACAAGGAAAGAACGACACCTAAGGACCTGCTATACAACAAGCACCAGTCTAGGCCTAGTTCTCAGACATCTAGGTGTTAACCTAGAGGTTAGGTCAGATCTATTCTCTAAAAGATGACTAATCTAACCCTAAATATCATTAAGTGCAAGGTTCTTTAGTTTTGAGTTGCATAGTGAGTAAATGTCCGGCTTTGCTATTGTTCATGCTCTGATACCACCTGTGACATCCCTAGATTTTCTAAAACTTAATCTGATGTGTGACGTCCAAAAGGAAACCTCACCTCAGTGAGCATACCAATTTAAACACCCCACACTAGGATAAGAAGAAGAAAATCAAGGGAGACAGAAGGAAACAATCAGTAGCACATGCACATGAATAATAATAAAACCATACAACACATGTTCACCATTCAACATATAATTACATAATGAATTGCTTCAACATTTGATATTACATATTGAATAACAAACTTTTACATATACATGTACTACCACCAAACTATAGGATCTTAAGACAACAGGTCCACCTATATATCATCTCACCACACAACTCTCAACTATCTTGGTTCTTCAAGATCATATGTCCACAACCTAAACAAAAGATTACATGTGGTACATGTCAGCACAATATTCAAGAATATTGTACTGAGTACGCCTACATGTCTTTTATATACCTCTCATAATTCTCGTATCTTGGAAATAAGATAAAACTAATACTTGGCAGCATTAAAGAAATTTAAGAGAATCATGTACTTGCACATAGACGTTCATTAACAAAAGAGAACACATATTTTAAGCTCATTTTCCATTATATCATCCATGCATTGACTACTTGAGAGTTGAATGCATTAAGGCCTTTATGATCACTACCAAAGAGTTCGATCATATGTACAATGTGACCACTACCAAAGAGTTAGATCTAACCACTACCAAAGAGTTAGGTCATATGTACAATGTGACCACTACTAAAGAGTTAAATCACTTCCAAGCACACTACCAAAGAGTTAGTGCTTTCATATAATGGAACAGATATATTATGTTTGATGTGTTCATAGAAATAGGTATGGAAAATTAAGCAACATATCATACAAGAACAATCATTTCAATCAATAACATATGCCAAGTCTGTACTACCATATAACACAAGCATATTGTATAATAAGCCAAGTAAGAGGTAATGGCGTACCTTGGTCAAGACAAACCTAATCATCATATATTCTCAGGTAAACTATGTATCCCAGGTCAAATCCTGATAAAGACAAGATCATGTACCATCATAAGATTCCCATCATCTTACCCTAGTAATATCCATTAGGGTTTATCTTAGTTCATTAGGATATGCACATCATTATTTGCATTCTTGTCTTAGATTTATCTTACCGATGTCATTTTCTAGATTATGGTTCACTATCTAAACCTTAGGTTCCATATCCTTATGTGCACATATTAACCCTAGTTTATTTACATTAACCTAAATTAGGGTTTCATAACATGTATTAAGGGTCATCTTCATATAAGATGGATTTTGTGTATAAAACTGATCTTAGATTTACATATTATCTTCCAGTTACTGATATGAGGGTATTCTGTGAATTTCATCATTTATTGAGCATCTATGTATTAATTGCATCTTATTTAGGGTTATTAGCCCTAGATAGCCATATGAAGATTTCATGCATCAACATCATAAATACTGACATCAGATGGATTATAAGTCACTAATTAGCCATATGGTAAATTCTCATAATTTTAGCTCTTCGTTTATTATTTATTAGGCATGAAAAGACCATTTTACATCTTACATGATTACTCGGATATTAGTTCATCAAAAATTGATATTATCATTCTACGGTGTTCTACTCATTTTTTTGAGAATTTCAGTATATTATCTATATTTTTCGGATCATTGAGCTATTTTCTATGATTTATTGAAGATCTGGGAATTTCTGGAGATTTACCTTTTTGTGGCCACTAGAATTTCGCCACGTGTCCCTTGGGGGGTGCAGTCCTTTCCTCACTGGGACCTACCTGGTCTGGGTCTTGTGTGGGATCCACAGATCTAAGGATCTGCCTGCCTGACGCATCACGCCCAATTCCCTGTCAGCGTTCTCGCGAGTGGGCGTGAGCACTACTCTCAGTGCTTCAGCCGCCGCCGCCGCGACCCGAAATCCAGCGAGCAAATGAGAAATGTCTCCTCCTCCTTGACAACTAAAACCACTACCAAAAGCTTCGACCTTCCTCCCCTGCTACCTCCGGCCTCGAGGTCACTTCCACTATGGTGACCCCTCCCTCTTCACACCTTCCTGCATGACCGATCCTCCCTGACTCCTCTGTTCTTGGCCGTAGCTTGAACCCCTTCCTCACTGAGTTCCCTGGGAAGGCATCGCCGCTGCTCCCTACAACTCTTCTTCAAGCACGAGGCACACTAATTCTGGGCTCGACTGCATCTGCATCAACCATTACTTCAAGGACAGATGCTTACTTGGCGTGCGATGGGACTCCAACGACTGGAGGATGGTCTGTCTTCATTGATGCCTACCATGGTGATGACAACCTCCACCCAGATCAGCTTTAACATGAGTCCTCAACACGACGCTCACCCCGTCATTACCTTCTTCATGCCGCCAGCATGGTGGCTTGATGCTGGAGTCTCCCTTTTCTCATGTTCCAACAGGTCTTTAGAGCTCCAACTCCATGGATCGATGTTACCCTCATGTTTTCCTTGCTTTGGTTAGCTCTGGACACCTTCTACACTCAGACTCTACTCCTCGTAACTTCCTATTTCCATCTCCTCTTCTTACCCACACCACCTGTAGTTTGTGGTAGAGAGATGAGGGAGACCGAGCGCTCAACTCATTTAACCCAGATTCGTATTACGTGGTTGAGTGGTCATAGAGAGTCTCTATACTACCGAAAGTAACTTCCCCCACCTCTCACTCCTTCAATCACATGATCACTGATCATGGATGTGACAACATGCTCTTTTTCCTACTCTATGATATCAGAATGGTTTTGAGGATGCTAAACATCTTTCTTCCGTATGATCATTCCTATCCAAGGGTGTGAATCAGAGTGCTAACTAGGCTAGACCATGGAACTCCATGAAGAAAAGCGTAGACCATACAACACGTCTAAGATGGTTAAATGTTGTTCGTCAATCACCAAATACTTTCATAACTTTACCATACTTAAGCCTACTTAACTTCTATCAGGATCATTCCAAAGTCACCTAATGTGGGCCGTAGCTTCTCGAAAACTCAAGCTACCTTGTACACAAATCTGGTATCAAAGAATAACCGTTCATGAATTTACTTATGTCATTGGACATTTAAGGATACCAAAAGTCCATTCAATCACATCCTACACACCTTAAAAGAAATTTCGTCCTTGAAATTAAGCCAAAATCTAGTCCATCACAATATCTTAGGAGCCCTCTTTTGTATTTTCTACTTGGGGTGAGCTCCTAGCATGATGACCCGCTTCCTAGTGCATATTGGGACCACCTGGTTTCTTCTCTTACACAAAATCATATGTACTCCAAGACTAGTTCTTGACAACTTGTTCTGAAGGGAGAATTAGACCATGTAAGGGGTCATCTGACAATGAGTGGACAACTAAAGTATTGGAGTATGAAGGCATCTCCTCTAGTGTGATTGTCTTGAATTCATTAGATTCTATTAAGTCTTGCAATCCATGCTTGAGAATGAGGTAGGAGTCCGTCTTGTGTCCTTTATCCAGATGGAAATCACAAAAGGTGTTGTCATGGTTGATTTTCGATAAGGGATTTGGCGTATCCCTTATATTTGGGAACTTCAATAGGTGCTTGACATTTGAGTATATTTTGCTAAGCGAAGCTCCTGATAGATTGAACTTCCTTTTTTGGTAGGAAAGGTTCTTTTGATTTTACCTGAAGTTGGAGGAATGTTTTCCACCACTTGTTGCATATGTGGTTGAAATGGTGGTGGTGCATACCCATAGTATTTGTTTGGTAGGCATGAATATTGTAGAGAACAATATTGAGGTTGATAGTTGGATGGTATCATATGAGCCTACTTCTATTGGGGTATCAATACATTTGCTACTTGATTTTTTGGTTCCTAAATTTGCAAGACCTAGACGATCAACTGTTGTCACTTGCTCTTTCTGACTGGGATGAGCACCTCTCCCACCGTTACATCTTATGCTTTTGTCATGGTCCATTTGGGCTTTTGATTGGTTATTGTAGAGGTAGAATTTTCCAAGAAAGTGAATCATGTGTATTGATAGTCCCCTCTTTTAACCAAATTCTCAATCTGGACTCCTACTTATATGAGTTCTAGGAAGGTGTTATACCATTATAGGGATAATAGGGATGTGAGAGCTACTGTGCCTTCTTGATCACCATGTCTAGGGCCTCTTTCTCTATGGGATTTTACTCTATCGTAGATTCCATGTCCCTCATTGTCCTACAAACTCTAATAAATTTGCACCCACTTTCGGTTGTAACACATGTAGCTCCTCCTCGATGGGTACTAGATCTAGATTCCAAGCATACATATCACCAAATCTTTCTGCGATCTTAGCCTAGGTGGTAATGATTAACAAGTCTTGTTTTGTTTTAAAATGCTACATGCTTGTCATGGTTCATTGAAAGAATCAGATTAGCACTTTATCTTTACATTGGACCTATGTTGTACCAGAGCATTATACCTTTATTTAGGACACTGGGTGCTCCTTCCTGGAGTATTCACAGATCTTAGGAATATTGAAGTTGTTGGGAAATTTTGCATGTGGGAAGTGGCAAAAGTGGTAGAAGGTGTTCTTACCATCCATCCCTTCTAGATTTTGATTTTTTTGTAATATTTAAAGCACAAGGGGATCCATGATGGCGGGTTCTAGAGTAGCATCTTTCGTGGAGGATGGATACCACTAGAATTACTTGGATTTTTATTATCATTGGTGGTGTTGTATATACTGATGGTGGGAAACCATACCCTCCTTTTGTAATATAATTGTAGAAGGAGTATGATGGTGGATAAAATGAATGTTTGTTAGGTATGGGTCCTCAAAAATTTAGATGCTTTGCTTAAAATTTTACTATGGTATTTAGTTTCTCAGCCTCCTTAAGATATTCTTTTGCTGCTACAACGACCTCCTCTTTTTTCCCTTTGGTCTACCCTTCATAATTCATGATGGATGCTACTGCATTTGGGGTTACTGTGACTTTCCCAACGTTAAAAAATTGTGGAACCTTGTAGGGCCCTGATTGGAATGGTTCCGACAAAGGCTGGTGGGAAGCCCACATGTTGTATTGGAAGAATGGTGTTGACAAACCCACATATGCAACTCCCTAACTTGTAAACCCTAGATAATTCCATCATCCTACGTATCCTGATCTTGGTGGAGGTGTGAAGGGCACATTAAGTAGTTGCTCTAGTGTATATTTTGGAGGACCTTATTGAGAGGAAGAGGCCTCTAGAATCACCATATATTCTTTGTGCTTCTCCCCTGTAGTAGGCTCCAGCTTATTGTTGCTGACATCTTTCATGGTACATCTATCAAATTGTTAGTCCATACTACTTCTTCCAGCCATTTAGATTGACTATCGATGAGACATAGTGAAGTATGGGCTCCTTGATCTTCCCCTAACATGCTGAAATTTACATTATCATGATTCAAACATAGAGTGTAACATTGTATGAGAGGATATTTTGTGTTAGGGATGGATCCCTATATATGAATTGTATTAGACAAGAAGTCAGAAATGACTTCCCTTTTTGTCTAGGAAGTTTAGGAAAAATAGTGTTCCTTGGTTTCCTGCAATCTCTTCATGATAAAGACACCTGAGCTAGTCTTTTTTATTATTATTGGTTTTAAGGCGATAACACCTGAACCTAGCCTAGACAAGATATACAAGTTTATTCAACTTTCAAAGTAAGATCTACTAGCCAATTCCATGGCAAGGAAAAGTTAAGATGGTGAACCTGATGTTAATTTAGGAAATCTTCCAAGAGAAATATTTAAATGAGGATGGAAATGTGGTGGTTTGAGTGGTTGATCAAGATTAAGGTTTCCCCTTCTCATCCAATGAATTTCTTAGTCAATTTCTTGTTCTCCCTAGGACTTCCTCATACAGCGGCATTCCCAAACTAAACCCATGGTAGCATCCATAACACCCTCGTTTCCTCCAAGTTTGAGGAGGTTTCCCTGGGAGTTCTTACACCTTATAGGTGATGAGCAGTTAATAAGGAGGGATCCTCATCTTGGCATCTTCCTTCTGATCACATAATTGTATAGTTTGTGGTCTAAGTTTAGGTCATAGTGTAGGTCATATATGCAGACATGAAGAGCATGGGATGGTGTAGTTTAAATTCATAGTCTAGGACCATAAATGCAAACAGGAATGAATATGGGTGGTCCAGTTTGAGGTTAGAGTCCAAGAACCTGCCAATGGGCAGACTCGACATTGACAAGTGTCATTTAGAAAAACTTTGAAGAATTGTCTCGCTACAGTGGATTACAGAGGCAGACACCTTTTGGAACAAAAACATTTACTTTTTTAGAGATTACTTAGTAGGGTTCTTTTGAAAAATCTCAAAATTTTAAAGTTCATTCATCTTTTGAATAATTTTTGAATTTTAAAAGTTGATTGATCTTTAGAATGATGGTTTGATTTGAAGAGTTTGTTAATTTTTTAAAAGGCTGTTTGGATTTTAAAGGATTATTAATCTTTATAAAATAACGTTCTATTTTATGAAAGTATTATTAATGTTTTAAAAGATTGTTGTATTTTTAAAGGATATTAATCTTCTTAATCGATTGTTTGGTTTTGACACGATTGCCACTCCTATAAAAGGTTGTTTATAAACTGTGGGAGGATGAGCCAAGGAGGTCAAGGTGGCTGGACCTTGTTTATCCTATTATGGTAGCCTAACTATGTTGTTATCTAGAGGAGATGAAAACACCACCTATTTCTTTTGGCGCGACAATACTTTACTACTTCCAATATAATTGTACACTGTCACTCTTTGTACAATACTGCATAATTTCACTACTACTAAAAAATGTTGGTTCTGACAAGCCACCTTCCTCACTAATTCCATGATAATGAGAAGAATTATTATCATTGGATATAAGAGGTAGTGAACAGTTTAGCCGTCTGCTCGATCTGAGGGACAATAATGGAACCTTGCTTATGCATCATGAGTTGTTTATAGTGGTTATGGATATTACCCATATACACAACCACAACCACCTGTATCCACACCTTAAGTTTGCTCTTATGCTTCTTACCATACAAATTATGTTTAGGATTACCCACAACTAGCTTATGCACAACTATCTGTTGCATATTTTCAGCTCAGGTTCATGCTTCTTAGGCCTACTGCAACGGCTATTGCTGACATAGACTACAAAACATTTGGACTGGTGCAGAGTAAAAGGAAACCTTCTACCTTAGCTCACCTTCTGTTCTAATGCCAATAATGTAGGGTGTTCAATTTATTTTTAACATTGTGTATAACGCATCAGAGATTACATCATGATGAACCAATACATGGAGCTAGATAAGTACCTAAAATTAGATCTTTTCACCTCTTTGTATTTTAGATATACCATATATATGAACTTGTTGTTTGGTCAGAGACTACAATGGATTTGATTAAGTAATACTTGTTGTGTGTTCATAAACAATTGGTTTGTGCACACAAGAGAGACTTTTTCCATGGTCTCCAGGCTCAGAGATACCCTCCTCCTTGGGTTCTCCTCATTGATGGTTGAGGTTACAATTGTGCAAGCTGTTAAAGGATTACAAACCATTCACTTACTTAGAAAGTTAGTATGAAAAAAACTATAGAGTATCTAATTACTTTGTGTATAAGTGAAATTGACACATTTTAGTTCGTCATTCAAAACTGATATACTCCAACACGGTACTACATAAACCATGTCATTAGTAATGCTAAGGAATATAATATGGCATAAATTACATCTCATTGAAGTACTTAAGCGGCTGCTCCATCCTCTTTCATAGTTGTTGGTTCCATGCATGAATTTAAAACCTTATTTGAGATATGAATTACCAAACTCACATAAAACCATGCTTCGCTAGATTTCTATACTTGAGAGCATTAAAAAAACCTCACTTAAAACCATGTTTATTTTCAAGTTAGTATCTTGGAAAGCTCACAAATTTGACCCCTCTTTCCACATCCCACTTGTTGCCTAGTTAGCAGCCACAAAATCTTGAAAGTCTATTGCTCCTCTTGCCCTCCCAAACTATTTTGGTTGAGTTCATTGCTGTTTGTATTACTGGATTTGTAGTATAAAAGGGTTGGCACATGATTTGAATCAATCCTTGATAGGGATTCCACTGTCTCCATTGCATTGTGCTTAGTCCAAAGATTATTGGCCACAAACTTGGCAAGCTTTTCTTGGAGCCAGACATGTTTTTGTGTCATGTGATCCAAAGTGTTATACCACCCATGTCCAATTTTGGAGAGGTTTTCTTTGAATTCGCTATTTCTAGTGTTATAAAAAGATACAAAATCCATCTTCTCATTTGGATATAGTAAGGCAGTAGAGTCTTTGTCTACTGCCCATGGTTTAGTGATAGATAATATTAGATTATGGAGTGCCCTTCATAGTATATACCTCTTTTTACATATGTGTATTGGCATGGATGAATTTATTATCTAGGTGTTCATTAATGTGGAAATGAATGTATTGCATGTGGCATTTGAAAATTTATACATGATAGTATGATCAACCCATAGAAACCATATAGCACTGGAGAGACCAATGGCTTAGACTCTATGAAATCAATTGAATCTTAGTCTCTAAATGATTTTATTGATTGTAGTTTTGCTTACTTAAGGCTTACGGCTGGAATAAATCTTTGACCTATGACATATATTACTTGTCAAGGTCTAGTTTGTACTAGTGAGGGTGATAAGAATACATTGAATTTTGTTTGCCGTAACCTTTTAAAAAGTATATATACATAGTTACACAAGTATGTGATCCTCATGTCTTTTATAGATGGTGTATCTTTAATCTTTGTAATCAAGATAATGGAAATTTTGTTCACTTCCTTAAGAATTTTACCTATAGTGAAAAGATTTTGAACAACTCTAAACACATCATCCGCAATTATATTCCAAGCCAATTTGATTTTTTCTTTTTACATTTAGCGAGTATGGTCTAGGGGCCTTCTCAGGGATAAATCTTTTGACAATAGTTTTCATTTTTCCCTTGAGACCGCTTTGCATAGGGCAGTTCTTTGCTCTGCAGTAATGATTGGTAGTTTCCATTGGGGGTTCTAACAAGGAGTTGAATATTGTTTTTGAACGAGAACTCATAATTTGTGACAACTAGGGAAGAAGGACAATGGGACTAGAAGATCACCTCGATCTGTGAGCCCGAGGCTAGTGGATTAGAATAATGCACGACCCTATCATGAAAAAAATAAGAATAAAGTAAATTAGAGATAGAATTAGAAAAAATAGTAGAGTCTTCAAAACACTTAATCTTCATGAAACAAAGGGGGAATTGATTCAGATAGTCTTCTGTCCCTGACAGAGTTATTAGTCTATCGATCTCTACTGGAAAAAGATATGGTGTGATTCCTATCCTTTTGGTAGTGAAACTTAGTTCAGCAGTCACACTGAAAATGAAGACAAGTGTTTGAAGTCGCGATCTAAACATTATAAAGAGTTGTCATAAGATTCAGATAAATAAAAAAACAAAAAGAACAAAACAAACTAGAGAAATCATGTTTGTGATCTTGTTACCTGGTGTGGAAGGATTTGAACCCCCATCTCTCCTAAAAAACCTATATCAAGCCACTGTTAGGATATTTCCAAGAAAACAACGATTATAGGATGACAATGGATAGAAACAAGGCGACCGTGATAAAAAACATATTGATGGGTGGATTTTAGGACTGGAGATGTCCACGACCTTCCCATCATTTCCCCACAAGTCTTATACTTTATGTAAATTGGGGTCCTAATCACCCCAGGACCTCCCACCGAGGAGATCCCCTCAGGGGTGATTATGACTATTGCAAAGGATTAGAGGATGATTAGAAGGTTTGAGCTAGAAAGAGATATGATTTGAAGAAAATATAACCAACTAAAGCAGAATACAAAAACTTATATAACAAAATAGAATAGAAGACCAATCATCATGTCATAATAACATGATGAATTATGCTTTTAATGACCTAATGATGCTAATAGGGAAGGTGGAATTAGAATAAGTATCCTCTCATCTTGAGTAACACTACTACAGAAATAGCATTCAGTGTCGCTTTTCTGGGCGTCGGTTATTAAGGAAAACCGACGCCTAACATATAAGGCGTCGGTTGTTTAATAAAACCGACGTCTATATTCGAAGACCAGCCAGACACGGGTACCGCTTTGTATTAAGCGTCGGTTTTTTTATAAACAACCGACGCTTACACTCGCCTACGAAATCCATTTTTCGATAAAAAAAATAGTGTCATTTTCAGCGTCAGTTATCCCTCTCTAACCGACGCTGAAGGTGGTTCCCGCCAAAAATTTCCATGAAAATATCGTCCAATTGGACGTCGGTTGTTTCAACCAACCGACGCGAAAGCTATTTAGGCGTCGGTGGTAGTAAACAACCGACGCTATTTGGGAACTTATAACCCCCCGCGATCGCCCGACTCTTCCCCTTTCTTCTGTTTCATTGCTACCCTATTGCGGCGATTTTCCCTGTTGCGACGACTTTCCGGCGCTTCTCTGCTGCTGCTGCTCTCCGGCGCCCCATCTCCGGCGTCCTTCTTCTCCGACGCCCTTCTTCTCCGCCGCCCCTGCTACTGCTGCTGTCCGCTCGTCGCCGCCGGTCGTTGCCCACCGCCCCTGCTCTCCTCTAGTCGTCGCCGCCAGTAGAAGCAGCTACGGTGCTGTCGTCGTCACCTCCGCCCCCGCCGGTAGAAGCAGCTTTACTCCTGCTGTCCTCGTGCAAGGTAACCCACAAACCCTCACCACCTTTTTTGTCCTCTGCCTTGCTTTTCTCTGCCGCCGCCAACGTAGAACTCACGCAGGCAGCGCCTAAGTAGGTGCCAGGGCACGCCTAGGGTCCCAAGCCCAGGTGCCCTGCCTAGATAGGCCTCTGGGCAGATGCTTGGGCGGCGCCAGGGCACGTCTAGGCTGCACGTCTAGTGGATTTTTTGCTAAAAGTTATTTACTGATTGTGTTTATTTAATAATGTACTGATTGCTAAAAGTTATTTTATTGTTGAGTATATTGAGAATCCTAATCACCCTTCTTGCTTAATGATGAACTGTAATGCACACATATGAATGCTTGGAATTTAAATGATGAACTTTTCCCTAAATTGCCAATCATGCTTTTAAAGACATCAATAATCACCCTAATTTGAAGAACTAGGATTTTAGGTATAAGAATGACAACACATTATTTGTTGGCCTAGAAACCCGTCCAAGATTTACTCATTAGGAGTAAATCTTGGATAGTCCCCGGTTTGGGACTGTTCTTGAACACCTAATCTCACTTAGGATGTAAGTGTATAATGTGTATTGAGTTTTCGAGAAAATTTTGGTAGCATTTCCCCGTTTGTTCTCTAAGTACATATGTACTTAGAGAACAGCGGGGAAATGCTGCCGAAATTTTCTTGAAAACCCAATACACATTATACATTTACTAGTGAGATTAGGTGTTCAAGGATGGGATAGGTGGTACACATTTATTATATATAAGAATGACATCACATGTGTTTGTTGGCCTAGAATGTGAACAATCATTGTTTTTTATATTACTTGTACATTGATATAAATTAGAATGAACAATCACTAAATTATATACTGTTTGTATGGAGTCCGGCTTCATTGTAGATATCTATTATTGTGTTTGTTGGCCTAGAAACCCGTCCAAGATTTACTCATTAGGAGTAAATCTTGGATAGTCCCCGGTTTGGGACTGTTCTTGAACACCTAATCTCACTTAGGATGTAAGTGTATAATGTGTATTGAGTTTTTGAGAAAATTTTGGTAGCATTTCCCCGTTTGTTCTCTTAGTACATATGTACTTAGAGAACAGCGGGGAAATGCTGCCGAAATTTTCTTGAAAACCAAATACACATTATACACTTACTAGTGAGATTAGGTGTTCAAGGATGGGATAGGTGGTACACATTTATTATATATAAGAATGACATCACATGTGTTTGTTGGCCTAGAAACCCGTCCAAGATTTACTCATTAGGAGTAAATCTTGGATAGTCCCCGGTTTGGGACTGTTCTTGAACACCTAATCTCACTTAGGATGTAAGTGTATAATGTGTATTGAGTTTTCGAGAAAATTTTGGTAGCATTTCCCCGTTTGTTCTCTAAGTACATATGTACTTAGAGAACAGCGGGGAAATGCTGCCGAAATTTTCTTGAAAACCCAATACACATTATACATTTACTAGTGAGATTAGGTGTTCAAGGATGGGATAGGTGGTACACATTTATTATATATAAGAATGACATCACATGTGTTTGTTGGCCTAGAAACCCGTCCAAGATTTACTCATTAGGAGTAAATCTTGGATAGTCCCCAGTTTGGGACTGTTCTTGAACACCTAATCTCACTTAGGATGTAAGTGTATAATGTGTATTGAGTTTTCGAGAAAATTTTGGTAGCATTTCCCCGTTTGTTCTCTAAGTACATATGTACTTAGAGAACAGTGGGGAAATGCTGCCGAAATTTTCTTGAAAACCCAATACACATTATACACTTACTAGTGAGATTAGGTGTTCAAGGATGGGATAGGTGGTACACATATATTATATATAAGAATGACATCACATGTGTTTGTTGGCCTAGAATGTGAACAATCATTGTTTTTTATATTACTTGTACATTGAAGGATTGCTAATTGATAAAAGATCACAATTTTAGAGACATGTATGTTTATACAAATGCTAAATGTTTTCCTTATTCTAGTTGATACAAATGCTAAATGTTTTCCTTTTTAATGAAATTTTCAGATGGCTCACCATGATGAGAATGATGTCCATGATGAGCATGAAGTCCATGATGAGCATGCTGTCCATGACGAGCATGACGAGGATACCAACGTAAGTTCTAAAAACATATCCCGTATTTCTATAAAATTCATTATCTTCTAGTTATGTCATATATCCTGTATTTCTATATTGGCTTAATTCGGTGTGTTTATTTTTGTCAAATTTTAGGTTGATGATGCACAGCTACCCACTGAAGCAATTGAGCAACTTGATGCGCAGCAACAAAAACATAACAAGAAAAGGGGTATCACTCTGTTGAAAAAGTTACTTGCGCTGAGTGGCAGTGGATCCAAATTGGTTGTGGAGTTTGATAATGGAGGGAATGCAATTGGAGTGAACCGCAATAATTTTATAAACTATCTTGGGGTTGTCACTCGAAGCCATTGTGGTGTTAAATATGATAATTGGCATAAAGTTCCTCAGGCGAAGAAAGACTTGATATGGAAAGATTTATGCGTGAGTTATTATTATTTGCAATTCTATTTTATAGATTACAAATTCTATTATTTGCAATTATATTTTTGGTACTAGTTAATAACATTTCTATTTTACAGAATCTGTTTGCATTGGATGAGATGTTGCATCGTAAAAGTGTGATGCAACACGCTGGAAAGATGCTTAGGAATTACAGGAAAAATCTGAACAGAGAATACATAAGACAGGGTGATAAGAAGAAGAAGTCAGCCCTTGAACAATGGAACTTCTTGGACAAAGAAGATTGGGACAATTTTGTTGCTTCAAGAAAATCTGAAGAATTCAAGGTATTAGGCGTCACTCCCATTTTAATTAATATACATTGTATTCACCTATTCAAGATTAACATTTACTGCTACTAACCTAATTATAAATGTGCATACTAACTAGGCCCTCAGTGACGCACAAAAAGCAAGGCGTGCACTGAATGTACATGACCATACTATGGGTCCAAAAGGCTATGCAAGCGTTCGCCAAAGACTACAGGCGGAGTCTGCGGCTACTCAGGAGTCTGCGACTACTCAGGAGTCTGCGGCCACACCCTTCCCTCACCATGATATCTGGATAGCTGGCAGGAAAAACAAGAAGGGTGAAATAAAGAAGCCCGAAACTGCTGAGGCGGCTGCAAAAATGGTAAAATACAACTCTTAGAGCAATCATTTGAATATTGATTATTTGTGGTGTTAACTTACCAATTTTTGTTTATGGTGATTAGCGGGAGCTGCACGAGCAGAGAAAACAAGGCACGTTCATCCCTCAGGGCACAAGGGATGAATTGACAGTTGCTCTGGGTAACCCAGAGCATCCTGGACGTGTTAGAGGTGCCGGCGCTGGTGTGGGCATCAAAGCATTCTTTGGGCCATCCCAGCGCAAACCCAGAGCGGGACTTTCTCAAGAAGAGGTAACATATATATTCTATTTTTATAATGTTACTGCAAAAGGAAATTCATTAATAAAAAGCTAATATTTGTTTTATCCATGTATAGGAGAATAAGAGAGTCGAGGATATAGTTGCTAAGAAGCTCAACGATGTGGTTGCTGAGAAGGTCAAGGAAGAATTGCTGCGGTGGCAGACATCTCAGGCTTCCAATCAGCCTATGCCGACCCACTCTTCTCCTGGTGCACAAACTGCAAGTAATCCTGGAGACCCATCGCCTAACACGTCTGCTGTAAGTATTGTTTATGACATTGTAGCTAGTCTTTTCAAGATGATATGTTTTCAAGATGATATGTATATATGTATAACATTCTTTACGTAAATTTGTAGGCATTGAAGCCATGCCGCTTAAGAATGGAAAACTATGTTGTTGCAGAGGCGCAAGCTTACCAGTCCCTTCCTGGGGCAACGTTTCATGGGACTCCAATGCCACAGGGCTACATTCGTGTGAGCCCGATACATGTATTACCCGATTGGAGGGAAGTTGAGTTGCCATATGCCCACCCAGATATTGATACACTTGGTGAGGCAGAAAGCGGGGTCATATTGTGGCCCAAAGCAGATGTCCTCTACACGACTGAAATTGTAAGATAAATTTACATTGATTTAGACTGTTAATGTGTATATATGATGTCAACTGATCTGAAATTATATATACAGGTTAAAAAGAAGACACCAGGAGCACCTAGGCCTCTACCTCCAATTCCCGCATTACCAACTTGGGTTCCAACTGACCTACAATACCCGTTAGGTCCTGCTTGTAGGGGAATGGCATGTTGGCTACGGGCACATAATATACTTTGCCCTATAATTGTTTCTTTAGATGCAGATTATGCAGGTCAATCATACGACAACTCTTTATTTATACAAGATATTATTGAGCTGTTTATGTATGATTGGTTGAATACATCAATGATAGAGACATGGATAAGGTGAGATCTTGTTTATACATCCATATACCTTGTGTAAGATCCGGTGATCTAGTTTCTTATATATTAATGCATACGTCTATATGTTTTGCAGCTACTTAATCGAAGATCATTGCAAACAATTTGCATATGATCATGTGGGATTTTTGATTCCATCATTGATTAGTATGGTAGCTAAAGACCGTGATAGTGTTCAACAATACTGTATAGATGCTTTTACAATTTTTGGTCATCAAATGAAGACGATAATAATAGCTCCATTCAATGTCAAGTAAGTTTGCTTTATTTATAATTTGGACTTAAGAAAATTCCATTATTATTTTGCATTTTGAGTTATTAATTGTTAACTTTTTACCTCTAGTGGTAGACATTGGGAGTTACTAGTTATTGTCCCCGGGACGTTCACTGTTTATTATCTAGATCCCGCAGGAAGTACATTAAACACTAAAATTGGACACGTAATGAGAATGGCATTATTCTGGTGAGAAATATTTCATTTTTTATATCCGTTAACATCTTTTATTACATTACTATTTACTTATGCAACTTAGTGTGTTATATTAACATGTAGGGGTTTAGATGCATTCAAAAATGCTGGAGGAAAGGTCCCAAGGAAAAAGAACCAGCCATTGTCTTGGGAGAACGTAAAAGTAAGTTCCCGACTCCCCGACTCCAATGTATATATTATTGATGTGAATTGTGCTTAGTTGTATTAATTTGTATGTTTCAATTTATAGTGCGCTACACAAGACAATGGCTGGGCATGCGCATACTATGTGATGCGATTTATGCAGATGATTATCAAACATGCCGCATTGGACATCGATACCATACATGAGGTATTATATATAGTCTCATTAGTTAGTATGAAATATATCAATCTTATTTTTATATTATTACTTATATATATACATCATTCTCTTTGCAGGTGTTTAAAACTGACCACACTATAGGCAAACGCTTAAAAAATGTACATGCTCCATATATGAGGGAATCATTAAATGAAGTAAGAGAAGAATGGGCAATAGCTGTACAAACAGTGGCAACTGTAAGATATAATTGGGATGTTGATAGTGATGATGAATGATACTTTGTAAATGAATGTTTCTGAATGTTAAAACATGTATTTGAATGATTCTATATGTGTGAACGTGACAATTGAATTGATGTCTGAATGTATCTACTTGTGTGAATCTTTTTATGTTAATTTTGCAGGTTTGTGGCCTGTTTGTAGGCTGATATCAATGGATGTCGTAAACCTGCAGTTCAGAAAACTGAACTGCAGGTTCTCATCCTGCTGACCAACCACAGCAGGCCTGCAAACAGATTTATAAAAAAAAAAATAGAAATAGGCGTCGGTTATTTACCGATAACCGTCAGCACAGACTTACAGCGTCGGTTTTTTGTTGAACACCGACGCCAAAAGTGTTCGCACTACAGGAAATGGGAGTCATCTAGGACACTTTTTTGCGTCGGTGTTTTAGTATATAACCGACGCAGAAAGCGTCCTAGATGACGCCGTTTTCTGTGGCACGAACCCTTTTGGCGTCGGTGTTTTATAAAAAACCGACGCCTTTATATTAAATAGGCGTCGGTTTTTTAACCGACGCTGAAGTGTCCAACCTTTTAGCGGCGCCCACATAGGCGTCGTTCTGAAACCGACGCCAAAGGGGGTTAAACAACCGACACTAAAAGGCACTTCTGTAGTAGTGTAATGTGTAAATAAAAGAGAGAGGTAGTTAGATCCTCTATATTTAGGACGTTTGAAAGGGGCCTAAAATATGATGCATACGGGAAAGCATTTATAGGTGGATATTACGGTTCAGGGTTCAAGGTAGAACCTTACGGAAGTGGTGGCATGTCACCCTGATGCGCCAAGTCTATAAGGCATGTGAATCGAGGTGATCCACCATGTGGCATGTGGTAGATGGCTTACATTTGCCAACTGCCCCAGTTGAATAAAATCTAGTTTCTTGATTTTCCATTTTTAGGAATGTTTTGGATAGAATCAAAAAAAATATTGAGACAATTAATTTGGTATGATCCCTCAGATTTATAATGAACAAATCATGTGAAGATCTAAAAAAAAAGAATAATTCATTTAGGATAGTTTAAGTGCATATTTATTAAGAAGAGCTTGAAAAAAGTAGAATTGTGGAACAAAGTGCATTTTTTATTTGAAAACAAAGGTGTCTTTGGAGAAAGATCTGAATTGGAAAAGAATAAATTAAAATGGGAGTATGAAATATGTATAATAATATGGAAAATGTAAAAAATTAAGTATGGAAAATGTGGAATGGACTTCACTATTAGCCAAAGAAATAGCATTAACCATGAATGTTAGTTGAGTGAGAAAAAATGGGGTGTCAACACCATAATTTTGGGAAAATTCTGAGATGGGTTGTACATGATATCCTACGAATAACTTTAATTCCATGATATTTGCATCAACATAAGATTTTATCAATCTTGGACCATCAAAATTCCGACTAATGAATTTTTTATAGTGATTGCAAAAGTATACCAGCCTCACAAGTGTCGAGTCCTACATGTTTGAAAAAATATCATTATTTAAGTTCTACATTAATATAATACATTAATTTACTTATCAAACATAAAAGGGTATCTCAAATGAGGTTATCAACTTAATCCTTCTTTTACAGTAAAAGAGGTATATTTATTAGGGCATCTAAATTTCACAACTTGTCATCCCTCCAAATCAAAGATACCTAAAGAGATTCTTGAGGATGAGATCCATAGTAGTCAATCACTCAAAATGAAGTATTTTCAAACATATTACATGACATACACTCTCTAAGGAATGATTTCTTAAGTAAGATTCATTATACATAATGTAATACAATGCTTTAATTAAGATTTCCATCTAGTGAATATGTTTCGTTCATCTTTCCTAGAGCGTTAGGCTCATCCTGCACTTATTGAATCAAGCATTTTCTAGGGTTTGTGTCATAATAAGGACCCTACTCCATCAATTTTTTCTCACCTCTCCTACTAAAGAGTAGCCTAGGTAAGGATCGTATGTTTGTTGGAGGAATGATTTTTTCACATCCATGTATATCCCATTTTAAGGCATGTGACTTCTTAGTCTTTGGATCCTCCTACTCTAGATTGGAATTGAGAAAACTATATTTGTCCCTGACCTAGCCATCCTTATTCCTAGAAAATGAGGTTTAAGTCAGTCCTCATATTACATCACATATCTTTAATCAAACATGTATTACAACAAAAATCCATATTACCACCAAGGCTAATTCCCCATGATAATATCATACATGTTTCTCATTCATTCAAGGTTACCAAGCCAATCAAGGGTTTAGACATGTACCATTGAGGATAAAAACCTTACTTGGAGTGATTTTATATATATGATGATGTACTTTTAATATGGTGGCCATATGTTTATGCAAATTGAGGCTGGAACCAAGGCTATTTCACATATGGCTACACATCCATATTCTTGGAATTGTTTTATCACTTGGTGATTACATTTTCAATTTGGTCTTATTCATGCAGAAGGTTTATCGTTTGACTATATTCATAATATTTAAATCATACGATTAAATCATACTCAAGATTTCACCACATATACTACCTTTGTGTGTATTATGGGCAACTACCTAATCTTTTAAGATTATAATAAGATGAAACTAATATATGGTTGTAGTCTAAATACAAACTTCACCCTATTTCTTATGTAGTAATGGTGGATCCAAGTGTCATCCTATAATTATGGAGTCATTCTCACTGAGTGACTCTTCACTCATGAACATCTTTCTGACTTCCATGAGTTCTTACATTTTTAAATCCAATAATAAATACTTTTCTCGGGGCCCTTGGGCTCATGCACAATCTCCCTCAAGGTTCCATAATCACATTTTTAATTATAAAAACCATTATGACATAAGTATTATTCACTCTTCATATATTATTATGTATAATTGGCCTTTAACCATTCACTTAGGGTCTCCAATGGAATATGTACTTATGGAATAATTTTCTTTTAACACCTTAGTCATTATGAACCTCTAAATCTTCTATAATTGACCCTAGGGTTGGCTCAGGCTCTAGCCTGCATAGCGTTATTTGATAACTTGTAAAATTTATTTTAAATATGTCATCATACATAGCCATTTAAAAATAAGGGTCTCTTAAATTGTCAAATTTCCGTGTCTCATCAACTCATCCTAAACAATGTATCCAAATATACTGTGACATAAGTACTATTACTCAATTATATTTGCACGTCATATTTTTTTACTATGTTCATCTATCACAGATTCACATGAATGTGAAAATGAATTATTCAAACCCCTAAGGTAAAACATACTTTTATGAATATTTTGATTAGGTAGTTTTAAGGACTTACATGCCTCGTATACTACCGCCATTAGCAACTCATATGTTTCGTTTTTATCCCATTATAGGGAGTGTCAAGTTACTTATAGAAACAAAGCAAATCAACTCATATATATAGGAGGAATCTTGTTTAGGGTTTTTCATAAAATTAGGGGGTTATAACTATATACACTTATCTTATCCTCACATGCATTGCATTATACTACCTCACTTACGTTTTTTCCTTCATCTGGGATGATCTAAAACATACTTGAACACTACTCCTTAACGTAGACTTTGAGTCTCACATATTCCTATATACAAGGGTTGATCTTCTTGTTTTGGTACTTGCATAACAGCTATATGTACCTTACATACTTGCATGATTGACTCACATGATTGTTACATACTTGCATAACAACTTGTGTGTACCTTAAATACTACTATGATTTACAACTTGCATGAGAACTCACATGTATCTTATGTAATTGCATGCATGTAAATCTTGTGGTATGTAGAATATGTGGCTTAGTCAGGTTAACAAACATCGTTGGGTTTCCATAAAGAATTTTTTTTCATGCAATCCAGTTTTCTAAGAGCATCATCATCTTCTAGAATGGAATCAATTAGTTATACTGGAAAGACTAAACACATGCTCAGATTTCAATATTTGTCCTACTAGGTCTTTTCAACCTTGACCTACATTCTGGTTCTTGGCATGCATTATCCAGGTAACACCCAACTCAGCCATGTATCAATACCAAAGATAGCAAGGCCATTCTAAGAAATCACATGCATAGCTCTTACAAAGTAGTACTCCAAATTGCATAAAGGTATGTGATTTTCCTTTTAGGGTTGGTACTTTAACTTTAGGGTTTTGTTGAAAACTTAGGGAAGTTGTCATGATGAGTCGAACAATAAATGTTTTTCATATTACCTTACTCAAAAAATGGTGGCATACATAGGCCTAAATCTTTAGTATTTCATTTCTTTCCTTTTACCCCTACTTTTCTTATGAGCGTTCTATTACCCTTGACTTCTTCCCGAGTATTTTTTGTCAAACTCCTTGGAATTCTTCTTCCTTGTTAAGACCTCAATAAACCCTAGTTGTCCCTAGACATTTTATAGATAAAGTGAGGCATAGAAGTTGAAACCAAGAGCTTAAGGGTCATAGATGAATGGTCTAAGAATGTAACCTTATTCTTATAGGGTATAATAATTTGTTCATAAGTTACTACTTATATACCCAAATTAACATGTACTTATCCATGAAACTGGGTTCAATCAACTACCTCTTCGTTATTCTCATGTGAGTAAGGCATATAAATATATGCATGGTTATTCCCTCAACTTGACTAATGGTAGTTTTGAGAAAAAAATGCTCTTATTGACCAAATTATTTTCTCACCATATTGTAATAACTTCATGCAACATGTAGGTGGCATGATTCACTCCCTTATTCTTAGGTACATAAGCGATTATAATGGCATTTTCTAGGATAGTGTCCTATCCTTTGTAGTTATTGGTCTAGTTTTTGTTAGGATCAAGGATCATGTGTTCCTTCTTGGGACTCAAGGTGGTATATCTACTTACATTACAACTATCATTACTCCCATATAGGGTTTCAAATATTTATGTACCACCTTGGATTATCTTTTATTTTCCAATGATCAATGTTTTTGATGTGGGATAAAAAACAGCTTCACTTATCATTGTTTTTCTATATATTCAACTTTAACTAAGGTTCTCTAGTATATAGATATTATTTTCTATTTTTAATATTGTATACCCATGATCAAGATTTTTAATTAAGGTTTAGGATTAACTTGTCCCGCATAAGGGTTTCTATTTCCTCTACCCTACTTAGGCTTGTTATAGATGCACCACTTATCTTACCTTATCCCTATGTTACTAAAAGTTTCTATAGTTCCTCTTTATATTATACATAAGCATTATAGAAAGTTTATTTAATAAAATCAAATTGTAAATTATCCATTCATGGGTTTTAGTTGGTAGAGAATTCATTAGCCCTAGTCATCATAGAACCCTTATTTAGAAGAGAAAAGTCTATTGGGTACTTAGGATCTAAGGATGAAATGTGACTAAGAAAAGATGAAATATGGAGAAAACCTAAAAATATGTTATTTTAGGAAAATCATAAGGCCATTTGCATGTATGCTACACAATTTTTTGCGTGTCCTTGAAGATTAAATGGTGGTGAGGTGGAAGATTTTACCAGCCTCGAAGTTGTTCCCCAATCATAGATGTTGTTTCCAATCTGAAAAACCCTAATACTTCCCTAGAGTTTTTGAAGTAATATTTATTAACAACCATTTATATAAATCTGGGCTCTGGTACCAATTGTAATGACCCTTACTACCATATTCTATGTGAATGAGGACCATGGTGATAGGTGTGGTACACAATATTTCTAAGATATAGATTTCAAAAACCAACTAATAACAGTCAATAAACCTAACAAATGTATAGTTGGAAGAAGAAGGGAAGATAACATTTCCCTCTAAAGAGTTACATATTTTTTAGGAATAGGAAAATACTATTTAAAAAAAATGAAATACTAGTATTAAATTATTGAATCCTACATACCTTGATCACTTTATGCCTTGTGAATTATTCCAATTGGAGTCCTTTTATTCATTCTTCATATATGCAAATAACTTAAAATACAAAAAAGCAAAAACACAGGTTGACATATTATAACACTGTGTACATGAATGCAACCAAAAGAGATCCCTTTTGTCACAAATAACCAAAAGTGATTATTCTTTTATCCAAGTTGTTATAAATTGGCCTTTTCCTTTAAATTGGCACCAATTTAGAGATTTCATTAACTACATGATTCCTCAAATTAAAGTTTTTATTAAATCATTATTAAATTATCATTTGTAGATATAGAGATCTATGATTGATTGAACATATCAAGCTTTTAGGTTAGTATAATAAAAATTAGAAGGAAAGTTCACATCTGAATTTCATAAAAAAGAACCTCTTTCAAAGTAATATTAGACTAGGAATTAGACCTTGATCTTGAAAGTGGTTCCATTAGATGTATATCATTTTCAGATGAAATTAACTAAAATTTTGTTGTAATCCAAGCTAGGATTTAATTTCTATGATTTCATTACTAAGTTTGTATTTTCTTATATTTACTATGAAAGGACAAATCCCCTTTTCTTCGTGAGAAATCTAAGGTTGTTGGATTCAATCAATGCTTGACTAGTTACTCAATCAATGGTCAAGATTACTCCTCTCCACTAGAACCACCATGTGTGTGTTTTTGAGAGAGAGAGATCGACCACTTCCATGTTTTGGGTTGGTCATGGTTAGATCTTTACAAAGATTGGATGGTTGTGGGTAATCCTCTCCTCTAGCCTAGTTGTGAGTGTAAGAGACAAAGAGTTGAGTTGTAGTTCCATGACTGTAAGGATTGTTCATGGTTATTAATTGACCATGTTATGGTTGTTTCTGGACTTTCTCTTACATGAATTGTTTAAAAGGACGAGGAATATAATGTGGTAGTGCCTTTTATGGAGATGGAGACAAGACATGAGAGCTAAATGGCACTAGACTAGGAGTGTATATCAAATCTTGATAAGGTCTAGTGAAGTACATGCTTTCCTTAGATTATCTTGAGGAGGCGCGAGGAGGGAGTACACTTGTGGTGTATCCACTAGGTAGAGAGTTTGAGGTTGAGGTGTCACTATGGTTTTGAAAATTGGGTGCCATGTAGAAAGGCATGAAACATAAGGTGGTGGTACTGACAGAGATGAGGGGTCCAATACATAGGTTGGAGGAGAGAAGTATAGGGTTAGCAAAATCACCACCTCAACAATTAGAGATAGGGAGAGGTTTCAAAAATCCCTTCATAGTTAGTTATAAAATTTAAATTTGTGGCAGAATCATTCACAATAGAGAGAGGAAGTCAAAGAAAACAAAAATAGAGGGAGAGAAAGTCATGTCACTATGCCCTAGGTGGGAGACGATCTAGGAATCATATATTTTTTATTTAATGGATCTATGTCCATATGAAACCTTAAGGGGTGCGATTATACTCCCCTTAGTTTCTGCTAGATGGTAAATGTGGTGAATCACATTTATTATTTAAAAAGTATAGTATTGATTTAAATAAACACTTTAATCTCCCTATAAAATCCCAGACCATGATGAATCGTGATTAACTTGAATTTTAAGGATAAAATCCTTTCTATGCTTATCTTTCTATAATAAAATATATAAATGAAATAAGTGAGCTGAATCTTGTTTCATTGTCCTTCAAGTCATCCATCTAATAAATTCTATTAAAAGTCTCAAAATCACATATGACCTCATGATGAGTTCAAAATTAATATATTACTTTCCAAGAAAGTATTATTAATAAAAAGGATGACAAATGTTTTTTTCACACTATTAAACCAATACTTCTTGGTTTATTGTCCTAGAGAATTTTAAAGAACATTTGTAATCCACCATTACTTATTTAGAAGGTTATATTTAATTACAATTTTCAATTGCAACTTCTACATAAAAGGATGCCAAATCCATGTCCTTACAATATCCAACATAATGTGGAATCTTCCTAGGGTATGGGGAAAACCTTCAAGAGGTTTAAGAGGGTTAATCACACAAAGTATGTCAGCGCAACTAATCTATAGGATGCAAATATTTGTTTGATGTGGTCGGAAAAAACTTTTAGAAACTTGAACATTATAGAGTAAGACAATTTAAAGCATGATAGCTACCTAATGAAGGGTAGTAATGACCATAATTGTCCATGGAGTAGGGGAAATAGTCTAGGGAACTAAATATCGAGGCAAAGTTGTGTAAGGAGTTTGACAATAGATACTTTCTTGAGTCTTATATACTCTAGAAGATGGGCCAATTTTAGCATCTAGAGTATAAAACATTGTCGTCAAAGCATGGTTTAAAGAGTGTTGAGTTTTTTCCCTCATCTAGAAGATAAAAAAGTTTGATAAGGGATCATATGTAGAGTTGGCTTAGTTGGTGCCAACTATGTAGTCTTGTGTGAAGTTCTTAACCTTTGTGGAGGTAGTTAGGAGAATGTATAGGATTGTGGTGACACGCCATAATGTTGATTAGAGTAAGTGGCCCAGTCAGTGACATGGAGATTTGTCTAAAGGTTATAAGAACTTGAGGTATTTGACCACACAATAACATAATTAGAAACAACAATGGTAATAGCGATAATAGAGGTTGGAAGTTTCCAAGATAAAGGTGCATGTTCATTTTAGTGGTATATAAGGAAGGGAAAAGGATGAGGGTTTCTATCATCTATGGAAAGGAGTTTGAGATCCATGTATGTGATGAGGGCATCTAGTCGATATTATGTGAGGATACAAAGGAGCTAAATAAATACTCACTCATGTTCTTCATATTTTGAGTCAAGGTAGTGTTACAAGTGTAGGAGGTTAGGGCGTGTGTTTACCTTCTACTTATTTCTATACCAGGAGGTGAACCAGTAGTAGAGGTAGAGCTACCATGTCTTCTAGGTATATAGTGGTGGGTCATGCAGAGCATAGGGATAGACGTTATAAGAAGGGTTGTCAGAACTAGCAAAAAGAGGTTATGGTCGAGGACATTAGTAAGAATTGACTTCATTATATTCTATATCTAAATCTAAAGGAGAGGTCAATTCATAGGTTTTTTTTAACCCATTAACTTATAATTAGCCATCTAAATCAATTATAACAAAATATGATATGGAAAGGGTAATAGATACCAAACTCCCATTTCTGGAGTACTCTTCATCATAGAAAGTTTTGCAATGGCATGGGTTACTTTATTATAGTATTTACCAAAAAAAGATATTAAATCAAAATATTTAGCTTTATCAATGATATCAACTAATTTTAGACCAAGATGGTCACATATACTACAAGTATCCTTCAATTTGTGTTGAGAATATGGGAATCAATTTCAAATTGAAGCCTGCTACATTTTAATCCAAGAGCCTTCTTAATGAAACTTAGGAGAGAGAGCATCTCCCAACTATAACCTATAAGATATTTTTGGCTTCTCTGTTACTATAAATAGAATTGCATTTGTAGATCCAAGCAGTGCACCACCTATACTGATCCAACCATCTATGCTTATTTCTGCATCTATGTTCACCTTGATGCAACCCTCTATCGATGACATCCATCCCTTTATTACTGGTCTATTCCTTTGACCCTCCACCTAGGATGAGATAGTGTTTTGAAACATGTAGTATTTTATTAGGCTAGAATGTTTTCTATGAAGAAACATAGATATTTCTTATGGTAAATAAAAACTACATTGTTGTGTGGGGACCATACTCCTCACATCATTGCCAAAACACTATCCATATCCTTGGTCAACACTTTATTTTTTAGGGAAGTCAGCGCCATACCTGGAGTTAACTCCAATATGTCATTTTGAAGGTGCTTTTCCATTGCACATGCGCACATCTTATGCGGTTTAGTGTATTTGAAGATATGTGGAGAATTGTTTCTTTTTCTAAACTACAATCTATTTTTTTATCTTAGGGTGGCTGGATAAACCCTAAGTTTGTGATGGTGAGTCATTCACATGAGAATCAGGCATGGTGAATTCTACTTGGTTAGGTACAAGCCAAGTAGTTTCAGGGTAGATGAATAAAAGATGAGAAGCCGTGTAGAATATGATTCAAATGTCTGTTGCATTCCTTGTACTACTAGTTGATAATTTGCCACTATTAATTATGTTTCTTGAAGTGGAAAATAATCATTCTATTATAGAGATTATATATTTCGTTTTTTGATCTGTCTTGTTGACAAATAGTAAATGTTGGGATTTATATCCACTCCAAATATTATTTGGATAGTTTTCTATTTGATAGTATTTTTTGGTGGACATGTCCTATGTGTACTTGAGCTTAAAGATTGTAGAATGTGTTCCTAGTCTGGCTGATGGAGTTTCATAAAAATGGTGTCATTGTTATATATTAATTTTGAATGTTTGTATCTTGACTTGTTACTCATACTAAAGTATTATCCTTTTGAATTAAGTAGCATCTACTTATGTGTTCATAGACATGCTCTAAAAGATGTTTTCAATTCGGAGTTGGTCTAGTGATTACCTTATCTGTTTGATTATATTATCATTGTAAACTAGATATGGTAAGATGCTAGAACTATCTACTAGACTTTTCATTATCTGCATGTTTCTTGTAAATTCATTATATTGAATATGATGTTGATGCATGTACTCAACTTGAGTGGGAGGTATCCACTCATTGGGGCTCTATATGAGTCTCATGAGGTTGTTTCAAAATTTTAAGGTAAAATTCTATCTAGAGGAGAGGTTGTGACAAATAAGAAATAAATAGAATAATCTAGATACATTAAATTGACCATGTACACTCTCTTTCCAAGGATGGGTAGCATATTGAGTTTGTTCTTTCATGTACATGTAGTTGATGTAAACTGAAATGTATGTGAGTAGTGAGATTTGATTTTGGTTTTGATAGAGATGAATATGATTTGTGATATCTTAATGTGATATCTGTGATGTGACATTAGATTGTGAAATTTGTGAAGAAAGAAAAAGGAAAATTTTATCTACTTTTTTCTTATTGTGTTAATCACATTTTTTGGGAACTAGTTATATTGTTTCATAATTTGGGTCTAAGTTCAGCGATTCTTTGTAATGGTTGGCATTTATGCTAATCAAAAGAGAGGTCCTGAGAACGTGGTATAAGAGCCTAGGTTAGATGATTTTGTAGGGACAATAGAATTTGGGATTAAATGATAATGTGGATGTTGAATATAGCCTGAATGATGTGCATACTAACTTTACTCAGTATTCATATACTCTGGTCAAGCATTTGGGTATTGAGACAATCTAGTATGGAACTACCAGTTGTATGTCTTTTGGATGTCCTGATAGGCATCCAGATGGCTTCAGTTTGGTAGTATAATGTCATGCATGATTGTAATAAAATTATAAAATGGTGAAAGAGAAAGGATTATACAATTCAATAGGGAACCTAAGACAAGTAGGATATTTCATATGACAAAGAAGAAAGTGTAATAGATTATGAAGATAACCCAAAAAAAAAACTGAACATGAGTATGAATCTATAATTTATAAGAAATTTTTTTATAACTAAGGATGTAGTCCACTAAATGATCTTCTTAATGAAGAAAATTGAGGAATGTGGATAATAACACAAAATGAATCATAATATTTATCCATGAGATGAATAATAAAAATTTAAAAGAATATGAAAGGTGATGTGAATCACATCTTGATAAATAATGTACACTACTAATTCTAAATTAGGTGTTTGTAATACCCAATGAGGGATATGATGATGATAATGGATGAAATGTCTGTCTAATGCTAATAAATTCTTAATTTCAATGTAAAAGATCTAAGAGACAAGAAACAAATGTCGTATGAAAGAAAGATAAAATGAAAATCCTTCTTACTTTATGCGAGAGAGATGAATGATTAGATGATATGATATTCTTCCAGATCTTTTCTTGTATTTTGGCACAAAATTCTAAAAGGATGTGAGAATTTGTAACAACACATTTTCAGATTAACCATCAAATTAGGGTTAACTTAGATGATTGCATGCTAAACTAAATTGATCATTGTTTAAGCTTTAGTTAATGATGGTAGCATAATTATAATTCCTTAAACCTAATAAAATACTCTAATCATGCTTTTACTTTAAATAATTGGGGTTTGATAATTATAAACCCTAATCGGCCAAACTAGGGTTTTGGCATCATATGAATAAAAAAATTAATAAGTGTAGTGGTGAACTAAACGCTTTTTGGTATTTTATATACAAATATGATTTAGTTGAAATTTATATATACTTTGAGTAAATCAATTAATAGTTTTTTTGCAAAATATCAAAATTTTTGAAGAATTATCTAACCTTCTCGTCAGTCGAGTTTGCCCAAGATGAACTCATCCAACCATGCATTCAGCCTAAAATATAGTAGTCTATTATTTGAATTTTATCTTTTAATTTGTATATCCAATTGACCTAAAATTTCAACTGTGCTTGGAAACTAGATTACACACAAGTGTGATGTTGACCGAGTTGCTTATTAGAAACAACTTGATCAACCATGCTACAGACTGTAGTATAGCAATGTAGTATTGGATTTTTATTTATTTGTTGGTAATTCTGAATGATCTGAAATTTTTAATGGAGATCTGAAATTATGTCTAACAACACAATATGTTAAATTATTATAATTTTTGTGGAGGATTGATCTATTAAGTAAACGATCTTCAATAATATTTGTATGACAAAAAATTATGTTGAAATAAAAGAAAGTGTAAAGTTTAGTCCATAGAAATGAAACCCTAGAGATAAAGGGGGAGTTAGGGTTTGAGAGGAGAAAGAGGTGCAATTGATGATCTAGGGTTTCACCATCCGAGAAGTGATGAAATCAAGTAAGTTTAACTTATTTTCATAGTCTTAGTGGTGAATCTTCTCTCACAAGTCAAGATTCTACCACTCTTATGATTTGATTCTAAATGATACCAAGTTTCCCTCTTTTCTCACTCTTTCTCTCCTATTCCTTATTTCTAGGGCTTCCGGGTGGAGAGGAGGAAGAAATGGGTTCAGTTGCTAGAGTTCGATTGGATTTCTATAAATTCAGAGTTTGACCTATGTTTTTAAGGTTCTTTTGTTCCTAATTTGAGTTTTTATATCCCTCTTAAGCTCCATATTCATGTTGAAAGCTTAATTCTATCCGGGTAGTAAAAAACCTTGCTTATATTTTTATGCGATTGGGTATTGATTTAAAAAGATATTAGGGAATTAAATTTTACTGATTTCGATTATATATCATTGAGTTTAACTTCCTTAGCTACCGATATACTGATTGATGTTCCATGGAAAAATTATATGGATAGAGGGCTATGCTTTATGTGAATATTGCTTAAAAATCGGTACAATGCCTGATATGCTTGGGAACTGAATTGACATGTATATAATTACACTTGAATTGTATTATAATGAATTATACAAGTGTACTTTTGAATCTTACTTTTAATATCATATATACATGTGTACTATTGAATCTTACTTTTAATATGATATATACATAAGAATGAGTATGAGGTGGCGATACTCCCCATTTGGGTTTGTGTTGAGGGATTGAATCAATGAGTCAATTAATCTATGTATACTTACAATTAGTGAATGAAATATGTGGAAATGAGAACTAGTGTTTCCATGTGTGTGAATAGACCCTCATGAACACCCTTGTACACCATGATGGGATTACTAAATGATATGATTCTTATGATATGTTGAACTAAGAATGAATTCTTGAAAATCCTAGAAGTTTAGTATTAAGATGAGTATGAGTGATAAATCTAGGACTTGTATATAATCTTGTAAATGTGATGAATTGTTGAATTGTAGGTATTAATACTTGAATTGAAGATGATGGGTCTTACTAATATGATCTAAGCCTAATGAATCTATTTTAGTATGAATTATGAAATGATGAGTACACCCTCACATGAATGTGGGTCCTTTTATACATGCTACATAATAATGAATTGGGAAGAATGATTAGATATTGTGATGTAAGAAGATATAACCAAACCCCTTCTCTTAATCTCAAGTGAGTAGAATCATAAGAGACCTAATGATCTTTGTTAATTATAAGAATAAATTTTGAAGTCAATGACATGGTACACCTAATTAATTGCAAGAAAGGAGATGGATAAGAATAATTGAGTTTATTCTGAGGATGGCCTTTTGTGATAGATTTCAAATGAGATCGCTTATGCATGGAATAGTAACCCTAACTGAAGAGTGGTAAATTGTAAGAGGGAAGTATGAAATGTGTTCTATATGTTTATACTTGAGATTCAGTCATATCTATAGATATTGAATAGGATAAGTATTTGCTGCATGTTAAGCCTTTTCTGGGCATGATGAATGGCATGCGACATCTATATGCTTATATTATTGTTAGTTCTAATACCGTTGTTAATCCTTTCTGATGATAACAATATGAAATGAATGGATAAGAAATATGTTGAGATAGAATTTACATTCTTTGATTGCTTTTGAGAAATCTTAATGAGGGTAAATGTTAGACAATGAGATAATGTCTGGGGTAGAAAGCCCACTGATGATGAATAAACCCTAATGGGGGTATATGTTGTACAATGAGATTATGTCTTGGGTTGAAAGCCCACTGATGATGACTACTATGAGATAATTTGGAAATGTAAAGAATTATATGTGTTGTAAATTGCAGATTGTTGTGCTTCTTTTTTTATTCATTGTCTTTCTTGATAAGCCTAATATGTTTTAGGTTATTATAGTTAAGCGAGAATATAAACATATGATACATGATATTTTGAATACAAGTTTTCATTGTTGATTATGTTTCTTGTTGTGGAAAATAATCATTCTATTGTAGTGATTATCTATTTCATATTTTGATCTATCTTGTTGACAAGTGGTAAATGTTGGGATTTATATCCACTCTGGATATGACTTGGGTTGTTTTATATTTGATAGTACTATTTGGTAGACATGTCTTATATGTACTTCAGTTTAATGACTATAGGATGTATTCCTAGTACGAATGGTGAAGTGTCACAAAGATGATGTTATTGTTATATATTTATTCTAAATGTTTAGATCATGACTTGTTACCCATACTAAAGTATCGTCATTCTAAATCAAGTAGCATCTACTTATATGTTTGTAGACATGATCTAAAAGATGTTTTAAAGTCATATTTCATCTACAAGTGATTACCTTATGTGTTTGATTAGATTATCATTGTAAATTGGATTTGATTAGATGCTAAAACTATCTGCTAGACTTTTCAATATCTAAATGTTTCTTTTAAGTTCATTGTACTTTAGCTGATGTTGATGCATGTTCTCATCTTGAGTGGGAGGTATCCACTCACTGGGAATCTATACGAGTCTCATGAGGTTGTATCAAGCATTTCTAGGTATAACACTATCCAAAAGAGAGGTTGTGAAAAATAAGACATAAATAGAATAATCTAGATAGATTAGATTGTCCATGCAAACTCTCTTTCTTAGAATGGTAGTATGTTGAGTTTGTTCTTTCATTTACATGTATTTGATGTAAACTGAACTAAATGTGAGTAGTAAGTCTTGATTCTGGTTTTGATAGAGTTGAATATGATTTGTGATATCTCAATGTGATGTTTGTGACGTGACATTCATTTGTGAAAACTGTTAATATAGAAAATGGAAAAAATTCCCAATTTTTTCTTATATTGTGCTAATCATATTTGTTGGGAATTAATTGTTTTGTTTTATAATTTGGGTTAAAGTTTAGGGATTCACTATAATGGTTGAAATTTATGATAATCTAAAGAGAGGTCATGACATTTTTGTTTTATAGGGTGAAGAAAAGTTGATGTTTTTTTTATCTTACAAGATTGACGAATGTGTTTGAATTGGATGTGTAGTTGATCTATGAAGCTCGTGAAGTCGAAAACAAAGATACTCTTCTCTTCTTAGTTTTAACTATTTAGTATGATATTTTGTGAGGATATACACACATTTACATCCGCCATTGCATTGTCTCCTTTTATCAGTGAGCTCTCAACTAAATGGCATGTATTTATTGACATATGCAAACAACTTGTGGGTACTAGTATATTATGTGATAAATATATGCAACTTCCAACTCGTATTTGCCTAATTTGAATCCAATTGATATGAAAATACATACTGAAATCAACCAAACTCCATGTTCTGTGACCAATCAATCGATATTGTAAGACCCCTGACCTTGCTTAAGGCTTAAATATGATTTTTTATCATAATGCAGTGCCAAAAACCTTACTTAAACCCCAATACGTACTTTGGTATTATGTGACAAATTTAAGTTTCAAGTTTGGTCCAGATTGGACATTACTTGAGCAAGTTTTTCTATATTTGATTTGACAAGGGCTTTTATGCAATTTTACCCATATCAAGGGTTTATCTTGTAACTTGTCACATGTATGTTGTTGTCTCACATGTTTTCATATCATGTTGGATATAGTCGTTCCTTGAGGCACCTTGTTACACCTTTGGTTTAGTAGTGACACCTAGGCTTGTGTTGGGAATTATAGTTTCCTCACCGTAGATGCCCTAGATTTGAAGGTTTGCTTTGATATGGTTGGGATCCTATGGATCTACCTTATGCATTGGGATCCGATGGTCACCCTAGGGTGTCATGATTCTATGGTTTCCCTCTTGAGGCACCCTAGGTCGATGTTTCTACTTGTGTAGTGCACCAACCCATAGTGACACTAAGGTTTTGCTTGGTGACCAAGGGAAGGCATCAACCCATGGACCACCTATTGTGGGAGGTTGATGGTTCCTCTAGGGTTGAAAACCAATGGTCACCCTAGATTCGACAATAGATGGGAAGCCTTTATATGCATGGACGTGAGGTTCTATCTTGTGCCACATAGCATGTTTGTTTTGACACCCTGATCTTCTTCTCTCTCTCACCCCAAGCCTTATATACCTCTATTGTTCCACCCAAACAAACCCCTTTGTCTCTCAATATCCTCTTATCTCTTAGAACTCATCCCCCTTGCTTAGTGGAGAAGAAGGAGCTCAAGGAAGAAGAAGCTTGGCAGATCTTATTTGCATGTGCACCTAGGATTTGGATCTACCTTCTTCTTGGTTGTGTGGAGCTTCCCTACCTTGTTTCTTGGCTTAAGCGAGTAAGATCTCCCTCCCTTCATTTTCCTTTCTATATTACCTTTCCCTATCCTCTTCTTGGTCAGATCCATGGTGGGTCTTGATCTAGAGGTTGAAGACACCTTCTTTCTTACTTCTTTGACCTGGGGTTTTTCTTGCTTTTGAAGAAGGAGTTATCTTGGCCGAGTGGAGTACTCAAGCTAGGATTTTCTTCTCTCTTTACTCGAGATACCTTGCTATTTGGAGATTCATCTTCAATCTTGAGGTGAGTTATGTAACAATATCCATGTTTATTGCTTACTTCTAGCTTACATGTACTAGATCTTGCTCAAAAATGTAGTTCTAAGTGGTAAGATACTATCTTTGCCTATGGTTTGAGCTTAAGTGGTAGTTCTTAAGTAGTTATCTTCTTGTATGAACCCCTAATCCTTATGCACAATCTCTTTTTGGTAAAGGAATCTCTACACCTAGCATACATGTGGAAAATCATGGGTTTCCTTCACTCAAAAAATGGTTCTTTATTAGGGTTTTGAGTTGATCTTCCTCCTTGTGATACAACCCGATGGTTTGGTTTTGGAGTTGTTTTATTTGACCTTCTTGTACCAACCAATAGGTTGGACTTAGCTTCTATTTTGGACCTTGTTATGCTTGAGAAATGATTGCCTTGATGCTCTCTTAAGAGGTGCAAGTCGATAGTTTTATCTCACTCTCTCTCAACCGATGGTTTTGTTTGGTTTTTGAACCCATTTCCCACCTAGTGATGACAAACAATGGTCTCACTGGTTTCCACACTCAATGGTTTCTCTGAGTCCACAAACAATGGACCTACTGGTTTCTACACTCGGTGTCTTCACTGGGTTCAACATTTGATGGTCTCTCTGCTTGTCATTAAATGGTGGTCCAACTGGTTGCTCACAAATGATGGCTTGCCTAGTTCACATCTGATAGTATGTCAAGATATAAGGTTTATGGTTTCTCTGGCTCTAAGGTCTATGGTTTCACTAGTATAAGGTTGATGGTTTGACTAGGTTTGTTGTTGATGGTTCTCAACTAATGGTTCCATTGGGTTGTCAACAAATGATGGTTTCTCTGCTTGATCACAAATATTGTCTTTCATGGTTTCCACATCCAATGAAGGACCTGATGTCCACATCTGATGGTCCCTGTGATGTTAACAAATAATGGTATTCTTAGTGTTAACAACTGATGGCCTTTCTAAGTCAACTTTGATGGCTCTTCTAGGTCATGACTCGATGGTCTTCCCATGTGTATGATTCAATGATCTTACTGCATGGAATCTAATGGTTTTTGTCTACATCACATCTGATGGTTGGAGTGGAGGTTCATGAATTGATGGTTAAGCCTTGTGCTATGTATATGCATGTTCTTGTGCTTTGATCACATGATTCTATGGTTTAATTTTGAAGTTCATGATCAGATGGTTTGGTTTTAGTACACATAATTTGATGATGGGAATGTTTGCCTTATGCATGTCCATGATATGATAGTCATAACTTTGAACTCATATGAACCTAAACCGATGGTCACAATAAGGTGCAGATTTGTAGCTTCAATTCAACTTATCTTGTTGAACCTAATACAAATAGGTGATGATGGTTAATCTTACGTAGCTTCCTTGTATGATTTTTATGATGAAGGAATACTCTCTCAATATTATTGTAACCCTATTATGTTGTCATATGAACATCACAACTCTTTAATGTAATTTTATGTTGAACCTATGAATCACAAGTATAGTGATGGTTTGTTAAGCCTTTTTATTAGTATGGAAAGATAATTATGTTCTTGCAAGAAATGATGTGATGGTCTTAATGACCTCTGGGATACGTTTTGAGCCCTTATGGAGGTGTGATCCTCTTCATTATGTGACTAGGATTGGTATCCAGTGATGATGTGATAAGAATTGTATCTCATACGTAGTATATCTTCTAGAGTTTCAATATACCCATGATTTGTAGAGCTCTTTTAGGGTTTGTATGTACACTTGTTTGATGCAACCTTAAGTCATCCAATTGACATTAACTAATCAAGTGAAACCCAAACCATGTAGTGCCCTTTGTTGTAGAAGCTTTCTAGTGTCAGGACTTGCTTGATGGGAACGTGGGTATTCCTAAGGGATGCTAGAAGTCACATACATATCCATTGAGTATGCACAAGTGCAAGTGATTGTCTATCCTTATCATCCTGGTCTTAAGGTTTGGAGGATGGTTGCGGTATATATATATCGTTGATTACTAGTGTAACACCCCTCCAAGTATATATATACTTCAGCAGAAGTGAACCCTATGTTGTCCTTAACATGGGTCACTTGGCTTGGAGGGACATTACAAAACATGATATACATAGCAACAAGATAAATGAAACACCATGCATTACTCAAAATATAAATTCATACATTATTCCTAAAAGGGTAAACATAAGTTGTCACATATAAATCTCAAACCTAATATATGTAAGCTAAGTAAATCTAAAGCATGAAATGATAAATAAACTAGATAATCTATACTATTATATGGTACCCCACCAAGCTGAAGTATCCCTTAGTGACAGCTACACTGAAGGGCTTGTGTCAGTTCTCCTTTTCTCCTTGATCTAGGGACATATCGTCCCACGACCATGTGAAAACAAAGACATACATCAATAAGAGGCACTACACATTTTATAAGAACTAAAAAATGAGCATACATTCTTGACTTGAGAGAAATCTTGACATGTATTGGACTTCAACATTCTTGATTACTTGATCATAGTAACATGAAGAATTAAATAAGAAAAATATGCACTCTCTATTATTTGACCACTTAAGAGCCCATAACTAGATTGAATGCCCATGATTTAGCTAAAAAGCCCATAACGACCACTTGAGGTCCATGATTGGCTATAATATCCCATAATTGGCATGAAAGCCCATAACGACCCCTTGAGGTCCATGATGGTGAGAGCATATAAAGTTTAACCAAATTCTTATAGCATGATTCTTAATATGAACATTAGCATAATCTTGAACATTAAATCTTTAACATGATGTGATTTCTCCCTCTTGAATCTTAAAGGTCAAACAAATTAATCATTAACCATAAATCATTAATCATTAGTCATTAGTCATAATGTATAATCTCAATGAACATGATAACCATAAGATCTAGGGTATAGAAATCATCAAGCAATTTATTTATGAAAATAATTAGAGCATAGAACTTGAAATTGGAAGCATAATTCTTAAATCATGCATAGCATACAATTCAACCAAGGTACGTATGTATAGTGGCATGACCCACTTACCTGGATAAAACAAAATCCTAACTCAATCCTTTTCAATCTTGGTCAAACCCTAAGTCCCTGAAATTACGAAATTTATATGAATTTTTGCCTTAAGTAACAACCTAAACCCTATTATACAAATCTCTGAATCTTTCTAAAACCAAAGTAAAAAAGGTTTTGAAACCTAGACCATTAGCTATATCTCAAAAAATTGAACAAAATCCATATAAGGATCGAGCCCATCTGACCTATAAATTATTTTGTATGATTTATTGAAGTTTGGCCAATTAGAATATGAGAAAAATCCACATAAGTAACTTTATCCAAAATGAGCAGTGGGCCTTACTCTGAGATGTACCTATATCATCGACCATGTGGTGGGGGTCCCTTCAACCTAAAATTCAAGACCAAACAAATTTGGGGTGACTAAATCACTGATAAGCCCATGTGGGCATGACAAGCATGTCAATGGTTCAGAACTGGAAACATGTTGTCTGACTTCTCCTTCTTTGAAGCAACAAAGAGCATAGACCCAAAGCAACCAAAACTCAATTCAGGACTTGTTTCTTATGCAAAACATTGGAACAAGGACTTCACCTATCTTCCCTAGAGATTTATGAATTCAGTAAACCAAACTGGAGCTCAACTGATGGCCGACAGCCTAGAACTCAGTTCCTTCATGGCCAAAATAGGGGCAAGGAGCTTGGTGCTTGTTTCTACAAAGTTGGGTGTGAAGACTCTGAACAGAACTAGGAAAAACATCACATGGGATTTTCAGTATCAAAACAAGAAAAAATTGGGTCAACAAGTTGTTGGCTCAGCCTAGAGATGAACGTCGACGAAGCCTCAAAGAGGAGCTATATGGTATGTTGACTAAGGCGATTGTAGGGAAAACGTACAAAGCAAAAAGGAAGCAGAGAGTCGATGGATCATTACCTATTTCTGAACTGCATGAGAGGTGCCTAGAATGGTTTGGTGAGGACGAGGTCATTAGAGGAGAAAATCAAGCAGGTACATGGATGTTGGGGTGTTTGATGGTCAAATTGTCTGAGGAGGATATGCTATTGGGGGTTGGTGATTCTTGACATTGTGTTATATATGCTAGAGATGTCCTAAGGTCATCTCTACAAATCTGGGAAGGTTAGGAGAGGAGATCCCTAATTAGACATTTCTTATACAAAGAGAGAAAGGTGTTGATCCTCAAAAAACTGGCACGCTATGAAACATTCTTCACTTAAGACAATAAGCAATGCCTTACATGGAGGTCCTCTTGATAATATCCTGTGTGATGCTAGTATAGTACTTATCCCCAAGAAATCAAAACCAGAGGCATATGAACATTTTAGGCCCATTTCTCTAAACAACATCAGCCTGAAACTTGCTTCCAAAGTGATTGTTGAGAGGTTGAAGTGCTACCTTTCTTGGTGTATCTCCCCTACCCAAAGCACTTTTGTCCCGGGAAGAAGAATCTCAGATAACATCATTGTTGCTCAAGAAATCCTACACATCATGAAGAGGAAATCATAAAAGAAGATGATGGAAATCAAGATAGACCTTTCTAAAGTGTAGGACAAAATGACATGGTCGTTTATCTCAGATACTCTTGAAAAACTGAACATTCCTTGCTCTATCTGGAACTACATTCTTGACTCCATATCCAGTGGTGAAGTATCCATTCTCTGAAATGGTAAATTAGTGGCTCCTTTAAAGCTACTCGTGGTCTGAGATAGGGAGATCCTCTCTCCCCATACCTCTTTATACTATGTCTAGAAAGACTTTGTCAGAGTATTGAAGGTTTAGTAGCTGAGAAGAAATGGAATCCTTTCAAGATGTACAAAAATGGCCCAAGCATTTCACACCTATGTTTTGTAGATGACATGCTTTTATTTGGGAAGGAAGAGGTTAAAGAAATGAAGACCATTCTAAACTGCTTTGAAAAGTTTGGGTGTGTCTCTATGCAAGCCATCTTGGTCAGTAAGTTTTCCATCTTCTTTTCTAAGAGTGTCCCTAATAGAATTTGTAATAGGATAGGAAGAGTAAGCGGGTTCACGGTTACAGAGAACCTGGGTAAATACTTGGGAGTTCCACTCATTCACGAAAAAGTGATACTCGACACATACAACAACACCATTGACAGTCCTCATTCATTAACTCGTGGTCGACCAAAAGTCTGAGCCTAGCGGTAAGAGTATGTCTAGCCAAGGCAGCTCTAACTACTATACCTAGCTATGTGATGCAAACAATTGTGATCCCTATGAAGATTTGTGACCGCATTGATAGTAGCATCCATGATTTTATTTGGGGGGAACCATTAGAGCCATCCCTTGTCTCTTGTGGCTTGGAGAAAATTAACCTGCAACAAGGAACATGGTGGACTGGGTCTTAGCTCTATGCGCAAGCTTAACTCGGCTCTTATAGACAAACACATTTGGGAGATTTCTATAGGCAGAAAGTTTGTTTGGAATATGAGTCTGTCTCCCAAGTATGTGAAGTACATGGAAGGTAACAAGCCAAGAGTGTCCAGACTTGGACGTTCTATGTTGAACTGTAAGAACTTCATCGTTGAGAACTCAATCTTCATACCGATAAGTGGTCATGATATAAATGCTTGGACGGACAAGTGGTGGAGTACAGATAGAATGCTAGCAGAGCATGCTATCAAACCCATTCTGGATGATCTACAAGATTTGAAAGTGGCAAGACTTATTAATCTAAACAACCACTGGGATACTGACTTCTTGAATGAATGGATACCTCGTGACATCATTCAAAAGATCATTATGATGGATGTTCCTAACGTTAAGTAAGAGGGTGATACATTGGCTTGGATCCATTCTGATACAGGTAAGTTCACAACCAAGAGTGCTTATGACATCTTGTGGCGTGAGAAGGAGATTAGAGTACCCGATAAATGGGAGATTATCTGGAAAGAAAAAGTAGCTATGAAGGTGAGGTACTTCCTATGGCTAGTGGGCCATAATGCTATTCTAACCAACTGCAGGAGAGTAGTCTGCCAAATGATTACAGTTGCTTCATGCCCAATATGTGGAATACATGATGAAATGGTGCTTCATGCCCTCAGAGACTGCTCGAGAGCTTCTGAAATTTGGAAAGTCCTCTTGTACAGGCAGACTTGGAACAAGTTCTTTTCTACCACTGACATATGGTCGTGCTTATGTGAGAACATCAACCCCGGAAATGATGATAGCATAAAATTCATGATAGGATGTTATCAAGTTTGGAAAAGTAGGAACCAGTAGGTTTTTGAGGGTATCAAGCACTCCCGTAATTACATGAGCTACCTTATTAATAAGGAATGGACACTCAACATTCAAGATTGGGCCAAGGATGACAGTATTAAAGGTAGAAATCTATGAGGCACTGTGAGATGGGAGACACTAGATCTGGGTTGTCTGAAGCTACACATGGATGCTACATTCAGCAACATAGCTACACCATCCTCTATTGCTGTCGTATATCAAGATTGAAATGGAAGATGGGTAGGTGGATGGGGCAATAAGGTGAGATGCAACATTGTTCTTGAAGCTGAGCTATGTGCAATCGATTTGGCTCTGGAAGTGGGGTAGTCCCTTTTCTGTGACTAGATCATCGTTAATACTGACTCAAAACAAGCAAAGATGGCCATTGCAGATGATGTAGAAGACTATCCAAAAATGGTGAAGTGGTTATCCAACATCAAATGTTGGTGGAAATATACATGGTCATGCAAAAACATCCCAAAAGAGGGTAATAGGAAAATTATACAACCACTCTTCTCCCAATTGTGAAAAATCATAAGAAGAAACTCTTATGAAGGAAGTCCATGTAGGATTGTGTGGCACACATATGAGTGGAGTCATATTAGCCAAGATAGTATATCTATTAGGGTACTACTATAACACCATGGAAACTAAATATTTCTAGTATGCCCATAAGTATGCATCCTGCCAAATCCATTGTGATTACATTTATTAACCTACAAATCAATTGTACAACATGGTCATGCCTTGGCCATTTTCCACTTGGAGAATCTACATCATCGGGAAAAGTCAATCATAAAGTTTCCAACGGGAATTCTTCATTCTAATCACAATTGATTACTTCATGAAATGGGTGGAAGTGGTGGCCATCACCAATCAGCCTTCTCAACAAGTCATCAAGTCCCTCAAGAACAACATCACAAGCCAGTGTGAGATACAACATGAGATCGTCTCCAAGAATTGTACAAACCTTATCAGCAATAATGTCAAAGAGTGTATGAGGTCTTTGGGGATCAAACATTGTTGAATGTCACCTTACTGGCCCAATATAAATTGAGTTATAGAAGCTACTAATAATAATCTAATAAAGACTTTGAAGAGGAAAATCATCTTGCATGTCGACTAGCATGAACACCTTCTAATGTCTCTTTGTGCCTATCACATTTTTATTAGAACTTTCGTAGATGCTATCCCATATTCTCTTATGTGTGAAATGGAGATGGTTTTTCCATTCAAGGTTTTGATCCCTTGACTTTTATTACTACAAGAAATACATATCCTAGAGGTAGAATGGATTTACTACCTCAACGCCCTAGAAGAGTGACAGACGAGAACTATGGATTTGGCTGGTGCATTTGAAAAGAAGGTTCATCCCCACCATTTCCAAAAAGGTGACCTGGTGCTATACATCATCCAAAATTTCGATTCTAAGTGCAAGTTTAACCATAAATGGGAAGGACTCTACATAGTCCATGACATCTAGGACTAGGGTGGATTGTGCCTAAGGAACATTGATGGAGCTATCCATCTTCATCACATGAATGCCAACCTCATCAAGATCTACTGGTGTTTATGATAAATCCTCAACAAGAAGCAAGCCCTTGGTAGGGAACCTTATAAGAGAGCCAAAAGCTCTGACCATTCTAAAACACTTATCTACCTAAAGTACCATACTACATCCCCCATGCACCATAAAGTGCAAAGGTAAAATTAAAACCAAGGTCCTAGGATGAAAGGAGAACAACTATTATCCCGAGGCCCCAATGCATCACCAACTTAAAAATAACTCCTTAAAATAGAAAAAATTTAATAAAATACACTAAAAATGTTCTTGGTTATGACAAAGGTGAGGTGAAACCTAGTGATAAATGTCATTGGAGGATGATAGAAAATATGAGTCCCTAGAGAAAAATTAGATCTAGTTCTCAAAATCAACTTCTTGAGACTTATATATTGGCATATATCATAATGCTCACATCTATCAAACTAAACATAAAAGGGAAGGACCGTAGGGAAAAAGAAAAAGATGGAATTCCTTGTGTCTATACTGTGTTCATCTTTGGAAAAGAGTGTAGGGAAACATGACATTAGATATGTAGAAGAAACAAAATTACTGATATATTTCCCATTAACCAGAGGATCACATTAATAACTATGTAAGGGAAAAGATGGTTTCACAAAGATATACCTGGTCATGTAGCAAGTCCAGAGACAATCCTTGTCGATGTAGATGTGCACTTTGTCTTGGACAGTGTCTTTGCAGCTCTTATTGCACTGGAACTCCTCCTTCACAGACAGAAGACTCGAACATCATCATTTGCAGTAGCTCCTCTCGTCACGGACTATTGGTTGATGTCGTCCCCCTAAGAGATGAGTAAAGGCCACCTCGCCTCTATAGAAGTCAACACTGACCAACTAAAACTCATGTATTCCTTATAGAATAGACAAGAAGGAGTTTTCCCTCACGTTGGTGTACTAGTCGCCAACCCGCTCACCCAAAACAATGATTCTTAGTTTTTTCTCTCCTGTATCTATCCCTCCCTAGTAAGGTAGGACTTTCTTGGGTTGTGTCGGTCACCACAACCAGAGTGGACAACAATAGTTAGAGAAATGATTCTCAATTGTCTTTGTTATACTCTGGGAAGCCCTTAATATCTCTCTATTTGTAGGTGAAGTTAGGGCCAAGGTTCCCTGTCTATGCAGGAGTGAAAGGGACTAGAAGATCATGAATTTTCTCAACAATTATTGTAATTTCGGAACATGTGAGATCCAAAACAGTCATCTCACTTTAGAGTTAGTCATCTTGTGTGTGAGACGGTCATTTCATGTTTTCCCAATTGCAATCATTTTGACAAATGTGAATCCAATTAATGACTAACATGACATCAACACTAATCCTTGATGTACTCTAATTTCTCCATGAATCGGGTGACTTTCTCTCATGAGACAATCGTCTCATGACCACAACATGGCCATCTCGCTAAAGAAAAATAGTTGTCTCAACCACAAGATGGTCATCTCGCATAATCGAAATGGTTGTCTCGCTTCCCAATTCAGATAGAATTCAGCCAATTTAGTCTAATCAACTTGACATTTCAAACGATAATCTCAACACTTGAATTGATTATTTGGTAGTCCATTCAACTGATTTTTTGCGTGAATCGAGTACCTAAACACTTTAGTAATCAATACAAACATCATTTAAGATTAAACTCCTCTTCTAGATGAATTCCTTTATGTGTGACCCTATAGGTCCCGTATTACGTTGGCAATGAATGTTCATAAAAATTTATGACATCACAAGTAATGAGTGGTGCCTAGTCACACGTCATTGCTACCCAAGTAAATGGAAAGTTGGAGAACAACCTACAATCTGTATATGGTGTTATAGTGTTTGTATAGTTCCTTTGTCACTGATATCCACATTGAACTAGAGGCATGGAGTTGTCATCCCTCCTCATTGTTCAATCTTGTTCCTTGAACCAGAGAAGACTGTTTGAGATATCTGTAGCTCAATATCACACATTGACTCACACATGCGTGGTCACACATTTCTCAGTCTCACTAATCAAGAGGCATTGGATATCATACTCCCTTCGGAGGTACAAATCCCATCTACATCACTCATAATCAGTCCCCAGAGTGTCACAATCACCCAATCATCACCTTTATTACAACTCATGTTTCATGATTGCATTTGATGATACCAAAGCGTACCGAATGACATGTGATGAGTGCAGTGATTTCAGCTCTAAGAACCACAAACACCACCATCACTATAAGATGTGATTATGACTTACCTAGTTAAGGTTTCCATGTATCACTCTTATGGTGGGTCTGTCTGATACACTATTTTCTAACATGTATTTGTTTGCTTGGTTTGATATCTCCATATCAAGATTAATGAGATTTTGTAATCAACCAACTCACACTCTGATCTTATGTGTTATTGTTGTCTATTTACCTTCCACAATAATAATTGATCAGGGAGATAATAAGAATGCATATACTCTTGACATATGTATGATCTCATTGTTCAGGTCCTCAACCTAAAGACATGCACCATTGAGTAACATCCTCCTTTCGATATTTATTATGTTATTTCAATATCTCAAAAATTAAATAAACATAATAAATTGGAAGCTTTCCTTTATTAATAGTCAAATCATTTAAACGTTATGCCATTACGATCATCATATGATTGGCTCTCTGGGCATACATACCAATAAAGAGGTGAGACCAAACTTTACATAGACTAACCCAGGAGAAATGAGGTGGGAAACATTCTCTATGAAACCCCCATTCATTCCAGACATGATCATTGGCTCTCATGCAAAGGCCTTGAGCATCAATGTCAAATCAAAGCTTCAATGAAATAATTGTGGCTAATGGACACCTCACAATAAATGACCCAAAATCCCTTTAATTAGGAAGTCACATGCTTATTGTGGATCTATACAATAAAGCATGTCACAAGTGTAGCTTATTGGGGTATCTTTGACACCTGGCGCCTTCTCCCAACCTGGTAGGCAATTGTTGCGGATAAACTTGTTACATGGCATGACATTAACACTTATCATGACACCTAGGTCGAATAGATATTTAATCCATGTACTCATATAGAACAACACCCCCCTTAGGGAGAATGAGAAATGAACATTATGAGGGAAGAAACACCTACTATCAAGAGATGAAGGTAGGTGGTAGCTTAAAAAATGCTTGGGATTCCAACCTTTTAATGTCATTAAAAGGGATATCGATAAAAAGGAAGTGATCTTGATAGACGTAAGACAAACCAATAAACTTTTGTGATGTGTTGAATGCATAGGAAAGAAGTTTTAATTGATCCCAATCACTAGATATGTTGAAAGAAACTCATATAATATGTTCTTCTAAAATTCAATAAGGACTTAAGTCCATATACACATTTTCAAAGATCATGGATGGAGTACCCATATCATGTGCCACATTTCATGAATATAAAATATTTATTGCAAAATCTTGGGTCCTCATGAAAAAGTAACAAAAATATAATATTAATAATATTTAATAAAGTAAAAAATATGTATTATTTAGTATCTCTAGAAGAATCACAAGTTAATACCACCTTAGGCGTTTATGCAAGCCCATACATGTACAAGGGCGAGAAATCCCAACCTACAAGGAAGGAATCATAACAAACCTCTTCCAATTCAACCAAATTTGCACCACCTTTGTGTAAACCGTTCAGGAATTAGTCATCAACTTCTTGAAAAATGAGGAAATCCTTAAATTAGATACACACTAGCACCATTTAAAATATCTCAACAATGACATGGGGTAGTATGTCGTACATCTCTCTAGATCTAGCATGAAGGTTAGCCACTAAATTCCAGGCATGGAGACTCCACATCATGAGTTGTCAACATGAAACACCATCCATATCTAACACACGTCTATAAGAATAAGTCCTACAAGTCACCTAGCCATGTGACCACAAAGATGATAAGACTCACCAATTTGTATATGATTCAACAAGAACTCCTTATCCATGCTATAGTGGGGGTTTGAAGACTCCACGAACATGGCCGGTCCAATATGCATTCTAAAATAAATGTACATGATCCAAAAGGATCCCTCATCCTCCTTGTCAATTTGGAATTTTTCAACCACTTGTATAATTCATCTAATATCAAATGGATTATAGTCTTATTTCGGTGCCAAGCAATCCTCACTCTTCTACTAGTATCTCTTATGATCAACTCAACCAATATAATTAAGGTGTAGGCTCACAGGAAGGGCATGTCAGTAGAATTGACTCCACATCATGTTTTGCTTTGAAATGACTCCCACAAGGGGGCCATTAGAATGAAGAAACCATCATTGGAAAACCATCGAGTATCTTGGGACTTATTCTCTTGTAAAAGACTCATCAACTCACCAACCCAACTTGACTTCTTTTGTACAATAGTCTAATGGTCATAAAGAGGAAGTCAAGTAATATTGACCATGTCTTCCATGGTTGGATTCAAAACAATATCCCTGTAGAGGAAAGTGTTACTTAGAGAATCCTAGAAGGGGAACACCACTGACATCATCTCTCTCATAATAGGGACGTAAGCCAGATGACTAACATGATGAGTCCTGCTAAAACCCACCAAATTGACTTATTTAGTATTGGAGAGATCAATAATTCAACCACGCACCAGAGATAGATCCACTGGAGGATGCCACAAAAACATGATTTTTCTTATCACTTCCCCTCACATGGATCAAATTTGCAAAAATTATGTTGTGTAGAAAAGACAAAATCATACATCCTTACTTATAGAATCGCAAAGGCACTACTTTTCCTTCTCGAGATGAAAAAGACTTTTTTCCTTTTCCCCAACAAAATGGTGCAACCTACCATAGACATCTACATCAAAGGTCAACATGGGAAAACATCCCAGTCAACAAGACTCAATGTCCCACTGGCCAACAAATTTTCGCATTCCACCACCCTAAGATGACATGTGGATCGAGGCAATCTGATAAGTCTACTGAGATCTTCCATAGATCAAAATCCTAGAATCTAATTCCAAAATGAATATAAAAAACCTCTTGATATGATTTATCCTAACTTAGACTTATATTTTGATAAAAAAAGAGTATATAAATACAACCATAACTAATACATGATATTTTTTGCATAAAATTAATTACATCTAATAAAAAAATAAACAACTACTACTTCTTAAACTTATTTTTCAGCTTTCCTGTGTAACTCGTTGTTAAAGGCCAATGTCAGTGGAAGAAGAGCTAGAGGAACAAAACTTAATGTTCGTGTTAGAATGTAGAGAATTCTTAGACCACAATAACGTAAAGGAGAATTGCCAGAAGGAACCACCTTGACAAAGTAGCATCCCTACCAAGACAGGAACCTACTCTAATGCCAATCGAAGACATATCTACAAGTTAAATTTGGGATCTCAAAATGAATTCATCTACACCAGGGGATCCGTTGAAGCACTGACTATGAATGTATCTAGATGGGATGCTCAAGACGAAGAGTACACTCACCACACTCATGTACACATCATCTTCCTAAATGGGCAAAGTTCAACCTAAGTTTCCTAAAAAGTAAAAGGAGCTCCAACACCAAAGTTCTGGTGTGACCTCAACCTGAGAAAATCATCAAAGACCTAAGAACCAATAGGCAGAGAAGGCAAAGAGTTAGGAAGAGAAACGACCCAAGGAGGAGGCAGATGATAAAACTTGTACCCCTAATCAACATGCTCATATTCAGAATCATATTCAATCACCTGAAGAAGACACATGTTAAAAGAATTCAAGTCAATAAAGATAAACCAAGATCAAAACACATACCACTGAAGGACATGAAACACAATCATATGCCTCTTTGAAGAACAATATTGGCTGGCCATGGTCATAGTACCACTCAAGTTACTCATGTGTCACCTGACCCCTCATCATCTCCAAGTAGCCTAGAAGATATCTAGACTATGGGGGATAAAACTAGTCAAGCAGTCAAAGGGAATGTACCATCCATTATCCCACTGACGAGCATCATGCTCAATGTAAAAAATGCCTCCTAGAGGGTGACTCAAACTAGATTCAATAAGTATCTAGAGACAACACCTCAAAGTAAGAAGCATACAATGTTGTCACCTCACCACACTATGACATGGATTAGATCCTCTATTAGACTAGGGAAATAAAAAAAAACTGGAGTCAGCTAAAGTACACACACAAGTTGTTACTATGCATAACTTGTCTACAGTCACCATCTCCAGTTCACCCCTCCAATGCCAATACTACACCCTACTACCGCACCTAGCCCAATGATGATAGGTAGTGAGGGAAGAATAGAACTATCTATCTAGACCACTCTGAGAAACATGTATATGAATCTGGAAGTCCTCATATCCCTACACTTACAAGAAAAGATAAAAAATGAATACATATTTCAAAGCAAAGATACAAAGAAACTTGTAAAAAACATACTATGGTCAAAACTATGAACTCGGTGCAACCCTTCATAGCCTGATTCCCTCATTGAAATGTCACCCCCAAGACCCATCCTTAGGTTTTTCAGTAGGTGGGTATACACGCCTCCAACCTAGTCAAAAGAATGAACTGCAACCAGATTAAGAAGGAAGGAGAGACATCCAATGTCTTCCCTATTCCCCTCATTGTTGCTAAACAAGCAACCACTGATCAACATGTACAAGAACAACCTGAACCTCAGGGAAAAAATAAGTATCATTGGCTCTCCACCTCTAAAACTCATGAAAAAATGTGGCTCTCAACCTAGTACATTTGACCTCATATATATAGGCCATCCCAATATCATCAGGGTTCACTCCTAAGATCGTAGCAAGATAGTGATTCCCCACTCTTATCGGTCAGACAGAGAATGGATTAGTAACCCTCCAAACCCTAGCCTCATGATACCTACAAACTAACTAGGGGTTAAGGTTAGCTTGCCAAAACCAAACTACAAAATGGTAGTCCCAGGGAGAAAGTGATAAGTTAGTGTAAGAAGGTACTATCTATCAACTATCACACATCGACAACTGCTACCAATGTTAATTCCATTGATAAGATCTAACTCCTCGAGAACTAAATTATCATACAACATCCCATCTGAATCCATTTGGGTTCACAAGTAAATAATAACAAATTTGATACCCTAAAGCAACAAGGTAAAAAACAAAGTCAATACTATCATCCCAGGAGTAAAAGCCCAATTCAAGCTTGGGAAATTATGAAGAAGATAATACAAAGCAATGTTTTAAAGTTAAATCTCATCACCAACTTGACAACCTCGATGATGCATGTTCATTCACAACATGACAGGAGAAGTTCACCCACAATCCTACTTGTGCATTGTGAAGTCTTCCTAGAGAAACACAAACCACTCAATCATGAGTAGTTCTCCCATGATCATGATTGTGCCACCATGTCATTTTTTAGAGAAAACATCGATCATCTATTTTGTAAATCAAATACAAACTCAATAAAACAAGTTACAATGCATATTGTGGGAATACCCCTATCCTCATGTAATAGTTTGTGTCTTTCTCAACCATGAAATGCAGTCTTCCACATGCCAATCACAAGCCTCCATCTACACAAGTGCATCAGTAATGACATGAGCTTTTCACATCAATTGAAATCAGCTCAATCAAACGAAGATGGCCAACGAAACATCAAAATAGTGGAATCAGATAAATCAAAATTCAAAATGTGATTCTAGTTCATCTTCTAATACTATACCATGAAGAATTTTGGTAAGCCAAAATTCTTTTTCCCATCAAAGGCCAAAATATCCAAACCAAAATGCAAAACTAAAATATATACCTTCTTGGAGATGGATGTAGCTAAAAATCACACAAAACACTATTCGAACAGGTGTTCTAAAGCCCCACCTCCACTAGAGGTGTGCTACCCACTACACTATTGAGCATTGCTAGCCGAACACCAAGATCTATCAGGTTAGAGATGGGGATAGTGACAATCTATCAGTCAAGTTCAATGCCTCCTCGATGTGATCACTAATGTCATTTTCTCGAGTTGATTCTCAGCATGTCGCTGCAACTCTAGGGAAGAGAAATGGAAAGGGTGTAAGATAACATCCAATTTCTCCCCTTTTAAAAACAACACAAATTCTAAAAAATATAAACATGTTTTTTACAGAATTTCCAGAACCTTAAAAAAATAGGATAATTAGGAAAATACAAATAAATTACAAAACAATTTTTGGAAATTTGAAGGTTTGAAATCTTTTATTTAAAATCCAAATTTTCTTATTTTTAAAGAATTTTTTTGTGACCTAACTATGATCGTCAGGGTCCTAGACCATGGCCTAAAAGTGGACCAATTACGTACGCCTCTTCAAATCTTTTAGGGTCCTAGATCAAGACCTAAAACTGAAGCAATCACATGCTCATTACCCAATCATTTTAGGTTCCTGACTCATTACCTTAAATTGAACCAAAGTTACTGTTCCATGCAAATCTTTCAATTGTCTGAGAGTTATGACTTAAAAATAAAAAAAATTGCTAGAACCTTTTTATGATCCTAAATAATAACTCAATCCCCAATCTCCAAGAAGAGAACTAGAGTGTCTGTGATAGTCACTCATCGACACTCTAGGGGGTGGATGATGAAATAGTGAAGAAACACATTGTAGAGACCACCTTTCACTAGATAATCACTTGATGCCCTGTCTCATCTTATTTTGATACTCTGAGAGGATATATAGTTGATTGATACACTCATGATCAAGGGGAGACCTTAAATTTGGGATCTTGTCAGACGCTCGAATACCAATTTAAATGTCCTATACATATAGCATTTTTTAGAGTTTTGGTCTTGACTCTAAAATTGACCCACACTTTTAAAAATGGAAACTAAAGATATGCAAGGAAGAATATGCTAAATCTTTTCACATTCAAGTAGTATCTATGATTCTCAAACATTATCAATCATTTATCTTAATTACATTTGAGAAATTAACAATCCCATTTGCTTTTTAACATTCACCTTTTCTCACTAAGGCATGAGTTAGTGAAAGAATCAAAGGTGACAGGAAGATATGACAAGAATCACTTTTGTGACTAATAGACCTCAATGTCTCATCAAAACTATAAGTGAATAAACGATTAATAAAATATACATAAGTGTCTTGGCTAGATGCTACCCTTTCTTTGGAGAAATATACACTCCCAATATTATCTTTGACATAGATGTCTATATCATTAATCCATCCATAGAAGGAAAAAGATATCACTCTCATTTTCCACCCTCGGCAAGGTTTGTCAAAACTATCCTTCATAGTACAACATTTTTATCCTTTTGCAGCCAAAAATAAGGGTCATACTTGGCTAAATCCTATAGTTTTCAATTATATCTTTAAACTTTCCTTGAATGGGGCAAATTGTTGACACACCATTTTTTCTCACTTCGTAGAAATCCACAATTAGTGACAATTCTATGGCTAGCGATAGAAGATATACCACATTTATCTTTTATCACATTTTTTGAAATATTTAGCATATTGAATACACCCATTTTCACTCATTCTGACCCAGTTCAAAACTTTCTCCAAAGAAACCTTTTTTTAGATGCAAAGTGCAATTTTCTCTATATTTCTACTTTTTTACAAGTTCTTGCTGATAAATTGAATGGTTGAATTATCCTGAATACAATATTACTCTTTTCCCACATATGTTCAATTGTGTTTTAATTATAATTCCATAGGATATTCTCAAATTATCTTTCTTCAATATTTTCTTTGATTTTATCTGGAATAGCCTAAAAATACTGAAAATTTGAGAAGACAATTTTTATCCAAATGGGACACCCAACAGATCTGATCTATAGACCACATGCCACATGACATATCACCTCTATCCACACACCCAAATAAATTGAGTGTTAGGGTGATCCACCATCACTTCCAGAATATTCTATCAAAACCCTAAACCCTAATATTTGCCTATAAATACCACCCCAATATCCATCATGTTCCAGGCACCCTTCAAACCTCCTAAAGCCATAGGATCAAACTACCTCTCTCTTTTATTTCCACATTACTTGTGATCAGAGGGTCGTTCCTCTGACACCACCAGTCTTGCTAGCACTAGTATGCATTTTAAATGGTAACCTAACCTATTATTCTACCATTAATTCTCTATTATTCTTCTATGTTATGATGGTGTTTTATTTAGCTATGCAATTCTACTTTAGTTCCTTATATCTGTCTGAAATCAGATTTTATTCTTATCTCATGCATGTTAATCATCCTCTAATCCTACACATCGCTCCTAATGACCCATGAGGGATCTGTATTTTGGGATGTTTGGAGGTGATTAGGACAGAGATATACCAAAAAATAGGACTTTAGGGCAATGATGGGAAGGTCACACACACACACAGATATATATATATATATATATATATATATATATATATTATACATACATACCTAAAAGCATTCCCATAAAAAATTTATCACAATCACTTGGTTTTCAATCTATTATTGTTACAAAATCACTCTTTTATTCACAAACATTTAAAAATGGCTCGATACTAGTTTGTCGGATGAGATTGGGGTGCTAATCCTTCCCCACTCATAACAACATCAAAAACCTAATTTCTCTTAATTTGTTTTGATCTTATTATTTTCTTACTTATCTGACATGGATGACAAATTAACTTTCCACCTTGGCATCCATGCTTTATTATGTTTTTCCTTGTTTTATGCATAAAACATGTTTAAACTCCAAATGCTTGTCTTTATTTTGAATGCAACCACTGAACTACGTTTCACTACAAAAAGGATAGGAAGCAAAGCATATCTTTTTTGTGTAGAGTCTAACACATGGAATGTTAAGTGCTAGCTAGATATGTGAGTATGTTCGAGATCTTGAACTGATTCGTGACATACTTTATTGTCTTTCCGTACAACCTTGATATAGTGTCTTGCATGATGTGTTCCATATGTCCAACTTGAAGTTATATGTGAATGATCCTACTCCTGTGTTGGATATTGAAACTTTAGAGCTCAAAGGTTTCTTGAACCACCTAAAGACACCTATAAGTATCTTGGATTCAATGGTAAGGGAGCTTTGTGTCTTGTTTTCTTGTATTACTTTGAGAAAAGGTATATCTATATTTGAAAACATTTGGATGTCCTATTTGACTTTAGAGAATTTTAGTTGAATTTAATGAAAAGGTGACTTGAAGGGAAAAGAAAGGATATTCAACCCAGCAATTTTGTTTACATACTTATATTTCAGATAATAGAAATCTTGTCCTAAAATTTCAATTTAATCAAATATTTGTGGGGGTCAAGGGAGATTTTTGAGAGTTTAAACTGTGTATTAAAATCATGACTCTAGTTTTGGTAAATCTTTAATTTAATTGATCACATTTAGTATCTAGAGGAATCTTAGAGGAGTCTAAAACCACCCTCTTGAGGTGTCGTACAGGTGGAGATTCGTTAGATCAAAGATTAAAGATCAGGAATGTAAGGCACAATTAGACAACCTACTCTCCCTCCTTCGCCACCTAGATGATCTCTCTTTCCCTATTTTCCTTTGCTTTGACCCCCTTACACCATTATGATTGCTTTCCCTACTAATTATGATGTGTTTGGATAAATATGGAGGGCATTGTGATGCAACATCTTTTTTGTTCTCGCTTTGGTGAGGCTGTGATGTTTCAAACCTTGAACAACACTCCTACCATCTATATTACCAATCCCTCAACTCTGTTGCATCCCCTACATTTAGTTTTGTGCTTTTCCACACAATTTTCATCCCTTAAAACCCTTTATGAACTACTAACCTGGACCTCTTTACTCATTTTTTCTTTTATGATCATACACGTCCTTGGGCATCTTTGAAATCATCCAAGAGTAGTGTAGTCTTTGCAAGAGCTTAATAAGATTAGATTGCAACTCTTGGGCCAATGTCATTTAGTTCTCTTTTTCTTCACTCCTTCGATGAATTACACCTTTACAGCCAATGCATCTTCCTCTGATGTAGCAAGCTATCGACAAAGGAAAACAACTACCAAATCATGGTAAACTTTTGACCAAGCACAATCTTATGGTTTGGGAGCCTCAACTCCCCTCTCTCTTACACTCGCAACTGGTTCATGAGAAAGATCCCCCCACCTACAAACATATGATCTCAATCAAATGTTGACCATGAACAATATGATGCTCAGAAGTGCATGATGTCTCTCTCTCACACACACTTTAACACTTTGGAGATGAATTCTTGCAACCATTGATCAAGTAAACAATAAAAAGCAAAGCCAATCCGATGGCCACAGATTTCTTAGGAAGAAAATGTAATTTATCATCTCATATAAAAATATAAGAAAATATAATTTTAATAATTAAATGAAAACTACATCTAAACTTGCAAAATTATACCCCATCTTCATTAAGAAAGTGCAACACATCTAATGGAATCACTTTTAAGAACTCGATATAATTTATATTCTATGATTATTCTGAAATAGCTTCTTTTTATAATTTGACTTTATATACGAACTTTTCTACTAAGTTTGACCTTACTGACCTAAACCCTAATCTAGTCAGAGCTTGGTATACTCTGAAAAAATTGAGATCTCTATATATACATGATGATTATTTAATAATGATGTTAATACAAACTCTAATTATAGGAATCATCTAGTTAATAAAGCCTTTGAATAATGGGTACCTTTTTAAAGAGGAAGGCCCCATTTGAACATCATCAATAAAAGAATAATCTCTTTTAGTTATTTGTCAAAAAGGGATAGCTTCACTAAAGAGTTGAATTTGATTTGTAAAATGTGAATAAATAGGGTTTCCATTATGAATGAACTTAATATATGAAACCCTACAATATAATCTCAACCCTAGATCCTACCTAATTTAAGTACTAGGAAACTTGTTAAAACTTAGTAAAGGTTTTGAAATTGTTTGGTAACACTATAGCATTGTGTATCTAATTGTAGATTAAGTCGTGCTTAGACATAAGTATTAGATTGAGTTGATGGGACATCATCCACTCGAACAATAAGGTATGTTGGTTAATTATTAGTATTACTCTTACATGTCTATATTTTGGAAGATTTCTAGAGTTCTCTTAAATTGTATTTATTATGCAAGTTCTGTTGGTTGATTCAAATCCTAGAATTTATAAAGGTTTATGTGTATTACTTATATCAGATAAATGATTTTCAATTCAATAAGAAATTTCATGAGGGTGGTTAGGGAGGTAATCACTACAAAAATATATGTGATCATCACTAAGAGAGTGACTACACTTCAACATGATTGGGTGACAAGAGATCATTTCTAGAGAAATCACCAAGGAATCCTTTATGGAATGAACTCCATTATGTCCATCGTTGGACGAGAGACATGTACTTAAATGTAGTATGATCCTGGGATGATATAAAATAAAGATGAAAATTTCATTACTTGAAAATATTTGATCTTTTACTGATGTATATGTTATTAATATTACATGCACACATTTGGTTGTAGCCATGCACCCAATGTAATAATATGATAACTTGTGTTCTATTTGTGGGAATTTTAGGTTAGTTGCAAATCTAAATAACGAAGAAATGATTCCAAGAGGAATAATTTACAATGCATAAACTTAATGATATAATGGATAAATAGATAGATTAATTCCAATCATTTCCTTCCTAACAATTAGTATTTTTCCATTCCCAAAATTTTTGTAACTCTTATGGGAAGATCTTATCCTTCCTAAAAACTACAAATTTCCATTCAAGTCATTTAGCAAAGTAAATTAAAAAGTATTTGTTCAATAGTGTGAATAACAAGCATTTGTTTTAGATATTGCTTGTAATACTTTAGTGGAAAATTATATCTATATTTTGAACACACTATGAGGTCATATATGATATCAAAGAATTTTAGTTGAATTTAATAAATGGTGACTTGAAGGTCAAAAAAAGGATATTCAACTCACTAATCTTGTTTAAATATTTATATTATAGAAAGATTAAGATAAGAGTAATGTTTTCCTAGAATTTGAAGATAATCCAATATTTCTAGTGGTCAAGAGAGATTTTTGAGATTTTAAAGTGTTTATTTAAATGAGGACTGTAGTTTTGGTAAATTCTTCATTTCATTGACCATATTTAATATTAGAGGAATCTTAGAGGAGTCTAAACCCACTCTCCTGAGGTACACACATCATAAAAGTTATTTGATCAAGGATCAAAGATCAAGAATGTAAGTCACAATGACCCAACTTACTCCCCCTCCTCCACCACCTAGATGATCTCTCTTTCCCAATGTTTTCCTTTTATTTGACTTCCTCTCGCCACTACAATTGCTTTCCATACAAATTACGATGTGTTTGGATAACAATGGAGGAAGTTTTCACATACCTTCTCTTATGTTCTCACGTTGATGAGGCTATGATTTTCAATACTTAAGAAACACTCCAACCACATATATAATAGAACCCTCAACTCCATTGCAACCACCACAATTAATGCTATGCTTTTCTCCATAAACTCCATCCATCATAAACCCTAATGAAGAATAAACCTTGAACTCTCTACTTAGTCATCCTTCTGCAACAGTACTCTTTCTCGGGCTTCTTTGAGATCATCTAAGGGAAGTGTAATCTTTGTAAGATCTTAACAAGATTGGCATGCCACTGTTGTACCTGTGCCATTTAGTACTCTTTATCTTTGCTTCTTCTCAGATGAGCTACACTACTACAGCCGATGCCTCTTCCTCTTGTGTAAGCAAGAAAATGATCAAGGGAAACAACAACCCAATCATGTTGAACTTCTGACCAAACACAATCTTAAGGTCATGGAGACTCAACTCCCCTCTCTCTCACACTCACAATTGGGTTAGTGGGGACGATCCCTCCCCCCACAACCTTCTGATTTCGATCAAATGCTGACCAAGATCGATATGATCCTCAAAATCATGTGATCTCTCTCCCTCTCTCTCTTACACACACACTTCAACACTAGTGGAGATGTGCACTTGGGACCATTGATCAAGTAAACTGTCAAAAACAAAGCTAAATCCAACGACCCTAGATTTCTCATGAAGGAAAGGTCATTTATCCTCTCATAGAAAAATATAAGAAAATACATGTTTAATAATTAAATCATAAGAATTACTTCAATGGGTGAAAAATTATAACCCATCTTCGTTACAAAAGTGCAATACATATAATAAAATCACTTTTAAGAACTAGATATCATTTATAATCTCTTATTGTTAAAAAAAACATATATCAATTATTTGATTTCAAATATGAACTTCTCTATGGATTTGACCTTAATGGCCTAAACCCTAATCAGGTTAGAGCTTGGTATACTATGAAAAATCTAAAATCTCTATGTTTACATGATGATTATTTAATAATAGTGTTAATACAAACTCTAATTCTAGGCATTGTCTAGTTAATATACCCTTTTAATAATTGCTACATTTTTAAAGAAAAAGCCTAATTTAGAACATCTTCCATAGAAGAATAATCTCTTTTGATAATTTTTGACAAAAGGGATATCCTAGTAAAATATTGAATTTAAGATGGAAAATATGAACAAATTGGGTTTTCCTTTTGAAGGGACTTAATATATAAAAACCCTACAACATAATATAAACCATGTAACCTTTGTAATCTGAGAAGTAGGAAACTTGTTAACACTCTAGTAAAGGTTTTGGAATTGCTGGGTAGCACTCTAGCATTTTATGTCTATTTTTAGGTTAATTCATCCTTGGACATGAGTCTTGGATTGAGTTCGTGGTACATCATCCACTCTCAATACAAGGTATGTTGGTTAATTATGAGTAATCACTCTTAAATTACCGTATTTTTAATGATTTATAGAGTGTTCCCAAAATGTTTTTATTATGCAAGTGGTTAATTAAAATCCGAGAATATATAAAGATCTATGTGTATCAGTTATATAGAATTAATAATATTTGAATTCAATAATATCTGGTGGGTGATTAGGAAGGTAATCACTCCCAGAATGTAAATGATCATCACTAAGAAAGTGACTAAAAACCAAGATCATAGGGTGACAAGATACAATTGCTCGATAAATCACTAGGGAATCCTTGCTAGAAAGAACTCCATAAACTCCATCGTTGGACTAGAGACTCGCACACAAAATGTACAATGAATATGGAAATATAAATTAAAGAGGAAAATTTCATTAATGTAATATATTTGATCTTTTACTGGAATATATGTTGTTAATATTATCACATATTTGGTTGCAGTCATCTATATAGTGTTGTAATGTTGACCTGTGTTTTGTTTCTCAATAATGTAGGTTAGTTGCAAACCTAAAGAATGAAGTAATGCACTCTAAGAGGAATATTTCACAACTCATAAACCTAATGATATAATGGATGAACAGAAAATTTAATTCCAATTTTTCCCTTTCTAAATAATTATTATTTCCCCATCTCTAAATATTTTGTAACTCCTGCCGAAGATTTTATCATTCCCAAAAATTACAATTTTCCTTTGAAGTCATTTGGGATAGTAAATAGAGAAGTATTGGTTCAATAGTGTAAATAATAAATGTATGTGTATGGTATTGTTTGTAATGATTCGATGGAAAATTATATCTAAAGTTTGAACACGATATGAGGTCATATGTGTTTTTGGAGACTATTAGCTGAATTTAATGGAAGGGTGACTTCAAGGCCAAACAAAAGATATTGAACTCAATAATATCATTTCCATTTTTATGCTATAGAAATATTAAGATAATAGCAATATTATCCTAGAATTTCAAGTTAATCAAACATTTCTAGTGGCCAAGGGATATTTTTGAGAATTGCAAGTGTTTATTTAAATAAATACTATAGTTTTGGTAAATATATAATTTTATTGACCACATTTCATGTCTATAAGAATCTTAGAGGAGTCTAAATCCACCCTATTAAGGTATCACACATCTTGAGAGTTGTTAGATCAAGGATCGAAAATTGGGAAAGTAAGGCACAATGATCCAACTTACTTTGCCTCACCTACCACCTAGATGATCTCTCTTTCCCTATGTTTACCTTTTATTTGACTTCCTATCTCCACTAGAATTTCTTTCCCTACAAATTATATTATGTTTGGATAACTCTGTAGTGAGTTTTGACATACCTTCTATTATGTTCTTGCTTAAACGAGGCTGTGATTTTGTTCATTCTGAACAACACTCCTACCACTTATATAATAGATCCCTTGTCTTCAATGTAACCTCCACAATTAAAATCATGATTTTCTAAATGATCTCCATTCATCAAACCCCCTAATGAACTATTAACCTTGACCTCTCTACTCAATCATTGTTCTGCAATAGTACTTTTCCTCATGCATCTTTGAGATCATTTAAGGGTAGTGTAGTCTTTGCAAGAGCTTAATAAGATCAGATTGCCACTCTTGGGCCAATTTCATTTAGTTCTCTTTGTCTTTGCTCCTTCTCTAATGAGATACACAACTGTAGCCAATGCCTTTCCCTCTCACATAAGAAAACAAAATACAAAGGGAAATAAGAATTTAATCATGACAAACTTCTAAGAACGCATAATCTAATGGTCCCGAAGCCTCAACTCGCTTCTCTCTCAAACACACAACTAGACTAGTGCAAAGGATTCTTCCCCCAGAACTATCAGATCTCAATCAAACATTGACCATGACTGATATGATGCTCGAAAGCATGTGATCTCTCTTCCTCTCCCTCTCTCACACACACTTCAATACTAGTGGAGAAGAGTGCTTTGTACTATTGATCAAGTAAACAGTCAAGAATAAAGACAACACAATGGCCCTAGATTACTCATGAAGAAAAGGTAATTTATTCTCTCATAGAATAAAATAAGAAATACACTTTTAGTAACTAAAACATAGAAACTACAACAAATCTTGCAAAATTATACTCGATCTTCATTAAGAAAGTGCAACATATCTAAGGAAATCACTTTTAATAACTATATGTAATTTTTATCCTATGATTATCATAAAGGCCATTGACATCAAATAAGATCTTTTGCTACTAATTTTCACCTTACTAACCTAAACCCTAATCGGTTTCGAGTTGGATATAATAAGAAAAACTATATATCTCTATATTTACATGATGATTAATTAATAATGGTGTTAATACAAACTCTAATTCTAGGAATTACCTAGTTGATAAAACCTTAAACATAATTGGTACCTTTTTAGTGAAAATGCCCACTTTAGTGTATTTTGGATAAAGGAATAATGTATTTTGACTATTTGTGACAATACAGATATCTTGATAAAAAGAATTGGATTTAAGATAAAAAAACATGAATAAATAGGGTTTTACCTTTGAAGGGACTTAATATATGGAAACCCTAAAATATAATCCCAGCTTATATCCTACCTAATCTAAACACTAGTAAAGTTGTTAAGTCCCTAATAAAGGTGTTGGGATTGTTTGGTAACACTCAAGCATTGTATGTATATTTTCATTTATTATTTCTTAGGCATAACTCTTGGATTTAGTTGATGGGACAACATCGAATCCTAGAATAAGGTATGTGAATAATCACTCTTAAATTTCTTTATTTTGAAAGATTTCTAGAGTTTTATCTAAGTGTATTTATTGTGCAAGTGATTGATTTAAATCCTTGAATACATAAAGATCTATGTGCATCACTTATATAGCATAAATGATATTTGAATTTAACAAGATATCTCATGAGGGTGGTTAGGGAGGTAATAACCCCCTAAATGTAAGTGATAATCACTAAAAGAGAGAGTACAAACCAATATTATAGGGTGACAAGAGATCATTTCTAGAAAAATACCTAGGGTATCCTTGTTGGAACGAACTCCATAAAGTCCATCTTTGAAATAGAGATTGGTACATTGAATGTATAATGATCACAAGATGGAAATATAAATTAAAGATGAAATGTTCATTACTTGAAAATATTTTAGCTTTAATGACATGTTTTTTTTAATATTACATGCACATATTTGGTTACACCTGTGTACATAGTGTCTTAATATGATGACATATGTTTTGTTTGTAGGCATTTATGTTAGTTGCAAATCTAGAAAATCAAGAAATGAACTCAAATATCATAATTTATAAGGTATAAAACTAATGAAACAATAGAGGAATATACAGTTCAGTTCCAATCTTGCATTTTCTGAACAATTAGTATTTTCCCATTCCTAAAAGGCATGTAACTCCTAGGGAATGATCTTTTCTTTCTTTAATCTATCAAAAATATTTTTAATTGAAATTTTTATTTGTTACTGGTTTTTTACTATAAATATGGATCTTGGAATGTTGAGTAATCACTCATGTCACAGTGGTCCTCATTTGTATGAATTTTTGGGAGTAGGTTCTGTTACATGTACCCTAGGTGGAGGAATAGGTGTCATCTCTTCTAGACACTACTACAAAACCTACCTTTAGTGTCGGTTATTTAAGGCTTTTAGTGTTGGTTTCTAAGCGACACCTATGTGGGCGACACTAAAAGCTCACTCATTACGCGTCGGTTCCAAAACCGACGCCCAAACTCTTCACGCGCCACCGAAATCGCGCCTTTTTCCTGTGGCGCGAAGGTATAGGCGTCAGTTATTAGATAATAAACCGACACCATATACCTTCACGCCACAGAAAGGGAGCCATCTTGGCCACTATCAGCGTCGGTTATTAGATAATAAACCGACGCCATATACCTTCGCGCCACAGAAAGGGCGCCATCTTGGCAACTATCAACGTCGGTTATTAAATAATAAATCGACGCCATATACCTTCGCGCCATAGGAAATAGGCGTCGGTTATTTATATAAAACCGATACTATAACTTTGTCTGTCGGTGTTATACAAATAACCGACGCCTATTGTTTTTTTTTTTCTGTCAGTCTGCAGACCTACTGTGGCTGGTCGCAGGATGAGAAACCTACAGTTAACTGTAGGTTTTACTACATCCATTGATATCAGCCAACAACAGGCCAAAAACCTACAACTTTAACAACCAAAATATTCACACATGCATTTAGCAATACAACCTGCAGTTCCATTTTATTTTCACACATTTAGAAACATTCATGTAGCTAGCAATCTGTAGTTCCATTCATTCACATTTACACATGTAGAAACATTCATATATCAACCAACACTTTCATTCATTTTCACTCAGACACATGTAGAAACATCTAGACATGTAGAAACATTCACACATATATTATAATTCAGAAATTCATTTACAAAATATCATTCTTTAGTCATTATTCACTATCAACATCCCAATTATATTTTGAAATCCCCACTATTTGTATGGTTGTTGCCCATTCTTCTCTTACTTCATTTAATTCTCCCATCATACAGGGAGCATGTACATCTGGTAAGTCCGTTCCTGTAGTGGGGTCAGCTTTAAACACCTGTAAAGAGAATGATGTATATATATAATTAATGATCTATAAATAAGATTGATATATTTCATATTATCTAATGAGACTAGATAATACTTGAGCAATACAATCGATGTCCATACAACATGACAGACTAACACATATATAGTACATAACAACAACAACGTCGAATTTACATACAACACTAGCTTAGTACATATATAGTGGGACTAAGGTGACGATCCCACCTGCTAAAACAGGTTACCGACAACTACATGTTACGACTGGGAGGTCATGATTCAGCAACCATATGCATTAGCAGGAGGACAAACAGATCCACCTGCAAATGCATATGAATCACGACCTCCTAGTCGTAACATGTAGTTGTCGGTAACCTGTTTTAGCAGGTGGGATCGTCACCTTAGTCCCACTATATATGTACTAAGCTAGTGTTGTATGTAAATTCGGAGCTGTTGTTGTTATGCACTATATATGTGTTACTCTGTCATGTTGTTATATGAATCTGAAGCACTTGTGTGTGCTGCACATTGATTTGGTTAGTAACAATAAAGGTTAATCTTGAATAGGTGAATACATAAAATCGTATATTAATTAAATTGGGAGTGGTGCTTAATACCTTGAATTCATCTGTTTTTCTTTGGGTAACAAACTCCTCCCAGTCTTTGTGGTCCAAGTAGTTTCATTGTTGTGTGGCTTCCTTCTTCCTATATTTATTTTTCAAAGAGAATACAAACAAAAAATATTAGTGTAGAGTTAGTGAAATACTGATCAATGTCTACAATTGAAATCAATCAAGAACCTATTCTCAACATCGCATATGTAGTCTCAGGCGAGATTGGTCCTATAGTTCTTTAGCACCCTCCCACAATGTTTAGCATTTGTATTAACTAGAAGATAATGAAAGATCAAATCAGAAAATGATATTGATATTAAAAAAGTAAACATTTAGCTTCAATAAAAAATATAAACATGCATGCCTCTAAAATTGTGATCTTTTATCAATTAACAATCCTTCATTGTGATCTCCGCGCACATATAAGTCATCATTAGCTTCAATATTTTGTGGAGTTGGCAACCCAACTGAGAATGGACTGGAATCATCATATTTATCATAGTACTCTTCTTCATCTATAGGATCTTCAATGAACTGTCTTTTACCATGAAGAACAACCGACCATTTATCATTTGCAGGATCATCGATATAAAATACTTGTTTTGCCTGTGATGCCAATATGAATGGTTCAACCTTCTCGCCAATCTTTTCAAAGTTCACTAAAGTGAAACCCAATTCATCCACTATAACTCCTTTGGTGTTATCAACCCAATTACATTTGAAGAGTGGAATTCTAAAATTTATGTAGTCAAATCCCCATATCTCTTCAATGACACCGTAATATGACATTTTAGCTTCACGTGGACTCTTATCCTTTGCACTTGCAAAAAACATAGTCGATGCTTGAAGGGTGACCCTACTGTTTTGGAAGACACTCTTATCATCTTGGCGCTTTGTGTAATATGTGAATCCATTAATGTCATACCCTTCATAAGACATAACAGTCAACTTTGGTTTAAAGGCTAGGCATTTGATAGTTTCAGTAATATCATCCGGTGTTTGAGATAGTTGATGTATGACTTTATCTTCAAACCACTTAATAAAAGTCTTGTTATGCTCTCTAGCAAGCCACATTGTATTGGCTCGAGGATATTGTCTTTTGATGAAATTGATATGTTCCTCGATATAAACGTTCACTTCGTCCATGTTGTGTAAAATATACAAATGACCTTGTTCCAACTGCTCACGGCTGATTACTTTCACACGTGATCCCAAAATTCCTTTGCCAAATAGCTCGTCAATATTCTTGTCATTATCAGGAGTGTCATTACCACTGAGAAAGTCATTGTAGAAATCCATAACCTCTCTCGCCACATAACCTTCAATAATACTCCCTTCAGGCCGATAACAGTTTCGAACATCACCTTTAAAAACGCTCATGTATCGTTCAAAGGGATACATCCAATGCGAGAAAACCGGTCCCAAGATTTTCACTTCCCTAGTCAAGTGGACAACAAGATGTACCATGATATCAAAGAACGAAGGAGGGAAATACATCTCAAGCTGACATAGGGTAACAACCACTTCTCTTTGCAAATTATCGAGAGTCTCAGGGTCAATAACTTTGCTGCAGAGACTGTTGAAAAAGAAACAAAGTCTAGTGATTGCAAACCTTACATGCTTCGGAAATATAGATTGAATTGCCACGGGCAATATTTGTTGCATTAGAGTGTGACAATCATGAGATTTAAGACCTATCAACTTCAGATCTTTCATTGATACCAATCTACGAATATTGGATGAGTAACCATGTGGCACCTTAACATTTACCAAGCATTCACAAAAAGCTTTCTTCTCCTTTCTAGACAACGTGTAACAAGCGGGAGGTATGTTCTTTTATTACCCATTTCATGTAATTCTGTTAATTCTGACCGTATTCCCATTTCACGTAGGTCCAGTCTGGATTTTATCCCATCTTTAGTCTTACCTGGTATATTTAACAGAGTACCAATGATGCTATCAGTGACATTTTTCTCAACGTACATTACATCGATACAATGTCTGACTGTCAAAGAACTCCAATAAGGAAGATCCCAAAATATTGACTTCGTCTTGAATGAAGAATTGTCACTTCGTGTAGTACATTGTGATCTCTTACCAAATTCATTGACAAAGTCTTTTACTCTTTCATAAACAACCTCACCTGGTATAGGTTTTGGTGCACTGCGTTCCTCATTCAATCCATTGAATGCTTTGCGCTTCCTACGATACAGATGGAATTTTGGAAGAAACCTTTGATGACCGAGATATACATTCTTACCGCCATGTTTTAGACTTGTTGAATCAGTGTTCTCTTCACATATAGGACACGCTTTAGCTCCTTTGACACTATATCCAGACAAATTCCCATATGCTGGAAAGTCATTAATAGTGCAAAACAACACATCATGCAAACGAAATGTCTCTCTTCGTGAAGCATCATAGGTCATCACACCTTCACCCCAGAGTTTCTTTAAGTCATCAATCAGAGGTTGAAGATAAACATCGATGTCATTTCCAGGTTGTTTAGGGCCCGATATCAACAACGACAACATTACATACTTATTTTTCATACACATCCAGGGAGGAAGATTGTATATAACAAGCATGATTGGCCAAGTGCTATGTTGTCTGCTCAATGTCCCGTACAGATTCATCCCGTCTGTACAAAGCCCAAGTCTTAGATTCCTGACTTCTTCACCAAATTCAGGGTACAATACATCAATATTCTTCCACTGTGGGGAATCAGACGCATGTCGTAGGATCCCATCATTATTTTTCTTAACATCTGCATGCCACCTCAAATTCTTCGCATCTATCGGATTGGCAAACAAGCGTTGAAACCGTGATATTATAGGTAGATACCACATCACCTTGGCAGGAGAACCAGTTTTGGACTCCCCCGAAGTCGTCAATTTATACCGTGACGCACCACATTTTGGACAATCTTTCAAATCCGCATAGTCCTTTTGAAATAATACACAATCATTAGGGCATGCGTGTATCTTCTTGGCATCCATTCCCATTGGGCACAATAATTTCTTTACCTGGTATGTTAAGATTGGCAGCTCGTTTCCTTCAGGAAGCATTTCTTTCAACAAAGACAACAATGACGTGAAGCTTTTGTCGCTCCATCTATTGTTAGCTTTCAACTTATACAATCTCAACACAGCGTTAAGCTTCGTAAACTTAGTACAACCTGTGTATAACGACATCTCAGCATCATGCACAATGTTTCTAAAAATGGGAGGTGGATCGGTGTGCTGTACCCCACAACTATCCAGCATCACATCAATGATGTCTACTGGAACTGGTTCATTCACATCTACGTCATCGTAGGCAATTTCTTCTTCCACACAAGCACTGCTATCGACATCCACTGGTTTCGGGTTTGAAATCTCTCCATGCCAGTGCCATTCTGTATAGCCTTGTATAATCCCGTTGCACATGACATGAGCTTTGATTTTGTCACCAGTGTTGACTTTCAAGTTGTTACCGCAATGCCTACATGGACAGTAGAACCTATCTCCAGGTTGTTTCCTATGTTCCTCAGAAAATCTAATGAACTAGTCAAGACCAGAAATAAACTCTGGGGTGCAGCGATTGCGAATGGACATCCATGATCTATCCATTCTATGATCAAAGAGAAAACAAGTATATATTAGGACAAGATTAGGGTCTAGGGTTAACAAATACATGTGATGTCATTATTATATATAATAAATGTGTACCACCGATCCATTCTTGAACACCTAATCTCACTACTAAGTGTATAATGTGTATTGGGTTTTCAAGAAAATTTCGGCAGCATTTCCCCGTTGTTCTCCAAGTACATATGTACTTCGAGAACAAACGGGGAAATGCGGCCGAAATTTTCTTGAAAACCCAATACACATTATACACTTACATCCTAAGCGAGATTAGGTGTTCAAGAACAGTCCCAAACCGGGGACTATCTAAGATTTACTCCTAATGAGTAAATCTTGGACGAGTTTCTAGGCCAACAAATAATGTGTTGGACGGGTTTCTAGGCACATGTATGCATATATATACTATACTTAAGTTAAAGATAAAAGTAAAGTAAACTTACCCAACATATACCATATGAGTAAGTATGTCATATTAAAATAGACTATACAATATGAGAAAATAGTAGTGTAATCATGCAAATGGGAACATTCATGGGAACACACACTTCAGTTATAAGCATTCATGTAGCAACTTTCAGTTCCATTCATTAATCTCTTTTTACATCCACACACAGGGGTGTACCCCTAAACAATAACTAAACAAAGGGGTTGGTGTACCCCTAAACATGCGCATAATTAAAAAAACTATTAATACAGACAAGTCTAGATAGATAGACAACTAAATACTACACCAACATGGTCCCGCATCAGTAACTTCGAGGACTTATCATTGTGGCGATCTTCTCCTGAAGTTCAGAATAGAAAGCAGCTATGAGTATTGATTGCTTGACAATTATATTTGTTAATTGGACTTACCATGGTCTTTTTGATGATGAAGCTGTGTCACAAAGCTCCTCACTGTATTTAGACGAATCTGAACTGACAGGGGCCTCAGATTCAGATTCGTCCGAGCTGATATGCGACGACGTGCACTCATACCGCAGTAGATGATCGGGGGTCTCGCAGTTGCTGTTGGTTATCCAAACTTTGATGGAATTATGGCCAACTGGACGGAGAAAAAGCCTGTTGCAACGGACCACATGCATCTCTCCAATCCAATCACGCCAACCGGATTTTGATACAAGATTTCCCGCCAAATCATACTCAACCTCGATAACATGTGAATAATTGCCAAAAGTTAGGGTCACTTTACTAGGCATGTAGTGTCTTCCTTTTAGAAAATGCCAATGTTTGGGTATGACCAATTGGTTTAAGGAACGATCATCTAGGATGATGTCCAATTGTTCTTCAATAGGGAACGTTAACATTGACATAGAGGCCTAGTTCATAGTGATTGTTATGGGTGGACAGAGACTGCATAATATTAGTATTAACAAAGTGTAAGTACATATAACGATGTTATATATTTTCAGAAAAAGTTGTATAACATCAGTTAAACTTTTATTGCTTGTCATAACCAACTTTATTGTGGTAGACATGATAGCATGAAAAGAAGTCTACATATGTACTTAGAGAACAAACGAGGAAATGCTACCGAAATTTTCTCAAAAACCCTATACACATTATACACTTACATCCTAAGTGAGATTAGGTATTCAAGAACAGTCCCAAACTGGGGACTATCCAAGATTTACTCCTAATGAGTAAATCTTAGACGGGTTTCTAGGTGCTTACTAAAATAGAACCATTATATGGAACTAATCCTACATATTACACATACTTTTCCTGAGTAAGATAATGTGCACTTCATGGAATTATTAAGACCTGAATATATATAAGTTGTTTCTACCTACTTTGATGGGATTTTATTACATTCAAGTCTTCCATTTAAGGCATTAGATGCATATATTGCAGTCCATTGTGTTGAGATAAGAATCCCATGTGATACACACGATTGAGAATCTTTCACAATACTAGGAAAATACACAACTAGATATTCATTTAGGTGTTAGACATTCATTTAGGTGTTCCTGATAACTCGCAGGTATGCACAACTAGACAACTGTGGCGGAACAGTACTGGAGGAAGCATACCTTTCGGTTGCGGCGGCGGACAAGTAGGCGACAATTGGCAATTTAGGGAAAAGTTCATCATTTACATTCCAAGCATGTCACATGTGTGCATTACAGTTCATCATTAAGCAAGAAGGGTGATTAGGATTCTCACCAAGAACGGGTTTTGATTTTCTATACAATTTTATAAAAAATGCACATGTATGCATATATATACTATACTTTTTGGAACCATACTAAACACCCAAATACTTTATAACACAACTATAAAACAATGATTATAGCTAAACTATTAAACAATAGACTTGTCACACATAAAACACCCTATACAACTATAAAACAAAAAAGTATTAAGATATGCATGATACAATAACTATTTTGCATCACATTACAGCAGACTTATCATTGATACCTTACTAACTTATTTCTACATTTAAATATCATAACTTGATCAAAAATTTCATGTATTGTATAGACAATAGAGGATTCAACTCAGTAGAAGCACAAAATCAGTACCTAAACCCTAAACACAAATAAGTAAATAACTTAAAAAAAACGCCCAGCAGCTGCTTGGGCGTGCCTTGGCACCGCCCAAGCAGCCGCCGGAGCAGAGGAAGAAGGAAGAAGGCAGGGCAGGCGGGCATACCTTGAGGGCAGAGGAGAGTAGCGGCCGGAGCACAGCAGCCACCGACAGAGGCGGCATCAAAGAGAGGAGAAGCACCGGTGAGGACACGGAGCAGCGGCGGTGAGGGCACGGAGCAGCGGAGAGGGCACAGAGCAGGAGCACGGATGGCCATTGGTGAGCACAGAGGGTAGGAGCAGGAGTAGGAGCACGGCCGCCGGTGAGCACGGAGCAGCGGCGAGGGCAGGAGCAGGAGATGGACAGCGGCGGCGGAGGAGCAACGACCGGCGGGGGCGAGCAAGAAATCGCCGGACCTAACTGAAATCGAGAATGAAAAAGGGAAAGGGGAAGAGAAGCTCGCGCTGGTGAGCTATTAAGTAGACAATAAGTGTCGGTTATTCTAAAAAACTGAAAAATAAACCAACTGTGTCGGTTCTTTTCCAAAAACCGGCACCTATACTAGATTATAGTCGTCGGTTTTTAACTAAAGGACAACCGACAACTATTCCTGTCTCGCAAATACCCTTTAGTCGTCGGTTATTTATTTATGAACCGACGAGATATGTCAAATTTTGGAGGTAATTTTTTCGCTGGAATTATGGTTTTGGCGGTTGATTTTGGGTGTCGGTATTTTATTAATTAACCGACACTTAATAAAAGCGGTACCCGTGTCTGGTCGACCTTCACAGATTGTATCTCGGTTTATGTTATAAACCGACACTGTAGAGTTTAGGTGTCCGTTTATGTATACAACCGACACCTTGAAAAGTGACTTTATAAGCCATTTCTGTAGTAGTGAGATGAGTTATCATTAGCATCAACTCCACAAACCTCACTAAACATGTTGGGTCCAGTAGTGTTGTAGGGTTATGGGAAGACAATATAGGCTTATTTTTCTATGCTCCAATCACTCTTACATCTTTGACCCTCATTAACACTCTAGTCACCCTATAGCATGAAGCTACTATTTTCATGCTCACAATTCTCAATTATGTATACATGATGATAAATGATAGTCAGATATGAGAACACATAAGAATAAACATGACATATTATCTCATATACTCAATGATCCTAAGATTTGATATCACCAACTCTGGAAACCCAAACCACAAAGTTTAGATTACTTAAAAAAATGTTAATCTTACACCTATCAACAGTATCAACCATAAGAGTATAGAAATCAAAATATAAAAAATCACAATTACATACAAAATATTCATATTAGAGAGTTCATCTTCATTCTGTAAAATGTAATTTACATTGTTAACATTGAGTGACCTCTGTCATGACATATATACAAAAGATATAGCTTCCAAACTGCATAACATTATGACTTTACATACAAGGCATCTTGCCAAACTTCCAAGTCATTGAACAATCCAATATAAACCACTTTGGCCAGACCTAAGTGTATAGACACCGTTCTACGATTGTAACAAATGACCAACACCAACATCCATCTAAATTTTTTCATCAAAGGGAGGCACCTCACAATAGAAACATAGGAATGATGTTGACCACATAAATGATGTGGATAATTATGATGGATGACACATGTCTTACCAATATGATATTGTGACAAACAAGATTCTGTACTTACAAGAACACTATTGAAAAAATGATGGCAGATTATTTAAATAATGGTAGAAATAATTTTACTAGATATGAAGAATAGTAGAAGCCATATAAGAGTAACCATGAATTACTTGCACTAAAAGAGAAAAAAAACATCCGATGTGATTTTCCAAGATACATAAGTAGATATCTCTAGACATCTTGATTACTTGTTTTATTATTAAGCCATGTGTAGTTTTAGGTGTAGCACTCAGACCACTATCTAGTGAATATGAATTCTTTTAGGTCACTGTGTAAGATCTGAGGAATACTTGTCTTCATAAGACACTACATACCTTGATTGTCAAGATTATAGAAGATTAGAGGCTCAATTGTTAGAATTCTATTGGTATGAGACCAATGACCAACCTATAGTATTAGTTATATCCTGGGTACTCAGGTCATGGGAGCACACCATATTGGATATAAAGACCCTCATTTCTCATCATTATATATCTTATTGCAACATCCATCTAGAGAAATGTTCTCCAACACATTGTCACATATTCAAAATTTTTTTGAAGAAAACAAGGTACAATCACTTCTTATATTCAATACTAAGTGACTATGAGTTAGTACTCATAATCCAAGATTGTAACAAGGTTACCTATTTCATGATTTCAAACACTCATATATCTCCTATGATCTCTAGGAACTACATGATTAGGGTTTCACTTTTTAGTCAATTACTCATATTTTAATATTCAAGTAAGGTGAAACAAAAAAATAAATAAGTATTTCAACATAAGAACAAGTATAAGAAACCTCAGAACCGAACAAGTCTCACATCATGTATTAAGGTACCCATGCTTAGCACAATTCACATATTTTATCCATAACAATTTCATTCCTTAACAAAAGTCTTATTCCTCTTCACATATTAGTATAAAAAACCATGCACAATTCTATATGTCAACCCCAAAAGTATGTGAACTTAAAGTTTCAACATCAATATACATAAAAATTTCATTTTAGGTATTAATGAACTACCTTAGCGTATGAAAACCAAGTTCCATGAAATCTCATCATTGTATATACTAGGTAACAATTTTATTTTCACCCTAAGAGATCATGTACACAGTAAGTAAGGTTACAAAATTTATTTTCCATTAACCTGGTATCAAAAAGATTTTAAAGATCCATTTTTAGGAAAAAATATGCCTTTTTCAAGATTTTGGTCATTAATGCCTCAATAAGGAATAGCATTACAATCATATATCATTAGTGGAAGGTAGGACAAGAAAAGGAAATCCGTGATCATATTGCACACTGCTAAAAGAACCCATGAAGACTCTGCTTTAGCGTAAAACTTATTTTCCGCAGATTTAGGGATTGCATGTAGGCAAAGTAGGCTAAAAGTAACTATATCACTCTCCTCAGGATGAAGGAAATGTGATCCAACTCAAGAAAACGTCAAAGACTCCAAAACAACTTCAAACATCCCATAAAAGCTCCACAAAAGCTCGTTGAGCAAGATCTAATCACAACTATGTCAATAGAAAGAAAATGAGTGATTTTTAGCTATTTGGATCATGATCCACCATGCATCATGGAGAAAGGGAGGATATGGGAGAAATAAAAACAAGGAAATAGAAGAATAAGAAATATTACATGATCTAGGGTCTAAACAAGTCTATCAATATTTAGATCCACCAAAAGGAGATTGATCTTAACTTTTAGGCACATCCAACTTTGAACCATGGAAATTGACCTCCTTGGAGCTCTAATTTGATAAACTTGTCTCCTCTCCACATTTTGCAAAACCACTTTGGTTCCAGATCGATCACATAGTTGATGGGGTTGGGGTATTTATAGGCAATTCTAGTCAAAAGGCCTAAACAACCCATACAAGTGTACCTATTGAGCCCCATGCAAAGCAAACCCAACAAGGAAATTCCTCTGCTAGACCATTTAGGGTTACGCATAATGGGCCCAAAAATTATGGAACCACACTTCTAGTCCCATACAAGCTCCTTCCAGCCTTACTCATCAAGGTACTACCCGATTTCAACCATCAAATCTTTTAACCATCAAGATTGAACTTATGCAAGCCATCACGACTCCAACCAAAACCCATTGGGGATCCACCTTAACCATGCCATCCAGGTACATATTAACCAACTAAATATTCAAGATGAATCGAGGTTCAACCACTTGAACCATCCATGTCCAACTACACTTCATCCATCGAGGTGTATATCAATCTTTTCCATCAAGATACCACTCCTAGGTCTGTTGGGGTCACCATAGAAAATTCATGAATCTCCAAACCATTGAGGTATGAAATTCAAATGAGGCCTTCAAGGATCTATTGGTATATATGCCCATAGAGCCATCCCGAGCGATTGCATGGGGTCAGATACTAATTAATCAATTAATGTGATTATTTGGTTAATTAATTAATTCTAGAATATTCTAATTAATCCACGAGAATTTTAATTAACACAATGTTTCTATTTACCGATGGGTTTAGAAAACCCTACTTCCTTTTGTCTCCTATTTAAAGGGGCTTGACGGCCGAAATCTATATAAGATATTGAGAGGGGCTTTTTAATTTATGCTCACGTACGTAAACACTAGCCGTCACTGTCCTCAGGAGAGAAAGGAGAGCACCGTGACGCTAGCCTGCTGCCGCACAGAGACGACTCCTTCCTGCAGGCTTAGGAAGCACGACGTGGAGTTTCAGTCCATCCACGTGGATGATGTAGAGACGGAAACGCTGAGACGCCTGTGTTCGGAGGACATCTACAACCATCCATACGCACTACGAGAGGCGTACATCACCGCACAAAAGAAGTGCCGCCAAATCTTCCTGTGACACACTCATCGAATGGGAAAGAAGTCTCGTCCGTGTAGGCCAGCAGTGTTGCACACCATCGTGTAGAGGGACATCGCCGGACTTGCTCTGTGATAAGGTATATCCGGCAAACACTCTTTCTAAATAGAATTTTATCGACAAGATCATATTTCGGGTTGTGTGGAATTTTTTATTGTTTCTTCTGCCACACATGTTTTCTCTATAAAACCCAACAGTGGTATCAGAGCAGCGTCGATCTACAAAGTATTTGGATTCATTTCTATATGATCAAATCATTGTATACTATTTTCTATGTTGCATACGATGCGAATTAAAACTACTAATGTGCAAATCTAAACCTAATTCCACATACACCACAAGCTTCTGTTTTTGACGTTTTAGATGGGGTCGGCTATGGAAAATACTAATATTCCTAAGTGCACGGAAGTAAAATTTCATAGACCTTGTATCGGGGGCGCTTCCCCTGTGTACCCTGCATAGTCGGCGTGGGAGTCAAAAATTTATTTAATGGGAAATGTCCTGCATTAAAAGTACTGCAATTTTAACATGTATATATGTATATGTAGATATACCTATGATATCATACATGTCGCCATTAAAATTCTATTTTATGTGGTGAATGCATGTACGGTTATGGCCTAGTATCCCCTTTTGTGAATGTTGTGAATTAATGTGGATGTCAATCTTGTGGATATGTTTATTTGTGAATGCTCTGGATGTATAATGGTTGCATATGGATCCTTTGTATAAAGTATTTAGCTTGCATGCCGAGCCTCATCTCTTATTTCAAAGTGTAATTAATTCTTTCCCTTTATATTTGTACTCATATGATGTAATAGAGATAGGATTAGTTTTAGTCTTTGTAAACTTGATGTAAGGAGGCTACTTGAAGATCCAACTCCAAGGAGCATCCATGGAGAAGCACCATGAAGGTCTAATTCCAAGAAGCAACCTGAAGATCCAACTCCAAGGAGTATCCATGGAGAAGCAACAGGAAGATCCAATTCCAAGAAGCAACTTGAAGTTCCAACCTCACGAAGCATCCATGAAGTTGTTCATTGTAATGTTGATCCTTACAGGCTGATTCATAAGTGTTGCATGAGATCCATAAGACCATAGGTGGACCGTAATCCTTTGTTGCTCTAAAGGATTACAATAGTATGGCCATAACCAATGTATTTGTGTTTGTGATTGCATGTCTATCGTTTGTGGTTGTAGATATAATAGTATATGATACATACTATAAGTATGTGGTGTTTGGATATGTATATGTATTAATAAAACCCCTCAATTAATAATAATAAGTTTTGGTTTCCTTCCATAAAGCAACACACATGAAAATGTTGATCGACTATGTCTGGGTACGCCTCCACGTGGTACACTGTCTATCTCGTAGAAGTTTGATAGTGGGTGTGTGGGTCTGCCTTCGCAGGGTACACACTCATCGTGTTGGCTTATGGGTTGGACTTAACTAGGGAACCTTGATAGGATCAAGTACCTAGAAGCACACAGATGCATCATGGCAAGGATTTTTGCATGTTCATCTTTCCAAGAGTTTCATATGATGCAATTGGCAAAAGTTGCCTACCTTAGTATTTGGTCTTTGACGCCGACGTTGGCTGGGCATTGATCCAATTTTCTTGGATCTTGGCTTACTAGAAGGTTGTACGTTGCAATCTTTTGAGTTGATAGTGAGGGCCATCAATTTGAATAAAATAGTGGGAGCGTAATTAATTAAAGGCCTAATTAATTTGGACTAAATGCAATTTTTTTCTTTTATAGAAATCAAATGGCAAACAACACACACTTTCTCATTGTAATCGGTCCTTGAGAAGGACAAACATACCATAAACAACTTTCAAAATAGGTTTAGGATGCTGAGAATTGTTCTCACACATGAGCGTAAGATCAATGTCCTTGAAACACCAGAGCCAACGGAACCCGCCGCAAATGCGCCCAAGGCTGAAAAGGATGCTTACAAGAAGCACCTTGATGATGTCGTGGATGTCAAGTGCCTGATGTTGTGCTCAATGAACTATGAGTTGCAAGAGAAGCATGAGAACATGAATGTCATGGAGATGGTAACACATCTGAAGAACATGTATCAGCATCAACCAAGACAGGAGAGATATGATGTCTTCAAGGCTTTATTCAGGAGCAAGATTAAAGAGGGAGACTCAGTTGGCACTGATATAATCACTTCGATTGGGTACATGGAAAGCCTATCCAAGTTGGGATTTCCCCTAGGTCAAGAGTTGGTCACTGATGTGATTCTGCAATCATTGCCTGAATCATATAATCATTTTGTCATGAACTACAACATGAACAATCTTGACAAGCCATTGTCAGAATTGTTGGGCATGTTGAGGACAACTGAAGCATAGATGAAGAAAGACAAGCCCAATTCTGTGATGATGATCAGTAAGACAAGGGGAAAGTCGAAAGGCAAAGGCAAGGCTAAGAAAGGTTCTAAAGCCTTGCAGAAGCCAAAGTCATCCGCGCTCAAAGCTAAACGTGGGATCTCCAAAGAAGGTAGTTGTAACCATTGTCACCAGGCTGGACATTGGAAAAGAAACTGTCCGCTCTACCTAGAGGAACTGAGGAAGAAGAAGCAGGGGATAGAGATCTCCACTTCAGGTATATACATTATTGATATAAACATACATACTTCTTCATCACGGGTACTAGATACCGGATGCGGATCTCACATATGTTCTAATATGCATGATCTAATAAGAAGTGAGCCTTTACGAAAGGGCCAAGTCGAGCTGCAGGTCACCAATGGAGCAAGAGTTCCTGCCACTGCAGTTGGAGTTATTAGTTTATCTTTGCCTACGGGCCTTGTAATAGAATTAGAGAATTGCTATTATGTACCTACCATTAATAGAAATATTATTTATGTATCTTGTATGGATAAGAGTGGATTTGAATTTCACATTAAGAATGGAATGATTTATATTTCTAAAGATGAGATCTTTTATGGTAATGCCCCTATGTCTTATGGTATCTACTTGTTAGAACTTGAGACTGGCATATACAACGTCAATACTAAAATGCTTAAACTTGCCAACTCAAATAAAACATACTTATAACATTGTCATCTTGGGCACATAAATGAGAAGCGCATATCTAGACTCCATAAGGATGGTTATCTAGACTCTTTTGATTTTGAATCATTAGAGACATGTGAGGCATGCTTATTAGGGAAGATGACCAAGACTCCTTTCAATGGATACAGTGAGAGAGCCAGTAATCTGCTAGGGCTCATACATACTGATGTATGTTGATCTTTTAGATCAAATGCTAGAGGAGGCTATCAATACTTCATTACCTTCACTGATGACCTCTGTAGGTATGGTTATGTATATCTTATGAAACACAAGTCAGAAAATCTTGAAATGTTCAAGAATTTCATGAATGAAGTAGAGAAGCAACTTGGTTAGAGTATTAAAGAACTCCGTTCAGATCAAGGTGACAAATACTTAAGCCAAGAGTTTGAGGACCTTCTGAGAGGATGTGGTATTGTATCACAATGGACTCCACCTGGTACACCACAACATAATGGCGTGTCAGAAAGAAGGAATCATACATTATTAGACATGGTAGGATCAATGGTGAGTTCTACCGAACTTCCAATATCGTTCTGGGGATATGCTCTTGAAACTGCAACGTTTACACTTAACCGTGTACCTTCCAAATCGGTTCAAAAGACACCATATGAGATATGGAATGGGAATCATTCCAAATTTGTCCATGTTAAAGATTTGGGGATGTGAAGCTTATGTTAGGAAACAATTTCCTGAAAAGCTTGGACCCAAATTTGAAAAATGCTATTTTGTTGGATACCCCAAGGAAACTCAGGGATACTACTTTTATACACCAACTGACAACAAAGTGTTTGTTGCTAGGACTGTTGTATTTCTTGAAAAGGAATTTATTTCCAAAGGAATTAGTGGGAGGAATGTAGAGCTCAAAGAAGTTCAAGACCAACAAGAAAATCGAGAACCTGAGGAGGTACATAAGGAACATGAAGACTCACAAGCTGTTGTGGAATTTCAAGTTCCAAATGTAACACAGGAACCTCGTAGGTCTAGTAGGATAAAACTTGATCCTGAGAGATTTGGATTTCTTGTGACTCAAGACAGTGACAAACTGGGCATAGAAGATGAGCCAACTTCCTATCTAGAAGCTACTAAGGGGCCAAAATCTGAGAAATGGCTTGAAGCCATGAGATCTGAGGTGGAATCCATGTACACCAACAAGGTATGGACCTTAGTGGATCCACCCGAAGGGGTAAAACCCATAGGGTGCAAGTGGGTCTTCAAGAAGAAGACCGAAATGGATGGAAATGTTCAAACCTATAAAGGTAGATTGGTTGCAAAAGGATTTCGTCAAATTCAAGGTATTGATAATGACGAGACCTTCTTAGCAGTTTCCATGGTTAAGTCCATCAAGATCATGCTTGCCATTGCAGCTTATCATGACTATGAGATTTGGCAGGTGGATGTTAAAATAACATTCCTTAATGGGAATTTTCTCGAGGATGTGTACATGACACAACCTGAGGGTTTTATCAATCCAAAGGAAGCCAATAAAGTCTGTAAGCTACAAAGGTCAATGTATGGATTGAAGCAAGCATCTCAGAGTTGGAATCTACGTTTTGACGAAGTAGTCAAAAAGTTTGACTTTAGTTAAAATGAAGATGAACCTTGTGTTTACAAAAGGGTTAGTGGGAGCACAATCATATTTCTCATATTGTATGTGGATGACATACTATTGATGGGAAATGACATCCCTACTCTTCATATAGTAAAAGGTTGGCTAGGAAAATCCTTCTCTATGAAGGATTTAGGTGAAGCATCCTATATACTAGGAATCAAGATCTATAGAGATAGATCTAGAAGGCTTATAGGCCTAAGCTAGAGTACATACATTGACAAGGTGCTGAAGAGGTTTAGCATGGAAGGTTCTAAGAGAGGTAACTTGCCCATGTCCCATGGGGTTACGATCTCTAAAGCCCAATGTCATAGTTCATGTGATGAATGGGCGCACATGAGTATCATTCCATATGCATCAATAATTGGATCTATCATGTACATGATGTTATGTACTCGTCCTGATTTGTCGTAGGATTTGAGCATGACGAGCCGGTATCAGTCAGATCCAGGTGAATGCCACTGGATAGCCGTAAAGAACATCCTAAAGTACTTGAGAAGGACTAAGTATCAATTCTTGGTATATGGTGGTGAGGAAGAGCTCGTGGTAAAGGGTTACACTAATGCTAGCTTCCAAATTGACAAAGATGACTATAGATCGCAATCTGGATTTGTGTTTTTCCTGAAAAATGGAGCTATGAGCTAGAAGAGTTCCAAGCAAGAGACAGTTTTGGATTCTACAATAGAGGCTGAATATATTTCTGCATCTAATGCTACGAAGGAAGTTGTGAGGATCAAGAAGTTCATTTCTAAACATGGAGTGGTTCTATACACTGGTGATGCAATTGAGTTGTTTTGCGACAACAACGGAGCAATTGCACAAGATAAAGAACCAAGATCGCACGAATGTTCCAAACATATTCTACGGTGGTTCCATCTCATACGAGAGATCATACAGTGAGGAGACGTGAAGATTTGTAGTGTACCTACAGAAAGCAATGTGGCAGACCCGCTCACAAAAGCACTTTCACAGTAGAAACATGACAGACATGTTTGATCACTTGGATTGAGACTCATGAGTTATTGGGTATAAGTGCAAGTGGGAATCTGTTGGTATGTATGCCCATAGAGACTATCATTTGATGATTGTAATGGGATACTATGTAAATGATTTATAATACTATGTTGATCATATCAATAAAGGCAAGTTTCCAATCTATATGTTTGTGTTTTATATTGTGAGATGACAATAAAACTTATAGATGTCTATAGAATAATATACTCAATGACATATGTCTTCGGGTTGATGACCTGAATAGTGAGATCATATGTGTGCTAAGAGTATGTATTCTTGTTTTGTCCCTAGTCGGTTGTTATTGTGGAAATATCCATAGACATCAATAACACATAAGATTAGAATGTATATTGGTTGATGGAAGAATCTCATTATCCATGATATGGAGATATCAAACCAAATACATAGATGCTTGTTAGAGAACAATGTATCAAATAGAACCACCTTCAGAGTGACACATGGATACCATGATTGGTAGTTAGAGTCACATCTCATAATGATCACATCTCATAATGATGGTGGTGATTGTGGTTCTTAGACCTAAAGTCACTACACTTATCACATGTCGTTCGGTGTACTTTGACATCATCAACCGTGGTCCTGAATAAGGATTTCCATAAAGATGGTGCTTGGGTGCACTGTGACATATGGGGATGACTGTGAGTGATGTAGATGGAATTTGTCCTTCCTACGGGAGTTTGATATTCTGACCACTTGATAAGCGAGAATGAGAAATGCATGGCCATGATGATGTGAGTTAATATGTGATGCTGAGCTTACATATAACTTAGACAGTCTTCTCTAGTACAAGGAATGTGGATTGAACGTTGAAGAGGATAACAATTCCATGACTCGAGTTCAATCTTGATATCAACGACAAAGGAACTATACAATCACTATAAAACCAGTAATGAATGATAGGTTAAGTTGTTCTCCAACTTGTCTAATTACTTGGGTGGCAATGAAGTCTTGCTAGATACCAATCATTGCTTGTGAAATCATAATATGATTATGGATATCACTGCCAATGTAATTTGGAGTCTACCGGGTCACACACATAGGATGTGTTGGAATAGGAGTATAATTTGTGGATTTGATTGGAATTGCTCTGAATCACATTGATTACTAAAATGTTTATGTAATCCATTAGAATTATATTGGAGTGACTGGCTCTAAGTGCAAGTGGGATTTTGTTGGTATATATGCCCATAGAGCCATTCTGAGCGATTGCATGGGGTCAGATATTAATTAATCAATTAATGTGATTATTAAGTTAATTAAGTAATTCCAGAATATTCTAATTAATCCATGAGCATTTTAATTAACACAGTGTTTCCATTTACCGATGGGTTTAGGAAACCCTACTTCCTTTTGTCTCCTATTTAAAGGGCTTGACGGCCGATATCTATATAATATATTGAGAGAGGCTTTTCAATTTACACTCACGTATGTAAATCCTACCCTTCACCGTCCTCAGGAGAGAAGGGAGAGTACCGCGATGCTAGGACGTCGCCTCACAGAGACGACTCCTTCCTGCCAGCTTAGGAAGCGTGACGTGGAGTTCCAGTCCATCTGCGTGGATGAAGTAGAGACGCAGACGCTGAGAAGCCTATGTTCAGAGGACACCTACGACCATCCGTACGCGCTATGAGTGGCATACATCACAACATGAAAGAAGCGCCGCTAGATCTTCCTACGACACACTCAACGAATGGGAGGGAAATTCTATCCATGTAGGACAGTAGCGTTGCACACCATCGTGTAGCGAGACATCGCCGGACTTGCTCTGCGAGAAGGTATATCCCACAAACACTCTTTCTAAATATGCTGTTGTCGACGAGATCCTATTTTGGGTTGTGTGGATTTTTTTTGTTGCTTCCTTCGTGCATGTTTTCTCCACAAAACCCAACAAGATCCTCATCCTTAGACCAACTCACGTATAGGATTGTCCATCTATGCTCCTCACCCATAACCACTAAGACTAAGATAAGGGTTAGGGTAAGAACTCAAAGGTGAAACACAACTCAACCAAGGTTCAAAAGAATCCAACCACATTATACAAGATACATACATGGAGTAAATCATGAACTTAGATATTTTTGGTGTAATTTATATTGAGTTCCCATATAGTCAATGAATCATGAAAACCATACAATTAGGGCGAACAAAGTGCAATTACAACAAAATCAGTTACATACTTGGACTAAATCATGAACTTAGATATTTATGGTAAAAATTTAAATTGAGTTTCCATATAGTCAACGAATCATGAAAACCATGCAACTATGGCAAACAAAGTGAAACTACAGCCAAATTAGGGTTTTCTCTTAGACAATCGATTCAGATTCTTAATCAAGCATCCAACTTATGATAACCAAAAATGATAAAGGGTAAGTTCGATTAGGTGACTTAAATTAAGACACCTTATTGAATAACTATATTACTCTAAATCTATTAATGCATCCATTATGTTCCCATCCCCAACATGCACCTTTGTCAACTATTCATGAGAATAATATCTTTAAGGAAAATATAAAAGTTGGATCTCAATTGATGTCACTATCACTAGCAATGTCACACCCATATAAACAAGAGAGGTCATATACACCAAATAAATGCACATTTATGTAAACTATAATGTTTGTTTCAAATATAGTACAAGTGAGTTGTTTCGATCGCTTGTGGGCTAAATAGGTAAATAAATTTTTTTCATGTATCGTGTTTGAAAATATGGAAATGAATCAAATGAGGTAGTATTTCATTTGGCACACAAGTAATTCAATGATGTTTTACATGTTTTGATAATTTTACTATAATATATGTCCTCCCATAATGAAATGAAATATAAATTTGTTCCTAATAATGTCTTCAAACTAGTTCCCTCTTCAATGAAAATTAGTATTAGATTTTTACTCTAGTTGAAGGTTGTGATGTCCTTTAAGTTATCAAAAAAATATCTCAAAAAAATTATAATATAAATTATATGAATGGAATTTATAGTAAACCATGATAAGCAACTGGATTCAGGATATCTACTCATAAATGTATTTTTATATATGACACTTTTCCCTTTTCAGGGAATCCCAAATAGCAATTTTAAATTATAGCTACAAATGATAAATCATATTCTCAAGTTGATCTAAATATATATATATATATATATATATATATATATATATATATATATATATATGACAAGGATCCAGTGAGAAACAAATCTTGGTGAGAGCAAGAAGGAATTTGAATAATTTATATATATATATATATATATATATATATATGACAAGGATCCAGTGAGAAACAAATCTTGGTGAGAGCATGACGGAATTTGAATAATTTTACATAACGATCAATTTTTCATAATCCAACCATATGGATTAAAAATATACCTTATTAGTTACCTTTCTACAAAATTTCATCATCATAGGACTTGTATTGCATTCACAACAAGCAAAATACTTTTCAACGTTCAATATTGAATTTAAGGCTGACCATTGGATGTAAAATACATATATTCTATATATGGACATGTAAAAAATAATAGATTGCAGTGATTTTTATTGAAGGTAAATAAAATGTTGTTCTTCCCACCATAAAGTTGGATATTGAAAAAAAGCTTTAACTTTATGGTTATTCAAATGCCTCTCATGCTCTCACTGTAGAATGTTTCTCACTAGATCACTACCCATATATGACAACGATCCAGTGAGAAACAAATCTTGGTGAGAGCATGAGAGGCATTTGAATAACTTTACATAATCATCAATTTTTCATAATCCAACCATATGGATTAAAAATATTCCTTATTAGTTACCTTTCTACAAAATTTCATCATCATAGGACTTGTATTACATTCACAACAAGCAAATACTTTTCAACGTTCAATATTGAATTTCAGGCTGACTGTTAGATGTAAAATACATGTATTCTATATATGGACATGTAAAAAATATTAGATTGTAGTGATTTTTTGTGTGAATGTAAATAAAATGATGTTCTTCCCATCCATAAGGTTGGATATTGAAAGAAAGCTATAACTTTATGGTTATTCAAATGCCTCTCATGCTCTCACCATAGAATGTTTCTCACTAGATCACTACCCATATATGACAACGATCCAGTGAGAAACAAATCTTGGTGAGAGCATGAGAGGCATTTGAATAACTTTACATAACGATCAAATTTTCATAACCCAACTGTATGGATTAAAAATATACCATATTAGTTACCTTTCTACAAAATTTTATCATCATAGGACTTGTATTGCATTCACAACAAGCAAATACTTTTCAACATTCAATATTGAATTTAAGGCTGACCCTTGGATGTAAAATACATATATTCTATATATGAATATGTAAAAAATATTAGATTTCTGTGATTTTTTGTGTGAAGGTAAATAAAATGATTTTCTTCCCATCCATAAGGTTGGGTATTGAAAAAAAGCTATAACTTTATGCTTATTCAAATGCGTCTTATGCTCTCACTGTAGAATGTTTCTCACTAGATCACTACCCATATATGACAATGATCCAGTGAGAAACAAATCTTGGTGAGAGCATGGGAGGCATTTGAATAACTTTACATAATGATCAATTTTTCATACTCCAACCGTATGGATTAAAAATATTCCTTATTAGTTACCTTTCTACAAAATTTCATCATCATAGGACTTGTATTACATTCACAACAAGCAAATACTTTTCAACATTCAATATTGAATTTTAAGCTGACTGTTAGATGTAAAATACATATATTCTATATATGGACATGTAAAAAATATTAGATTGCAGTGATTTTTTGTGTGAAGGTAAATAAAATGATGTTCTTCCATCCATAAGGTTGGATATTGAAAGAAAGATATAACTTTATGGTTATTCAAATGCCTCTCATGCTCTCACCGTAGAATGTTTCTCACTAGATCACTACCCATATATGACAACGATCCAGTGAGAAACAAATTTTGGTGAGAGCATGAGAGGCTTTTGAATAACTTTACATAACGATCAATTTTTCATAATCCAACCGTATGGATTAAAAATATACCTTATTAGTTACCTTTCTACAAAATTTCATCAACATAGGACTTGTATTGTATTCACAACAAGCAAATACTTTTCAACGTTCAATATTGAATTTCAGGCTGAATGTTGGATGTAAAATACATATATTCTATATATGGACCTTTAAAAAATATTAGACTGCTGTGATTTTTGTGTGAAGGTAAATAAAATGATGTTCTTCCCATCCATAAGGTTGGATATTGAAAGAAAGCTATAACTTTATGGTTATTCAAATGCCTTTCATGCTCTCACCGTAGAATGTTTCTTACTAGATCACTACCCTATATATATATATATATATATATATATATATATATATATATATATATATTAACAATAATTCTGCTTGAAGCTTTTTATACACATTCTCTATCAAATTAGTTCTGGGTACTGGCATAATCTATAAAACTAGTTTCACTTTTGAGGAATAGATCTTCACAATCTCTACATTTTGTACATTTAGGAAATCAAAAGAAACCATGGGCTTGAAAATTACATGAATAGACACTAAAAATACTTGTTTGTTTGCAAGTAAAATAAATGCATTCAGTAAAACTCCTTAGCAGAACTATATGAATGAAATTGATGTTAGTATGAAAACAGTTTTGCATTAACATTGTAATGTGTGACATCATTCCATGATTCAGGCCAAATCAAGGTGAGAACATATGGAACTGCGGTTGCATCTGGGCGATAAATGGCTCCTGGACAAAACGTGATTAGAGCATCTCTCATGTCTTTCAGAAACCACGACGGAGATGAAAAGAGGTTACTATAAAATGATTGCTTCCAACATTCTTGATATTTTTTCCTACATGGTTGCACGTCCGGTGTCCATGATTCCATCTGGCCGTACTCAGTCATTGCCCACACCTCGAGAGTTCCACTACTAGCATTTTCGTGCTGCACAACCAGCCTTACACTCAATGGCCCTCCAACTGCTGCTGTACCCACTTCGACCATATTCATGTCGAAAATATTTTCACTCAGCACTGGAAGGGGGATGAAGGTAAAAACTTCACTGTGTACGTCAACAGAGAGAATAGAGTGCCCAAAACATGTAGCCGTCTCCCAGTGCAATCTCCCCTCAACAAGAATAGATGGACCATAAACTTCACAGCCCAAGTCACCATGCACAACAGACCTCCACTCGCTTTTCTCAGCAAGCAGCGTACAAACACGAGCATGGTAGCAGTTTTGCTGGTTAGGCGTGTATACCAAATTGAACACCTTATATACCTTTTCCATGGGATCAAAGGCTAGGCCCATGCTACCATATTTTTTCAACAACTTAGAAGGTGATTTTGCTAGGGGGTCAGTTGGGAGGGCAATACAACAATTTAGCAATGGGTTACAAACAAAATCTGGGTTGCCATCCCGACAGAGTAGGACTAGGCCATCGCATGAGCCAGCCAATACAAGATTCTTCTCTGAACAAAACCTTTTGCACACGATATGGAAGCCAGGCTCTTCGGCCGGAATGAAAGCACAATAGTTTTCATCATGTCTGTTGCCATCGGTGCAACATACTTGTCCAGTTAATGCTATACTAGTCTTGTGTCCTATAGAGGTTGAGACTTGTAATAATAAACCCAAACATGTTGAAGAGTGTGCATAGGAGAAGAACCGTTGTTGTATTAGGGAGCGCCATGAACGGCACACATGCCTAGCCACAGTACCCAATGTGCGCATGGACAGACGTAGAAGAATACTTGAGAGGATATCTTCCGGCAGATCGTCTATTCGACATGTAACGCACGCACTGTTTTCAATGCAACATCCACCATTGAGCTGGTTTGAAACATCCGCGTTGTTCCTCTCCATAGAAGTTTTGCGATTAGAAGGTACACAAAATAGAGCGTAGCTTGACAGCTATGGTTTTCCTATTTTAAGCGGTGCCGTTTGCCGTAGGTGTCTAAAGATATATAAGGTTACTTTTATACTATTAATACGAGGAAGATACTTCTTCGAATTAGAAATTTCATAATAATGAAAGTAAAGAATTATCTAAATGTTTTTCTTGACGATGCGTGTATTGACTTTGAAGTAATATAGTAAATATATACATTCTCTATATGTAAATATTTCCTTATCGGTATCTTTTCTGCCTCCTGTTTATGTCTTCAACTATGTGTATCACTTATCTATCGTTCCCCACAAAATATTACACTGTACATGAAACAATTAATTCTTTATAAAATATTACAACGTTTTCCAGATTTTCTTCTTAAAAGTTCCCCAAATTAACATTATTAAATAACAAAGAAGTCACATCAAGTCACATTATGGGATAAATTTATTGCACTAGATCAGGAAGTTGTTTCAGTGACATGTAGGCAAACGAGACAATACTACATTTTCACACATCACATCAGGAAACAATGGAATACATTCAACAATGATGGTATTTGACATGGCAAACTAGTAATGCGATAAGGTTTGTGCATTTTTATTGTAATTGATGCATGCTTTGATTACATAAAAAGATGAACCACATCTGAAATAATGTCTTCATAGAAGTACTTTCTTCATTTAAAACTATAACAACCGCAAGTCCAATAATGATTGGCAATCAGCAAGATGAGAATTAACAAACAGAGGTTTAGACATTCAAAATCACCTCTAAGTTAGGGTAATGTCTAGTCCCCTATATAGTTAACAATGAAAGAAATATATTCACTCAAATAATGGTATCAAGTTAAGGGCTTATATGGGAAGTATATTACTATTGGGTTTGCATGCTCCTTTCATAGCATGCCATCATGAAGCAAAACGATCGTAAAAAAGGATCACTAGAAATATACAAAGGAAAGAAAGTAGAGCATGACATAAACCTTAATATGTGAGTACTCAAGAAGAGGTCCTGTAACCATTTCACTAGTGGCGGAGACTAAATGATTGGGTAAGTTATCCTTATTATTACACAACAATAAGAGTACACGATGTGAAGTTTTGGGTATTGATATGGCTTTGGAAATGCATATTCATTTATACTAATGCATAGGGAACACTGAAGGGTACTTTTTCAAATTACAAAGGTTCCACTAAGTTTTGGGGAAACTCTTTTTATTGAAGAGTTTGATGGATAAAGTACAAACATAATTTTATTGATCAGAAAATTGGAATTGAATCCAATAGTTAAGATTGGTTATGGAAAAGAGTTCTATTTGTATGGTTTTGTGGGATGGGGCACATCAGAATACAAAAAAAAAAATTGACAAAAACCCTCATATAGTGGATTTGTAGTAGCCATAAAATCACTGAATTGAACACATAGAAGGGATATTAAACATTAGTGGAGGGAGGGTGGGGCACAGTGGGGAAAATGCCCCCCTCAACTCAATAATTTTTTTAAAATAGTAGTAGTATCTGCCCCATTTCATTTCCATAAAATTTATGTAATAGTAATACTAAATTTTGATTATAAAATAAAACAATTGACTCAAAAAAGGTAAGTCCGGAAACTCCATTCAATATACATTAATTCTAGAAAATTAAATTATGTTGACTAGAATTCTTGTGGTTGTTTCTAAAAAATGTGGAGAGATAGAGCATTAGAAGATTATTTTTCTAACAAATAGAATTCAAACAATTGACTCAAAAAATGTATTCCAACTTTCATTTTGTAAATACACAATTCAAAAATTTTAAATTGTGTTGACTTGAATACCCAAGACTATTTAGTTTCAAAGAGACATGTTCGAGGAGGTCTATCGAAACCATGTTTTTCTCCATAATTCATACATGAAAAAGTGCATGAAACAAAAAACTAAAAATATGGTATATTCTATTAGTAAGAAAATAAATTTATTTAGTGCAATTTGTAAGAGTGGGTCCTAAATATGGTTAAGATTTATTATAAAATATATATTAAATTTTATGTTTAGGATATATATATATATATATATATATATATATATATAATCACAATGGGAAAGTAACCATTATCTTGTGGTTTTCTCATCTCTTATAATGTCAAAAACTATATTTTCAATGACAACTCAAGTTTTGGACTTTACATTATGCCAATCACCATAAACTAGGGATGAAAATGGTGCATATATGGTGAGGTGTATATCAAAATCATAATCACAACATGAAATAAAACCAAACACCATATCCATCATGGTTTATATTATGAGAAACTATATCCGCACCATAAAAACACCATTTGATTCTAGGTAATGAGGAGTAATATGATGCATATAGAGACATACATATTACGTACCTATCCAGGCTACATGATAGTTATCTTCTAGGGAAAGGAGTTTATAGCCCAAGACTCAAATATGAATGAAGTAAGTGGAGAAATCACAAATGTAAGGGAGGACTAATGGGTGTTGCTAGTAGGATTGATCTAAGGTGTGCATAACTAAACCAATACCTAATAATCTAACAGACCTGAAAGGTAGTAGTATGGTATATCTAGAAGGGAATGAGATTATAGTTTCTTTAAGGAATGGTTCCCTTAAGACAAAGTAAAACAAATTTTGAATATCAAGGCCCCAATTAAATGCTTTACGCTAGATGTCAAAACATGGAAGCACAATGTCTATGGAATGTATTCTACCAATTCGGCATATAATGTCCTCCGAACTACAAAAGAAAACAAGAGATATGGGGAGTGGAAGATGATCTGAGGTACCAAAGTGGTGGCTAAGGTCGAAACCTTCATGTGGCCACTGAGTCACAATGCCATTCCATAAAACTATACAAGAATGTAGAGGAAGATGATGACTATTGGTATGAGAAGAGTAACAACAAAGAGGAGATTGTCCTACATGCCCTAAGAGATTGAAAATATGTAAGAGGAATATGGTTGGAACTTCTATCAGATGTCAACATGAACAAGTTTTAGAATTAGTGGAATCTTACAAATTGTCTCAACCAAAGCTGTGAGGAAAAACCATGCATGTTATGACCATGTTAATTGTCTGCTGGTACATTTGGAAGTGCATAAACATTTAAGTTTCTAATAAGAAATCTAAGAACATAACCCATTAGATCATTTCTACAAAATAAGAGGCCAAGATCAATGATGAAGTCTAGAATGCATTCCCCTCATCCAACATAAAGGCACATGTACAACATTGGCAAAGACCTCTGGAGTGGCACAACAAAATTAACACAAAAATGACTTTTAAGGGGAAGATATGCACCATAGTTTCAGTAGAAAGGGACATTATCAAATCATGGTAGGGAGGAATAGGTTACAAAATGTTGTCTAGAGAAGTCATAGAAGTAGAGTTATGTGCCTCGAACCTTGCCTTAGAAGTGGTAGAAGAATTCAAGTTTGTGGAGGAGGTGGTTGCAACTACTAGCCAGGTTGCGACACATGATCAATGAGGAATATGGCTTGAACCCCTTGTATGCTAACTAGATAGTAGTTATGCAAAGGATGTTGCATGAGTATTAAAAGGTGGTGTTTGAAAATCGAGAAAGTAATAAGGTGACTAATTTGATCACTAAGAAACACCTTAAAACAAAAATATACTTTCAATTATATAAGACCCCAACATGTTATTAACCTTTCTCCTAATGAACTATATAATGGTAAGTACTACCATGTTTGATTTATTGCGTTTATCCAATTTTGTAATGCTTTTATAAATTTTATTGCAAGAGGAAGGCGAGAGAATGGATTGTCTCGTGACTTCTCCAAAAAAAGATTAGATTTTTCGTTGTGGAATATATTAGTATATCCAAAATATTATTAGTTTGGTGTGTTTATATATAAATTGAAAATCACCTGTGTTAGTGATTTTTTTCATAAACTATAGTTAATGGGTAATTTTATATGTAATTGTCCTCCATCACAATCTGGTTGGCTCGACTAACAGAGAATAACCTTAGAGCACACTATTTTCCAACCGCGCGACACGTCCTATGTCAATGTGAAACTCACATTTCCAAACTCAGATAAAAATCATTGTTGTTATTTTCACCTAGTCCTCTAAGAAACACCTTTGATAACTCACCATCTCTTTGAAGATGTTGTTCGTCCTCAAGACTATGCACAAGGACCTCGTACACTGTCCACACTGATGTAGGATCTCTTGGTGCACCAACTTGTCCACTAAGGGAGAGTGGAAGCGAAGTTGTCTGCATGCTAGCATTGCTTGCTACTCTATAACTCCTATCACTTGTGTTGTCCTTTTGGTGAGTTTCTTTCTCTCAAAGAGGGAGAAATTTTAAGTCAACTTGTGTCTAAATGTTGTCTACCCTTGGATGTCCACCTATATATATAGGAGAATTTAGGGTCAGGGTTTCATCACAACCCAATCTTGGTCTTAATCATAATGCACAAATAAATTTAAAATAGAAAAAAACAACTTCATCCATCCAAATCTTTGTGATTCCCAATTGATCATTTGGATAACTTCATAAAAGTCCAGTTATGATTCTATCAACCAATGTTATTTCTCGTTTGATCTACTTCCTATTTCCCTTTGCTAGCTCAAAGTTGACCAATCGATCAACTGGATTAGTCAATTAGTTGGTTGCTATTCCAAAAAGTGATTGGTCAGTCAAATGTCACTCAAATGGCCAATTGAACCTACCTATCCAATTGATTGATTAAGATGTTGAGTTGATTTTGGAAATTGTGCTATACATAATTTAGTTGATAATTATTTTGCCTCTACAACCTTATGTGTGTGACCCCGTAGGTTCTACATTTCCTTAGCAGTGATGTCAAAAACCTCGCAAGAGAAGAGCAATATCTAGAAACATCACATCTCTACATAAGCAATTGAAATAAGTTGAGACAACTTTAACATATAGGTTATCAATGCTACCGTAGTTGGTTATATGCCACAACAATACGAGTATGCGATGTGGAATTTTGGGTACTAATCTGGCTTTGGAAATGCATAATCATATATAGTGATACATAGGGAACACTAAAGGATACTTTTCAAAATAAAACTGAAGGTCCCACTCAATTTTGGGGGAAACTCTTTTTATTGAAGAATTTGGAGCATAAGATTAAAACATAATTTTATTGATCAACAAATTGGAATTCAATCCAATAGTTAAGATTGGTTATAAAAAAAGTTTTAATTGTATGGTTCTGTGGGAAGGGGCACATTGGAATAACCAAAAGTTTCTGATAAAAACCCTCAATTAGTGGATCTGTAGTAGCCATAAAATGTTAGTGTATTAAATACATAGCAGGGATATCAAACATTGATGGAGGCAGGGTGGGGCACAATGAGGCAAGTGCCCCCCCTAACTCCATAAATTTCTCTAAGAAGAAGTAGTATATGCCCCATTTCAACTCCAAAATATTAATTTAATGGTAATTCTTAACTTTCACCATAAAATACTCTAACCAATTGACTCAAAAAAAGTAACTCCAAAAATGGCTCCATTCAATATACGTTAATTCAAGATAACTAAATAATGTTGAGTAGAATACTTCTATGTATTCCTACAAAATGTGGTGAGAAAGTATATCAGAAGCTTATTTGTCTCAAGGATATAATTAAGACAATTGAATCTAAAAAGGTATTCCGGCTTTAAATTTTGAAATACACAATTTAGAAAATTGAATTGTGTTGATTTGGATACCCACAACCATTTAGTTTGAATGAGGCATGTTAGAGGAGGTCTATGAGAAGCATGTTTTTCTCCATAATACGTACATGTAAAAGTGCATAAACCAAAAAGTTGAAAATATAATATAGTGTATTAGCAAGAAAACCAATTTATTTAGTGAAGTTTGTAAGATTGGGTCCCAAATATGGTTAGGATTTAAAAATAAACTAATTCAAATATTGTGTTTTATATTTCTATATATATACACACACACACACACACAACGTGAAAGCAACCATTATCTTGTGGTTTTCTCAACCCTTATAGTACCAAAAACTATATTTTCAATGACAATATGTGCTTTGGACTTTATTTAATGCCAATCACCATAAACTAGGGATGACAATGATGCAAATATGGTGTGTTTATATCAAAACCATAACCACATTATGAAATAAAACCAAACACCATACTCATCGTGGTTTTTAGTATGAAAAACATATCTAAACCACAAAAACACCATTTGATTCTAGGCAATGAGGAAGAGATATGATGTGTATAGAGGCATATATGTTACATATCTATCCAAGCTATGTGATATCCATCTTCCAGGGAAAGGATTTTATAGCTACAAACTCATATATGACCCAAATTAATAGATAAAACACAAAACTCTGGGAGGACAGTGGATTCTGGAAGGAGGAGTACTCTGGGAGTGCATAATCAAACTAGTATCTATTGATCTCAAGGACCTGCTAGGTATTAGTATCGTAGACCTAGAAGGGAAATGGGATTATAGTTTCTTGAAGGAATGGCTCCCTTATGACACAATAAAACAAATTGTCAATATCAAGACCCCAGTCAAATACTCCACACTAAATGAAAAAACATGAAACACGCTATCAATGGTATGCATTCTTCCAAGTCGGTATATAATATCCTCAAGACTATAAAAGAAAGAAAGAGATATGAGGAGTGGATGTTTATCTTGTATACCGAAGTGGTGGTTGTGGTTGAAACCTTCATGTGTCCTTTGAGTCACAAAGCCACTCTAGAAAACTATACAAGAACAAATAGGACGATGACCATTGTTGGTATGTGTATTAGATGCAACAACCAAGAAGAGAGTGTCCACATTCCTTAAGAGATTAAAAATATGTAAGAGGCATCTGGCTAGAAATGATATCAGATATTGACATGAACAAGTTTCAGAATGAGTGGAATCTTAGAATTGGCTCAATTAGAACCTGTGAGGAAAAACCATGTATGTGATGACCATCTTGATTGCCTTATGGTACATTTGGAAGTGCATAAACATTTGAGTTTTTGAGAAGAAATCTAAGATCATCACCGATTAGGTCAATTGTATCAAACAATAGGCCAAGATAAATTTTGAACATTGGAATGCATTCCCCTAATCCATCGGAAAGGCACATGTTCAATATTGGTAAGGACCTTTGAAGGGGAGCACCAAAATTTCCACAAACATAGATCTAAAAGGGAATAGATGCACCATAGTTTTAGTAGCAAGGGACATCATCAAACCATGGAAGGGAGGAATAGTCTACAACATGTTGGCTATCGGAGTCCTAGAAGCAGAGTTATGTTTCATGAACCGTGCCTTGGAAGTAGTAGAAGAATTCAAGTTTATGGAGGCAGTGGTTGCAACTGCTGGTCAGGTCATGACACACATAATCATTGAGGATTATGGCTTGGATCCCTTGTACACTAACTGAACAATAGTTATCCAAAGGAGGATGCATGAGTACTGGAAAGTGGTGTTTGATAATCGAGAAGGAACAAGGTGAGTGAGTAGATCATTAGGGAATATCTTGAGAAAAAAATAGGCTTTCTAGATATATAAGACTCACAACATTATATAAACCATTCTATAATGAACTAAAAGGGGTTGTAGTACTACCATGTTCAATTATTCACATTTATCCAATTTCGGACTACTTTTATGAATTTTCTTGCAAGAGGATGACGAGATATATAGATAGCCTAGTGCCGCCCCCAATAAAAGTTTATGTTTTTATTATGGAATGTATTAGTATATCCAATACATTATTAGTTTGATGTGTTTTACATATTAATTGACAACCACGAGTGTCATTGGATTTTTCCATAAATTTTAGTTAATAAGTGATTTATATGTAGTTGTCCCCCTTCAAAATCTAGTTGGCTCCACCCCTGATATGGAATATACCTTAGCAAACACTAGTTTTCCAATCACTATACACGCCTTATGCCAATGTGACTCTCTCATTTCCAAACTCAGATCAAAAGTCATCGTTGTTGTTATTGCCACTTAGTCCTCCTAACAACTCGCAATCTCCTTGGAGAAGTTGTTAATCCTCAAGCCTCTGCATAAGGATTTCGTACACTATCCACACTAATGTGGGATCTCTTAGTGCACCAACTTGTCCACCAAGGGGAAGTGGAAGTAATGTTGGTTGTCGGCTACCATTTCTTTCTCCTTGTGGTGAGTTTATCTCTCTTAAAGTGGGAGAAATTTGTAGTCAACTTTTATCTCAATGTGTGTTTCCCATTGGATGTCCACCTCTATATATAGGACAGGTCAGGGTCAGGGTGTCAGAAAAACCCAATCTTGGTCTTAATCATAATGCACAAACAAACTTAAAAAAAGAAAATGTAATTTCATGCATCCAATGTATGGGACTCACAGTTAATCAGATGAATAACATTGACAATTCCAATTTTGATTCTATCAAACAATATAATTTCTAGTTTGATCTACTTCCTATTTTCCTTTTCTCCCTTAGATTTAACCAATCAATCAATTAACTGGCTCAATCAATCAATTGGTTACTTCTCCAAAAAGTGATCACTCGTTCGAATGTCATTCAAACGATTAATCTACCTACCAAACCCATTGATTGATTAACATGTTCAGTTGATAGACTGGGATGCAAATTATCCTATACATAACTTAGAGTAATTATAATTATGTATTTAATTGCAAACTTCTTTTTCGTTCTACATCCTTATCTCTGTGACCCTGTAGGTTCTACATTACGCTAGAAGTAATGTCAAAAACCTCACAAGCAAAGAGCAATATCTAGAAACATGTCATCTCTACCTAAGTAATTGGAATAGGTTGAGACAACTTTAACATGTAGGTTATCAATGTTATCATTGTTGGTTATATTCCCTGAGAGCCATCATGTGAAAATTGTAAAAGGCATTTTCTTTTACTTGATTTGATTTTCAATAACATGCAATTAACACTTATTATGTTGTTTCAATATTGAGATAATGAATAAACTTACTAATGTCCTAAGAATGCTTTACTAGATGACATATAGTTTAGGTTAAGGACCTAAACTTAATCATATGTATAATAAGAGTATTCATTCTTGAAATGTCCCTAGTTGGTTATTATTGTTGATAGTATAGGACAACAATAATACACAAGACAAACATGTATGATGAGTTTTGAGTCTATTTCTTTACTTGTGATATTGGATATCTACCTAGATACATGGATACTTGTTAGAGAACAAGTTGTTTTGGACAAACCCACCTTGAGATTGACACATGGAAGTCATGTAGTGACATGTAAGAGTCATATCTCAATGTGACAATGGTGACTGTGCTCCTTAGCCTGAATTCAGTACAATAACACATGTTGTTCGATGTACTTTAACACAAGCCCAACATGCTACGAGATATGAGTTACCAAAATGGTGGTGATTGGGTACAATATGAAACATGGGGCATAATGTGAAAGGTGTGAAATTGTCCCTCATTTGGAGTGATATCCTAACCACTTGATAAGAGAGACTATGAAATGCATGTCCATGCTTATTGAGTCAATATATGATATTGATCTCACACCATCTTGAATAGTCTACTCTAGTTTAGGGAAAATAGATTGAATGCTAAGAGGATGGAATTCCATGACTTAGTTTCAATTGTATATATGTAACAAAAGAATTATATGGTCATGACAACATTGATAACGTTTACAAGATGTAGTTATTTTCCAACTCATTCCTATTACTTGGGTGGAAATTATGTGTGGATAGATACTAATCTTTACTTGTGTTATTTTGAACATCACTACCAACGTAACAAGGAACCTATCGAGTCACACTTAAGGATGCATAAAAGAATTGAATTTTTGCAATCAAACATATGATTAAAATGGTTCTAAATCATGTCACTGATTAAACCATTGATCGGGTGATCAAAATGTCTGATCACGTGATTAGATGATTGGGTTAATAGATCAATTGGTTGTCAATTTATCGAATGAGTTTTTCACTATTTTTATGAGATCGAGAAAACTACTTCTGATATCGAGAGATCTTAGCTCAGTAGGGAAATCTGTATTCAGATCTAGATCTAGACTCTCGTGATTGGCCCATCTACCTTTGGGATCGGGAAGTCAAGGACTAACATTGGGCAATCCACAAAGCAGATTGGGTGATCTAAATCATCTCTAAGTTTCTCAGAACTGTAATATTTTTGAAATTGCAAAGGGATTGGAATTATGGACCTCCAAATCCATTACTCTCCTATTTAAAGGGGGCACATCGCACAGGGCTTGAAAACTCAATTTAGGAAACTTTTGAGATAAGTTGGTCATCAAACCTCTCTCTTGTAGAGAGAAATAAACCCAAAGGTATTGCTTCGAAATAAAGAACAAGAAAGGGAGTTTTGGGATGACTAGCACGTTGACAACTTCTATTTTGCTTAACCTTGGTCACTAAGGTCATGCACCATGTTCTCCCTCATCCATGCTGACCAAATAGAGACCAAAGCAAATGTGTGAAGGCTCTTAAAGAACACTTTATACAAGACAATAACAAGTTGTTGCTTGGTGGACACTTTTGATCTATTGGTGATATATCTAGATTTCTTAGTGATTGTTCTAAATATAGATAAGGAGGATTGCGTTCTTCATCGACATAAGTGTGTGCAAATGTTTCACCTTTATCGACTTTTTTTATCTTTTATCGACTGACATTTTATAGATACAACAATTCCAACTGCTTGAGTAGAAAGGAAATATTTGTTTCTATTATATTGTTCCCCTTCCCAAAAACCCAATAAACATGATCATATAGTTCAATTAAAATTAATGTACTTGAAGAGGAAGAAGAAAAACGTGACACTATGTAATATTACATTGAATGTTGTAAAATTTTGTACATTGTAATGTCAAGAACAAGATGTTCATATAGAGATATTGGTGGTAGAGAGTTAGTTGCACATCCCCTAATAGTATTTTACTTAAAGCAAAATATTTTCCTAGAGTATATGTGCTAAACACTCTTTGATTGGGTAACACATACGATATTAAAAATAAGGTATGGGTATTAGAAAATGCGGTCGATGCTAATGTGTCCCCTATATTTGTATTATGACTATTAGATATGGTTATTATCAAGTTAGAAAAATTTTAGTGTCTCTCCCACGTGTCTAAGTTGGAGATGCCAATGAGAAAAGCTGAAGTGAGACAACAAAAGCTATAATATGACATACACTCATAACTCAATTATATTTATATAAATCCAACAAAGGGAGAGTCCAACGTGAACATATAATTGAACATCGTCAGAAGTTAGTGAAATATTATATAGTGGTATTGTCTACACATGTAGATAGGAGAAATACAAGGGTTACCCACTGCTTAGCAAAGTCTCATGCTTGCATAAGGGATTCCCCAAATCTTGTACATAATTAATTCTCGAATGACATTTGTGATCTTTAATATAGATATGTAATTTGGATTCTAGATATTATTATGAAGTTGTGATTTTTTTCTCAAAGAGAGGAAGACTAAAAATAACATTACAATGTCGAAGTTAAGGAAAACATTTTGTAGAATCCCATTTTTTTGTAAAAGTATATTAGCACATTCAATATTAGTTTTCCATGACCTGATCAATGTTTACATGAGATTGGGTTGAAACCCCCCTTTCGATAATACTTCTCACCTTAATTGATAGAATAGATTCAATACAAGTGAATTTGAAACACTGATAAAGACAAAAAGGAATCTTACATATTATACCTTAATTTTTGTATGGCATTGGTGTTAGAAAATAAATTACATAATTATGATTTTAATAATACGTCAGAATTTAACACCTCTATCATGTACAAGCTCAAGAAAATAAGTGTTTGTGATCATATGAATCAAGATAAAATAAGAAAATGTGAAAAAAATTTCCACTTAACATAATTTTATTCTTTCTTCACATTGTATATTACATGAAAACTGTTCTATTTGATATGACACTCATACTTTTACGAACAACCCCAAATAGCATGTTTCATCCATGAAAATTAAAAGTAAACTATACACTAAAGTGGGTCGTTACAAGTAAATGGATACTTATTCATGGTTTTCTTGAACTTATTACACTCATACTATATTCAGTAAGAGGTACCAACACAATTTTTAAAACATGTCACACTTTTATTGAAGTAAAAATGGGCTTGATAGTTACTTAAATAGATAATAGATCATTTCTATGCTTGCAAGTAAAATAAAAATATCCAACTTTACTCTATAGGAAAACAATGTGAAAGCTTTGCATTGAGGAGACAAATTAGACATAATTTATCCACCTTCCCCTTACAACATACATGAATAGGCGATTTTCACTTGAGTAATTTGGCTGATATGGCATTATTACATAGAGTTTTCTAGAAAAAGGTATTTGAAATATGAGTATCATGCTATTCAACTACAGAATTATCTATTGAACTTCTTACATAAGGCATTCTGCTAATTGTTGTTGTATGGATTGTATAATAGGCATCAATTTTTTTCAAAAGGAGAAAAAAAAATATGAACATGGTACAAATATACTATTTTCTCTAGATTCTACGAATTTATAATGGAAATTATGTATAGTGGGATTATATCCATAATAGTAATATTGAGTTCCATGTATTTCGACACCCCGATGGTGATAATATTAAAAATAAATACTATTCAGGTTAACCTACTTGGTATCTCTCCTCTTCTAATTAAAATAAAGAGTGTATTTGAACATCCTATGAGATTCACTACGTGTATATGTTCTCTTACTATTTTACTTTACTTGTAATGTGTAGGTTCATTGCAAAAGATCAAAATTTCATGAATAGACTTGAGCACACCACATAATTGAACCTTGTATGTGTAAGATCCACATATATATGTACCAAAATGAATAAGCACGAATTTATTTCAATATGAGAACTGGGTAGATCTTGACTTTTGAATTAGGACTTGAATATTTATTTTTTTGTACCCAGTGTGGTACTCTCTTTGTATTAATATTTTTTAGGATATTTACAAGGCGCAGAAAAGAAGAATTTAAATTTTACAGATATCAAAATTCATGCAAATCCATATACTATCTATACTACTCAAACTACTAAATAAGAGCCAAAGGTCATCTTATTTCTCTTGACCAAATGTGGTAGATAACCATGCATGCCATGCTTTTTCTATCACCTTCAATAATTAGCAAATCATTGTAGTCTTTAGGAACAAAGCCAAAAGACTGCCTGAATCTCCACCATACCTGCTTAGTGTAATCACAATTATAGAAATGTGTGCTCTTGTCTATTCTTCATATAGACGCAAACAACATCTCGATGCCAGACAAAAACCAAAACATTTCAGAATATCAACATTATATAGTCTGTTAAGGAAAAATTTCCACAAGAACATATTAACTTTCCAAGGAAGGTGTCGACCAAATCCAATCCCCCACAATGCTTCTTGGTGCTTTATTTTGCAACAATCCCAATTTTCCTTTCTGATAGTATGATCCTTTCCTTAAACATTACACTATCTTCTTTATCTACATTAGAGTGAGGCAAACTCTTTATAAAAGTAAGGACACTCTCCTTCCCTCTCACATCAAGAAAGCATCATTCATCCTTCACCATGCAATTTGATAATTTTGCAGTTAATACCCTCTCCAACTCTAAAGATCAAGTGTCTGTCAACATTATCCAAAATAGTAGTCTTTCTTGGGTACCAACGGTCAACCCAAAGAAGAATATTATTACCATTCCCCACTTGAAAGTCAACAAGAGAGAGGAAACTATCTTTTTCATTCAAAAGTATCTTCCACTTCCAAGAGTCAGACGACTCATGCTTAGAAGCCCGAAGAGAAGATTCTGCAAGGTATGTTTTGTGCATCCATTTCACCCACAATGTTGATTTATTAGTAGTGATATACCACATGTTCTTGTTAATCCATGTTCTTATCCAGTCATTAATGTGTCGAACACCCAAGCCTTCTTCCTTTCGAGGTTTGCATATCAATTCCTAAGAAATAGTATGCATCTTCATCTCCTCAGAATACTCTCCCCATATAAATTTTCGGATGATTCTCTCCAATTTTTCAATAACAGAAGCAGGAAGAGACTAAGTTTCTATCCAAAACATGTGATAAGATGCAAGAGTAGATATAATGAGTTCTACTCTTCCTGACATACTTAGAAATATGCCTTTCCAACTTTCTTACTTGATTTTTAATCTACCCACAATTGGAGTATACATCTGCTTGGTAAGCCTCCCTGTGAAGAATGGAAGATCAAGATACCTCACATGAAATTGAGTGAGAGTAATATCCCATGAACTCAACTCCAGACATTTAGCATTGATACTAAGAAAAAGTTGACTCTTGATGCAGCTCAACTTGAGCCCTGAAACCTATTCAAAGGTATAGAGTACCTCAAAAATGGCTTTTTAGTTACCTTCATAAACTTTCAAAAACATCAAAAGATCATCAAAAAAAGTCAGGTGAGAAAAAGAAAAATAATTAGAGGCACAAATCGGACTCAGAAGCCCCTTCTTGAAAAATGAATACACTAACATTGTCATGCATTACATTGCTATGACAAACAAATAAGGAGACAATGGGTCTTCCTTCCTAGCCCTCTTTGATAAATGCAACTTGGTTCAGACTGATAACATCTTCCATAACATCCTTCATGTTGATTGCCATAATTTTTGTGACCACTTTATATATAGTGTTACAGAGAGAAATTAGTCTAAAGTCTTTGATGTAAGATACTTCCTTGATCTTTGGAATGATCACAATAAAAGATCGATTTCATTCGCCTAGTAGTTTAAAAATATAGAAATAACTTTTAACTACCTTAATCACATCAGGACCAACAATATCCCAAGTTTCTTAAAGAAGAAAGAATTGAATCCATATGGACCAGGGGCCTTGTCATCACTCAATCTTTTGAAAGCATTTTCAATCTCACCACTTGATACTAGTCTTCTCAACATGTTAAATTATGTCTCAAATATATTAGGTAGAGTCCACTCCTTGCTCCATTGGATAACCCTGAACTCACTAGAGTATATTTTCATAATACTTAGTAATGTGTCCAGAGATAATCAAATCATCACAACAAAAACATCTATAAATTTTGAGATTCATAATTGTATTCCTCATACTTCTAGTTTAGGAGAGGAGTAGAAGAAACTAGTGTTCTTGTCTCCAACTTTAACATCTAAACTCTTGACTATTGATGAAAGAACACTTCTTCAACTTTAAGATCCTCAATAGCTTCTAGCATGAATTTACTCATTGTACAATACGAATCAATATCTCCAAGATCCCTATTAGCCACAATTTGAAGGTGTTGTGCTTCAGTCTCTAATTTGTTTGCTTTAGACAAGAAATTAACGACCTTGTCCTTATTCCATTAAATCAGAGCCATTTTTAAGCAATTCAATTTTCTATATAAGAAATACATTGGAGCTCCAGAGATTGTAAGCTTCCAACTTTTTCTCACAATATAGATAAACTCCACCATTGTAATCCAACGATTACTAAAATGAAAAGGACCATAGTCTCTTTTCTTGCTAAGAAGGTGCAAAGTAAGAATTTTGTGATCACTCACAATGTTAGATGTAATCTCACCCCAAACATGTGGGATAAGATTTCAAAAGATTCACGTTGCCAAAAAATCTATCAATCTTAGAGGAAGTACTAACACCATTTTTACTTTTGCTATCCCCAGTGAAGAATGACTCATTACTTGGAAGCTCAAACAAATTTTAGTCTCTAACAACAATGTTCAAGTCCTCCATGCTAAGCTCCAGTGGAGGCTTCTTACCCAACTTCATAGAATATAATCTCACAACATTGACATCACCTAACACACATCAGTCAGTATTACCAATATAATTGGATACACCGTCAAGGTCATACCACATAATCTTTCTATCATTTTCATCATTAGAGACATAAACAACCATAAGAAAAAGGTTCTTGTCTCCATAGAAGACTTCAAAGTGGTTGAGTTGTTCATTCTCAGACAACTTACTAATTACCATGTTTGTCCTATCCCACATAATAATGATTCCCGTATATGAATAGAAGTCTAAATTATCAACGTGCTTAGCACCATTCCATATATGACTATTGTCTTCTTCCAACTAACTCTTAGATAGTCAAGATTCCAAGATGACAGTGATACTAGAATATGTCTTCCTTAATTTCTCCCAGACCCATAGGATTTTATTATGAAAATCCCTCACATTCCAGGCAACAATAGAAAAGATTGACTATTCATTATTAAAGTTGTGACTTCTGTCAGATAATGTCTGAAAACACCAGCTTCCTCCATTTCTGTGTCCATCAATGAGAACTTTTTAATGTTCAATTGAATGCTCCTTGTTGTTCCAACACTTTGAATGAAACTTTGGAGGAGTTATAGTTTTTGTTCTATTCTTCATCTTCCAACCTTCAACATCAAGAGTCACAAGAGGAGAATTGCATTGAAGATCTATAGCCACATCACCAATTACAACTATTTTCAAAATGTCTTCTGGGATCCTAGATATAGGAACTAATGCCAACGAACTAGATTTAAAATCACTCTACATTTGGCTCTTCCATAGGACAATCATAAAAAGTGTCACCACTCACCTTCTATCTTCCTATTGCTTATTGAATAGACTTCAATGTATTAAATCCCCCTGGCCATGACCAAAAGTTCCACAATTTTTACACCGTGTGGGAAACCTTTGTAAAATCACTTGACAATATCCTTGATATGATCGTCACTGGTAACAATGATTTTAGAGGGAAATGTCAAAGTTGATGGAACCAAAACTTGAATTCTAGAAAACTCCAATCTCTTGAACTCCCTTGTTAGTTTTTCAACAGACAATGGGGTCCTAATATAGCTTCCAATAATACTGAAGATTTCTTCATCCCATATCTCCAATGACAAATCATGAACTCTAACTGAAGTTGGAACTTCTGTAAGCTTCAATTTCTCAAGCGGCTCCCCATGCTGCCATTTCTTCAACATCTGAGGCTTATTGGAAACCAACCACGATCCTTGATGGGAGACACACGACCTCTGGCTTCACACCCTAGTGATGGGGTGGTGACAATGGACATGATAGATCTGACATTGCTAGGACAAAATTACCTCAACGTAATCCATGGCAAAAAATCCTAGTTATAAGTGAGACTAGGAGATGGGCAGAGGTATGTAAAGCGGAAATAGAAGGAGACACTCTTTCTTTTAAGAAATGTTACATGTATTAAATTTTCAATAAATATGAGATTCACTACATGTATATGTTCTCTTACTTTTTTGATTTACTTGTAATGTGAAAAAGGTCCAAATTTAATGAGTAGAATTGAGCAAACCACATATTTGAACCCTGCATGTGAAGTATCCACATATATATGTACCAAAACAAGTGAATACAAATTTATTTCAATATGAGAACATGGTAAATATTGACTTTTGAATTTGGACTTTGATATTTTTGAAAATTTAATACATGTAACATTTCATCTTCCTTTTTATAACATAAAACCCATAGGAACAATGTGAGCATTTGTACAAGTTATTAGTAGATAAGATGCATCCCACATAATAGAAAATGAATGTTCATCATGGATTTGTGTTAGGTTTCTATACACTCATCCACCAATCTAAAAAACTTATACAATGTAAAACATGATGTCTACTTTAATATTTTATATGATTTCTTAACCCACTAGAAAGAGGAAAAGGTGCAGACACTTAATGGGCATATTTATATCACAACTCTTAAGAGAAAGTGTGTTTAATTTCAAGACTTTCATTTTGTATTTAAAATTATTGGTAGACAAACTTCATATAAATATATGTTTTTGTATACACTAGTCTTCTTCCTATTTAGTTATTTCTGATCAATGAATGAATATCTGAACTTTGTTCCAGTTGAAGAGGTTTCATCATATGTGATATATTATCATATTGAAAATTTAGTTTGACTTTATCTTCCCCGATGTCAGTCCTATTAATCAAAAGATGTTATATGAGACCATCAATTTCTCATATGTATGACAGATACAAATATGATAGAATCTTTTCATGAAGGTGGAAGATTTTCATTTATAAATTACCCATAATCAACCGACCTCCTAAGATAATAGACATGGATATACAATTTTTATGTTTCTTTGGTGTGGAGTTATTTAGTAAGAAGATTATATAAAAGGTACCCATTATATGACAATCACATTATTTAATCTAAGGATTATCTAACTTAAACTTCTTGTTCATGGAAATCCACTTGTAACATTCCAAAATTTTAAAGAATAATTTATACCTCAAAATAAGGTTTTTCTTAAATAGAAATAGTTAAGGGTCTATATGCAAAAAGACCATGAATGGAATTTCTTAAAATATAATGGAGTGAGAAGAGTAAAATAGGACTCAAATACTATTTTCTTTCTTATGGGCATCATCTATTATAATTAACTCTGATATAAATGTTGGTTTTCCTTTTCTCTCTCCTCCAAAGAAGTTACTCAAAAAGGAACTCAAGGAAGATGATGTAATTCTTGTGTGGACAATAGATTATTATCTCAGATTTTTGACTCAAAAGATCACAAAGGGAATTATTTCCCATATTATCTAATGTATTAATGCATTACATTAAATTTGAATGACTAATAAGGAATTGTGTGGTGATTTCTAGAAAAGGGTAGGCTGAGAGAAACCAATGGGCATAATTCGATCCTAAGTTGCACCCAAGTGAACTTTACACTTAAGTAGGATTCCTTGCCAATATTGGATGGAAAAAGAAATAACTTAATGTATTAAATAAATCAAATATGTCTTTTTATGAAGGGGCAAGAAAAGGATATCTAGATTAAAAGTCTTAAAGGGTTAACAGAGTGAGAGATATGGAATTTAGAAGTTTTCCCAAAGTGTAGAGGACTATAGGAATATGATTTACATGAAACAATTTTAATCGAATAGGGAAACTTTTTCCGACCTTCTAATATGAGCACTTGTTTTGGATCGTGGATCGGGGATCTGATGACTCAGATGTCATCCCCCACCTTCGTCCATACAGGGGAAATGAGGAATAGATCAGTTCCCTCTTTCCTCTCTCTCTCTCTCTATGATACATATATACACCTAGAAAACTACCCATTGAATCTGGGAGATCATATTGAACATGCCACCCCTAGTTTGGTTTAATTTGGAAAGCTATGGAAGATTCCCCCTATTTTAGTTCATGGCCGCCATCCTTCACCATAGTCATTTCTATATAAAGGGAAGAAATCCATCTGCTAGACCACCAAAACACCAGAAAGATTCCAAAACTCTTCGTGAGGCCCTGTTGAACTCTTGATCCCTCTCATAGCCTCTGATTTCCCTACAAGCATCCACCCTCCCCCCTTGTCATTGGTTTGAGAATCACATGTGAGCTGACTCATTGTTCTTCTTGTCCAGGATACTCCCTGGGCAATTGATGCCATTGTTGAATCTGGCGAGGGCAGGCGGGGATTCCAGCACCCTTTCCTCCATCTGGAGGCCTGGAAGCCCAGAGTCAACTATTGTGTTGACTCGCCCGAGAGGCCTGCTAACGAGGTAGTGTTAGACCAAGGTAGAAAATGAAGACCGGTCGATTTGCCTGCCAGCCCTCAACTCGTACACTAGAGATTAAGGGTGCTTTCGCCTTTTGGGTCTTATAACAAGAGCCGCCCATGTGGATAACTTAGCTGATGTGGCTGCGGGCTATTCGTTGCCCTGAGTCCGCATGTCACAGTAAGGTAATTGATCTTTTTCTGATGTGTCTTGTTCTCATTGACCAATTAATCATAATCTTGCAAAAATTATAGTAATTATTGGGATAATCAGATTCAGACGATTTACATATGAAAACTAATAAGAAGAATGTAAGCAATGCAAAAAATTATAACCAAAGCCTAGTTCTATCTCCTGATCTAAAAGTACCAAAAGTAACCAACTTTTATGTGCTAAGTATATAAAAACCCTAGTTCCTTAGCTTTAATGATCGTGATATGTTTAAATGATTATAATAGTCAAAGTCTAACCTATTTCGATAAAAAGATCATCTTGGATCAAATACAAGATCAATAATCCATACTTTATCAAAATTAGGGTTTTAGGTGATGAATGGAATATAGATTGATATGTTGAATGTTATGAATAGGGTGTTTAGGGTTTTCAAACCCCAAGGACATGTGACAAGCCTTAAATGCGGGTCCAAAAATGGAGACAAGTCTAGGTCATCATACTTTATAAATTTAAAATACCCAAATGTTTAAGACTCCTGCAACTAGCACAGAGGTAGTTCGGGGTCGAACACAAGGATTGGAAGAATAGCGCTTCAAAACTCAAGTTTCTCTTGTCTAAGCACGTTGAAAAGTCAAAGGATAAGGTTTTGATGTAAAGAGAAGGAATGATAAAGAATCGAACTAAAAGCCAATCTCCAAGGGGAGTTACCAGAAGTATTAAGATTTAGGGGTTTAGCAGTTTTTATGGAAGTTTTTAGATAAAGGAAATGCGAGGAGATAAAATTGTTCTCAATGTACAACAGGAAGGAAGAAAACTTAAATTTAACAAGCTACAACAGAATACATCCTACACCCCCTTCTCTCAAAGAGGGCGCCACTAGCCATGCACTAAATTCCCTCTCTCAAGGGTACCAACCATAGGATAGAGCAAAAAAGTATGCTGAGGCAACCCTAATTCTGGGTAGTCACGTACACCCAAATTAGACCAAGATCTAGAGTTTATGACATCCCTCACTCAAAGGAGTCAAAACGAGAAACACAATTTGATAGTAGTCTAAAGCATGATCCAAACAAATGAGATTAGAGATTAGATGCTATAAAGAAAACATCCAACAAAAAGGAGCCATACATAGAACAACATGAGATAAACTCCACAAATTCTAATAATCATAAAGAGATAAAAAGGTTTAGTTACAATGCAGTAATAAATGAAAGTAAAGTGTTGTAAAAGAGAAGATAGGTATCAGTCTTATTGATTTAGGAGATCAATATACATAGCAGCTGTAACATCCCTGACCTGGGTTATGAGTTAACCCTAGGTGTTTTGCCTAAATATGTAGTTAAATCCTTGTGATTAACTCTGAGCATGTAATTAAGCTTCTCAGAAACGTATATTTCAGTATTTGCTCCTTTTTATTTAAAGTTGTAGCATTGTTCTGATATACAGGGACCTATGTGCAATTTACCCAGTTGAAAGGGTTAACTTGCAATTTGCACATGATGAGATGTTCCTCTGATGTTGAGACATCATGAGAATCTCTTTGGCAAAGTTTGAGGGATTTCCCAAGCTAGAGCACCAAGGTGCAGCTGTGGAAGCAATCCCAGGGCTTGAAACCCTAATTTGGGGAAAAATGCAATTTACCCAAATGATGGGATGCAATTTGTAAATAATGTCATCTAAAGTATCTTTTTAGACTTTTGCCATCATTTAGAGAAGAAATGATGAGGAATTCACCTCAATTGAGTTATCAAGTTAAGAAATAGGCTCTGTGATTGAATAATCAGGGTATATGTGCAATAACCCTTTAAGTATGAACTTTATTATTAGATTGTTCTTCCTTGCCTTCTTTTCTATAACTTAAGATAAGGTTTGTCCTTAGAATAAAGAGGAAGGGACGAGCAAGTAATAAAAGAAGGACTTAGTTGGAATTAAGGGAAACTTATGAACTAATGTTGAAAATCCTATCCCATGTATATAAGCCATCCTTCCTTTAGTTGCAAGGGAACTTAACCTTCGTTCCCTTTACTGTTTCATTTCACCAAAGACGACCAAGGACTGCCTTGGAGCTAAGGAGGACGAACAAGGGGTGCAAGGTAGGTTTAAACCCCTCTTCTTGCCTAATTCCATGGTTAGAATTCGAATTCAAGGTCATCTTCATGGCTAATTCTCGAAACCCTATCTTTCTAGCCGTCTCTTTTCATCCTTCCTTGGAGTTTTAACCTTGGCCAACCTGTGGGAACTCAAGGACGCCATTAGAGCTTGGAGCTTGAAAGCTTGGAGCTCAAGAAGCAAGCTTTAGGCGGGTTTTATAACTCTAAACCTATGCTTTACTATGTGCATCTTTATATGCGAGTTAATGATAGCTCCTAGTATTTCCCTACTTTTCCCTGCTATTTTGCAAGCAAACCCGTGGGATATCTGTACTGTGCTTGAGCTAGAAGATGAAGGCGTGATTTCCAAGAAAAACCCACCGTTTTTCTTTTCCCTAAACGGTCCTAACAGTTTGCTCTCACGACCTCAAGACCGTGAGGGAGCCTCGCGGTCTCGAGACCGTGAGAGGGCTCGCGGTCTCAAGACCGATTGGCCCTGTTGACCGAGCGTGGACCATATAAGAAACCTGTTCCTAATTATATAGGCTAAATACCCTCAAAATTTGGGAGACTTACTCCAAAGGAATCGGGAGATATGACCTTTTTAAGTCACGACTTTAAATGAATTAGTTGCTGATTTTCAAACGGTCTGAAATTGCCTTTTTGGGCAAAAGGTCTCAAGACCGTGAAAGGTCGTTGACTAAGCATTGACCCCATGAGATTACTGTTCAAAATTATGTTAATTAACAACTCACCAAGTTTGATGGTCTAATTCCAAACGGGCTAAGAGTTGAAGGGTGAATACTAGGGCTAACCCTAGATAAAATCAGTACTGAAATTATGGTGACATAATTAGGGTTTTTAGGGTTGATTGACCTAAACGGTCTCAAGACCATGTGGGGTCCACCCACATGACCCCAAGACCGTGAGGACAATCACCCAAGACCATTTGAAGGTCTAGGGTTGAGTAATTTGACCAATTGAACACCCAATTGCAAATAAGTTATCAAGTTAATCAAAATTCGGATTCTGTGACCAATTATGGTTCAACCTCTATCAAATCACCTTAGATTTTGATGAAATCTTGGGCAAACGGTCTCAAGACCATGTGGGGTCCACCCACATGACCTCAAGACCGTTTGGGCCAAGTTTGGGCCCAATTGGAGCTCAATTGAAGGGTTCAACCTTGTGTTGATACACATTGTTGAGTGTAGATGGGTGAACATTGATAGACCTTAATTGAATCGATTTCAATCCTAATTGGTCAACAATTGAGGGTCAATTGAATGACCATTTGGTTAAGCATAACCTTAATTAACTCAATCCATAGGTGGTCAAAAGTTATTGGACCTTTTGAAGGCTTCAACATCAGTTGACATCATCGTTTGATTTGTTGAACCTTTGTTGAAGGACCTTGTGGTTGAGACCGTGAGGTGGCTCACGACCTCAGGACCGTGAGGGGGCTCACGACCTCAGGACTGTGAGGTGGCTCACGACCTCAGGACCGTGAGGTGGCTCACGACCTCAGGACCATGAGGGGGCTCACGACCTCAGGACCGTGAGGGGGCTCACGACCTCAGGACCGTGAGGGGGCTCACGACCTCAGGACCGTGAGGTGGCTCACGACCTCAGGACCGTGAGGTGGCTCACGACCTCAGGACCGTGAGGGGGCTCACGACCTCAGGACCGTGAGGGGGCTCACGACCTCAAGACCGTGAGGTGACTCACGATCTCAAGCCCATGAGGAGGCTCACGGTCTTGGAACTAGAAAGGGGCTCATGGACTTGAAGGGTCAAAGTGAGCAATCGGTCAACACTTTCAACCGAATTCAATCATGTGATGGTTCAATGTTGCTCAAATCAAACACTAATGATAATCTAAGATAGTAAGGAGTTATTTGATTAAGGTTTTTGACTATGATGATGATGATCAATGGGGTGAATTACCAAGATACCCCTGAAGGGTCAATTGAGTTATACCTTGCTCAATTCAAACCCTAATTACATGAGAATGATGTTTTTAGTCATAATGACTCAACCCAACCTGTTTTAGAGTGATGTTGACATCACCTAACCCTTCGATGAGAGAGAAAGTACTTCTAGAGAGAGAAAGTACCTCTAGAGAGAGAAAGTATCTCTTTTAAATGGAAACTCAATTGAAACATCCCCAATACACAGAAATGAGTATAATTAGGGTATGATCCACCTGTGTGAGATCATAGAAACCCTAATTATGATAAATGATGAACCTTTAACTAATCCAGGAGCATCAATGAAGGTGTTACTCAAACATGATGATGTTATGAGTTTAATTCACCTTGATGTGAATAGTAAACCCTAATTCAAGGGTGATGACATGTAATGTGAATAGTAAACCCTAATTCAAGGGTGATGACATGTAATGTGAATAGTAAACCCTAATTCAAGGGTAATGGCATGCTTTTGAGCAATAAACTCTATTTGAGTAGAATTAAAGATTTAACTCTTATGACAAGAGTAGGAAGTACATTCCTTATTATTGTATTTCCTTTATCAGATGTATTAACCATGCAGGTTTTGATATGAAGGTAATCATATCCAGGTATGGATGTTGATGTTATATTCATTGAAGGCATGTTGTTAGCCTTATGAATAAGTAATGTAATCTGATGCCTTGCCAGTGGCATCCTATACTGATAATGGGCTGTGAGAGCCATGAATACCATCAAGGTCATACTTTAGAGATGACTTGTGATGAGGATAATGAGAAATGATGATTGATATGAGTTAGGCCTGTTACATTTAGTATTCTTCTTTTATAGCTGCTATGCTACTGTTATTGTTTGAAGAACAATGTATGCTGTTAAAGAATACTGAATGTACCTAACTAATCAAGTATAATGTAGAGCCCTGATCATAGATCCATCATTGTCAGAAATTAAGTGATGGTGAAACAGGTTTTCCTTAGGGAACTCCTGGAGCACATACTTTTGAGTATGTGGGGTACATGGATGTGTAGAACCTTACATCCTAGTGTAGGAAAGTGATGTAGATGTGGAATCCATCCATCCTTCACTATAGTTCCATACCGTATCAGTGGTAGGTAAACATGAAACCTCCTGATGACGAAGAAAGCACAGATATCCGTATCAGTGGTAGGTAAATATGAAACCTCCTGATGACGAAGAGAGTACAGAACGCCACTGTGACTCTAGAATAGCGAAGGACCAGTTTACCCTGGTGAGCTATAGTAGTAGAGACACAAGATGTCCTACAAGTGATCCTCTTACTGACTGAGGAAGATGAAGGTCATGAGAATCCGGCTCTCTTAATGACCTATGTATGATACTGATGCGGCTTCTCAGCGATCAGTTGGAGTATGAGTGGTAAGCCTCATCTCCACAGGGCATAATGTTGTTTGTAAAACATAATCAACCATGTAGTATAACTTGTTAGAGATGACTCCAAGTTAGTTGATTGATGTTACATTGCAATAATGTTGATATTCTCCATATCTCCTAATTTGTAGAGATCTTGTTATATCTGCAACTGTTATAGAATGCTTTGAAGGCTTTACTGTTTAAAATAATCTTTGATGTTATAATAAAGCTTCTGGCGAAGAGTTATAACTCTCGCTGGGACAATTATGTATAATTGTCTCACCCCGTAGACTTCAACTTTTTAGGTGGACGTCGGAGACGAAGAAACCAGCCTACAAGTGATCAATCTCAGCAGCAGCACCAGGGGCAGCAGTAATCTCAGGTGGAGATTTGTCCTGCCATGTGGTGTAGTTAGAGTCAGTCCTATGTGTCCTCTGTACTCTCAGGTCTTGGAGTCTTGTGTTATGTGATCTTGAGATTTTGTATCTTGAATGTATATAATTACTCAAGAAGTAATTATCCTGAGATGTAAACAGTTACCTCTCTTTATGAAAGGAGTTTTTATGGATACAAGTTCTTATCTCGAAAAGTTTTAATTTTCCGTGATTTTTGTCTTCCGCTGATTACCGATTCGCTTCCGCTAAGTTTTATTCGTGTTTATGTCATGGTTTGGAGATCAGAGCCCACAGCAACAGACACCTAAGATAATGCTAACCTGGTACTCGGTAAGAGCCCTATCGGGATACGACCATGTCTGGTTCTTGACCATGTTGGGTCGTGAACCGTGATGGGTAAGGGGCGTATTGGGAAAGGACTATCTACCCGATATGGTCGCGTCGGGCCGCCGTCCCTGTCAGGTTGCAGCCGTGACGGGTATAGACCATATCAGGTTGGGTATCGTATCAGGTTAAGACACATGTCAGTTTAACGTTATTTTAGGTTCTGGGGTTCCTAGTGTCAAGTATAGATAGGCAAGCCATCTTGGGTTGAGGCCCAACTAGGGACCTGACATGTTGAAGTAGCCTTGAGGGTCATGTCACGCTATTTGCTGCTATCGGGTTGGGTTCTAAGTGAACTCCTTCCATCCCTCTCGGGTTGGGGGTGTGCTCACCTAGTATCGCCCGATAGACTCTGGAACTCGAAGCACTAGCTCCTGTAATCTAAGAGTTAGTTCTCCTAGGGTTCGACCCATACCATCATAGGAATGTATCTACTATTTATAAGCAGCGGGCTGGTGGGAGTTGCGGCTCTTGTTGGGCCATGTGTCCTCCGTTTGGCACCGTTCACGTGGCTTCAAAAGGGGCTGACATGTCTATCGCCTGTCACGCCTGGCGGGGCCGTCGCATGCTGGGTTGCAAGTAGATCTCACATAGTCATGGCAGGTAAGAACCTTGACAGGTTGTTGCACTGAGGGGTAGTCGTATCGTGCAATTGACTTTGTCAGCTGGGCAAACCATGTCGGGTAAGGCACCTTGTCAGGTAAAGAGCTGTAGTTTGTCAAAGCTTCTGCGTGACACACCCCCATCGGGTTGCTGTCGTATTGGGCAACGACCGTGATGGGTAAGAGGTGTGTCGGCTTGTGCTGCTTACTGGGCCGGGGTGGGTGCCTCGTTGCTGATGGGGCTGAAGGATGCATTAATGCTTTTTTTGTGGAAAAATAAGAGAAACTCTGCAAAAGATAGGAAATGTTATCAGGGGCATAGTGGGTATTATTTCTATACAACAAATAAGATAAAATGGAGAGGAAGTTAGGTTTGGAGGTAGTTTTGATAGTAAAATATAAGCTCTAGCAGCCATAAAATGGGTGTTATCAACTCCCCCAAACTTAGCATTTTGATTATCCTCAATCAATCTGTACCTATTTTAAAAATTGTTTGCGGTACCTTTCAAAACCAGGTGTAGTCTTCGGACAAGGGGTTAAGTCAATTTTTGGGATGTCCTAAGGAAAATTACGTCTGATCATGAACAATGGACTTTATTTTTCCTTCCTTATTTAAACAAAAATTTTCTCTCCAACTTTTGTGAGACTTTGGTGCATGATTTTGAAGTTAGCTTTCACACCAAATTGCTTGAATCTTGGGGGTACAAGGTGGGGTTTTTGGGAAGGCTTAAGGGTTTTTGGGTTTTTCTTTCTTCCCATTGGTCCATCCAGGTATGGGTCCATTAGTGGGCAAGTGGTCCCTGCAATCCAAGTGAGTTGGCTTTAGAGCAGTGATTTCACATCCTACGTACCACTGCCCCCAATCTACCATGCCTAAAGATGGGTACTTTTGGGAAGACAAGTGTGTGTGTGTGTGTGTTTTGTTTGTGGGCACAAATCTCATGCTTTTATTCGCTCTCATAAGGCTTTCCTCTCTTTTTGGGATTTTGATGGGTAGGGAAAAGGGAGTCTGCTGTTTGGGCAACTTTTTCCTTCACATGCACGTCTCTTATCCGTTGCGAGTTTATTTTCAAAGTTGGCGTAGAAAAGTTATAACCATTGTCGTTTGAGACTACATTTTCAAGAGAGCATAGAAGAAATGTCCACCGCCTTAGATACAAAGAGATCAAGCTGGAAAAAGTTGTACCAAATATTTACTATAAAGTAATTTTTACAATTTTCGAGCAGGTAGTTGTGTATATATTGTGTATGTACTACTTTCTATTAAACATTTATATACATGTATACACAGAGAGGAAAGGGAAAGAATGAGAAAATTTTAGAGTACCTCCCTCACTGATGTTATGGAGCACCCCCCAAACTTACCCCACACTCTGTCCCAGAGTAGTGAGATAAATAAGAGAGGATAGGCATAGATCAGTGAGAGTTTAGTGGGTGCATGCGCCAACAACAGATAAGAGATCCATCACATATTCTCCTCGTTGGTTGTGGTAGTCGAGGTTGTGGAGCTTCTGTAGAACTTTTGTCAGTGCTACTATGATGTATATCTAATGTAGCACATAAACCCTACAGTCATTTGATAAAGGAGCATGTTGTGGACTACGATGGTAGAATTGGAGATCGTGTCGGGTTGCCTCTGGATCTTCGAGATAAGGCTAGATCAAGGACACCACCTCAGTATAATATTTTCTTACTAGTCGCTCGAGGGATGTTGTCAGCATAGATGCACACTCTGTTGGACATTCGCTATTGGCATCAGAGCTGTTGTAGAAGAAACTGGCACGTGGATGAGTGTATATCATCACGAGCATCCTATGATTGTCATGCATCATAGGTAGAAATATAATGCACGACAGACATGTTTTCACTTCAAGATGGAACAACTGGTGTGCTCCTGTTTCATCATCTAGGCAAAAGTCGTTGAACAACATCAGATGGGTGATGTAGGGCTATCCAATCTTCTTCTGTAGGATAGGGATGTAAGCTTATGCCAGCGTCATAGCTAAACACCCTCCTACCTTGACTAAGTCACATAGATCGTCGAGGGGGACTACTACATTATATTTCTCATAGATGATGTCTAGAATGTTAGAATCAACATGTTGCAGATGTATTTCATTGACCTGTTCCTGAGATAAAGAACTGCATGCGGAACGGTCAAAGTTGCTGATGAGGGATTCAATGATGACAGGTGAAGCAGGAGCGCCTTCAGTGGCGAGTATGGATCGCAAATGTTCTATCTTCTTGCCTGTCCTAAAGATGTCATAAGAGCCCTCGACTTTGTTTCTTGGAGGACTGTTGGGTTGAGAAGAATAGGAGTCAGAATCAGAACCAGCGTCTGTTTCCAGTAGGTTCTCTGGAAGCTCTGTGTCTCATAAATAACACTTGTCTTTTATCAGCAACATCGTGTATATGCTCCTTAGTTGATAGAAATCTTGGTCCTGGATCTTCCATATATATCTGAAGATGTTTTGCAACTCTATGGCTCGCAAGACAATGAAGGCTCTATTTCTGCTCCCCGGGTCTTGTTGAATTGGGAAATCCTTGATCCTGTAGAAATTCCAGACGCCGCTGTGGCGTCAGATGCCTTGTTTGATGACTCGGTGGAGACGCAGAGGTAGGAGCCTGAGGTTGATGTCTTTAGTGTGGATGAAGATCTATTCTAGATGCGGGACCTCCATGCTGTAGAAGCTCAGCAATGTAACATCGTGGGAGCAGAGGTCAGCCATGCAGAGGAACCAATATCCCCTTCGCTTGTGGGGGTCCATCACCAAGTCGGGGTTGTGATCTTCGATATGCTTCATCATGTCAACCACTGGACGTGTGTAATCCGCCCCTACTAGCAGCCATCTGGCTAAGGCCGGGGTGGCATTGTAGATTGGCTGCCAACCTATCTTGATGGTGATATTCTCTAGCATCGTGCCTTCTAGGACCTAGAACAAAATCTTCCCCATGACGAATTCTGAGCGGAACATCCCTTTGAGTGCTCTACATGGTACAGAGAAGTACCCACCGCTCCAGATGATAGATTCTTCTTCTCCCTGTGGCCTCAGGACCATATTCAAAAATTGTTGGTCCCATAGTGTAAGGTAGCCGACAGGGCGCCTGTCGAAGTCGGCCATCTCAAAGACTGTGACCTCAGATAGTGCAAAAAACATGTCAGCCGCCGAAGTCTACACTCTCAGGGGTTGCTCAGCAAATAAACTATACAGGTCACCCCCTCTCCCTCAGATAAATCCTCTATTACGACTTCAAACATCTATTCTATGGATTTAGTTGGCTCTAGAACTTGAGGGGTTGCAGATACGTTGACGCTGTGAGTGCTCCCTTGTCATGTGGGGGACTAGTCGGAGGTTCTATTTGTCGTCTCCTCCTCGGGCATTTTCGATGGCCCGCTGGTGTCAGATGAGGATGATGAGCTAGTGGAAGATGGTGATGATGATGATGGCAGCGAAGAGGGCACCGATGGTGAAGGCGATATCTGGGAATGCCTTGATTGGTGACGGGTGTCCCTCTCATTGAGCCCCTGCTCGATGGCATCTAGCTGTTGGAGCGGTGCCTTAATGGTGTTGTTCAACACCTCTCGTTGGCCAAGGAGACCAACTAGAGTCAGCAGCTGACACTGCTGCTCGCCTAGCCCCTGCTAGAAGACCTGAAACTTGTGGGTTAAGGAAGAAAATGTAGTGCTGTGGTTGCATATTACCTCCCGCAAGTTGTCAAATTCAAAGCCGAAGGCTTACCCCAATGAGGAGGGGATTGCCACCGATCGGCTTCAACTTCGCGTAGTGCTCCTCACGTTGGCAACGTGGCCCGATGAATATGCATCTTCTGTCAGGGCCGAGTTCACCAGGACAGTACGTGAGCGCGTGGCCTCCGGGCAAGGGGTTGGCATCTTTGCGACTGCCTCTGTCTCCTCAACGTGGGGTTGTGGAGAAGGTGGTGGAGTGGGCGGATGTTGATCGACTGTTCAGTTCTCGGCTTCCTCCTCCACAACAACTGATGTTGTGGAGGGTGGCGATGTCGGGGTCTGATGGACAGACCTGAGCTCCACCTCCAAAAGCTCAACGAACACCTCTTCACTATTGCAAGAGGTATTTGACCACACCAGGGGTGTTGTTGCGGCTCCTACCAATTCCGGCAGAGCTAAAGCTTGGGGCGTTGTGGCTATTGCTTCTATGGTAGTAGCTTCCGAGGCGATGACCATTGTGATGGCCTCGGTGGTGTCGATGATCTCCCCGATGGTTGACACTTCTTCTATAGCCACGGAGGGCATCGTAGTAGTTGTCACAGCTAGTTCTATGGTGGTAGTAGAGACCACTAGAGTGGAAGCTACTGGTTCAATGGCGGTGGTGGTTGGCTCGACGACGGTGGCAACTGGCGAGTCTTCAAGGATGACTAACGATGATTTGTCCCGTCGAGCCTCTGTTGGTGCAGGCCTCCCTGTGGCGGCCATCCTTTTATGGATGGCCATTAGAGAAGTGTAAGAGGCTTCAACGGTCAGAGCTTAGACATCAGCCATCGTAAAGACCAGCTTCTCTACGTCGTAGTTGACGTAGAGTGGGAGGGGTAGGAGGATATTTGTCGTTGCAAATTTGTAGGAGGCGGTGAGCTTCCTTCTTGATTATGTTTGCCCTGGTGAGGAACTTGATGTCTATCTTGTCATCACCCCTGGTGCATGACAGGGTGAGTGGCTCCCTCGGGTATCCAAGCCCTGCCGCTATTAGGTTGAGGACCCCTCCCATGTTGTATTCCTTGGTGGCATCCTTTATAGGATGAAGATGATTCACCAGGAAGTGCCCCATGTTGATTGGCTTGTGTAACGACCCCGCCTCCCAGTAACCCCCAATTAAGGGAGACTAAAAGGTCAGAGCCGTTATCCCAATTAACATGATCAATGGTTCGACAAATAATCAATAATAATTACTAAATTCTACCAAAACTATACTGAAAAGCTGGAATAAAATAAAATTTTGCATACCCTTTAAAATCATGGATATCTAACTTCTATCCATCACTAGAATCTACTCTAACTAATCCTCCTTGCACTTAAATTCTTATTTTCACAATGTATCACTTTACTAGTTGTCACTTTCAACTTGTACCTAAAATGTCGACAAACAAAAATGTCAGTCAACATAACTGAATATGCCGGTATGTGGGGGAATCGATAATCGTGCAATTAACTGTAGAAACATATTGCAAGAAATTATGGTTTAGCAAGCAAACTTTACATCTTAAATAGAAGTACTCAATCCATACATATCCTAACCTCTATGTTGTCCCTGCAGTGGACCTGGATACTACCTCTCATATGGTAGATCCCAATTACCCCCCTTGATCCTACCTAGGAGGTAGATCAATACCTAGGGTTGATGAGTCGCATGGCACTACCCATAGGTAGCCCAATTCCTAACTCATGATATGCTAAAGAGTCGCATGGCACTACACATAGGTATCCCAATTCCTAACTCATGATAACCTAATGGTCCTACCTAACAGGTAGAACCTGTACTAGGTTACCCTTTTCATCATTAGGAAAGCCACAGAGGAGGACTAGGATATGAGCTAGTCATGTATACACATTTAAGGTGATAATCATAGTCACTTTATAGTTGCATGAAATAAAAGACATCCAAGTAGTTATTTTCAAGCAACTGATAAAAAATTGGGGAATCACTGTGAAACTAAAGAGATTTAACCATAAGCGTAACCACATACCTGATCCAGAGCAACTTGATGTCCAAGCAATAATATTCAAGAACAATCAAACAAGCAATCAACAATATCCTGAAAATAATGCATAACATCCAAGTGTTATTGTTTTGTTCAAAATATTCTCAAGATTGACTTGGCTGCTACATTAGGATTTCTAGGCCAACTTTAGGGTTTTAGCCTCCATTATGCATTTATCACTTTTAATGCTCTTTTAGTTCACAAACCCTAATTTCAACATCATAGGCACAATTGAATGTCAATTAAGTCTATTATGCCTCTTTTACACTAAAACTACCATCTTTATCCTTTTAAGTCATGACACGATCATTAAGGCCAATTATCACCTTTGGTTTCTTCTGGATTAACAAATCATAATTTATTATGGTCTAATTCACATATGAACTCTATTTATCATTAATTCCATATTTATCCATTAGAAAACCCTAATTACCAAATTAAGGGTATTTATCCACAATTAGAAACTTTCATACTCAAATTATCTTAGAATCATCATATCTCATCTTTATTCATGGATTTGAACACTTAAAGCCATTAAGGGTCATAATTACCGAAGTTAGGGTTTCAAGGCCCATTAAAGCTTATTTATGTACATAGAACCTTAAATTAATCAAACTATGCATAATCATTATCCTTTTGGATCTAATGTGTCCTTTTATAATCAATAGGTTGATGTCAACTTTAAACATCCATATAAGCCTTCCCAATTCATTAATCATCAAATATTAGGGTTTTTCATTAGTTAAATCATTAAAGATAGCATATTTACATACTTTTCGAATTCCAAGAGGAATCCCGATCTAAATCTATTTTTAATGGATTCCTCACATTTTTCTGAGCAAAATCCATATATTATATGCATCCATCCGAGCTACCATTAATTAGATATGATTTTTGCAAGAATTACTTACTTGGACCAATGGCAGGCTGCCACGTCAGCCTTTCCCATGCAACGCGGCCGATTTAGAAACATAACAATTTGTCATTTTTGCCCTCGCGTAAGTGGCCAGCCCTTCAGCATGCGGAGGGGAAAAACTTTCCAAAGCTCCTAGGTCGTCTTCTACCTCAGGACGCATGCAACGACCGTTGAGGGTGGCTCTTCATGGGGCTTCCCCCTCCTCCCCAGGGCACGAAGGTTGCCGCCAGCCACCGCCCCAGCTCTGCTGCACCCTTTTGCACACGGGGAACCTCCAGATCGCGGCCAAGATGGCCAGTCTCAACCGCGCCAAGCCCACAACGTGCGACTTCTCTTGCAGCAATGCTGCTACTGCTATGTGTGGGTTAGGGCACGGTGATGATGGCCAAGCTTCTCTCCAACGTTGTGGGGCAGCATGCTTCTATCGTGACAACTTCACGGCTCCTTGCTGCTTTAGAGATTGCATTACCTCCTTGGTTAGGGTTTTGAATGAAAACAAGGAAGAAAGAGAGTGGGTTGCATGGGATCCTCTTGGACTCGGGCCAAGGGGTCTACCCTTATATAGAGGAGGGTGGCAATTCCATAGATCGCCTATCCATGAGGAAAACAAGTCCCTCATCAACCATGGCAACCACACTTTCCTTGTTTAAGATATAACTCCTCTCTGTTATTTATTAAAAGATGTCCTTTTCTATTCATGATCCTTGGTTATTAAGGAATCCAAATTTTACCTCTTTTTTGTTCCTTGTGCTTGGCTTTTAATCCATTGGCCATGAAATTCTACTTTCTTAAAGCAAATAATATCTCTTTTTGATAATATCAAAAAGTCATTAATCACATTATCCTCTTATTTTGTATTATTTGTATTTTCTCTTTCTTCTTCTCCATTGGGACTCCTTGGACCCCAAGTGTTACGACCCCACCTCCCGATAACCCCCAATTAAGGGAGATCGAGAGGTCGAATCCGCACCCATAACTTCCGGATCAAAGGTTCGACAATTAACCAAGAATAATTATCAAATTTTAACCTACTATACTGAAAAGCTGTAAGAAAATAAATTTTTGCATACCTTTTTGAAAACTTGGATCTCTAAACTTCTATCCACTTATGGATTCTACTCTAACTAATCCTCCTTGTATTTAACTTCATGTATTTCACAATATGACGATTTACTGTTTGTCCTTTTGGCTTGTACCTAAAACGCCGATAACCAAAACATCGGTCAGCCGAAGCTGGTATGTGGGGGAAACAATAAACATGCAACTATGATAACCACGTAACCATTCAATTAATCATTTAACAATCAAGATTACATTTTAAATATAACTCCGCGATCCAAGGGTACCCTATCCTCTGTGTTGTCCCCATTAAACCCTTCATGATCCACCTATAAGTGAACCAATTTCTAGGGTTGAGTCACATGGCACTACTCGTAAGTAGCCCACTCCTTAACTCATGGCAGGCTAATGAGTCTCATGGCACTACACGTAGGTAGCCCAGTTTCTAACTCTTGGTAACCTAGACCTTGCTCTAGGATTACCCTTTTTTTTCTTAGCCTTTTCATTACAATAGAGGTGGACCCGGATCTAGTCAGTTATATACACACATTTATAGTGATAATCATAGTCACTTTATAGTTGCATGAATTAAATAAACATCCAACAGTTATTTTCAAGCAACCGATTAAAACTTCGGGAATCGCCGAGAAATTAGAGCGATTATTCATAAGCATAACCACATACCTGATTTGATGAGTCATGTAGATTATTTAACACATACTTCATGTATATACAATCAAGCCAATCGACAGATCCTAGCAAGTAATTCAATCATCACATAATTCCTGAAAAGAATATGTACCCTTTTTATTACATACTTTATCAAGAATCTACTTTATTTACTTGGATTCTCTTTCTAGGGTTTCTAATCCGCATTAAGGTTTCATTAATATTCATTAGGGTTTCTTAGATCAATTTCTCAAACTTTATCCCTTTTAGGTTAACAAACCCTAAAATAATCATCTCCATTTATATGAACCTTAATTTCTCAACTATCCATTTTAAAAGTCTTTTATACCCAAATTGACTTAGGATCATCACATCTTTATTTATTCATGGATTTGAACAATTTAAACCAATTAAAAGACATATTCATCTAAATTAGGGTTTTCAAGCTCATTAATGCATAATCATGCACTACACCCTAAATTAAGCCAATTATATAAAAAGATCATCTTTTTAGATCCTATTTTCACTTTTATTAACAATAAGTAAATATCAGCTTGAATTATCCAAATAATGTCATTAAGACCATCTACCATCAAATCTAAGGGTTTTCCCTTAATTAAAACATTAAAGATGATAACTTTATGTACTTTTCCAATTCGAGCACATTTACGCATATAAACTCTAAAGTAGACTAATCATGTGCAAATTTCTTCCTTTTTGAACATAATGTACCTTTTTACATTTAACATGTTAACATCAACTCTAATGATCCATTAAAGCCTATTAGACACTTTATTTATTTCAAAATAGGGTTTCTCAATCTTTAATTTATTAAAGATGATAATTTACACTACTTTTGGAATAGAAAGAGGAATTAGCTTCTAAAAATATTTTTATTGGATTCCTCTCATTTTTCTGAGCAATTTGATATATAGTTTCACTATATTTCGAGTTACAAATAAAGAGATATGATTTTTGTAAAATCAACTTACCCAGACCAATCAGGAACTGCCATGTCATCGTTTCCATGCAAAGCGGCTCCTTTCTTTTGGAAACATAACCCAATTACGAAAATGCCCCCACGTAAGTTGACGCTGCTTCATACCTCGGAGGGGTAAAACGGTCCAACTCCACCCTTTCCCTTTCTTCTCCGTGCAAACCACAGGCTGACGCCCTAGCCGTCGACCTGCAGAGCTCCTCGGCTGCCTCCCACCACCTCTGGACTCAGATCTCGCCGGAAACTCCTCCCCTACCTCTGTCCTCCCCTACCGCAGTCAACCAGGCTGCACGGCACGACCAAAACGACCAGCTCCATGAGCACCACACATGTGCTATCCGTGGTTTGACAGCCCACTTGCAGGCGCTGTGCGAGGACTTGAGCGAGGAGATGGTGATTGATCACCCCTTGGTCATCGTAGGAGCGTTCCCCTTCTATCAAGAGTAGTTACCACCCCTCAGTGCTTCCCGGAAAGGTATATACTCTCCTCTTTAGGGGTGAATGTAAGGAGACATGAAGAAAACGAGGAAGAGAGTGGGAGATGTGGAATTTCTCTGGAACTCGTCCCAAAGGGTCTACCCCTTTTATAGAGGAGGGTTATCTCACCCTAAGATGTTTATTCAAGGGAAACAAATCCTTTTCCCACTTGGAAAGTGATTCCTTCATTAGAACACAAGTTTTCTCTCTCCTTTGATATATCCTATTTCTTGAATAATTAGGAATTCGAATTTTCTTCTTACTTATTATCTGTTTCCTTGCTTTTTAATCCATTGACACGAAATTCTATTTCCTTTAATCCAAATTACTTTCTTTTTAACAAAAACTCATAATTCATTAATAATGCAACACATTATCCTCTTATTTTGCCTTTTTAGTATTTTCTCTTTCTTTCCTCTTTATTGGGACTCCTTGGATCCCAAGACACTCCATTATTTCGAAATTCTTTTTATTGGATACTTATTGTCCTTCTAGATGCATCATTATGCATTATTTCACATTATCTTGTTTATTTCTCATTTAAATATCTCATTTTGAGGATTTCTTTTTATTTCTCTTTTATTTTCCTCATTGGCATTCCTTTTAATACTAGCAACCTCATGGATATGAAATTTCCCCAAGAAATCTCATTTATGCCTCTTTCCATTCATTTTATCATTATTATCAATTTATTTCTTAATAAAGAAATACTTAATTAATCTTTTCTTTTCCTATTGCTTTCTTTTTGCAACCTTGGACTCCTTGGTACCCAAGGAACCCAAGAGGCACGAAATCCTCTTTGGATTTGCCTTCTAGAGGTTTCTACATATTTCTTTTCTTAAAAATTCAATTATCCATTTACTAATCGAATTTCCTTATTATTTGGGCCCAATAGCCAATAAAGCCCACAACACAGACATCAAGGCTATTGTAAACAAAATCCATGTATTCAAAAATAATTATACCATTCTTTGTTCAATTATATTTAATATGAGAAATTACATTTCTCACCAGATGAACCCAAAAATTGGGGTTGTAACATCCTTCCCCTCTTATAGGAATTTTGTCCTCAAAATTCTATCAAGCAAACAAACAATTCAGGATAAAACTTTTCCATGTCCATCATTGGCCCCTATGTGGCTTTACCATACTCATGGCATCTCCAAAGAACCTTTATCATCACATATTCTTTTCTCTGAGTTCTTTCATCCTGGCGTCTATAAATTGCACAGGTGACTCAGGCCATTTCAGCCTCCCTTGGGGCTCACTAGGTTCATTGCTCAGTACATGGTCGGGGTACCTCACATAGTGCTCTAAATTTGACACATGGAACTCATCACACATTACTTTATCCTGTGGGGTAAGGTCAAACTTAACCTTCTCCACCAAACCATGTCAAAAGAACCCATGCATCGGGGACTCAGCTCTCTTAGTTATAACTTAGAGGGGTCGGATTTTCAAGTCACATATTCTCCCATAGTGCATGTCAGTCTACTTTACTTCTGCTCATGACTTTCATCATCTCTAGGCTCCTTTCAGCCATTACATGATCAAAGCAACTTCATCTACACACATAGTGGTCCTTTTCTAACCATCATGTGGTCCTTTCACCAACATCAGCTTACTGAAGTGGTGACCGACGCAACCTCCCTTACAAAGCTTCTTATAAAACCCGATACTGTCTATGGTGGTCATTGTCACATCTTTCATAGGACAAGAACTGTCTCTAGCCATCACCCTGAACAAGCACATATGCTCTCATCAGACCCCTTTAGTCTGGATCATACTAACCATTAGTTACAGATGATGAACTATACTAACATCGAGTCCTTCATGTACCTCCTACTTCCACCTTTTGGAAGGGAACATTTAGGTCAAACTCAAGAACCTTTGGACTCGCTTCATGGTTTAGTTGAACCATCTCTCTCATGGGTAGTTCAACCAGATCTGTCCCTTGACCGAACTCTTTCTTTCTCATGTTATCTAGGTAAGGCGATCTACCATAACCCATATTGCATCTCGACCTTCCTTGGTCTAGGGGAGACCTATCACAACATCCATAGTGATGAACTCCCATCCTCTCTCAGGGACTCCTTTGTCCTCTATATCGATACACTGGGTTACTGGGGTTCGTCCTTTACCTCCTGGCTTCCATGGCCATATACCACATGCAACTTCATCTTAAGCATCCAAAGTGATATTGCCATTTACTATCTGGGTAGAATCACAGTGTATGGTGATCTTCAATCATGATTTCATGTATGTCATGATTCCTCAAGATCGATTCCTCCAAAACCCTAAACCACTCTAGTCGGGGTTTCATCACCTTCTTTTCCCAAAGAAGTGCATCCGAGGTTCTACCGCCATCCTTTCATTGTATCAAGGACTAGACTGGCTAGCCAAACAACCATTAGCTAATCTCATTACATTTGTGTTAGCTAACCATATCTTCTTTCCAAACTTAGGGTCAACCTAAACTAGTCAGTTACATCTCAACCAGAACATCCATTACCACTTCACATCCTTAGGTATTAGGTAACGTTGAAGACATACACTTCCATGTATTTCACTTATCATGTCACCTCAAACTCTATGTCTATCTTCAATTAAGAACACTCTCTGATTTCATCATCAAACTCAACCTGGTATAACTTGTAAGTGCTACATAGTTCATGATAAAAACTTCCTCATAAGGGGATTACCTCATTCCTCTGAGTGTTTGCAAACCATCCATGTATCATTCAATTTACCAGGGTAGGTTATCTTCTCTATCCCTATTTCTCATGGCAACGTTCCAACCTACATCATCTCTTATCCTTGGTGCATGGCATGCGTAATGTCCTATCTCTCACCCCCATAACAAGAGGAAATAAGCATTTGGCTGCAGTCCAAATACAGAGTTCTTCCTGTTCTAAGAGTAGAGATGGTACATCCCACCTTGCCAATACACCTTTACATCTAAATTGCAACGTGCCACATATGTCTCTACATCATCGACATCATGATATCGAACTAGCCTTGAACCTACTGAGGTTTATATCCTTGGTCATCTCCTCTAGGTCTATAGGGTACCAACTCTTTTGGGGTCATCCCTCTTTCCTCATGCATCAAGGGAGTGCCCTACTCATCTGCCCTTTGGGTCCCATGAGTTCATGAAGGTGATCAATCTCCAAACCCATGGCCCTCAGACAATGATAGTTGTTACCTCCCGACCCTATGGTCATGTGCAATTGGGAAATTAGGCAACTCCTACTTTCATCGGTCTTATCCCTACCTGACCCTAGGATAGACTTAGGATTCTCCATTAGAGTACATGTTCACTTAGAACCTTACCCAAGTCTTCATCATCTCTCTTTCTGCATTCATGGGTTGGCTTCCATCCTTTCATAGGGATCATGGCAACCTGCCTACCTTGGTCAAGCCCCATACCGGTTACCTCCATGGTAACACTTTCATATGCAATTAGAGATGGATATCTATGGGTCTACAGGTTCATTCTCATACCATGTACTTTTCACTTAGCTTCTCAAGATCCTATGATACCTCTCTAGGTTTGCTCAAAACCCACAAAACTGGTATACACCCTACCAAAGGGTCCCTCTCCCAGGATGGGAGGAAAACTATCTCTTGACAACAAGGTCACAAAAGCTTTTAGGTCTAGGGTTTACATCCACATGAGCCTACTTAACCCTACCAAGCCATTAAGGCACAAGCAGATCACCTACTGAACCATGCTAGGTCATACTTGTCCTCTTTCCTTAATGTTGGATCAAGATCATACCTTTCTTTATCATCAACCTAGCTGTGAGGGGTTCATCAAACACACCTTAAACTCAAGGGGCTTCTCTTTTCCTCTATACATGAGGAGTACCATGCTCGCTTCTATAGGAACTCAACTTCTCATCATGAGCCTTAGGTACACCACTTCCCCTCTTAGGCCTAGGAAACCTAGGTTCACTTTTAGGTGTCCAACTGCATGCTCTGTCTCTTAACTACGAACCAAGCATGCAAAAGGCATGACATGCACTCCTTGTCATCCTTCAACTCAAGAAACACTTAGAGTTGGGTCCTTCTTAAGGACAACCAACAAGGTACAAGGCCTCATAACCCATTACTAAACCTTTCTAGGTCTAAGGAACTCTTCTTCCTACCTCAGAAGGTAAACACCTATACCGTAGGAACATAGGTACCAGAAGCTTCATCTTCTCTCTCTAGGGTTTGGTCCCTCTAAAGGCAACTAAGATATCATCAACTTCCAGGGATCGATCATGAGGCAACCACTATCATCCATTGTTCCTCATATCTCAGGGTTTTAGGCTTCCAACCTTCTTACTGGGTTTCCTGATCTCTCTAGAGCTAACCCTACACCCAACCTCACCATTAGAGGTCCTCTCTTCATGAAGGATCAGCCTAGAAAGCATGACCTTACTTGGATGAAGTCTATGTTCAACTTACGTTCGCTAAAGGTTATCCATAGTTCTTTATGCTTATTTCATAAGCCATCCTTCATACTCTCATAGCCAGGGTTTCAACCCTTTGCTCACACTACTAACGTACCACGTATGCTATGCCCTACTTGCATAAGACCATAGGGTTTCTAAGGTCCTTCACTAACACCATCATCTAAGGAGCTATTCTTTACCCTAACATGCACGACCTTTCCCAGGGTTGGATTGCCAAAGGTGCTAGGTCACCCATGGATCATATGGAATCCCAAAGGCATGTCCTTTCAAACACCCGGTCCAACTCCTCTCTCTCTAACCTTCACTTAGGGTTAGGGTTAGCATCATCCTCAGAGGATGTGCCAGGTCTCTATTGCAATGGAGATCTCTATCTCCAAGACTAACTCATCCTCCTGACAGGAAGGTCTAGCCTCATGTCTCTTCTGAGGACATGACAACTTATGTCATACGACCTAAGCATGTATCTATTATTTAATTTGCGCTTAATCGATTAAGCTTATGTCCATGACATCTTATTTACATGCTTTTCATTTAATTTGGTAGAGGATCCCTTAAACCTTATTAACCTTACCCATACATAAAGAGGGCGAGGAAAAGAGGGAAAACCCTAATCCTTAAGGTCCTTAACAGAATTTGTGATGAGAAGGGATGAATAAGATGAGAAAGTCCTAGAGGTATCTTATTTCGATTCATAACCTAAGACTTTGGCCAGGTAGTCACACGGATCCGAGAGTCCTCGTATTCCGACTAGCGATGCGGTGGAAAATTTTGCCAGCCCACGGTCGTGATCCTTTTCTAGACACCTCTGTCTTCCGGACAATCCTCTAATAACTCCCTTGGGTTCTATGGAGTTTGTAAAATTTAATAATTATTAATGGTTAACTGAGGAACCTAAGCTCTGATACCAAATGTTACGACCCCACCTCCCGATAACCCCCAATTAAGGGAGACCGAGAGGTCAAAGCCGCAGCCATAACTTCCGGATCAAAGGTTTGACAATTAACCAAGAATAATTATCAAATTTTAACCTACTATACTGAAAAGCTGTAAGAAAATAAATTTTTGCATACCTTTTTGAAAACTTGAATCTCTAAACTTCTATCCACTTAAGGATTCTACTCTAACTAATCCTTCTTGTATTTAACTTCATGTATTTCACAATATGATGATTTACTATTTGTCATTTTGGCTTATACCTAAAACGCCGACAAACAAAACATCAGTTAGCCAAAGCTGGTATGTGGGGGAAACAATAAACATGCAACTATGATAACCACGTAACCATTCAATTAATCATTTAACAATCAATATTACATTTTAAATATAACTCCACGATCCAAGGGTACCCTATCCTATGTGTTGTCCCCATTAAACCCTTCATGATCCACCTATAAGTGAACCAATTTCTAGGGTTGAGTCACATGGCACTACTTGTAAGTAGCCCACTCCTTAACTCATGGTAGGCTAATGAGTCTCATGGCACTACACGTAGGTAGCCCAGTTTCTAACTCTCGGTAACCTAGACCTTGCTCTAGGATTACCCTTTTTTTTCTTAGCCTTTTCATTACAATAGAGGTGGACCCAGATCTAGTCAGTTATATACGCACATTTATAGTGATAATCATAGTCACTTTATAGTTGCATGAATTAAATAAACATCCAACAGTTATTTTCAAGCAACCGATTAAAACTTTAGGAATCGCCGAGAAACTAGAGCAATTATTCATAAGAGTAACCACATACCTAATTTGATGAGTCATGCAGATTATTTAACACATACTTCATGTATATACAATCAAGACAATCAACAGATCCTAGCAAGTAATTCAATCATCACATAATTCCTGAAAAGAATATGTACCCTTTTTATTACATACTTTATCAAGAATCTACTTTATTTACTTGGATTCTCTTTCTAGGGTTTCTAATCCGCATTAAGGTTTCATTAATATTCATTAGGGTTTCTTAGATCAATTTCTCAAACTTTATCCCTTTTAGGTTAACAAACCCTAAAATACTCTTCTCCATTTATATGAACCTTAATTGCTCAACTATCCATTTTAAAAGTCTTTTATACCCAAATTGACTTAGGATCATCACATCTCTATTTATTCATGGATTTGAACAATTTAAACCAATTAAAAGACATATTCATCTAAATTAGGGTTTTCAAGCTCATTAATGCATAATCATGCACTACACCCTAAATTAAGCCAATTATATAAAAAGATCATCTTTTTAGATCCTATTTTCACTTTTATTAACAATAGGTTAATATCAGCTTGAATTATCCAAATAATGTCATTAAGACCATCTACCATCAAATCTAAGGGTTTTCCCTTAATTAAAACATTAAAGATGATAACTTTATGTACTTTTCCAATTCAAGCACATTTACGCATATAAACTCTAAAGTAGACTAATCATGTGCAAAGTTCTTCCTTTTTGAACATAATGTACCTTTTTACATTTAACAGGTTAACATCAACTCTAATGATCCATTAAAGCCTATTAGACACTTTATTTATTTCAAAATAGGGTTTCTCAATCTTTAATTCATTAAAGATGATAATTTACACTACTTTTGGAATAGAAAGATGAATTATCTTCTAAAAATATTTTTATTGGATTCCTCTCATTTTTCTGAGCAATTTGATATATAGTTTCACTATATTCTGAGTTACTAATAAAGAGATATGAGTTTTGTAAAATCAACTTACCCGGACCAATTAGGAACTGCCATGTCATCGTTTCCATGCAAAGCGGCTCCTTTCTTTTGGAAACATAACCCAATTATGAAAATTCCCCCGCGTAAGTTGATGCTGCTTCATACCCCGGAGCGGTAAAACGGTCCAACTCCACCCTTGCCCTTTCTTCTCCGCGCAAACCACAGGATGACGCCCTAGTCGTCGACCTACAGAGCTCCTCGGCTACCTCCCACCACCTCGGGACTCAGATCTCGCCAGAAACTCCTCCCCTACCTCCGTCCTACCCTACCGCAGTCAACCAGGCTGCACGGCATGACCAAAACGACCAGCTCCATGAGCACCACGCCTGTACTATCCGTGGTTTGACAACCCACTTGCAGGCGCTGTGTGAGGACTTGAGCGAGGAGATGGTGATTGATCACCCCTTGGTCATCGTAGGAGCGTTCCCCTTCTATCAAGAGTAGTTACCACCCCTCAGTGCTTCCCAGAAAGGTATATACTCTCCTCTTTAGGGTTTGAACGTAAGGAGACATGAAGAAAATGAGGAAGAGAGTGGGAGATGTGGAATTTCTCTGGAACTCGTCCCAAAGGGTCTACCCCTTTTATAGAGGAGGGTTTTCTCACCCTAAGATGTTTATTCAAGGGAAACAAATCCTTTTCCCACTTGGAAAGTGATTCCTTCATTAGAACACAAGTTTTCTCTCTCCTTTGATATATCCTATTTCTTGAATAATTAGGAATTCGAATTTTCTTCTTACTTATTCTCTCCTTCCTTGCTTTTTAATCCATTGACATGAAATTCTATTTCCTTTAAATTACTTTCTTTTTAACAAAAACTTATAATTCATTAATAATGCAACACATTATCCTCTTATTTTGCCTTTTTATTATTTTCTCTTTCTTTCCTCTTTATTGGGACTCCTTGGATCCCAAGACACTCCATTATTTCGAAATTCTTTTTATTGGATGCTTATTATCCTTCTAGATGCATCATTATGCATTATTTCACATTATCTTGTTTATTTCTCATTTAAATATCTCATTTTGAGGATTTCTTTTTATTTCTCTTTTATTTTCCTAATTGGCATTCCTTTTAATACTAGCAACCTCATGGATACGAAATTTCCCCAAGAAATCTCATTTATGCCTCTTTCCATTCATTTTATCATTATTATCAATTTATTTCTTAATAAAGAAATACTTAATTAATATTTTCTTTTCCTATTGCTTTCTTTTTGCAACCTTGGAATCCTTGGTACCCAAGGAACCCAAGAGGCATGAAATCCTCTTTGGATTTGCCTTCTAGAGGTTTCTACATATTTCTTTTCGTAAAAATTCAATTATCCATTTACTAATCGAATTTCCTTGTTATTTGGGCCCAATAGCCAATAAAGCCCACAATAAAGACATCAAGGCTATTGTAAACAAAATCCATGTATTCAAAAATAATTATACCATTCTTTGTTCAATTATCTTTAATATGAGAAATTACATTTCTCACAAGATGAACCCAAAAATTGGGGTTGTAACACCAAGAAATCCTAAGATTTTGAAATTCCTTTTTAAGGATGCTTGTTATCCTTCTAGTTGCATCTACACCCATTATTTCTCATTATCTTACTTATTTCTTTATTAAAAGATTTTTTTCAAGGATTTCTCTTTATCCTTTATTCCCCTTTTCGTCTTTTTCTATTTCTTCCATTAGGACTCCCAAAAAAGATGTGTGGTTTGGTGGTTCGACCAGAAATGCTATGCTGACATACAAGACTACCCCTCTTCCCGAAAGCTTTGTGAAATTTATTCAATTGTGGCCATTAATGCCACTTTCGAGAGATTTATATACATTTCTCATAAATGCATTACTTAAAAATCCATTATCTTTTATCTTTCTCTATTATTTGAACTTTTCTTCTTTTCTTTTCTTTTATATCCATTATTGGATTAACTTAATAATAAGAATCACGAAATTCCTATCCAAAGGGATATTTGCAAAGAAATCCATCCTTTTAAGCAAAGCATACAACCTTTTCAATTAAGTACATATTCATAAAATCATTACATTTCAATGATGCAAAATTGAGGTCATAACGTTCTTCCCCTCTTATAAGAATTTTGTCCTCAAAATTCCACCAAGCATACAAACCATTCAAGATAAGACTTTTCCATGTCCATCATTGGCCCCTATGTGGCTTTTCCCTATCCATGGTGCTTCCAAAGAACCTTTATCATCACATATTCTTTTCTTTGAGTGCTTTCACCTTGGTATTAATAATCATTATAGGTGACTCAGGTCATTTCAGCCTCCCTTAGGGCTCACTAGGTTCATTGCTCAACACATGACTCAGGTACCTCACATCGTGCTCTAAATTGGACACATGGAACTCATCACACATCACATTATCCTGAGGGGTAAGTCTAAACATTACCATCTCCACCAATCCATCTCAAATGGACCCATGTATCAGGGACTCGGCTTTCTCAGCTATAGCTTAGAGGGGTCGAATTTTCATATCACATATTCTCCCACAGTGAATTGCATGTCAGTCTACTTTGCATCAGCTCACGACTCATGTCATCCCTGGGCTCTCTTTTCCAGCCATTGTATGATCAAAGTGACTTCATCTGCACACACTGTGGTCTTTTCTGACCTTCGCGAGATCCCTCCACCAACATCATCTTAATGAAGTGGTGACCGACACAACCTCTCTTACAGAGCTTCTTTACATCCCAATACTAGATATGGTGGTTATCATCACATCTTACATAGGACAAGAACTGTCTCCATGTATCACCCTGAATGAGCACACATGCTCTCCTCAGACCCTCTAGTATGGATCATACTAACCATTAATTAGGGGTGATAAACTGTACTAACATCAAGTTCTTCAAGTACCTACTTCCACCGCATGGAAATGAATCTTTAGGTCCCACTCAAGAACCTTTGAACATGCAACATGGTGTAGTTGAACCATATGTCTTACACGTAGTTCAACTGAATCTGTCTCCCGACAGTATTCTCTCTTTTCTTAGATTATGTCATCTAGTTAAGGCGATCTACCATAACCCATATTGCATCCTGACCTTCCTTGGTCCAGGGAGACTCACCACAACATCTATAGTGGTGAACTCCCATTCCCTCTTAGGTCTCTTTATCCTCCATATCTACTGATTGGGTTATTGGTGTTCGATCTTCACCTCCAGTCATGTATGGTGACATGCCATGTGCAACTTCAACTTGGGCATCCAAAGTACTATTGTCACTTACTATCTTTGTAGTACCACGGTGTACTATGAACTTAAAATCATGATCTCTGGTACGTCATGATTCCTCAAGGTTGATTCCTCAGAAACCCTAAAACACTTTAGTCGGGGTTTCCTCACCTTCTTTTCCATAGAAGTGCATCTGAGGTTCTACAACCATCCTTCCATCATAGCAAGCCCTAGGCTAGCTAATTAAGCAACCACTAACTTGATCAATGGATCTCGTTACATCTGAGTGTTAGCCAAACTTATCTCACAAACTTAGGGTTCACCTAACCCCCTCTTCTAGCCTATCCACTAGCTCATCTAGATAGCTGCCTCTCAATAAGAACATCCATTACCACCTCACATCCGTATGTGTTAGGTAATGTTGAAGACATACACCTCTAAGAATTTCACTTATTATCTCATTTCAAACTCCAAGTCTATCTTCATCAAGAAAACTCAGAGCTCATCCTCTTGGTTATCAAACTCAACCTTGTATAGCTCATAAATACCACATAGCTCATGATAAAAACATCAACATAAGATGACTACCTTAGTTTTCTTGATGTTTGTAAACCATCTACATATCGTTCACTCTACAAGGGTACATTATTACCTCTATCCTCATACCTCATAGCAACATTTCCACTCTCATCATCTTTATCCTTGGTGTATGGCATGTGCACTGTCCTATCTCTCACCCCCATAACACGAGGAAATAAGCATTTGGAAGCCATCTAAACACAAAGTTCTTCCTATTCTAAGAGTAGAGATGGTACATCCCACATGTCTGAACAACTCGAACTTGAAAGTACTACTTCCAGTACATCTTCAAATCTAACTTGAAACGTGCATCACATGTCTGAACAACTCGACATCAGGGTTACATCCATGGAAAACTGGTCTCAAACCCACTTGGGTCATCATACCATCCTTTTTCATCTCCTCTAGGTCTGTAGCGTTCTGGCACTTTTGGGGTCATCCCTTTTCTCTTATGCATCCAGAGAGTGCCCTCCTCATCTGCCCTTTGGGTCCCATGAGTTCATGAAGGTGATAAATCTCCTAACCCATGGCCCTCAGACAATGATAGTTGTTACCTCCCAACCCTATGGTCATGTGCAACAAGGGAATTAGGCAACTCCTACTCTCATCAGTCTTATCCCTACCTGACCTTAGGATAGACTTAGGGTTCTAACATAGTACATGTCCAACTTAGATCCTTACCCAAGTCTCCATCATCTCTCTCTGTAATCATGGTCTGACTTACATCCTTTCATAGGGGTCATGGCGACCTACCTACCTTGGTCAGGCTCCATACCGGTTACCCCCATGGTAACACATCCACATGAACTTAAAGATGGTTATCTATGGGTCTACAGGTTCATTCTCATACTATGTACTCTCCACTTAGCTTCCCAAGATTCTATGAGACCTCTTAAGGTTACCTCAAACCCAACAAAAGATGATTCATACCCTACAAATGGGTCCTCTCCCAGGAGGGGAGGAAATTATCTCTTGATAGCAACAAAGGTCACAAACGTCCTTATGTCTAGGGTTTACCTCAACATGATCATGCTTAACCCAGCAAGCTACTAAGGCACGTAGCTAACAAGCATACCACCTACTAAACCATGCTAGGTCTCCATGATAGGTCATAATTGTTCTCATTCCTCAACATTGGATCATCATCATACATACATGTCTATGTCCCAAACTATATGTAGGGGTTCATCAAACATACACCTTAATCCGAGGGGTTTCCTTTTCCTTTAAACATGAGGAGTGCCATGCTCGAATCTATAGAAACTCAAATCTCATCATGAGCATCAGGTACACTACTTCCCCTCTTTGATCTAGGAACCCTAGTTTTACTTTTCTGATGTCCAACTACATGCTCAAACTTTTAACTACGAACCAAGCATGTAAAAGGTATGGCATGCAGTTCCTATTATCTTTCTACTCAAGCAACACCTCAGAGTTGAGTCCTCCTTGAGGACACCCAACTAGGTATAAGGCCTCACAACTTGTTACTAAACCTCCTCAAGTTCTAAGGAACTCTTCTTCCTATCCTTAGAAGATAAGCACCTATATTATTTATACATAGGTACTAGCAGCCTCATCCTTCTTCTAGGGATTGGTTCCTCTAAAGGAAACCAAGATACCATAAGCCTCCAGGGATCATTCACGAGGCAACCGCAACCTTCCACTTAGGTCGTAACATACCTAAATTCTCAGGGTTTCCTATATCTCAGAGTCTAAGCCTTCGACCTTCTTTCTCAGGTCCTGCTCTCTCTCTAAAGCTAACCCCACAACCAACCTTACTACTAGAAGTCCTCTCTCCATGAAGGTGGATCAAGCTCAAAAGCATACCCCTACATGGGTGAAACCTATATTCAAACTTATGTTCGCTCAAGATTATCCATAGCTCTTTATGCTTATCTCATAAGCTATCCAACATGCCTTTCTGGCCAGGGTTTTAACCTACTACCAGCACTAATGATGTACTCAAAGTTCATACTATGTCATTCTCATATCATCCCATAGGGTTTCTATATGGTCATCACTAAACTCATCAATGAAGGAGTTATCCTTCACCTTAACATGCACCACCCTTCCCAGGGTTGGGTCGCCAAAGGTACTAGGTCAGCCAACCTCACATGGATCATACTATCATAGGTATCTAAAACCAAAAGCATGTCAATCCCACACACATGGTCGACCATGACCTCCATCTCATCATACCATCTCTCTCTCCAACCACCACTCAGGGTTAGGGTTAGCACCATCCTCAGAGGATATGCCAGGTCTCTACCTTTAATGGAGTTTTCTTCCTCCGAGACCAACTCTCTACTTCATCCTCCTGACAACAAGGTCTAACCTCAGGTCTCTCCTGAGGGCATGACAACACATGTCATACGACCTAAGAATGAAACTATTCTTTAGTTTACGCTTAAACTATTAAGCTTAGGTCCATGGAATCTTATTTACATGCTTTTAATTAATTCGATGGAGGATTCCTTAACCTTATTATACATACCCTAACCTCAAGAGGGTGAGGAAGAGAGAGAAAAACCCTAAACCTTAGAATCCTTAATAGAATTAGGGTTGAGAAGGGATAAACAATATGAGAGAGTCCTATAGGTATCTTATTTCGAGTCAGATCCTAAGACATTGGCTAGGCAGTCAGACAGATCCGGGAGACCTCGTATTCCGACTAGAGGTGTAGAGGAAAATATTACCAGCCCCCAGACGTGATCCTTTTCTAGACACCACTGTCTTTCAGAAAATCCTCTAATAACTCCTTCAGTTCTATGGAATTTGTAAAATTTAATAATTACTAAAGATTAAATGAGGAACCAGTGCTCTGATACCAAATGTAATGACCCCACCTCCCGGTAACCCCCAATTAAGGGAGACTAAAAGGTCAGATCTGTTATCCCAATTAACATGATCAATGGTTCGACAAATAATCAATAATAATGACTAAATTCTACCAAAACTATACTAAAAAGCTGGAATAAAATAAAATCTTGCATAACTTTTACAGACTTGGATATCTACTATCCATGACTGGAATCTACTCTAACTAATCCTCCTTGCACTTAAATTCTTATTTTCACAATGTATCACTTTATAGGTTTTCCTTTTCAACTTGTACCTAAAATGTCGACAAACAAAACGTCGGTCATCATAACTGAATATGCCGATATGTGGGGGAATTGATAATTATGCAATTAACTGTAACAACATATTGCAAGCAATTATGGTTTAGCAAGAAAACTTTACATCTTCAACAGAACTACTCAATCTGTACATATCCTAACCTTTGCCCTATCCCTGCAGTGGACCTGGATACTACCTCTCATATGGTAGATCCCGATTAGCCCCCATGATCCTACCTAGCAGGTAGATCAATACCTAGGGTTGATGGGTCGCATGGCACTACCCATAGGTAGCCCAATTCCTAACTCATGATATGTTAAAGAGTCGCATGACACTATACATAGGTAGCCCAATTCCTAACTCATGATAACCTAACGGTCCTACCTAATAGGTAGACCATGTACTAGGTTACCCTTTTCATCATTACCAAAGCCACATAGGAGGACTAGGATCTGAGCTAGTCATGTATACACATTTAAGGTGATAATCATAGTCACTTTATAGTTGCATGAAATAAAAGTCATCCAAGCAGTTATTTTCAAGAAATTGATAAAACATTTGGGAATCATAGTGAAACTAAAGAGATTTAACCATAAGTGTAACCACATACCTGAGCCAGAGCAACTTGATGTCCAAGCAATAATATTCAAGAACAATCAAACAAGAAATCAACAATATCCTGAAAATAATGCATAACATCCAAGTGTTATTGTTTAGTTCAAAACATTCTCAAGATTGACTTGGCTTCTACCTTAGGATTTCGAGGCCAACTTTAGGGTTTTATTAGGGTTTTAGCCTCCATTATGCATTTATCACTTTTAATGCTCTTTTAGTTGACAAACCCTAATTTCAACATCATAGGCACAATTGAATGTCAATTAAGTCTATTATGCCTCTTTTACACTAAAACTACCATCTTTATCCTTTTAAGTCATGACACGATCATTAAGGCCAATTATCACCTTTGGTTTCTTCTGGATTAACAACTCATTATTTATTATGGTCTGATTCACATATGAACTCTATTTATCATTAATTCCATATTTATCCATTAGAAAACCCTAATTACCATATTAAGGGTATTTATCCACAATTAGAAACTTTCATACTCAAATTAGCTTAGAATCATCATATCTCAGCTTTATTCATGGATCTGAACACTTAAAGCCATTAAGGGTCATAATTACCGAAGTTAGGGTTTCAAGGCCCATTAAAGCTTATTTATGTACATAGAACCTTAAATTAATCAAACTATGCATAATCATTATCCTTTTGGATCTAATGTGTCCTTTTATAATCAACAGGTTGATGTCAACTTTAAACATCCATATAAGCCTTCCCAATTCATTAATCATCAAAGATTAGGGGTTTTCATTAGTTAAACCATTAAAGATAGCATCCTTACATACTTTTCGAATTTCAAGAGGAATCACGATCTAAATCTATTTTTAGTGGATTCCTCACATTTTTCTGAGCAAAATCCATATATTATATGCATCCATCCAAGCTACCATTAATTAGATATGATTTTTGCAAGAATTACTTACTTGGACCAATGGCAGGCTGCCACGTCAGCCTTTCCCATGCAACGCGGCCAATTTAGAAACATAACGATTTGTCATTTTTGCCCTCATGTAAGTGGCCAGCCCTTCAGCATGCGAAGGGGAAAAACTTTCCAAAGCTCCTAGTTCGTCTTCTACCTCGCGACGCATGCAACGGCCGTCGAGGGTGGCTCTTCATGGGGCTTCCCCCTCCTCCCCAGGGCACGAAGGTTGCCGCCAGCCGCCGCCCTAGCTCTGATGCACCCTTGTGCACACGGGGAACCTCCAGATTGCGACCAAGATGGCCAGTCTCAAGCGCGCCAAGCCCACAACGTGCGTCTGCTCTTGCAGCCATGCTGCTACTTCTATGCGTGGGTTAGGGCATGGTGATGATGGCCAAAATTCTCTCCAGCATTGTGGGGCAACATGCTTCTATCGTGACGAGTTTACAGCTCCTTGCTGCTCCAGAGATTGCATTACCCCCTTGGTTAGGGTTTTAAATGAAAACAAGGAAGAAAGAGAGAGTGGGTTGCATGGGATCCTCTTGGACTCGGGCCAAGGGGTCTACCCTTATATAGAGGAGGGTGGCAATTCCCTAGCTCGCCTATCCATGAGGAAAACAAGTCCCTCATCAATCATGGAAATTGCACTTTCCTTGTTTAAGATATAACTCCTCTCTTTTATTTATTAAAAGATGTCCTTTTCTATTCATGATCCTTGGTTATTAAGGAATCCGAATTGTACCTCTTTTATGTTCCTTGTGCTTGACTTTTAATCCATTGGCCACAAATTCTACTTTCTTATAGCAAATAATATCTCTTTTTGATAATATCAAAAAGTCATTAATCACATTATCCTCTTATTTTGTATTATTTGTATTTTCTCTTTCTTCTTCTCCATTGGGACTCCTTGGACCCCAAGAAATCCTAAGATTTTGAAATTCCTTTTTAAGGATGCTTGTTATCCTTGTAGATGCATCTACACCCATTATTTCTCATTATCTTACTTATTTCTTTATTAAAAGATTTCTTTTCAAGGATTTCTCTTTATCCTTTATTCCCTTTTTCCTCTTTTTCTATTTCTTCAATTAGGACTCACATATACACGAAATTTATTCAATTGTGGCCATTAATGCCACTTTCTAGAGATTTCTATACATTTCTCATAAATGCATTACTTAAAAATCCATTATCTTTTATCTTTCTCTATTATTTGAACTTTTCTTCTTTTCTTTTCTTTTATATCCAATATTGGATTAACATAATAATAGGAATCATGAAATTCCTATCCAAAGGGATATTTGCAAAGAAACCCATCCTTTGAAGCAAAGCATACAACCTTTTCAATTAAGTACATATTCATCAAATCATTACATTTCAATTATGTAAAATTGAGGTTGTAACAACTTACCTTCCATAATGTACCAGATTAGGTACAACTCTTCAGTGTAGAGATTGCTCATCTCATACTTGCTGAAGAGCAGGCTCACCACGATCTTATGCACTATCCTCCAGAAGCAGGAGTGGACCGCCGCCACTTTGCTTCCCGGCTTGAAGGAGGACTCACCTGTCAGCTTCCTCCATAGGCAGACCGGGTTAAAGCCATCACCGTCAGTGATTCGGGCATCGCTATTGAGCAATTCTCGCTCAGCCTCACTGGAGGAGAATATCTCGTTGAGAAGCCTCTCCGATATGTCATACTCAGCATTGTAGAGGCACCCCTGGAGTCTATCTGCTCTGCCGAACTGTTTGCTCTCCTATGGTGTGTTTGGAACTCGGCGGAGGGAGGAGATGAACTCCTTTGTGAGCTCAGTGTAGGAGGTAGAGTAGCTGAAGCATATCTTCTGGAGTCTGACAACTTCTAAGATGTTTTCTAGTTTGTCGAGATGCCAATCTGCTGGAAAGATGCTTGATGGCAGAACCGGGTTGGGCGATAGACTTTTACCGCCAACTCGGTGTAGTGCCTTTGATGCTCTTCGTCTCTCAACACGAATCGGCCTGGTGAGTGGGTCAAGACTTCCGGTTTTGCCGTCGTGGTCGGGGTTGGGGTTGTTTCTACTCTGGGCCACTTCTCGATCTCTGACAGCCCAACTGTCTCTGGATTGGGGCGTTTCTGCCCAGTGGTAGCTTCAGTTGTGGCCTCAGGGTTAATCCTCTGGCCTTGTTCTTTGACTTGAACAATGGTCTGCTTGGTGTGTGCCATTTTCTGTAATGATTGGATAAAGAAATAAAGTCAAACAGAGTTATTTGACAAAAACTATATTTACCCTATATCGAGAGTTAGTAAAAGCAAGAGTGTCGCCCGATACAGGTTGGTCGATACACACAAGAACCAATATCGGGTCGGGAACTTATGGAAACCTAGCACACAATACGTAAGTTCCCGATACTGAGAAAACCGATACGTTTATCAAACGATACTAGGAATAACCCCATATCGGGAAGAAGGTCAAAATGATGCACTGGTAAGTCAAGATCAAATAAGCGATATGGTCTAAGCGATACGAGCGTCGTTCGTGGAGTATCAGGTAATTCCACATAACTGAGCCTGCACGATATGGGTGCTCGATAAATGTGTCACGCAATAAGCGTGTCGTGTGGCTCGGGTGAAAACACGATAACATCTCTAATCGATAAGATAACCATCAGAAACGTGTGATGCATTGTGTCACGTGATACTCGTGACACGCGACACTGATGAAAGGGTAGGGAAACAATCTAAATGACAAGGTCTCTGACACACGGTTAGAGTCTTTACCTAATATAGATACGTAGTTCATTGTGTCGCGCGACACATGCATAAGACCGATGCAAAACAAAATGATAGGAAAACTCAACACGCTTTAAAGGTTCTGCCCGACATGGGCAAGAACACAATACGATCGGCGCACGATAAGGTTAGTCGATACGATCTGCACGACACACGATTACGCAACATGCAAGGCGTCACATGTTTTTACCTTTGTCGGGCAGGAAGATCGGGAGTGCGACATGGAAGTCGGTAGGATGGAAACCGGCAGGCAAGCTTAAGCTAACAAGGGATGCACGATACATGAGCAAAAGTTGTGGTAACTTTAGTAACCCGACATGGTTAATCTTGAGCTGCTATATATAGCCGTCCGTGAGTGGGGTTAAAAGGGTAAAAGCAAGGACACGTGTCGCTCATGCACGCGAATCGTCTTCCAAAGCACGGTAAAATCCGTCTAATCATGTTGCATGGTACACATGTTGGGCAGTAAAACATGTTGCCCGATATGCATTGCCCGGTGCACTCCTCACGCGACACGGGTCTACGCGATATACGCGTGATGCGATGATTTTGAGTCACATTTATATACTTGTTTCACTCGTGTTTTATGCGTTTACTAGTCATTTTGGTGGTTAATATTGCATAATTCACTTACTTTAGTCTATGATCCTTCTCAGCATTAATTCTCCCTTATTTAGGTGTTTTGAGCATAAATGAATACAATAATATGTTTTATTTCGGCTTATGTGGTTTTGTGTTGAAATTTTAGGGAAAACGCATATCTGCAGCTGTCGATACCATCGACAGCTGTCGATACCATCGACACAACCACAGGTTTCCAGCCGCAAGGAGCAGTACAGAGTCGATACAATCGACGGAGCAGTCAATGGTAGCGACTTACCATCAGGTTGCTGGGGAGAAGAGAGTCGATACTATCGCCCTAAAGTCGATACTATCGACACGAGGAGCTTCAGCGACGGAAGAGGACAAAAGCGATGCCTAAGATACTCGATACCATTGACCCTCGTCGATGGTATCGAGTTAGCATCAGTCGCGATGAAGAAAAGAAAAGAAGACTTGCCGGTATCGCGCATGGTCGATACCATCGACCTGAGTCGATGGTATCGACACCGTCATATGCAAGTTTGTTTCAGATTGATCTAAATCTGATGGCTGTGATATTTTGGCAACCTAACTCGGTGATTATACCTAATGACAATGGCCAAGAGCAATCGATCACGTCATTAGCCACTGCACACGTCCCGAGAAGGTGTGGAGAGAAGAACGGAGCCCAGAAGCACGCCCCAACCATTCCGGAAGCCGAAGAAGACGTTTTCCACCACCGAAAGGCTGTAGATCGCGCATTCTACGCCGAGGAACGCTTGGATCTCCTCCATTCAAGGGGTTTCATTACTTATTCACGTTTTTCTCCATGTTTCCCCTTTTCTCAACCATGTTTTGCTTTGAGATGAACATGCGGGGCTAATCCCCTTTGTCTTTAGGACCGGGAGTAGCACGGGGAAGCATTGTATGACATTTCTATCATAGTAATTCATCATTTATCTCTTAAATCTGTGGTATAATTTTGTTTTCTCAATTATATTGTTATGCTTGATTACCATAATGATAATCTAATGCCCTTAATTACTTTGAAAGAAGAATTAATGGTTGAAAAGAGATGAAATTCACATTAATTAACAAATCCCTTGAACAAGGCGATGTACGGTTAATGGTGGAAACCCAGAGGTCGATTCTAATGCACCTAGTTTAGGGTATAGGTTACTATGACGGTGGAACCGACCTAGACATAGGTAGTGAATTGTACCACGACAGTGGGCAATTCTGACTACATGCCACTACCCGGATCGAGAGATGAACCTGAATTATTATATGGAAATTCATACAATGAAAATCCACGGTGAAACCACAATCCTAAAGATATCCACTTGAATTGATTAAACTAAACCCTTAATCAATTACTTTGTTTTATTTTTTTTATTTTTATTTTTACAACAACTCTCAAACTCTTTTAATCGGCTTAGCTGATCGCAAACAGTTAGTAGTAGTCTACTGACAGTTCAGTGTCCCTGAGTTCAACTCGGGCCTCACAAAGGCCTATACTACATTGACGCGTGCACTTGCGTTATACGCACAGTAAAATCGTGTCAAGTTTTTGGTGCCGTTGACGGGGACACGACAATTGTCAGCACTACGAGTGCTGCAAGCGGCCACTATAGGCCACATTTTTATTGTATTATTTTATATTCATTTTTGAAATTCATAGTATATCTTTCACATTTTGTAGTCGTCTAGCATGGTACTGAACTCAAATTACCATTTTGCAGGTACCAGTGCATGGTGCAGACGTGTAGCACCGACTACACGCAACAGGCACCAGAGGTTCCACTGCCGGGACCTGATGACGAGGAGGATTACAATCAAGACCAACTGGAAGATATAGATTCCGACTCAGAACAAGAAGCCATGGCAGAAGAGCAAACGATATGGGAGAAGATAAACATGTCTTCCTCATCCGCTTCAAAGGGGCCAATAAAGAAGCAGGCGATCAACATTCCGACTTACAAGATTGATACTGCATTAATCAACTTGGTCAAGCAAATGCATTCCATGGGCTAAAAAATGAAGACCCGGTGACTCATATAAGCCAATTCATGGAGAATTGTGACATGATTAAAATTGACATATTTCTACAATAGACGCTCTACCTGAAGCTGTTCCCGAGTTCTCTGGCGGGAAATGCACGATAACGGTTGCAGAATCTTGACGATGAATATGTGGAATCATGGAACCGCATGGTGGAAGTATTCTTTGAAAGGTTCTTTCCGCCTGAGAAGACAAATGACATGATCAAGAAAATCCATAATTTCACCCAGAAGGCAGGAGAGACTTACTCTGAGACATGGGAATGGTTCCAGATCATGCTAAGGAGGTTCCCGCATCATGGGCTTTACAAGGAGACACAGGTAAAAATCTTCTATTTTGCTCTCTCCGAGCATGATAGAAGTAACCTAGATTCTGCAGGTTCAGGGTTCTTCTTAAACAACACAGACATGAGGTGTTGGGAAATTCTGAAAAACATGGCCAAGAAGCAATCCTGGGGCGATAGAGACGTCGTAGAGAATGTTCGGGTCATAGGAGAGTCAAATGCTATCAAAGAGCTAAATGAGAAGATGGACCTTCTAGCAAAGAAACTTCTTGCGAAAGAGGACGTAGAATCAGATGATGAGGCTAAAGTAAAGTTCATGCGCCAGCAACAGGGGTATAGAAACAACGATTACTCATGGAGGAAGGACAACAAATTTTCTTGGAAAGATCTGAATAACTTCTTGTAAGACCCCGATGCAAAACCCCAGCCGGTGGCAGAGGATAAGAGCACGGAGTTTTTCAACCAAGTGATAAAGCAGTACCAAAAACTAATGAACACTTTTGGCCAGCAGATCAAGCAACAGGTTGAATTCATGAATCAGTTTGGGCAGGCATTGTAGAGCCATGGGGCTTAGATGCGGACGATAGAGACGTCTATGGCGCAAATGGCAGCAGAGGTAGCAAACTTGAAGAAACCAGCACAACAAGGCTTTCTGGGTAATACAAATATTCCAGGAGGAAACCAGCAAGCGAAGGCAATCTTGCTACGGAGAAGCAAGAAGATTTTAAACCCCAGGGCCGATGAACCAAGCACAACCCAGCCAGAAACCATAGGTGAGGCCACTGAGGAGGTTCCTATTCCAGTCACCGAGCCGGTTGATGATATAGCATAGGATGTCACAGCAGAACCCGTTCATGTTGAGGAGGAGACCCAGAAGAGGACACCATATGTGCCGCCACATCAGAGGGCACAAAATGTCCCAGTTCCATATCCCAATAGTGCGAAAGCCAAGAAGGTGGATGCTCAGTTCAAGAAGTTTCTGGACAACTTTAGAAATTTTTTTGTCAACATTCCACTTTTAGAGGCAATAGAACAAATTCCCTCTTACGGCAAGTTTCTAAAAGACATCATTACAAAGAAGAGGAAGATCCCTGACACTGAGGTTTGGATTCTCAAGGAGCAGGTGAGTGCTTTCATCATGGGCACATTGCCACCTAAAAGGCAGGATCGGGGCTGCTTCAATATTTCATGCTATATTGGGAAAGTGAAATTTGGCGAAGCACTATGCGATTTAGGGGCAAGTATAAACCTGATGCCTCTCTCTACATTTAAGAAATTGGGATTAAAAGAATCAAGGCCGAGCAATATGACAATACAGTTGGCGGATAATTCAGTGGTGAAGCCGTATGGTATTTGTGAAAACGTGTTGGTGAAAGTGGATCAGTTTGTTTTCCTAGCAGACTTTGTTGTGATGGAAATGCAGGATGAATAGGGTAATGAGTTACTCCTTGGACGACCCTTCCAAGCCATGGCTGACATGATACAACAGATGGGGAGAGGTCGTTTGACCTTGGGTATTGCTAATGATCGATTTGAGATGGTCATGCCTTCCAGTACAACAAAGTCAAAAGCTAAGGAACAATGCAGGATGATGAAGCACTTTGATCAAAATATCTCTCTCTGTCTAGGGAAGCCATTTTTAGATATGGCTCATGTAATGACTAAGGTGGAGAAGGGGACACTGGCTGTAGACATCATGGAGCAGACCAAGGTTGTGTCGCTTAGCAAGACTGTGGGTTTTCCCAATGATGAAGAGGAGGACATCCCCCCTTTTACTGAAGATGGGGCCATAGCAAGTTCTATTTTCAATGCATATCCAGAATTACCTCTTGAAGCATGCCTAGTTAATATAACACATGATTGGATGAGAAGCAAGTCACTAAAAGAATGAGCCAAGATGCTTCAGGTGCTTCCATGTTTTTATGCTAGGTACTATGAAGACCTTGGTGAACTCCCACCACCGCTTCAATCATCCTTGATCAGCCCGCCAGATCTAGAATTAAAGCCACTTCCACCGCATTTGAAATATGCATTTCTAGCTGAGGGTGAGAAGCTACCAATGATTATTTCAGCATATCTGAGTGCCGAGGAGGAAGATCAATTGCTAATTGTGTTGAAGAACCACTGAGGTGCATTCGGGTGGTCGGTCGCAGACATCAAGGGGATCTCCCCTACATTGTGCCAGCACAAGATCTTGCTCGAGGAGGGAGCCAAACCGGTAATTCAACCACAGCGTCGACTAAATCCTAGCATGATGGAGGTCGTCAAGAAGGAGGTGATCAAGCTCCTTTCTGCATGTATCATCTATGCTATATCTGACTCGACGTGGGTGAGTCCGAAACAGGTAGTCCCTAAAAAGGGGGGAATTATTGTTACACATAATTTGTTAAATGAACCTGTCACAACCCGCTTGGTAACTGGGTGGCGTGTATGTATAGACTACCGTAGATTGAATGCTTCTACGCTTAAGGATCATTTCTCTCTCCCATTCATTGATCAAATTTTAGAGCGATTAGCAGGTTGATCTCATTTTTGTTTTCTCGATGGTTATTCGGGGTACAATCAGATTTCCATTGATCCTAAGGACCAAGAGAAGTCCACCTTCACTTGTCCTTATAGAACTTTTGCATACCGCCGTATGCCATTTGGTTTGTGTAATGCACCGGAAACCTTTCAGCGTTGCATGCTTGCCATTTTCTCCGATATGGTTGAACGTTGTTTGGAGGTTTTTATGGACGATTTCTCCGTCTATGGTGCGTCCTTTGATGAATGTTTATACAATTTGGACAAGGTTCTGCAACGATGTGAGGACACACATTTGGTCCTCAATTGGGAGAAATGCCACATGATGGTAAGCGAAGGGATCGTGCTTGGACACAAGGTGTCTAGTAAAGGGTTGGAGGTAGACCCGGTGAAGATCGAAGTTATTTCCAAATTGCCCCCACCGAATTCGGTTAAAGAAGTACTGAGTTTTCTAGGTCATGCCGGTTTTTATCGCCGCTTTATAAAAGATTTCTCAAAAATCGCCAAACCATTATCTGAGTTGCTGGAGAAGGATGCCGTGTTTGAATTTTATGAAAAATGTTTATATGCTTTTAATGTGCTTAAAGAGAAATTGATTTCTACTCCGGTTGTGCAAACACCGAATTGGACAAAGCCGTTCGAATTGATGTGTGATGCATCAGATTTTGCAGTGGGGGCTGTGTTGGGACAACGTGTGGACAATAAACCCACTGTGATTTTCTATGCGTCCAAAACCTTAAATGAAGCACAACTGAATTACACGACAACCGAAAAAGAACTTCTCGCCGTTGTTTTTGCTTTTGAAAAATTCTGGCAATATCTTGTAGGATCTAAAGTCATGGTATGGACGGACCACGCCGCCATTAAGTACTTGATGGAGAAAAAGGATGTCAAACCTAGACTGATTAGGTGGATCCTACTGTTACAATAATTTGATATTGAAATCAAAGATAAGGCGGGAACAGAAAATGTGGTTGCAGACCACTTGTCTAGGTTGGAAAGGGTAGATGAGAAGGATGTGCACATACCCATTACCGAGACGTTTCCTGATGAACAACTTTTATCTGTGAAATCTAAAGATCCTTGGTTTTCTTTTATTGTTAATTATCTTGCTTGCAAAATTATCCCAGATGATTGGACATACCAGGAGAAAAAGAAAATTTTCCATTCTTTGCGGTATTATTTTTGGGATGACCCTATTCTGTTGAAGCAATGCAGGGATGGTGTGTTGCACAGGTGTGTGCCGGAGGTGGAATACGAAAGTGTCCTTCGTCATTGCCATACTCTACCGACGGGTGGCCACCATGCTAGTTTGAGAACTGCAGCCAAGGTACTTGAGAGCGGTCTCTACTGGCCTATTTTGTTTAGGGACGCATATGACTATGTGCGGCAATGCGATTCCTGCCAACGGGCAGGTAACATTTCAAAAAGATAGGAGATGCCCCTCAATGTATTTCAAGAGGTCGAGGTGTTTGATCTGTGGGGTATTGATTTTATGGGACCCTTTGTGTCCTCTAATTCTAATTCTAACTTGTACATTCTATTAGCTGTTGACTATGTATCGAAGTGGGTAGAGGTGATACCCACTAGGACTAATGATGATGTTGTAGTGTGCAGGTTTGTCAAAGAAAACATTTTTTGCAGGTTTGGTGTACCAAGAATGATTATTAGAGATGGAGGTACCATTTCCGGAATCAGAAGTTCGCAGCATTGTTGAAAAAGTACGGGGTAACGCACAACATTGGTACCCCGTACCACCCACAGACACAGGGGCAAGTGGAAGTCTCCAATCGAGAGATTAAGAAGATCTTGGAGCGCACTGTGGCTTCCACGAGAAAGAACTGGAGTATCTTACTACCGGACGCTTTGTGGGCATACAGGACGGCGTTTAAGACACCTATAGGCACTACGCCTTTTAGGTTGGCTTACGGTCGGGCCTGCCATTTTCCGGTGGAATTGGAGCATAAGGCGCACTGGGCGCTGAGGAAGTTGAATTTGATCTATGATGAAGCAGGAAAGAAACGTTTGTTAGAGCTGAATGAACTTGACGAGTTGAGAATGAATGCCTATGAAAGCTTGAGGATCTACAAGGAGCGAACAAAGCTGATTCACGATCGACATATTCAGATGTGCATCTTCAAGAAGGGAGATCATGTACTCTTGTTCAAATCTAGGTTGAAGATGCATCCTGGGAAATTGAAATCCCGATGGAGTGGACCTTTCACCGTAGAGGAGGTCAGGCCACATGGCGCAATCATGGTGCGTGATGGCGAGACAACATTCTTGGTTAATGGACAGCGATTGAAGTTATATTTCGGTGAATATTACACAAGGAAAGTGAATGAGGTCAAACTCATTGCACTTTCGGATGCATGATGAGCTTGATTTCGTCTATCCTAAGATGTTAAATAAGGGCGCTTGTTGGGAGGCAACCCAACCTTTGGTAGTTTCGTTAGTTTCTTTCACGTTTGTACTTTGGTTTAATTTGATTTTGTTTTTAGTGTAAAAATGATACCTTGATTGTTTGTTTAATGTGCAGGACTGAGGCAGGGTCGATACCATCGACCCTTCTGTCGATGGTATCGAGATGGGCACAGTTAGGTGACCGCGAAAATCTCTCTGCGTCGATACTATTGACTGCCTCGTCATTGGTATCGACACACCATCAGGTTGATCACAAAAATGAGGTCAAGAGTATCGACATCGGCGTCGATACTCGCGAGATCTCTGGAGATATTCAGATGGAAATTGTCTCAGTGAAGTCGATACCATCGACGGGCCTATCGATGGTATCGACCCAGTTACAGGCAGAAAGCGGCGGCCGGGCCTCACGAGGGTGTTTTCCCTAAGCAGAGTCGATACTATCGACTTGCGTCGATGGTATCGACGTGACAATCACCGATCTGCGAGAGGAAATCAACGACGATCGCTGCATCGAGAGAGTCGATCCATGGGATGGATCGATACCATCGACACCTGTCGATGGTATCGACGCGTCATCGATCTGGGCCCCCAAATCAGGCTATCGACAACCGTCAATACTAGCGGAAGACCAGATTGTGCTACAGGTGTCGATACCATCGACTCACGTCGATGGTATCGATGGGCACACAACAGCGCCGACCACGGTTATAAATGGGATGGTTTGTCATCATATGACGTCACACCTTCAGAGATTTCTTCCTCCACTTGTGCCGTGCATCTTGTTGAGCAACCGGAGCCCGGCTACGAGCATCCAAGGAGCGCATTCTTCCCCGAGCCTTCACCGAGCGGAGATTGTCTTCTCCGACCTTCACCGAGCTCCGTCTTCTATCCTTCTTCTTTCTCGACGATGGTGCGTACAGCCGGTGCATCCTCTTCATTGGAGAATCCAATGGCGATCCCTGAGTTTGTTCCTCCACCAACTGCATCTATTCCTCGTCCGAGGATAGTCCATCCTTCCGTGGAAGTCTGGAAGGTCTACAAGGAATTGATGAAGAGAAAGATTGAGCCCACGCGCTATGTTGATCGGAATATGGTCTGCAACCTGGGGTTCAATGACAATCTCACCTATGTCTTGAAGGGGCAGGCGAGACACACGGGCAGGAGGCCCGATGAGATGGAATTCCATGCCGATGGCCAGCCATTCTTTGGTGAATGGCCGACATACAAGGAGCTAGTGGCGGAATTCATGGCGTCGTTGGACATATGCGTTGTGCCAAACGACGTCATCACCACTGATCGGGAGTGGATCAAAGGCCGTGTTTCTTTCCGGATGTACAACAACGGTTACACTCTCACCCTCAGGCAGTTTAATTCCATCTACAACTGGAATCATGGGAGAGACCAGTACCGGCAGACATATAATAGGACGGACTATGATGATATATTCGCCCAGCTTGTGACTGCGCCGCCCGGTAAATCTGTGAGCAACCACAATGCGGCGGTTGCGGATTTTGAGCATTCGTTTGTGTCGGTCCTTCACCGCATGCTCTACACCACCTTGTTCGCATGTGGTGATCTATCTCTCAGCAAGTTTCAAGAGACAAACTTGTTCTTCCTTCACAAATTGTTGAAGCGCGAGGAGTGCAACTGGGGCGCGTTCTTCTTGACGTGCGTGTTGGCTGTAAAGAGGAGTGCGCGGAAGGCTCCAATCCACTTTGGAGGGCTCATCACACCTCTGGCCTCTTATCGCGGGTTAAATTTCTCCCAGCTCACTCCCCTCTCCAACAGGAGCAAGGTCAACCTCCAGCATCTGCACAGCTCCAACCTCATTCTGCTCCGTGATGGCTTGGCATATGCACATTGCCATGTTAATCACGCTTATCAAGAGTGCTCGCTTCCCGACCCCGTCTTCAACATTGTAGGTGCTCAGCATTTCCGATGGCCTTTTATCGCCATTGAGGATTTAGATGAAGATGGCGGCAACGACGACAACGACAATGATGGCGACGAGCATGAAGAGGAAGAGGAGGCTTTCACTCCTCTTCGCGCACAAGTGGCACCTAGGAAGCGTCCCTGCATGCATCCGGGTGCATCTTCTTCTTCACAGCCTCCGCCACCGCAGCCCTCTCATCAAGGCAAGGATGCCTACTCAATGCAAGGGATGTATGCAATGCTGCAGGATATTCATCAGACGTAGCAGCAACATACAACGACATATGCCGGTATTTAGGATACAACGAACCGGCTGTTAGACAACCAGAGGGCCATTTTTTAGAATGAGCGCCTCCTCCTCGACAACCAACAACACATGCATGATAGGTTGCATAGGATGGAGATGCAGCAGTAGCCCTTCTATGATCATTACTGGAGTCAGAATTACTTTGGGGGGTATCCACAACCTCCACTAATGCCCCAGTATGATCCGAGCTTCCAGGGGCAGTACCCATCTTGGGACCTCACGGCCCCGCAGTACCCGCCTCCTCCTGAAGAATGATTGGTATCTCTATTCCACCTTTTAAGGTTGTTTTTGACTATGAGGCCATAGTGGAATTCAAGCTTAGGGGGGAGTTGGAACAACTCTATCCTTTAGTTTTCTTAGTTTTTAGTTTTTATTGTTTTGTCTTTTGTCATTTGCCTTTATTAGTTTTTTGTTTGTTAGTAGGATCCACACTCTATCTAGTGTAATTTGGATGTCATAAGTCATGTGTCATCTCGTTTCTTGTACATGGGAATTAAGGGAAAAATTTGAAAATTTTAGTGCTTTGCAAGCTTGTGTTGTTTAACTTTGAGCACATAACTTAAGGAAATAATTGGGTTTGTCAACTCTAAAATAGAAAATCACAACTGTACATTCTTATGGTTCATGAAAAGTGGACGGAATTGGTTGTTTGAGCCTAAACTGATCAAATGATAATGAGATTTTAATTTGAAATAAGAGAGAGAAACCTCTTAATTACTACACAGGTCAGTAAGGAGGGACACATAATAATTTTCAAAGGTTCAGTCAATTAGTCATGTGATCTATCCACCCCACTGTTTTCATAATCCACCTTAAGAATTGGAAGTACATTACGGTTTTAATCTCTTTCATTGCATTCCATGTAGATAGGTCTTGCATTGCAACTATTTTCGCATAATTTAAATGAAAAAAAGATAGAATAGTTATACATGCACATTATCCTTAGGTGCGTGTCATTCAGTTGTATATTCATCATTTTGTAGATGCATTCACATTTTTGTGCATATAGTACATCATGCATCTTATTTCTTCTGAAACATTAAGGGTGATGAACGTGTTCCATACCTTCTGAATGCTTCAAATGTATGAGTTATGCAGCAATAAGTGAGCCCAACAAACAATTCGTTGTCAGATGTGAAAATAAGGGCTTGAAGAAAAAAAAGAATAAGAAAAAAAAGTTTTGAAAAAAGAGAGAATTGAGAAGTAAGTAGTAATGAGAGGGAGAAAGGAACATGTTCTCACTACATACTAAGGAGAATGGGTACATGATGTAGTTCTCTTAGATATTCCATCTCACCTTGAGATGGAATGAAAGTGCATGCATCATTCCACCCAAATGTAGGCATTAGGGCATGTACACTTGCATATGCAACATTTAGGTCATTTTTGCTTTGTGCATATTGAAATCGTATAATGCTTCCATTTCTTCCATGAGCCACCCATTTCATCCACCCGTTGCTCGAATTGGTAGGCCACCGTGATTTTCTCCTCACTCATTAATACCAGGAGAACTGCTTCCATGTAGATGGTAGTTAGGGTGAGCAACGTAGAATAGAAGATCACAAGATGCATCGAGTCTGGACCGGAGAATTTTATTATGTTAACTGCCTTATGTGATAGTGTTCTTTATTTTTGAGGTAGATATCTTTTATGGATGATTACTGTCGCCTTTAGGGTAATTATCATTCTGTGGTTAGTGAGGGTCGGTATGTGAATGTCCGACGGGGATCATGTGGTGATGTTTGTTGTGATGATTTGTTCTTTAGTTGACTCTCGCAATTTTATTCTAAAGTTTTGTTGCTCGAGGACAAGCAATGTTCAAGCTTAGGGGAGTTTGATGCGATGATTTTGAGTCACATTTATAGACTTGTTTCACTCACGTTTTATGCGTTTATTAGTCATTTTGGTGGTTAATATTGCATAATTCACTTACTTTAGTCTATGATCCTTCTCAGCATTAATTCTCCCTTATTTAGGTGTTTTGAGCATAAATGACTACAATAATACGTTTTATTTCGGCTTATGTGGTTTTGTGTTGAAATTTCAGGGAAAACGCATATCTGCAACTGTCGATACCATCGACACAACCACAGGTTGCCAGCCGCAAGGAGCAGCACAGAGTCGATACCATCGACAGAGAAGTCGATGGTAGCGACTTACCATCAGGTTGCTGGCGAGAAGAGAGTCGATACTATCGACCCTAAAGTCGATACTATCGACACGAGGAGCTTCAGCGACGGAAGAGGACAAAAGTGACGCCTAAGATAGTCGATACCATCAACCCTCATCGATGGTATCGAGTTAGCATCCGTCGCGACAAAGAAAAGAAAAGAAGACTTGCCGGTATCGCGCAGGGTCGATACCATCGACCCGAGTCGATGGTATCAACATCGTCAGATGCAAGTTTGTTTCAGATTGATCTAAATCCGACGGATGTGATATTTTGGCAACCTAACTCGGTGATTATACCTAATGACGGAGGCCAAGAGCAATCGATCACGTCATTAGCTATTGCACACGTCCCGAGAAGGTGTGGAGAGAAGAACGGAGCCCAGAAGCACGCCCCAGCCATTCCGGAAGTCGAAGAAGACGTTTTCCACCGCCGAAAGGCTATAGATCGTGCATTCTACGTCGAGGAACACTTGGATCTCCTCTGTTCAAGGGGTTTCATTACTTATTCACGTTTTTCTCCATGTTTCCCCTTTTCTCAACCATGTTTTGCTTTGAGATGAACATGCAGGGCTAATCCCCTTTGTCTTTAGGACCGGGAGTAGCTCGGGGAAGCGTTGTATGACATTTCTATCATAGTAATTCATCATTTATCTCTTAAATCTGTGGTATAATTTCATTTTATCAATTATATTGTTATTCTTGATCACCATAATGATAATCTAATGCCCTTAATTACTTTGAAAGAATAATTAACGGTTGAAAAGAGATGAAATTCACATGAATTAACAAATCCCTTGAACAAGGTGATGTACGGTTAATGGTGGAAACCCAGAGGTCGATTCTAATGCACCTAGTTTAGGGTATAGGTTACTACGATGGTGGAACCGACCTAGACATAGGTAGTGAATTGTACCACAAAAGTGGGAAATTCTGACTACAGGCCACTACCCGGATCGAGAGATGAACCTGAATTATTATATGGAAATTCATACAATGAAAACCCGCGGTGAAACTGCAATCCTAAAGATATCCACTTGAATTGATTAAACTAAACCCTTAATCGATTGCTTTGTTTTATTTTATTTTCTTTTATTTTTACAACAACTCTCATACTCTTTTTATCGGCTTAGCTGATCGCAAATAGTTAGTAGTAGTCTACCGATAGTTCAGTGTCCCTGAGTTCGACTCGAGCCTCACAAAGGCCTATACTACATTGTTATACGCACGGTAAAATCGTGTCAACGCGTCGCGCAGTACGGGTTGCAATCCGACCAACACACACTGGGCAACACACTTGCCCAAAATGACGTTGGGAAGCCGGCACATCTTTGAGCGCATGATATTTGTATGGTCGATATGGTTTGGGTGGCACGGCATCTCGGTGCGCTCTCTAAGGGTGACACGACTGGGTGAATTACTTGCCCAGAAGGCCCCTACAAAAACTAGGTAGGCTTGAAATAAGGAGTCGCGCGATACACAATTATGTAGTTTGGGTGACACATTATCAAAAGACCCCCGCATGCTAAGCAAAAGAGAGGTTAGATATCATACATGCCCGATATACTATCAAAGAGCTTAAAGAGAACTTAACAAGGGTGAAAAACTAAAAATCAGAAGGTGCTTGATGTGTAAAACATCACTGGCCTAATAGTAAACCTCAACCTCAGATAGTATTACACACCAAGGCGATAAAGCTAAGTCAGTGGCCCAAGAAACGAGAGAGTTTGTGCACATGTAGAGGGCATAGACTCGGGCCTTATTACAATGAGTGTGTTCATAATGTTCTTTGCAGGAAAACAAAATAACATCCTATTCTAGGAAAGTAAAACTTGGGTTGCCTCCCAAGGAGCGTTGTGGTTTCTGTCGTTAGCTCGACATCTTTGAATTTCACTATGCTTCTTTAGTAGGTTTAGCTTTAGCATCATCCATAGGTAACTCAAACCTCCTTATGAAAGCTTCATCTTTGTAGAACCTCTTTACTTTGTGTTCGTTGACTGGGAAGACCTTTGCTGGATCATCTTTTTCATATATCTCCATCATTCCTGACGGATATATCTTTGCTACTACGAACGGTCTAGACCAACTACTCTACAGTTTCCCTAGAAAGAGTCGAATAGAAGATTTAATTAACAAAACTTTGTCACCTTCCTTGATGTCTTTCTTCCGCAGGTGGGAATCATGCTAGACTTTGGTCCTCGACTTATAGATTCTTGCATTCTCATATGCATGAAGCCTAAGTTCTTCAAGTTCTTAGAGATGGAGGAACCTCTTCTTTCCAGCTAGTGACGGCCCCATGTTTAGACGTTTAATGGCCCAAAATGTCTTGTGCTCCAACTCAAATAGGAGATGACATGCTTTCCCGTATATCAGATGATAAGGTGTGGTACCGAGCAACGTCTTGTACGCTATTCTATATGCCCAGAGAGTATCATCTAGCTTGGCTGACCAGTCTTTGTGAGACTTCCCGACTGTTTTCTCTAGGATCTGCTTGATCTACTGGTTAGAAACTTCAACTTGACTAGATGTCTGTGGATGGTATGGGGTGGCGACTTTGTGTCAAACACCATATCTATGCAGAATGACTCAAATTGCTTCTCAACATAGTGAGATCCACCATCACTGATAACTATTCTTGGTACTCCAAACCTGGGGAAGATTATCTTTGTAAAAAGCTTTACAACTGCCTTAGCATCACAGGTGGTGGTGGGTATGGCTTCTACCCACTTGGAGATGTAATCCACCACAACAAGAATGTACTTGAAACTGTAGGATGAAGGGAAAGGTCACATGTTGTCTATCCCCCGTACATAAAAAATTTCCACCTCTATCCATTTTGACATGGCACTACTACAGAAACGGCCTTTGGCGTCGGTCGTTTAACCCCATTTGGCGTCGGTTTCCAACCGACGCCTATGTGGGCGCCGCTAAAGGTCGAACACTTCGGCGTCGGTTTTTTAACCGACGCCTATTTAGCCTATAGGCGTCGGTCGTTTAGTAGATATCCGACGCCAAACAGGGTCCGCGCCACAGAAAATGGCGTCAGTTAGGGCACTTTCTGCGTCGGTTATTCATCTCAAAACCGACGCAGAAAGTGCCCTAGCTGACGCCATTTTCTGTGGCGCGGACCCTGTTTGGCGTCGGCTATCTACTAAACGACCGACGCCTACAGTTTAAATAGGCGTCGGTTTGATATGAATATCCGACGCCAATTCCAGGACTGCTTTGGCCACATAAGGCGTCGGTTATATTAAAAAACCGACGCTGTAGGTCTTTGCTGACGGTTTTCGATAAATAACCGACGCCTATTTATATTTTTTTTTTTTTCATATCAGTTTGCAGGCCTGCTGTGGCTGGTCAGCAGGATGAGAACCTGCAGTTCAGTTTTCTGAACTGCAGGTTTACGACATCCATTGATATCAGCCTACAAACAGGCCGCAAACCTGCAAAAGTCACAAGCAAAATTCTACACAAGTACATTCATTCAGACATCAATTCAATTCTCACATTCACACATATAGAAACATTCAAATACATGCATTAACATTCACAAACATTCATTTACAAACATTCATTTACAAAGTATCATTCATTATCACTATCAGCATCCCAATTATATCTTACAGTTGCCACTGTTTGTACAGCTATTGCCCATTCTTCTCTTACTTCATTTAATGCTTCCATCGTATATGGAGCATTTATTTTTTTTAAACGTTTACCTGTAGTGTGGTCAGTTTTAAACACCTGCAAAGAGAATGATGTATATATATAAGTAATAATATAAAAATAATATAAGATTGATATATTGCATACTAACTAATGAGACTATATATAATACCTCATGTATGGTATCGATGTCCAATGCGGCATATTTGATAATCATATGCATAAATCGCATCACATAGTATGCGCATGCCCAGCCATTGTCTTGTGTAGCACACTATAAATTGAAACATACAAAATAATACAACTAAGCACAATTCACATCAATAATATATATATTCGAGTCGGGAACTTACTTTTACGTTCTGCCAATTTATTGGCTGGTTCTTTTTCGTTGGGACCGTTCCTCCAGCCTTTTTGAATGCATCTAAACCCCTACATGTTAATATAACACAATAAATTGCATAAGTAAATAGTAATGTAATAAAAGATGTTAACGGATATAAAAATGAAATATTTCTCACCAGAATAGTGGCATTCTCATTACGTGTCCAATTTTAGTGTTCAATGTACTCCCCGCAGGATCTAGATAATAAACAGTGAATGTCTCGGGGGCAATAACTAGTAACTCCCAATGTCTACCGCTACAAGTAGAAGTTAACAATTAATAACTCAAAATGCAAAATAAAAATGGAATTTTCTAAAGTCCAAATTATAAATAAAGTAAACATACTTGACATTGAATGGAGCTATTATTATCTTCTTCTTTTGCTGACCAAAAATTGTAAAAGCATCTATACAGTATTGTTGAACATTATCAGGGTCTTTAGCTACCAAACTAATCAATGATGGAATCAAAAATCCCACATGATCAAATGCAAATTGTTTGCAATGATCTTCGACTAGGTAGCTGCAAAACATATAGGCGTATGCATTAATATATAAGAAACCAGATCACCGGAGCTTACACAAGGTATATGGATGTATAAACAAGATCTCACCTTATCCATGTCTCTATCATTGATGTATTCAGCCAATCATACTTAAACAGCTCAATAATATCTTCTATCAATAAAGAGCTATCGTATGATTGACCTGCATAATCTGCATCTAAAGAAATAATTATAGGGCAATGTACATTATGTGCCCGTAGCCAACATGCCATTCCCCTACAAGCAGGACCTAACGGGTATGTTAGGTCAGTTGGAACCCAATCGGGTAATGTGGGAACTGGAAGTGGAGGCCTAGGTGCTCCTGGTGTCTTCTTTTTAACCTGTACATATAATTTCAGATCAGTTGACATCATATATACACATTAACAGTCTAAATCAATGTAAATTTATCTTACAATTTCAGTCGTGTAGATGACATCTGCTTTGGGCCACAATATGACCCCGCCTTCTGCCTCACCAAGTGTATCAATATCCGGGTGGGCATATGGCAATGTAGCTTCTCTCCAATCGGGTAACACACGTATCGGGCTCACACGAACGTAGCCCTGTGGCATTGGAGTCCCGTGAAACATTGCCCCAGGAAGGGACGGGTAAGCCTGCGCCTCTGCGACAACGTAGTTTTGCATTCTTAAGCGGCATGGCTTCAATGCCTACAAATTTACGTAAAGAATATTATACATATATACATATCATCTTGAAAACATAACAACTTGAAAAGACTAACTACAATGTCATAAACAATACTTACAGCAGACGTGCTAGGCGATGGGTCTCCAGGATTACTCGCAGTGTGTGCATCAGGAGAAGAGTGGGTCGCCATAGGCGTATTGGAAGCCTGAGATGCCTGCCACCGCATCAATTCTTCCTTGACCTTCTCAGCAACTACATCGTTGACCTTCTTAGCAACTAAATCCTCAACTCTCTTATTCTCCTATACATGGATAAAAGAAACATTAGATTCTTATTAATGAATTTCCTTTTGCAGTAACATTCTAAAAAAAGAATAGGTTACCTCTTCTTGAGAAAGTCCCGCTCTGGGTTTGCGCTGGGATGGCCCAAAGAATGCTTTGATGCCAACACCAGCGCCGGCACCTCTAACACGTCCAGGATGCTCTGGGTTACCCAGAGCAACTGTCAATTCATCCCTTGTGCCCTGAGGGATGAACGTGCCTTGTTTCCTCTGCTCGTGCAGCTCCCGCTAATCACCATAAACAGAAATTGGTAAGTTAACACCACAAATAATCAATATTCAAACGATTTCTGTAAGAGTTGTATTTTACCATTTTTTCAGCCGCCTCAGCAGTTACAGGCTTCTTTATTTCACCCTTCTTGTTTTGCCTGCCAGCTATCCAGATATCATGGCGAGGAATGGGTGTGGTAGACTCCTGAGTAGGAGCAGACTCCTGAGTAGCCGCAGACTCCGCCTGTAGTCTTTGGCGAACGCTTGCATAGCCTTTTGGACCCATAGTGTGGTCATGCACATTCAGTGCACGCCTTGCTTTTTGTGCGTCACTGAGGGCCTAGTTAGTATGCACATTAATGATTTGGTTAGTAGCACTAAATGCTAATCTTGAATAGGTGAATACAATGTATATTAATTAAATTAGGAGTGACGCCTAATACCTTGAATTCTTCAGATTTTCTTGAAGCAACAAAATTGTCCCAATCTTCTTTGTCCAAGAAGTTCCATTGTTCAAGGGCTGACTTCTTCTTCTTATCACCCTCTTTTATGTATTCTCTATTCAGATTTGTCCTATAATTCCTAAGCATCTTTCCAGCGCGTTGCATCACATTTTTACGATGCAACTTCTCATCCAATGCAAACAGATTCTGTAAAATAGAAATGTTATTAACTAGTATCCAAAATAGAATTGCAAATAATAGAATTTGTAATCTACAAAATAGAATTGCAAATAATAATAACTCACGCATAAATCCTTCCATATCGAGTCTTTTTTCGCTTGAGGAACTTTATGCCAATTGTCATACTTAACACCACAATGGCTCCGAGTGGTACACCCAAGATAGTTCACAAAATTATTGCGGTTCACTCCAATTGGATTTCCTCCATTATCAAACTCCACCGCCAATTTAGATCCACTACCACTTAGCGCTAATAACTTCTTCAACAGAGTGATGCCCCTTTTCTTGTTAAGTGTCTGGTGTTGCGCATCAAGTTGCTCCAGTGCTTCAGTGGGTACAGGTGCATCAACCTAAAATTTGACAAAAATAAAACACACTAATTTAGCCCAATATAGAAATATAGGATATATGACATAACTAGAAGATAATGAATTTTATAGAAATACAGGATATGTTTTTAGAACTTACATTAGTATCCTCGCCATGCTCATCATGGACTTCATGCTCATCATGGACATCATGCTCATCATGGTCAGCCATCTGAAAATGTCATTAAAAAGGCAAACATTTAGCATTTGTATTAACTAGAAAAAGGCAAACATTTAGCATTTGTATTAACTAGAAAAAGGCAAACATTTAGCATTTGTATTAACTAGAAAAAGGCAAACATTTAGCATTTGTATAAACATACATGTCTCTAAAATTGTGATCTTTTATCAATTAACAATCCTTCATTGTGATCTCCGCGCACATATAAGTCATCATTAGCTTCAATATTTTGTGAAGTTGGCAACCCAACTGAGAATGGACTGGAGTCATCATACTTATCATAGTACTCTTCTTCATCTATAGGATCTTCAATGAACTGTCTTTTACCATGAAGAACAACCGACCATTTATCATTTGCAGGATCATCGATATAGAATATTTGTTTCGCCTGTGATGCCAATATGAATGGTTCACCCTTCTCGCCGATCTTTTCAAAGTTCACCAAAGTGAAACCCAATTCATCCACTATAACTCCTTTGGTGTTATCAACCCAATTACATTTAAATAGCGGAATTTTGAAATCTATGTAGTCAAACTCCCAAATGTCCTCAATGACACCGTAATATGACATTTTAGCTTCACGTGGACTCTTATCCTTTGCACTTGCAAAGTACATAGTCGACGCTTGAAGAGTGACCCCACTATTTTGGACGACACTCTTATCATCTTGGCGCTTTGTGTAATATGTGAATCCATTAATGTCAAACCCTTCATAAGACATAACATTCGGTTTTGGTTTAAAGGCGAGGCATTTGATAGTTTCTGTAATATCATTTGGTGTTTGAGATAGTTGATGTAAGACTTTATCTTCAAACCACTTAGTAAAAGTCTTATTATGCTCTCTAGCAAGCCACATTGAACTTGCTCGAGGATGTTGTCTCTTTATGAAATTGGTATGTTCCTCGATATAAACACTCACTTCTTCCATATCGGTGTGCTCTACCCTACAACTATCCAGCATCGCATCAACGATGTCTGCTGGAACTGGTTCGTTCACATTTACGTCATCAGAGGCAATTTCTTCTTCCACCCAAGCACTGCTATCGACATCTACTGGTTTCGATTTTGAAATTTCTCCATGCCAGTGCCATTCTGTATAGCCTTGTACAATCCCGTTGCACATGACATGACTTTTGATTTCCTCACCAGTGTTGACTTTCAAGTTGTTACCGCAATGCCTACATGGACAGTAGAACCTATCTGTAGGTTTTTTCCTATGTTCCTCGGCAAATCTAATAAACTGATCAAGACCAGATATAAACTCTGGGGTACAACGATTACGAATCGACATCCATGATCTATCCATTCTATGATCAGAGAAAACAAGTATATATTAGGAAACAAGTATATATTAGGAAAAGATTAGGCAACATTTCCCCGCTGTTCTCTAAGTACATATATACTTAGAGAAGAAACGGGGAAATGCCAACAAACACATGTGATGTCATTCTTATATATAATAAATGTGTACCACCTATCCCATCCTTGAACACCTAATCTCACTAGTAAGTGTATAATGGGTATTGGGTTTTCAAGAAAATTTCGGCAGCATTTCCCCGCTGTTCTCTAAGTACATATGTACTTAGAGAACAAACGGGGAAATGCTACCAAAATTTTCTCGAAAACCCAAAACACATTATACACTTACATCCTAAGTGAGATTAGGTGTTCAAGAACAGTCCCAAACCGGGGACTATCCAAGATTTACTCCTAATGAGTCAATCTTGGACGGGTTTCTAGGCCAACAAACACATTTGATGTCATTCTTATATATAATAAATGTGTACCACCTATCCCATCCTTGAACACCTAATCTCACTAGTAAGTGTATAATGGGTATTGGGTTTTCAAGAAAATTTCGGCAGCATTTCCCCGCTGTTCTCTAAGTACATATGTACTTAGAGAACAAACGGGGAAATGCTACCAAAATTTTCTCGAAAACCCAAAACACATTATACACTTACATCCTAAGTGAGATTAGGTGTTCAAGAACAGTCCCAAACCGGGGACTATCCAAGATTTACTCCTAATGAGTCAATCTTGGACGGGTTTCTAGGCCAACAAACACATTTGATGTCATTCTTATATATAATAAATGTGTATCACCTATCCCATCCTTGAACACCTAATCTCACTAGTAAGTGTATAATGTGCATTGGGTTTTCAAGAAAATTTCGGCAGCATTTCCCCGCTGTTCTCTAAGTACATATGTACTTAGAGAACAAACGGGGAAATGCTACCAAAATTTTCTCGAAAACCCAATACACATTATACACTTACATCCTAAGTGAGATTAGGTGTTCAAGAACAGTCCCAAACCGGGGACTATCCAAGATTTACTCCTAATGAGTCAATCTTGGACGGGTTTCTAGGCCAACAAATACAATAATAGATATCTACAATGAAGCCATACTCCATACAAACAATATATAATTTAGTGATTGTTCATTCTAATTTATACCAATGTACAAGTAATATAAAGAACAATGTGGATTATATGGGACATAAATTCATTGTTCATTGTCCAACATTAGGTTCAACACTTGAAACATACATTCATTTACAACATAAAAAATTTGTATCATTAGGGTCCATCAATACCTACTATTAATCAGTAATTAACTAAGTATTCATCAATACCTACTATTAATCAACACTAATCAACACATTCATTTCAACACTAATCAATACATTCATTTCAACACTAATCAACAAATCAGTAATTAACTAAGTATTCATCAATACCTACTATTAATCAGTATCTCTAATCATTAAAATCGGCAAGCAGATGAGTAATTGTAAATAACAAACTACGAATTGTTGAATTAAAGTAATCACTAAAGTAATACTAACCAGTAGGCGAGCTCCCAGCAGTGGTGGCAGTGACCGGCAAGCTCCAGGCGGCAGGGCAGCAGTGGTGGCAGTGACCGGCAAGCTCCAGGCGAGCTCCCAGCAGTGGCCGGTGAGCAGCAATGGCCGGTGAGCAGCAGGGAGCGGCAGGAGGCGGCGGGCAGGAAGGCGGCGGAGAAGGAACAGGAAGCGGCGGCGGCAGAAGGAGAAGGAGCAGGAAGCAGGCGGAGAAGGAGCAGGAAGCAGGCAGGCGGAGAAGGACCAGGAGAGGAAGCGGCGGCGGCGCACAGCGGAGGGTCGGGCAGCGTCGTCGTCGGTGAGCAGCGGCGTCGTCGGTGAGCAGCGGCGTCGTCGGTGAGCAGCGGCGTCGTCGGCGTCGTCGGTGAGCAGGGGCAGGAAGTCGGCGGAGAAGACAATGAAACAGGAAAGGGGACCTAAAGTCGATCGATCGTGCGGCTAATAAGTGCCCAAAGGGCGTCGGTTATCTAAAACGCCGACGCCTAAGGTCTTCAGCGTCGGTTCCTAATAACAAACCGACGTCCAATTAGAAAAAATTTGCCCTAAATAAATTGGCGGGAACCACTATCGGCGTCGGTTATCTAAGGATAACCGACACCTAAGCTATAAATTTTCGCGCAAATTTTCATCTTAAATAGGCGTCGGGTTTGAGGTAAATAACCGATGCCGTATGTGACATATTTTTTTGCTCGAAAATTGGTTTTGGCGGGCAGTTTTAGGCGTCGGTTTTTTACCAAAAAAACCGACGCTTAATACAAGCGGTACCCGTGTCTTGGATACAGACGTCGGATGACCTAGATGACCGACGTTGAATGTTATAGGCGTCGGTTTTCCTAAATAACCGACGCCCATAAAAGCGACACTGAATGTTGTTTCTGTAGTAGTGTGGGCATCTCATTCCTACGGGAGATATTCCCGGTCCTTTGACACTCATTGTAGGCTTTGACAAAGGCGTGAGCATCTCTGAAAAGAGTGGGCCAATAAAAGCTAGACTGGAGAACCTTGGTCACAGTTCTTTCAGCACCCAGGTGTCCTCCATAAGGAGAGGAATGACACTCAAACAAGATCGTTGGGGCTTCGTCTTCGGGTATACATCTCCTTTATAATCCATCAACACAAATCCTGAACAACAGAGGATCATCCCAGTAATAGTTCTTCAGATCAGAGAAGAATTTCTTCTTTTGATTGTAGGACATTTATGGGTGTAGTTGTTTGTAGGCTAGATAGTTATAAAAATCTGCATACCATGGCCCTTTAGGATTGGCCATCTGGGCAATGTATATTGCCTCATCAACATAGCTTTCATTGATCGGCAGTGGGTGGTCATCCACCACCCTAATCCTCGATAGATCGTCGGAAACCACATTCTTAGGACCTTTCTTGTCTATTATCTTGTGATAAAATTCCTATAGCAGAAATGCCCAACATAAAAGCCTAGGCTTAGCGTCTTTCTTTTTCATCATATACTTGATAGAACTGTGGTCGGTATGAACAACCAATTTAGAACCCATGATGTAAGATCGAAACTTATCAAATGCATAGACATTTTCTAGCATTTCTTTCTTGGTGGTGGTGTAATTCATCTGTTCTTTGTCTAGCGTCTTACTGGCATAGAAGATCACACGTTGCTTTTTATCTTACTTTTGCCCAAGGACTGCGCTTATGGAAAAATCACTAGCGTCACACATATGTTCAAAGGGAAGATTCTAGTCGGGGGATTGGAGAATGGGAGCGGATACCAAAGTATCCTTCAAAGTGGAGAACGTTGTTAGGAACTCATCTGTGAAATCAAATTTCACATCCTTCATCAGTAGATTTGACAGAGGCTTCGCAATCTTCAAGAAGTCCTTGATAAACCTTCAGTAGTAACCGGCATGACCCAAGAAACTTTTGACTTCTATAACAGACGTTGGTGGAGGAAGCTTGGCTATTGCCTCCACCTTAGATTGGTCAACTTCAATGCCTTTATTGGACACCTTGTGTCCCAGAACTATCCCTTCCTGTACCATAAAATGGCACTTCTCCCAATTAAGGGTGAGACACTATTCTTCACATCTCCTCATCACCAAAGATAGGTTATTCAGGCAATCATCAAAAGAGCTATCGTAAACATTGAAGTCATCCATAAAGACTTCCATATTATCTTATAGGAAGTCTGCAAAAATGGCATTCATGCACCGATGAAAAGTTGTGGGTGCATTGCAGAGCCCAAAGGGCGTTCTTCTAAAAGCAAACGTTCCATAGATGCATGTGAAGGTAGTCTTCTTCTGGTCATCTGGGTGAATGGGGATCTGGTAGAACCCCAAATAACCATCCAACCAGCAAAAGTAAGAGCGGTGGGCCAGGCGCTCAAGCATCTGGTCGATAAACGAGGGGGGGGATGGTCCTTACGAGTGGCGGTGTTGAGCTTTTGATAATCTATACACATCCACCAACTGGTGACAGTCTTAGTTGCAACTTCAATTCCATTATCTCTATTGATTAATGTTATGCCTCCCTTCTGTGGGACCACCTGAATGGGACTCACCCAAGTGTTGTCGCTAATGGCGTAAATGATTCTCGCATTGCAGAGTTTCACAACCTCCTTGCTGACCACCTCTCTCAACTTCTCGTTCAACTTTCGTTGCGGCTGGGCGTAAGGCTTAGAATTTTCTTCCAAGTGGATCCTATGCATACACACAGAAGGGTTGATCCCTCTTAGGTCTCCAATCGAGTAACCTAGTGCTTTTATCCGTAGCTTTAGTTCCTCAAGAAGCTGTTCTTTCTGACTGTCAGTCAGTTATGAGTTGATGATGACCGAATTCATCCTTTCTTCATCCAGAAAACGGTATTCCAAACCTCTTAGAAGAACTTTCAACTTGGGTGGGGTCTTCTCTTCTTGTTCTTTGGTAGGATCACTTTGTAGGGCAGCATACATCACTGTCTCCACTGGGTGTTCTTCTTTAGATAGATCTTCGGCTTCCAGAAATGTCAATAGTTCCTTCACTTTTGGGTCCTTGACCACCTGTGCTTCGCCAACCAAGGCGCACATCAGTGGGTCTACCATAGTTTTTTCTTCCCTTACCTCATTGCAAAGTTTCTGATAGCTTTCGATGAAATAAGATGACTCAAAGAACTAGGGGGCTTTCATACAATCGTAGATGTTGAAGTTGATGTGCTCTCTTCCAACTTTGATTGTTATCATACCGGCCTCCACGTCAATGAGTGCTCTTCCAGTTGCAAGGAAGGGTCGCCCGAAGATAATGGGGGAAGCTAGGATCTTCCATGGTGTCGATAAAAATGATATCACATGGTATAAAGAACCGCCCAACTCTAATGGGAACATCTTCGACCACTCCAATTGGTCTTGATCCGCAAGCTAAATTCTCATATTGGTGCTCAACATATCAGTGAGTCCTAACCTCTTTGGAAGGGACAAGGGCATTAGGCTGATACTTGCTCCCAAGTATGCCAGACCTTTGTGGGTTATGTTGTCCCCAACCTGGAAGGAGATGACAAAAGCCCTAGGATCTTTCTTCTTAGAAGGCATACTTGCCTTGACAAAAGAATTGGACATTTGAGCTAGTTTCATAGTTTTAACGTCTTCACCTCTTTTCTTTCTTGAGATCAGGTCTTTCAGGAACTTTGCGTATGTGGGCATCTGTTTTCTTGAGAAACATGATGAAAAGTGGCTGGTGCATTGCACAGGCCAAAGGGCATTCGTCTAAAAGCGTATGTACCAAAAGGGCATATGAAGGTGGTCTTCTCTTGGTCTTCAGGATGAATGGGGATCTGATAAAAACCTGAGTAGCCATCTAAATAGCAAAAGTATTGTTGATGAGCTAAACGTTCAAGAACATGATCAAGGAAGGGAAGAGGGAAGTGGTCTTTCCTAGTTTCTTTGTTGAGTTTCCTGTAGTCAATGCACATCCTCCACCCTGTGACTGTACGGGTGGGGATAAGCTCATTCTTCTCATTCCTAATGACTGTGGTCCCACCCTTTTTGGGGACGACCTGGACCGAGCTGACCCAAGGAGAGTCAGAGATGGGGTAGATGATTCCTGCAGTCAAAAGTTTAATCACTTCAAGACGGACGACTTCCTTCATGTTTGGGTTGAGTTTCCTTTGTGGGTCTCGGGAAGGTTTACTGTTTTCAATCATTGGGATTTTGTGAATGCAAATGGATTGATCTATCCTAACCAAGTCCATCATTTTGTACCCTAAGGCTGTTCTCCTTTTCCTAAGTTCTCCCATAAGCATGGTTTCATGTTCAATGGTAAGATCAGAATTTATAATAACAGGGCATAATTGTTGTTCATCCAAAAACACATATTTCAGACCTATGGGAAGAGCCTTCATTTCTGGGGCCTTAGGTGGTTCAGGTTGTTCTTCTATGGTGGAGATCATCTTAAGGTCTTCAATCTCATCACTTGGGATTTCCTCAAAGTTGTCCAAGTGAATCTTAAGTTGATTTGATGGTTCATTGTCAAAATCACATTTGGCGGGGATGGTGAGAGCAGTGCATAGGGGGTCATCAACTAATTCCCATTCTTGCCTTAATTGGTTTAATTCATCAATGCAATCAAGGAGGTAGACTTCTTCCTCAAGGCTGGGTCCCTTCATACTTTCAAACACCCTAAACTCTAGGTTTTTCTTCCCTAGTCTTAACACAATGGTACCAGCCTCAACATCAATTAAGGCACGAGCAGTGGCTAAGAAGGGCCGTCTGAAAATGAGGGGATAGTGTAAATCTTCCTTGATATCCATGATCACAAAATCAAAAGGGACATAAGCATCATTTCCAACTTTAACCGGAATGTATTCTATGATCCCCATGGGCTTGGTTGTGGATGAGTCTGCCAGTTGGATAGTCATGGTTGTGGGTAACAAATCATTGAATCCCAACCTTTTGCAAAGACTATATGGCATGATGGATATACTAGCTCCTAAATCTGCTAGGCCTTTCCTACAAGCATTGTCACCTAAGTAACATCCTATTCTAAAAGAACCTGGATCCTTCTGTTTTTTAGGCATCTTACTTAGGATAATGTCAGAGGTAGTTCTAGAAAGTTTAACAGTCTCGTATTCTTTTGTAACATACTTCCTAGTCAAGAGGGATTTCATATACTTGGACCAGGCGGGCATGTCGGCCAAGGCATCAAGGAAGGGAATGTCGACATGTATTTTTTTCATAGCTTCCCTAAACTTCATAAAGCGGGCATCAAGTCTTGTTTGTTTGAGGCGGTCTTGATAGGGAGGTCGGGGTTTGTAAACTGGTTCTTCATCTTCCACTTGAGGGGTGTCAGGGATGGATGGTTTAGGTTTGACTTCGGGTTTGACAACTACTATGTCCTCATCCTCCAATTCTAGAGGTGGGTCTGAAGATTTTTCTGAAAGGGAAGGGGTGTGCACTTTTCCCGAACGAGTAGAGACTACCTTGAGTTGTTCAGGATGTTTGGGGTTGTTTTCAGGTTGTCCTGCAAAAGTCCCGGCAGGAGGTTTTTGTTGGGCAAACAAACGGGCTAACTGTGCGTCAGTTTCCTTTTGATGGGCTTGAATGGCTATGAGGGTTTGTTCTATGCTTGCCCAGTTGGTATGACTAGGGGGAGGAGGAGGGACGGCGTTTTGAGGTGGTTGGGGGGGTTGAGGTTGGTTTGGATTTTGGGATGGAAGGTTTAGGTTTTGGAATTGCTGGTAGGGTTGTCGATTTTGGTGATTTCCAAAGTTTCTTTGATTGTTGTATGGGAATCCAGGTGGTGTTCAGTTGTGACTTTGAGGGTAGGGAGGCCTTTGTTGAAGTTGGGTAGAGTTCTCGGCGCCTGAAGGGTTCCCATACTGAAAACCAGGGTGATTTCTAGTTTGGTTGGGATTGTAGTAACCTTGCGCTGGTATTGTATGAATTGAATTAAGGTCTTCTGGTTGTTGACCTACTTCAGGTTGCGTGGGCATATTGTAGAGGTATTGACAATGGAGGGTGGTATGGTCGTATCCTTGGCAAATACCACAAAGGGAATCCATGGCTTTTAGTTGTTGGGGTGACTCCCTAATTGTGACTAAGGATGACTCTAACCGATCTTGTTTTAAGGCAATTAATTTTAGGCTTTCCGCTATGCTTTGGATATCATTATTAACTTCTGCCTTGGCTACCTTAAGGATTCCTCCAATCCCTCTTCTAGCCCTTGTTTCGGAAGCCCGTTTAACTACCTCCCATGCACTAGTTAAACTTTGATGCATGAAATTTCCTCCAGATGAGGAGTCAAGAAAAAATTTGGTATCATCATCAACACCACGATAGAAAATCTCTATGAGTTGGGCTTGAGAGATGTCATGGTGGGGACACTTCCTAAGTAAATCCTTGAATCTTTTCCAGGCTTCACCTAAGGTCTCTCCTGGGGACATAGAAAAGTGAGTTATTTGACCCCTAAGTTCATAGGTGAGAGATGGGGGGTAGAATTTTTCAAGGAACTTGTTTTGCAGAACCTCCCAAGTTGTGACATGTTCCTCACTCTCCATAGTGTTGTACCAACTACTGGCTTGGCCGGAAGGGAATACTTAAACAACCTAAGGCAGATGGCATCTTCAGAGACACCTGGGATTTTGTTCAAAGAGCAAAGGTCAATGAACTTCTGAAGGTGATCTTGACAACTTTCCCCATTGTTGCCAGAGAAGGGGTGAGTTTGCAGCATGGTGATCCATTGTCTTTCGGATTTCGAATTGTGGAGCCATGATATCAGGGGGTATAACAGGATGTTGTGCATAGGCTGTTTTGGGGACAGAAAAGTCTTTTAATTGTTTTTGCCTTTCAGTTTCCCTCCTATCAGCTTCTATGGTTTCTTGTTCAGCCCTAAAGGCTGCTCGCAAAGTGGCTTCTCTTTCCGCTTGTTCGGCTTGGATGAGCTCTCTTTGAGCTGTGAGAGCTTGGTCGATTCTACGGGCGACCTCGTCTTCGTTCATTGTTGCTAGATTTTGACGGTTTCGATGATGAAAGGTCCTTTCTATTTCCGGATCGAACGGTTGAAAATCGTCGTTCGGGCGTCGCATGCACAAATAAAGCAGTTAATCGTGTGCAAAAAAAATGGACTGCCGGAATGGAAACTCGGCAAAAAGAGGAGTACACTTCCGGAATGTTACTCGGAAGGTATGAAAAAAGAAAAAAAAAGTTTTTCAAAATTGTTTTTGGGGTTCGAAAAAAACAATCTGTTGTCCCCGGCAATGGCGCCAAATTGATACTCGTCATTTTGCAATATCAATCACTAAGATGGTTAATCCTAGAGTTTAAACATTTTTTACTTCCGGTTTTAAGGGTAGTATAGAAGGGTCGATCCCACAGGACAACTAATTAGAGATTGTTCTTAGAACCCAAAAATTTGAAGAACTTTTATTAATTGTTTTTGGTATTTTTCTTTTTAAAACAGAAAGTAAATTCCAGTTGGGGGTTTGAATGATTACACTAATGCAAGAAGGGAAGCACTTAACAAGAATTAACATGCACAAGGGAAAAATAAAAAGATTGTTAACACAAGCAAACTAAATGAATGAAAGACTAAGAATTAAAGGAAATGAAGATGTAGTGTTTAAAATAATAGATGGAAATCGAGGCTCGTAGGGGTTTTCACCACCTTATCCTGGGTGATAACAACTAAATCTTAAACGACAATTCGATGAAGGCTTGCAAATTAAAAACTCACAAAAGAGAAACTCCACAAGAGCCCATTGGTCCTGGTGCTCATGCTTCCTAGTTTATCAACCTAAAAGACGAGAATCCACGGTCATATCAAAATGTCTATGTAATCGATTTTATTGTTCTAAATCCGGATTTCCATGGTCACATCCATCCGGATTAACATGCGATCCAAAGATCGACTATTCAATTAAAATCGATTACTATCTAGTCATTTAAGAAGAAGTCGTTAAAACCATGGCTAAGAGGTTATTCCCCTTGCCCCGATAAGAAACTACTCACACATGGAGAAATAGGAGATGGAGGAAGAAAGAGATGAAGCCATAGTCTAGCCCAGAGATCAGGAAATTAATCCTTATGCTAGAGACGATGAAATGGCTTAACTCTTTGTTCCTTGCTCCGGAAAGGAAAATTGGAAGAAAGGGGATTAAAGACTAGAGTGGAGATAGAAGACCAGAACGGGAATGAAAGGAAGTGCTTGAACCAAAGTCTACTTTATTGCATAATAAGGGACGATACAATATTAAAAGCTGCAGAATTCCAAATACAAGAAAATCCAAGATGGTCTAAGAGGAGGAAGTGCCCCTCCTTTTATAGTAGAAGGAGGGGGGGGGAAGTACACTTAGGTTTAGGGTTCATTGGGTGCTGACGGCTGGGAATTTCTGCAGTCGGCGCGCCGCCAACCGACTGGTTAAGCAACCAGCCGATCGGTTGGAAGGTTCTGGAACGTCTAACAGTCAGCCACACGATCGGCTGCTTACCCTAGTTAGGGTGGCGGCGTAAGAGAACAATTGCTGCTTGGTAATGGGCATTAGCCGAGCGGCTGTAGCTGGAGTTGGGCGATCCAAGTCGTCGCTTGGTGAGATCAACGATCGATGCTTTTGGAGCGAAACGAGCGTTTCATGCAATCAGACGATCGGTTTGATTCATTGAAACGATCGGTTGAGTTACCAATCGATCGACTCATGTCCTGAAACTGTAATAAAATGCACATGAATGTAAATTTTGTGATAGAATGAGAAAATATCAATTTGTGCAACTTTCATGAGATAAATGGAGAAATTCTAAGTGACAAGTTTGATAATTCGCAGAAAAAGATGTGCTCAAAAGCACGCATCAGCATCTCCTCGATAACATCCAAGAACGGAATGTCGAGGTGCAATTTCTTTATTGCAGCCATGAACTTCTCGTACCTCTTCTTCAACTGTGCCTTTACCAACTTATGTGGGAAAGGTATGCGAGGTGCATATTTGTCCAGACGCTCATTGAAAGTTGTGTCGTCGACTCTCTCTTTTGTCACTTTCTTCGACTTGATGGGTATTTCTTCTGCTTCCTCGGGGTTAACATCCTCAGCTGGTGCTGTCGTCGTTGTTCTCTTTTCTCAACAGTTGGCTGCACCACTGTCCCTGACCTTAAAATGGCCATCTTTGCGGTCTCGTTCCCACGCAGATTTGCCTCGATACTGGAGGGAAAACACCCTACTTGGTGATTGATACTCTGAGCTAGGATTGCCAACTGTTGGTTAATCTTCTTGTTGTGCTGTTGGATCTCTCCTATTTGAGTAGAAAAACCTCCCATCTGTTGTTGCATCAACTTGAACAAGGCCGTGCTTTCCACAGAGCTTTTATGCAGCTTTTCATTTAGATCGTTCTACCTCTTAGCAAAAGACATCAACTCCATCATCATCTATGGTCATTGTAGCTGGTTCTACTGGAAACTCCTCTGCTGTGGGAACCCTACTTGGAAGTGCTGATTCGGTGGTCCTCCCGAGGAAGTTTTGCCCACTAGCTGATGAGAAATTTTGGCCACACTGGTGTTCCCATATGAAAAACTAGGGTGAGCGGGGTGTTGATACTGGACGTAGCTGACATTCTCTATTCTGTCTTCATCAGGTTCGCCTTGAGTGGTTGTGTGTGGGTAGAAGTCAAACAGGTGATCTAGCTCCCCACAAGTGACACAGCTTCTTACTACATCCTGCTAAAATTTTTCTTTATATCCCTACTCCTTCAAGGTTTGGACGTCGGTTACTATCTTGTCCAACTTAGCCGCTAGTGCTTCCATCACCTTTGATTCTCCAGGGGTGGCGTGGCTCATAGACGCTCTATCGTACTCACTGTCTTGCTAGTTTGTTGCCATATTGTCTATAATCTCCCTGGCCCTTTGAGCACTTAGTCCCAAGAAATCGCTGCCAGCTGCAACATTCAGGGATTTCCTTTCTCTGATGCACAACCAATTATAAAAAGTAGTGATCAACTTGGGCTCAGAAAAACCATGGTGTGGGAACTCCCTATGATAGCCTTGAAACCTCTCCTAGATCTCATGGAGGTTCTCTAAGACTTTCTGCGAGTACCTTGTTATCTTGTTTTGGCATTTGATCATTCTTTCTATAGGAAAGAATTTGGCGATAAATGCATTGGCTAGGTGTTCCCAATTGGGGAGGCTTCCATCATGTAGACTTGTATACCACTCCAAAGCTTTGTCTCTCAGCGAGAAAGGGAAGCATTGGGTGTAGATGTGGGATATTGGGGCTCAATTGATCTTAAAAGTCTTGTAAGTCCTCTTGAACATTGTAAGGTGGTTGTACAAGTTTTCTTCAATAGTGTTCCCACTGAACCAATTGTGCTGCAGCAACTGGAGGAAAGTAGGCTTCAACTCAAATTTGGTAACATTGAGTGGTTTCTCCACTACTGGATTCCTTTCTTCGTTTGCCCTGACTTGGACGAAAGAGTGTAGGGATCGATCATCAGGAGGTTGCTCGGCCATGTCTTGTTAGACACAAGGATGGCTTAAAAAGGTGAAGAAGTACCTAAACAGAAAGAAAAGTGTAAAGGCGTGAGTGTGTTGTATAAACTATGCATAGTAAATATTTGCAATATTATATTCATATGTACAAGTTTTTTGGCAAAGTGCAAGTAACGCTCGAGTTCGTAGAATGATACTCGTTGCCTATCCCCGACAATGGCGCCAAAAAGTTGACAAGCCTTAAATGTGGGTCCAAAAATGGAGACAAGTCTAGGTCATCATACTTTAGAAATTTATAATACCTGAATGTTTAAGACTCCTACAACTAGCACAGGGTCGAGGTAGTTCGGGGTTGAACACAGGGATTGGCAGAATAGCACTTCAGAACTCAAGTTTCACTTGTCTAAGCACGTCAAAAAGTCAAAGGATAAGGTTTTGATGTAAAGAGAAGGAATGATAAAGAATCAAACTAAAAGTCTATCTCCAAGGGGAGTTACCAGATGGATTAATATTTAGGGGTTTAGGAGTATTTATGGAAGTTTTTAGATATAGGAAAGGCAAGGAGATAAAACTATTCTCAGTGTACAACACGAAGGAAGAAAACTTAAACGTAAGAAGTGGTAGCAGTGTACATCCTACACCCTCTTCTCTCAAAGAGGGTGCCACTAGCCATGCACTAAATTCCCTCTCTCATGGGTATCAAGCATAGGTTAGAGTGGAAAGGTATGTCAGGGCAACCCTAATTTTGGGTACTCTTATACTCCCAAATCAGACCAAGCTCTAGAGTTTATGACATCCCTCTCTCAAATGAGTCAAAATGAGAAACACAATTCGATAGCTAGTCAAAAGTGTGATCCAAATAGAGAATAGAGCTCAGATGCTATAAAGAAATCATCCAACAAAAAGGAGCCATACACAGAACAACATGATATAAACTCCACATATTCCAATAATCATAAAGAGATAAAAAGGTTTTTTTTGGTCAGTCAAAAATGTGTTACTATAATCCAAAACTTTGGGCACAGAGTACCCCCTTACAAGAACAGGAGCTAAAGAGCTCGACCAAGGATCTAAAAACCCCACGCTGGGGGTATTACACTAGACCAAGATATACTATGACCCGAGAAAAACATCAAACTGCAAAGACTAATACCAGACATTCCTACCAGGAGAGCGATTGAAAACAACATGTAGAAACATACAACAAGCCCACCCACAAATAGTAACTACAGGTTGCAACAAAACAACCACCAGGAAGCCCTGCCTGGACCAGCATCAATAGCTTCAGATCTTCGCAAATCGCCTGACCCATCACAATCTATCAACACAGAATGACGGGGCTAGGATGTTCAAAACAACCCTTCCTTCTTGGCACGGTTCCAGCTATCTAATGGATGCACCACAATGTGTGGTCCTATGCCAAGAAATTGGGATTCAACTAGCATCCGAACCAGGCACCAATCTATTGTTGTCCTGCAACAGACCTAAACAACCAAAAACACCCTAGGGGTGTTCCTACACACATCAAGGAAGGGGAACATGGGAAGCGAACCCACCAGCACCTTGCTGTAATCTAGATCAGGGGCAGCCCAGAGAGGCATTTTTCGAACACCTAGAGGGCGCCACCCTCACCGCAACAGACACACATCCATGCCTGCAATGAATCCCCTGGGATCACCTGGCTGAGGAGAGCCCCTATGCCAGCAAACTAGCAGAGCTTCTGCAGGCATGGACTCCACTGACGTGGACGCCTGAGGGCAGCAGATACCAAGCAGGCCTCCACCACCACCCGTCAGCTTGCCAAGTCACGAGAACGCTACAGCCAAAGTCCACCAGCCGACTGAACCAACTGCCCGATCACCACCGCCCAGAGCCAGAGCAAGGAAATGGAAGGCGAAAGGGGAACCCGACCAGCATCGCCAGTGACTGCCGCAAACCTCGGCAAAACTGCCACACCTAACCTCGAGCAGCCATCTGGGGCCCCAAGGCCAGCTTCATGCACCTCCAAGTAGGGAACGACGCTGACAGCCTGGTGAAGCTGAGCTTGAGACCGCAGCGCCACCGCAGCTGTGGATGAAACCCGAGCCTAGCTCAGGTAGAAGGGACATGCATAGGGGGGAGCAGGGGACCCCTTACCCCACCAACAAAGGAGGAACCACAGCCCGACCCTATCGTGGTAGAGAAGCATGCGATCCCGAATCATCTGAGAGTGGCCTCCCTCCACTCGTCACGCCTGAACGGAGCAGAGTTTGACATGGTCGACTCGCCACCTCTTGCCCAGAACCGACTATCGCGGCGCATCACACCTCCGCCCCAGTCTTCCGATTAGGCACCAACCACCTCGACCAACGCACGTATCCTGAGAAGATCCCCTAAGCAGCCCAACACAGCAACGAAGGCCAGGGGGAGGAAGCGCCGAAGAAGCGCCCCTCCCACAGTGGTAGCCGCCGGGGGTGACTAGAGAGAAGGGGGACTGAAACCCTAGAGAGAGAGAGCACCCGAAGAACCCTAGTATCACCCGAGATAAAAAGGTTTAGTTACAATGCAGTAGTAAATGAAAGTAAAGTGTTGTAAAAGGGAAGATATGTATCGGTCTCCTTGATTTAGGAGATCAATATACATAGCAGCAACCACCTAAGATAATGCTAACCCAGTATCGGGTAAGAGCCCTATCGGGATATGACCATGTCGGGTTCTTGACCATGGCAGGTCGTGAACCCTGACAAGTAAGGGGCGTATTGGGAAAGGACTCTTCGGGTTGTGTCGGGCTGCCAGCCCTGTTGGGCTGCAGCCGTGACGGGTATAGACCATATCGGGTTGGGTATCATGTCGAGTTAAGACACATTTTGGGTTAATGTTATCTTAGGTTCTCGGGTTCCTCGTGTCAGGTATAGATGGGCGAGCTGTCTCAGGTTGAGGCCCAGCTAGGGACCCGACATGTTGAAGTAGCCTTGAGGGTCATGTCATGCTGCTTGCTGCTACTGGGTCGGTTTATAAGTGAACTCCTCCCATCCCTCTCGGGTTGGGGGTGTTTTTACCTAGTATCGCCCGATAGACTCTGGAACTCGACGCACCAGCTCATGTGCTCTAAGAGTTAGTTCTCCTAGGGTTCGGCCCGTCCCATCGTAGGTCTGTACCTGCTATTTATAAGCAGCAAGTTGGTGGGTGTTGCGGCTCTTGTTGGGCCACATGTCCTATGTCTGGCACCATTTACGTGGCTTCAAAAGGGGTCGACACGTCTGTCGCCTGGCATGCCTGGCGGGGTGGTCATGTGTCGGGTTGCAAGTAGATCACGCATAGTCGTGGCGGGTAAGAACCTTGGTGGGTTGTTGCACTGAGGGGTAGCCGTATCACGCAATCGAATTTGTCAGTTGGGCGAACTGTGCCGGGTAAGGCACCCTGTCAGGTAAAGAGTTGCAGTCTGTCAAAGCTTCTGCGTGAAACACCCACCTTGGGTTGCTGTCATATCGGGCAATGACCGTGACGGGTAAGAGGTGTGTTGGCTCACGCTGCTTACTGGGTCAGGGTGGGTTCCTCACTGCTGATGGGCCTGAAGGGCCTATTAATGCTCTTTTTTGTGTAAAAATAAGAGAAACTCTGCAAAAGATAGGAAATGTTATCAGGGGCATAGTGGGTATTATTTCTATACAACAAATAATATAAAACGGAGAGGAAGTTAGGTTTGGAGGCAGTTTTGATAGTAAAATATAAGCTCTAGCAGCCATAAAATGGATGTTATCAATGTGATTAGGGTTTACTGAACCTAAGAAGGAAGATCAGATCTCCTCTAAATGCAAGGTAAGTGGTCCTTTCTAACTGAATATAATTAATATTTGCTTTTGTGAATGTATGTACACATTCAATGTTATGAATGTGTTATCTATTTCAATTGCTTAAAGTCAATGCATTTATGGTGAATTGAATGTAATGTTTTACTGTCCATATTAAGGTATCATCTTCATCTACATTAACAACAAAGTAAATATTAAGATTTAAGAGAAATTTAAGAGAAAGTTGAGAGTTTTAAGAGAAATATAATGTTAATAGATAACTTATATCAGATCATCATAAAGAGTCTCCTCGGAGCAAAACAAAGAGGCACTTTGGTGCATAATAGAAGAGGCACTTTTGTGCAACCCAAGAGACACTTCGGTGCATGAGAGAAGAGACACTTTGGTGCAAAACCTGAGGATTCTTATATAAGTTAAGATAAAAGATATATTTTAAATGAAATTGTGTCCCTTTTACAATGTTTAAAGTTTAAATGTTTATTTTTAGTTTACATGCTTCCTTTAAATTATAATATGTTCAATTTGACTTACCATTGGTTTTATGCATGGCTGGGGGCGTGTGCCCTCAATCAAGGAGCAAGATTAGGAGGGAGACGCTTTTGACATGCAAGAAATATCTCAAGGAATATTCAATAATAAAAGACCTAGTTGGGTGTTTTTCACCAAGACGATCCAGAGATTTAGATATCATTTACATTATGTATAATCTTGTTATCAAAGTAGATAGAGGAACTTGATTTCGATGTTCTTTTGCCTAAACTATGTATGAATCTATTTTCAATGAATGCAAATTGTTTCATTTACTTTACATTGCAAACAATAGCATCTTGTGACACCCACTTGAGTAAAGTGCTTCCGCTCAGTGATATATACATGTGATAAAAGTGGGGTTTTGCAATATGATATCAGAGTAATTTGGAAAATGGCCACTAGGAAAGTAGGATTCACATAGTCACCCTAGATTGAAGATATGAGATTAATGTATAGGAAAGGACTTCATGGAAGAGTCTCAAACCCTAAGATAACAAGAATTTTCAAACTAGTGTAGAAATATATGTATTTGGGATAGGTGTATATCTCATTTGGATCTTAGGTATGGACCTAATCTTAGATAGTGTCATATCCTATCTTATCTTAGTGGTTGTTGCACACCATGTGAGGAATGTAGATGAATGTGATAAGCATTAGACTTATTGTGCATCTTTCCCCTTCATAATAGTATGTGTGGTATAGGACACGTGTACTATTAGGTTGGTGAAGGATAGTATAATGAGATATCTCATCATTGGGTATGTGTCTGATCAACACCTACCTGGGGATGTCTAAAATATGGGTAATACATGAGATCTAAAATAGATTGTCATCTACACCTAATGTTGGAAAGTCATGCCTTAGGTATAGTTATGAGTTGGTTTCTTAACCCTATGTATAAGTGAGAAGATGAGGAGTTAAGTAATAATTAATTCATGTCCACTTAATCATAATGAGATTTACATGCCTTGTGTTTTTTTCTTGTGAACATAAATGAATTTGAAATGTTAACTATCATTAAAGGAAGAGGTAAGAAAAGCCCTAAGGTGGGTAGTAGCATAAGGAAAATTTCGAGGACACAATTTATTTAAGGTGGGTAGAATTGTAACATCCCAAAATTTCAAAGAATAATTTAAACCTTAGAATGTGGTTTTTCTTAAATAGAAATAATTTAGGGTCTATATACAAAAATACCATGAATGAAAATTCTTAAAATATAATGGAATGAGGAGAGCAAAATAGGACTCAAATACAATTTTCTTTCTTATGGGCATCATGTGTTATAATTAACTAAAAGATATAAATGTTGGTTTTCCTTTTCTCTCTCTCACTCAAAAAGGCACAAAAGGAAGATGAAGTAACTTTTGAGTGGACAATAAGTTATTATCTCAGTTTTTGACTCAAAGGATCACAAAGGGAATTATTTCCCCAATTTTCTAATATATTAATGCATTACATTAAAGTTTAAGGACTAAAAGGAATTGTGTTGAAATTTCTAGAAAATGGTAGGTTGAGAGTAACCAATGGGCATAATTCGATCCTAACTTGCACCCAAGTGAACCATACACTTAACTAGGATTCCTTGCCAATTTTGGATGGAAAAAGAAGTAACTTAATATATTAAATAAATCAAATATGTCTTTTTCTTAAGGGGCAAGAAATGGATATCTAGATTTTGTATTTTGTCCCCAAATCTTTCCCACATTTAGATTAAGTCATTAAGAACCTTCATTTAAAATTTGGGATTAAAATATTAATAGAATTAGATATATGGAATTTAGAAGTTTTCCTAAAGTGTAGAGGACTATAGGAATATGATTTAAATATCATAGTTTTAATCGAATAGGGAAACTTTGTTTCAATCTTCTAATATGACACGCTTGTTTTGGAACATGGATCGGGGATCTGAAGACTCACAAGTCATAACCCACCTTCATCCATAAAGGGGAAATGAGGAATAGCTTGGTTCTGTCTTTACTCTCGATCCTCTCTCTCTCTCTCTCTCTGATTCATATGTACACCTAGAAATCTAGCCATTGAATCTGGGAGATCATCCTAAACATGGAAACTCCTAGTTTGGCCTGATTTAGAATCTATGGAAGATTCCCCATGTTTTAGTTCATGGCCGCCACTCATCACCATAGTTGTGGATATATAACGGGACAAAATCCTTTGCTCGACCACCAAAAGCCCCAGAAAGATTCCAAAACTCTTTGTGAGGCCATGCTGAACTCCCGATCCCTCTCCTAGCCTCCAATTTCCCTGTAAGCATCGACCCTTCCTCCTTGTCGCTGGTCTAAGCATCACAAGTGACCTAAATCACTGTTCTCCTTATTCAAGCCTTGCACTGGGTGATTGATGCCATCGTTGAATCCGGTGAGGCCAGACGAGGGTTCCAACACCCTTGCCTGCCGCTCGGAGGACTAGAAGCCCATAGTCATCCACCATGTTGACTCGCCCGAGAGGCCTACTCGTGAGGTAGTATTGGATCGAGGTAAAGGATGAACACCAGTCAATTTACCAGCCTGCCCTCAACTCATACACTAGAGATTAAGGGCACTTTGGTATTTTGGGCCTTATAACAAGAACTGTCTACATGGACAACCAAGCTGATGCGACTGCGGGCTATTGCCTGCACTGAGCCCATGAGGTCGAGTAAGGTAATTGATCTTTTTATGATGTAATCTATTCTCATTGGATAATTAATGATAATCTTGTGATAATTATTATAATTACTGGGATAATCATATTAAGATGAGTTATATACAAAAATTGATCAAAAGAATGCAAGGAATGACAATAAAATTATAATCGAAGCCTAGGTTTGTCTCCAGTTCTAAAAGTACCTAAAGTTACCAACTTTAATGTGCTAAGTGTATAAAAACCTAATTCCTTAGTTTTAATGATTTCCTTAGTTTCAATGATCATGATATTTTTAAATAATTATAATATTCAAAGTCTTAAAATCATCTTGGATCAAATTAAAGATCAACGATCCATATTTTATCAAAATTAGGGTTTTAGGTGATGAATGGAATATGGATTGATATGTTGAATGTTATGAACATGGTGTTTAGGGTTTTCAAACCCCAAGAACATGATTAGGGTTTAATGAACCTAGAAAGGAAGATTAGATCTCCTCTAAGTGCAAGGTAAGTGGTCCATGCTAATTGAACATAGTAATGTTTGCTTTTATGAAAGTATGTATGCAATGAATGTTATGAATATGTTATATATATCAATTGCTTAAAGTCAATGAATTTACGATGAATTGAATGTAATGTTCTACTATCTGTATTATGGTATCATCTTCATTTACATTAAGAGTAAAGTAAATATTAAGATTTAAGGGAAAGTTTAGAATTTAAAAGAAAGATAATGTTAAAAGATAACTTATATAAGATCCTCATCAAGTGGCTCCTCAGAGCAAAACTAATAGGCACTTCTGTGCATAAGACAAGAGGCACTTCGGTGCAACCCATGAGGCACTTCGGTGCAACACAAGAGGAACTTCAGTGCAAAACCCTAGGATTCTTATATAAGTCAAGATAAAAGATATAATTTTACAGAAATTGTGCCCCTTTTTAAATGTTTAAAGTTTCAAAGTTTATTTTCAGTTTACATGCTTCATTTAAACTATAATATGTTCAATTCCAATTACCATTGGTTGAATGCATGGCTGGGGGTGCAATGCCCGCATGTAAGGAACAAGCTCAGGAGGGAGAAGCTTTTGACATTCAAGAAATAGCTCAAGGAATCTTAAAGAAGAAAAGACCTAGTGGGGTGCCTTTAATGAACACAATCAAAAGATTTAGATATCTTTTACAATATGTATAATCTTGTTATCAAAGTAGACAGATGAAGTTGATGTAGATTTTCTTCTACCAAAACTATGTATGAATCTATATTCAATCAATGAAAAGTGTTTCATTTACTTTAAATCGCAAAGAATAGAATCTTGTGACACCCCTTGAGTAAAGTGCTTCCACTCATTGATTTATAGATGTGAGAAAAGTGGGGTGTTACAATATGGTACCAGAGTAATATGGTAAGTGGCCACTAGGCAAGTATGATTCACATAGTCACCCTAGATTGAAGATATGAGATTAATGTATAGGAAAGGACTCCATGGAAGAGTATCAAACCTAAGATAACAATAATTTTCACCCTAGAGTAGAAATATATGTATAATAGATAGGTGTATATCCAATTTGGATGTTAGGTATTCACGTAATCTTAGCTAGTGTCATATCCTCTCTTATCTCAGTGGTTGATGCACAACATGTGAGGAATCTAGAGGGATGTAATAAGCATTATACTTATTGTGCATCTTTCCCCTTCATAATAGTATGTGTGGTATGGGACATGTGTACTGTTAGGTTGGTGAAGGGTAGCAGAATGAAATCTCTCATCATTGGGTATGTTCTTGATCAACACCTACATGGGGATGTCAAAAAAGATGGACAATACAAGAGACCTAAAATAGATTGTCATCTACACCTAATTTTAGAAAGGAATGTGTTAGGTATAGTTATGTGTTGGTTTCTTAACCCTAAGTATAAGTTGAGAAGATGAGGAGTTAAGTAATAGCTAATTTAGGTCCACTTCATCATAATTAAATTTAGATGCCTTGTGTTTTTTTTCTTGTGAACATAAATGAATTTTGAAATGTTAACTATCATTAAATGAAGAGATAAGAAAAACCCTTAGGTGGGTAGTAGCCTAAGGAAAATTTCGAGGGATAAATTTTTTTAAGGTGGGTAGAATTGTAAAATCCCAAAATTTCAAAGAATAATTTAAACCTAAGAATTTTGTTTTTCTAAAATAAAAATAGTTGAGGATGTATATACAAAAAGACCATGAATGAAATTTCTTAAAATATAATGGAATGAGAAGAGTAATATGGAATCAAATCCAATTTTCTTTCTTATGGGCATCATGTGTTATAATTAAATCAAAAATATAAATGTTGGTTTTCCTTTTATCTTTCCTCCAAAGAAGTTACTCAAAAAGGTAGTAAAGGAAGATGAAGTAACTTTTGTGTGGACAATAAGTTATTATATCGGATTGTTTACTCAAAGGATAACAAAGGGAATTATTTTCCCAGTTATCTAATGTATTAATGGATTACATTAAAGTTGAATGACAAATAAGAAATTATGTTGAAATTTATAGAAAAGGGTAGGTTGGGAGTAACTAATAGAAATAATTAGATCCTAACTTGCACCCAACTGAACCTTACACTTAACTGGGATTGCTTGCCAATTTGGGATGGAAAAAGAAGTAACTTAATGTATTAAATAAATAAAATATGTATTTTTCTTAAGTGTCACGAAAAGGATATCTAGATTTCAAAAGTTGGCCCCAAATCTTTCCCACACTTGGATAATGTCATTAAGAACCTTCCTTCACTATTTGATAGTAAAAAGATAAACAAAGTGAGAGATATAGAATATAGAAATTTTCCAAAAGTGTAGAGCACTACATGAATAAGATTTAAATGTCACAGTTTTGATCGAATAGGGAAACTTTGTTTCGACCTTCTAATATAATGTGCTTGTTTTGGACTATGGATTAGGGATCTAATGACTCACAGATCATCTCCCACTTTTTCCCATAAAGGGGAAACTATGAATAATTTGGTTCCCTCTTTCCTCTTGATCCTCTTTCTCTCTCTCTCTCTCTCTTTGATTCATATGTACACCTAGCATTTTTCCCATTGAATCTGAGAGATTATCTTGAACATGAAAACACCTAGTTTTGTTTGATTTGGAAAGATATGGAAGATTCCCCCTATTCCAGTTCATGGCTACCACCGATCACCATAGTCGTGGCTATATAAAGGAACAAAATCCCTCTGCTAGACCACCAAAATTGAAGAAAGATTCTAGAACTCTTCATGAGGCGCTACTAATCTCCCGATACCTATCCTAGACTCCATGTTCCCTATAAGCATCAGATCTTCCCCCTTGTCACTTGTCTGAGCATTACAGGTGAACTGAGTCACCTTTCTCCTTGTCCAGTTCACTCCTTGGGTGATTAATGCCATCGTTGAATCTGCGAGACTAGGAGGGGGTTCTGACACCCTTGTCCACCACCCAGAGGTCTGCAAGCCCAAAGTCGACCACCCTATTGATTCACCCGAGAGGCCTCCTCGTGAGGTAGTGTCAGATCAAGGTAGAAGATGAAGACCGGTCAATTTACCACCTTGCCCTCAACTCGTACACTAGATATTAAGGGTGCTTTCATCTTTAAGGCCTTATAACCAGAGCTACCTGTATGGAGAGCCTAGCTGATGTGCCTGTGGGCTATTGGCTGCGCTGAGCTAGCGTGGCCTAGTAAAGTAATTGATCTTTTTCTAATGTGGCCTATTCTCATTCTCCAATTAATGATAGTCTTATGAAACTTATAGTAATTACTCATATAATCATTTAGTATGAGTTAAATATAAAAATTGACCAGAATAATGCAAGGAATGCAATAAAATTTTAATCAAAGCCTAGTCCTGTCTCCAGTTCTAAAAGTAACTAAAGTTACCAACTTTAATAAGCTAAGAATATAAACACTCTAATTTCCTAGTTTTAATGATAATGATATGTTTAAATGATTATAATAGTCAAAGTCAACCTATTTGGATAAAAAAATCATTTAGGATCAAATTCAAGATAATTAATTCATATTTTGTCAAAATTAGGGTTTTAGGTGATGAATGGAATATAGATTGATATGTTGAATTTTATGAACATGGTGTTTAGGATTTTCAAACCCCAAGGACATGATTAGGGTTTACTGAACCCAAGGTTCAGGAAAGCGGTATGTGGTGTACAGGAGAAGAGTGTACTGCATAGAATATATGTGGTATGCGGGAGTATATACGGGAGTATATGCGGTTTTAGATTTTTTTATTTTAATAAACTAATTATATATATAAAATAATATAGCAAGATCATAAATTAAAATATGTAGAGTAGGCACGTACATCTATTTACTTATAAACATATTGATATGCATGTATGATGTATGATATGCTTATATATGTAAATATGTCTATATATAGAATGTGTTTGTAATATATGTACAAATACTAAAATGAAGGTCAATCAATGTACAAATATATGTATAGTGTGTATAAATGTGAATAAATAAAAATGTATATATACATGCACAAATATGTGATTGTATATTTAGGTATATTGTATATGTATCTATACATGTTATTATATCAAAAAGTATGTGAATAAATGTACAAATGCGTGTGGAAATTTTTTCTATGTATTACAATGTATACATATAATTCAATGACTATATATCTCAATTTATATATATAATTAAATGTGTGTATATATATATGCATGTATGTACGAGATGCATAAACATTAGTTGTGGGATTTTCAAAAAGCGGAGTTTAATCGGCCGCTTAATCGGCCAAGCGGGAGTATATGCGGCCCATGACCGCTTAGTGGACCGATTAGTAATATGCGGTGCGGTAGGGTGACCGAATAGGTATATGAGGGAGTATATGCGGCCGTGCAGACCGATTTCCTGAATAGTGACTGAACCTAGGAAGAAATATTAGATCTCCTCTAAGTGCAATGTAAGTAGTCCATGCTAATTGAACATAAGTAATGTTTGCTTTTATGAATGTATGTATGCAATGAATGTTGTGAATGTTTTATCTATTTCAATTGCTTAAAGTAAATGAGTTTATGGTGAATTGAATGTAATGTTTTACTATCCATATTATGGCATTACACTATAAGAAACCATTACAATAGCGGCAGAAAATGTCCATCGTAATTGTACAAAAGTTCATCGTAATAACTATTGATGACAAGAAAAAAAAGGTTGTCACGTGTTGTCGTGATTGGTCTTGCTGTAAATGAAATTTGTGGTAATTAATTTCATTCCATCATTATTAACAGTAATGATTAATTAAATATGTTGTCTTTATTATTTATAACGACAACATAAATTGTTGGTCATTGTTAGTATTCGTGACCATATAATTCTGTCATGCATACTAATAACAACCACATACATTTTCAGTTGTTATCAGTATTGGTGATCTCACAATTCTGTCACAGATACTAATAGTGAGAACTCTATAAGTTTAATGGTAACAAATAATAGGGATGTCATCTTTAGTCATAAATAGCTATAGCGGCAAAATTAAAACATAATATTAATTTGTTACATATTATATATTTTATTATCTTTTTGAAGGCATACTTGAGAATTGACACAAATTTGTATAGAAAAAACATTTTTTATATTAATAACAAAAAATGAATTACATGGGGAGGACATTTTACCTTGCCCCTTATATTGAAATAATCATGTATCTCAGAAAATAAGATTCATGCATATGTTTTCTACCCTTACATGCAAAAATCACATGATTATGCACATTCACAATACAAAAATTTCTTTTGAAAGTTGTTTCTTCAATAGAGAATCATTACAAATCAAAGGTGCACTCCAATAATATGAATCTTGTAGGTGTGTCATTAGTATAGTTGCACCAGAATCACTTGAATGAGGCCTTTGATTCACCAAACATTATGTTTTGAAACAACAATATTAGGATCATGAGGATGCAAGGACTTCATCTTTTGTCTCACATTCTATGCTAGCATAGTTCTCTCAAACATTAACGTCTCCTATGGCTTTTACAAGTCTGTCTTGCATGTGAATACATGGTGCCTAAATATACTATATCAACAAGGAAACATGAACCAACGATAACAATCTGAGGTTTCATGGGCCATTTACGAGAGAATAGCAATATAACCATATTTCGTAGTTTTGAATGCTTTTCTATAACATTTGTTGACATGTAGCATTGTTCTGCTCCAGATCCTGAAACACCATCAAAGTGACCAAATTAAAACCAAAATGAATGAAGAAATGTAAGAATCACTATAGTTTTCCATGTGTTGACGGACCACAAAGTATTTGCCACATAATGGTGATTAGTACGAATGAAGGTATACTAAAATGGAGAGAAACACAAGTAAAAATAGTATAATCATGAAAGGAATATTTAATTATCTTAGTCTTAAGAAAACTACATAGAAGTTAGTTATCAATGGTGTTGAGGCTGGATACCACTTTTCTTAAATGCAAGACTTGTTACAAACATAAATTTGTCTATGGTGTTTTGAAAGACTTGAAAAGTTCCTTAATGGAAAATAAAACATTATTCTTTAAGAAGTGAGGTGCGTCTATAGGTGGTGCACTGTTAAGTAGCTAGAATTCTACCCAATAGTAGGATAAGTCTAAGAAAACTCCTTGACACTATTTTTCAAATGATGATCATATATATTCTGATAAGTGTATGAATGGAATAGAAGTCCAAAACAACTCATCTATTCCTATCCTACACAATGGCATTATTTTCATATCAAAATTGACAAGGTAACCAACTTAGTCAAGGAAAAGTAGATTTTAATATCAACTTCTTACTATCATCCATAAAAACATAATAAAAGTTGTAGCAATTAGTATCATTGAAGGCATTGAATGCAAACTATAAAGAAACTAAAGTAGGTCAAGTGATAGTATATATCTACTCCTTTGGGTTAGTAAGTTCTCTACTTGAACCTCTTCATACTGATGGATTTTAAATTTGAAAAAGACTGCACACTCTTCCACACATTTACACATGGATCTACATGATAGATAACATGGAGTCATTATTCATCTTAGTTGTATTCAGACTCGTACAAGGAGTATATATATAATCTGTACGATTGAGATGAAACACCATCATTATCCCAAGGGGGATTCCCTTGGATCGAATTTACCTAAGACTTCAAGGATCAAGCCTATGTAGGCCAACTATGATTGTGCATGGTTAATATACCACTACTATATTTAGCATGTACATAATATCGTGTAGGTAAAGAAGGTCCTAGGAAGTTCTTTTCTCCTTTATTTTTCCTTCACAATTGATCATCAAGGTGGAGCAAGAGGACTATTTGAGGTAAAAGTACAAGAAAGAGGATAGGATGGTTGATAGTAATGACATAGAGAAACATTTTTGGCAAAACAATCATGGTGAAGCAAGACTGTGCTTAGTCTGCATAATTGAGGTGTTTTGGACACGAGACAGATGTATAATGGGATAATAGACATAGTATCAAAGATGAAATTGGAGCCCAAACTTATGTGTAGTGATGTACCCAATTCCTCCCTCTCCTCAACTCCTAAGAGTTTATGGGGATGGTAAATGGAATAGAGACCTGATCCTACTATAATTCTCTCCTATTATCCTATTAGATCACTTCCCCACTCCAATGGAATCACTAAATTGTGATCTACAATATGAAATGGCAACACCATAAGAAGTAAGAACTCCCTCGCACACCGTACAACTTTCTTTATAGCTTTAGCCTCTTAAGAAGTTGCACTATCGATCTTGGGGTATAGTCTCAACCTATGTAATGCACTCTACAGTACTTCCTTTAAGCATGTATGATCCAAGGTGAGTTGGTGGTTGGAAGGTGATATCCCAATAAATGATATACTACCATGACAAGTTTGAAAAATAAAGTAGTGATTAGAAATTTCAGGTCTTACTAATATTTTGAGGATAGCAACTTACCATGCTTTTGTTCAATATTATTGGTCTATAACCCACAAATCAAGTGTGTGAATGTTAAAATGTCTTTAATAAGCACTTACCCTGTAAAAACCGAACTATACCAAAAATGGAGACAAATTATTGGTGAATTAGGAAAATAATGCAATGATAATTCGACTCAATTACAATTCAATCATTAGGCAGAAGAATCACTGAAAGTTTTACACAATTTTGGATGACTAACCATGGATAGTTATTAATTAATATGTATGTTTGATTCATACCTAAATAGAAGCCATAAGCATGTAGAAATAGACTAAATCTACATGGAAATCAAGACGCAAATTCAAGTAAACAACAAATAGTGAAATGGCATGTGAGACATGATGAAAAAATTCATGCAATGAAGCATGTACAACCCAAAAAGGGACCGATATATACTTCATACATCAAGACAATATCTAACCCAAATGTTGAACGACTTTCTGTTGGGTTGAAACATAATCAACTAACCTCAAAATTAAAAATACTACATTTGTTTGAACATCAGGAGGTCTTAAAAACTAAAAAACCGACCACCTTATAGTCAAGATATAATAACAAAAGGTTTCCTATAGAAATGTACATATTGCATTGTAGATACGTCATAAACATTAGCACCTCCTAGTTCATCTACACTGTTGATAGAAATTTGTTGCAAAATTTATTTCTCTTGTTTTGAATCCTTCTTTTGAGAGGTCATCTACTAGGATTTTTCATTCTACAAATGGTCCCTTTTACATGAATGACTAATGCATGTATCCTTGAGTCTAGATCACAAATATACAAAATTAAGCAAAGTAGTAGCATCATGTTCACTACCTGAAGGTAACAGTGAATATTCCATCCATGGGCATATGACAACCATATTAAGTAGTACACAAATATGAGCTACTAAATGGTGGTTGCATATTTTTCAAGGAGATTTATGTTGAAACTGTCAAGGCCATTTTGAGAATTATGCATTTCTAGTTAATAAGAGATTAGAAGCTCTACCTATTTTTATATGTTGATTGCAAATGATGCCATAACTCCAGAATCTCTGCATTTTGTAGGGTTTTTGCAAGCCTTAAGATGCATCTGGTTATAATATGGTACTATCTAGTTTTTACAAGTGGCCAATGGTCAAGGTGTAAAAAAAATTGAAATTAAAAAAAGATGCCAAGAATGTCATTAACACTATTAATTCCTTAGGAAGACATGACAATCCCATAATGCATATCTTCCATGAGATAAAACAAGCTCAAACATACTTCCACTGTTACACCTGCATCCCATGATTACCACTAATCATGAGATTAGGGCATAATTTTGATGAGATATCCACCATATATATATATTTTTTTTTTCTCTAAACATATTATAATAACACTTACTGAATGATAAGTCTTCATTAAACATAACAACAAGATAAAGCAGAACTTGTCTTATTACATAGAAGTAAGAGTTTCATACTTAATATACATCATGTACATTACATTTCAAACTTCTCTCTTTTTTGACCCTTTCTATCCCAAGATCTAGGGGAAGGATAAGAGACCCTTTAACTATTCTAACTACTACTCTTTTAAGACCTCTGAGCTAATCTTGATTAAAGTTGGCTTCCAACTCCTAAGGAAGAGCTAATCCTTTACATGAAAATTTGTTCAGTAGGTTGGTGAGCTACTGGATCAGTGAGTAGAGAATCAACATGTAACCAAGATATTTATGATGTTTACAAGTAATAGAACTTAAATGCAATCATGTAAGCATGGAAGTTTAGAACTGTAATTCATTCAACATGGCAGTTTAAAACTGTAATTCACTCAACATGGCAGTAGTGCATATATTGAATGTAATAAAAGGATAACCTAACTATTTACATTATTTCAAATCCAGTTATTATGACTTTGGACCCACATGAGGTGTACCACAACATGTGGAAGTATCACAACAAGCTACGATCTCACTGTACAAGACTTAGAAGCATACCTAGGTTCCTAAGTGTTTAATTTCAATACCATGTCTGCACTTGACATTGGCACGTCTGCCTCTCGATGACTAATGGGAGTGGCCAAATATCTCAGACTCCACCTCTCAACCTGGGTACTCAGGCGTGAGTTAAATCCCTCAAGCTTAAAGTGCATCGGTGGACCTACTGACCACTGATTATTACAACATGTAGCATGTGTACCACTGACATTCCTGATTGGTTATGGGTACCACCCAAATATAAGGAGTTTGCCCTACTGGTCAAACCCCCGCACCCTACTGGTACGCTCTGGCTTACCTCGATCTGGACTATCCCCAGTCGGGAAACCATTTCCTCCCTACAGTGCAACCCTCATCCTGTGAGGATTCTACAGTGTCAATGGCATCTAATGTCTAGTGATGATTAGTTAATATAACATGTATCATCATCGTAGCTAATGACTACCCTATTTCTAACAATTAAGTATCTTGCATTTAAATAATAAATCACTAAACAATTTTCATATATTTCACAACCATACTCCAACTCTTAAAACATGAACCAGGGCAACCTGTCATTCCGGTGCCTCAATTTACACGTTCATCACCTGTCGAATTATGACAATTCACAAGACAACTTTCAACATGGTAATACATCACTATTAATATGATTAATAAAGCATTTCAACTGCTGGTTTTTACCACATACGTTTATTCAAAGCATCATAAATATCATAGAGCAAGAATCAAACACTGGATACTATTATTTGAATTGATATGCTTTAAATCAAGGTTAAGACATGATTATCTACTAACATAATTTGTCCAAGATCACTGATCTTAGTCCCATTCACCAGCTAATCTCGGATCTTATCTCATACAAGACATGATCAAGCTTTTAACCTCAAGATTTCATTCAAAACAACCTTTTAATGTGTTTCCCGACTCTAAAGAGGATCTGCTGTAGGTAGAAGATAAGATTGGGGGTCAAGACAAACCTCAAAATCATAAAATTAGGGATCTCAAGCAAGGGAGAATGAAGAAAAGGAATAATCAAGGGTTAAAACTAGTTACCAAGTTGAATCTACAACAACCCCTTTTGATTTCCGTCGTTCTTCATGCTCTTCTCCAAAAGTTTCCCTAGAAATCACCTTCCAAGTCGCCTTCTCATTGAGCAAGTGGTATAGGATGATAGAGGATCAAATCGCGATTCCAACACACTTTGTTTCGTTGAACACAGATAAGCACAACTCGAGATAAGATCGTTCCATGATTTGCTGTCCTGGGCGGCGTCGATCGCGGTCGCGGTGTAGACCGCAGTCGCGGTGCTCTGTATATGTTTACTAAAAAGGGCATAACTCACTCATTTTAACTCCAGTTTGGTTCATTCTTTTTTTTTGGATTTGTAATTGAATTCTATACAATCCTACAATATTATTTTGATAATATCATGAAATGAAAAATCATTATCAATTATTTTCTCCAATGTCATTAACTCTCTTCTTGCACACATGTATAGGTTAATGCTATATTAACCCCAACTCGGATCTTTATAGTATGCTTAATTCATGATTATGAGTTTCCCAAATAAGCATTTAAGGTTACCAAAGTTAAGATAAATCACAAGATAAAATATTACTAACAAAACATGACAAGCATTAAGATTATCTTAAATCTCTAGGATTACCAGTAAAACTAGGAACGGGTTGTAACATCCACATTCATCCAGGTTTCCTATATTAGTAGATAAGGTAATGTGGAATCAGACTAGATAGCAAACATGGGTTTGAGAGATGAATATGATTTCATTATGCTAAAGAAGTTTCCTTTAGAAGTTGGTAATCATGTATTACTCAAGAATATATAATAATATCTACTTGGTTGTTTCAAAAATAGCCAGTCATGAGCTCAGGAAGAAGTAATAATAAAAACTCCTGATGTCCTCCATTCTCTATAGCTATCGTAGTATCCAAGAAAATTATTGTGATATTCTGGATTTTGTCTTAATTTCTAGGAAGACATATCTTTTAAGGTGTGTAGGATGCGGATTGGACTATTGGAATCCTGAAATGTTCAATGACATAAGTGAATTCATAGGTTGAGTTATATTAAGAGTTCCAAGTGTTTTGGTAAAGTTTGAGTGTTGATTGATGTTGATATCATGAGTAAGATCCTTAAGTTCATGTCTTTTGAGGTATATACTCGACTGACTAGAAAATTGAGTTTTGACACCAAATCTGATTATAGTGTGCCATGAATTGTGATAAATATATACCCAAGACAATTGTATGTTCCTAGAAGAGGATATTGAATTTTAAATGATAAGTTTATGTGTATTTGATGTATAGTTGAACAATGAGCCATAATTGGAAAGTTAGGCTTGAATCAACAGAGATGTCACGTTGCCCTTTCAAAAGTGCTTGGGCTAGGTGCCCCTTTTTGAAACACAGATCGGTTGAGGAGAGTTGACCTTGACCATTCAATGGATCCAATGGGTGAACTTCACCCTCTATGTCTTGTCTAGCTGGAGATCATGTTGTTAACAATGACCACGAACCCAACCCATCCTCCCACATTGTGGTCATGGACAGATGGTGAGAACTGAATGAGCAGTTGTCTTCTACTTAACAAGGAAGTGGAAAGACCCCCTAATTCAGAATGTACATAGCAACTGAAGGAGGAGCGATGCCCAGGGGGATCAGAGGCAGCGCTCACACTGGTGGGCATCTGATCGGGCTCTCATTCATGTGAACAAGAGAGAAGGCGAGTTGCGCTGGGTCTAGTTCACAGAACCGAGCCAACCATCAGAGACCCAGCCAAGGAGGTGACTGCGTTACTGAGTGTAAGGGAGCCGCATAACGCGACTAGTGACTCGCGCCCTGAACTGGGAGAAGATGATGCCGGCAGGCTCCATGAGGAGGAGCCGTAATAGCACAAAACCAGATGCTGGTAGGCTCCATGAGGAGGATCTGCAATAGTAGTGACCTAGATGTCGGAGGTGTTGAGAAGACATAGAAGAAATCTATGGCCTGAAAAGGAACATGATATGAGGGACTCGATAGTCTATTGCTCATAGGAGTCATCCCTAGACGATGGCGGCTTATGCATGCAGCCCTGGGTGTTTCCTGTGTGAATGCGATCACACCAAGGAGAGGAAAGTCAGGCCCAAATCGCTCACCACAAATCTTCTCTGTGGCATAAACAACCATGGTGCCAGTGATTAGCCTCACCACAACTTCGTCAAGAAGCAAAGAATAGGCAAAGCTCTGGATCAGTCACCATTGTCCTAAGAAGCTAAGAGTGGCAGAGTCCCAGAGGCGCAGCCAGACTCCCAAGTAGTAGGAGGAGGCAATCGTGAGGATCTGATCTCCCTTGTAGAGGTTACGTGTAAAGCCCAAGAGGAAAACCAGCCCAAAAGATCAACCTATTGGGTGGAGAGCCCCTTGGACTTTATCTATTGCCCTTTGGTATCCCATACTACCAATGTGGGACTATTTTTTTTTTACACATAACAAATCGCCCCACTTAAGGTCCGACGTCTCAGCGGACCACCGGCCCAACCGAACATTGTAGACCCGCCGGGCCTAATCATAGGATCCACCAAAGGCAGCCCACCCGACTCTTAAGGCTGACTCTGCACCTCCCATGGCAGCCCACTGGGTCCCATGACAAAGCCACTTTAGCAGCCCATACTGCCAAAGTGTACCCAATCGAACCATAAATGGGTTAGGATCTGATACCAATTTGTTAATACGAAGGTAGTAGTTGTTCCTTGGCCCTTGCGGTAGCGCACCGGAGTTACCTATGATGGAAGGATTAGGGAAGAGGAAGAAGAGAGGAAGCAGAGTTACCAGAAGAGTAAAGAAGAAGATATAGAAAAATGGTGAGACAAGGATTCACAGAAAGAGGGATCTCATTTATTCAAACCATATTCGAAATACAAATTCGATGCCCTCTCAATGGACTGGGCTGGTAACATATATACCAACTCCTCATCCACAGTCCGACAGCCACCTCTGGGCTTCTTCGTCCTTCTTATTCGGAGTAATAGAACAATAGCCCAAAGTAGCTGTCGTAACAGCTCAGGTGCAACCACCCAACCCGGAACTCAACAACTAACCAACCAACTAACTAACTAAAATGATTTTGTCCTTCTCTTCTGCTGACACCTTCCGCAGCTGCCGTGATCCTTCTGATCAATTGTTAAACGCCGATAACATTATGGGTGAGGAGGAGGCCACTTGCCTTCTTGCTCGCCATGGGGTCCAAGTGTGGCTGCGCTCAAGCCCGATGACATTTTGCGAGAAATATAAACCGCGTGAGAAGAAGAAAGAAAGAACCGAGGGCAAAAAGAAAAGTTGAACCGGATTCGCAGGGGAATTAAACCGAGTTCAGACCGCAAACTCGACCGGATCTAGACCAAGAAAGAAATAGTCGATCTGACCCTGGTTGTAGCAGAAGGAGCCACGTGGCGCACCATAATTGGCCGAAAGGTAAGAAATCCTGAGTAATTCCCAGATGTTGTATAATTCACAGTAATTAGCTCATGCATCATAAAAATACAAATAATATACCAAAACTCTCATAAAAATGCATATAATATAATGGAACCATCATATCAACCCTTTTATGCTTAAATATTAGTGATATCATGTAATATGTATAATGCTTATTTCATAGATAATAAATATCAAACATGGGCCTAAATTGATGAGAATGTGCCAGTAACTCCTAAATGGTATTTATAATCTATTTAAGGTTAGTTATTATGATGTTGATACACGAAATCATGTAATTTGCGATATATGGATAATTAGGGCTTTTAACACTATATAAAATGCAATAAATACATACATGCTTAATAAATGATGGAATTTATGAAACACCCTTATATCTGTAATTGGAAGTTGATATGAAACTCTAAGATCAATTTTATACATGAAATCCATGTTGTAAGAAGTTGACCCTTAACACATGGTTTCAAACCCTAATTTAGGTTAATGATGTAACATAGGGTTAATATGAGACATAATATTAATATGTTCACATAATGATGGAAAACACGACAATCACTTAATGAAAAAAAATATGGAATATAAGATCAGTAAGATAATCCTAAGACAAGAATATAAGTAACAATGAGAATACCCCAATGAACTAAGGGAAACCCTAATGGACATAAGTAGGGTTATGATGATGAGAACCTGATAGTGATATGTGATCTTGTCTTAACCAGGGGTATGACCAAGATATAGTTTACATGAGGATATATCTGATATCAGGAATGTGGTTTAGTTTATCTTTATCTAAGGTACGCCATTACCTCTTACTTGGATTATTATACAATATGATTGTGTTATATGTGTAGTAAAATACTTGGCATATGATATTGGATGAAATGATTGTTCTTGTATGATATGTTGCTTGATTTTCTGTATTTATGGCTATGAACACATGAAACATAAAATATCTGATCCATTATATGATAGTACTAAATCTTTTTGGTAGAAAAGTACATTGATGAAAGTATTAAATCTCTTTGGCAAAATAGTACATGTGAGCACTAAATCTCTTTGGCAGAATAGTGCATGTATGAAAGTACTAAATCTCTTTGGCAGAATAGTACATGTGAGCACTAAATCTCTTTGGTATAATAGTGCATGTGGTTGATCAACATTACATATAATGGAAAGTCATGCTAAAACATGTGTTCTCTTTTGTTAATGAATATCTTTGTGCAAGTATACACTTTTTCTTATATTTGTTTGATGTTGCCAAGTATTAGTTTTATCTTATTGCCAAGATATGTTGAGAGGTATATAAAAGACAGGTAGGTGTACTCAGAACAATATTCTTGAATATTGTGCTGCCGTGTACCACATGTAATCTTTTGTTTAGGTTGTGGTTATGCTTGAAGATCCAGTATAGTTGAGAGTTGCGTGGCGAGATGATGTACAAGTGGACCTATTGTCTTAAGATCCTGTTGTTTAGTGGTAGTACATGTATATGTAAAGTTTTTTGTAAAATATGTAATATCAAATGTTGTAACAATTCATTATGTAATTACATGTTGAATGGTGAACATGTGTTGTATGGTTTTATTATTGTTCATGTGCATGTGCTACTGATTGTTTTCTTTTGACTCCCTTGATTTTCTTCATCTTAGCCTGGTGTGGGGTGTTTAAATTGGGATTCTCACTGAGGTGAGAGTTTCAATTTGGACGTCACACTTCAGATTAAGTTTTAGAAAATCTGGGTACGTCACAGGTGGTATCAGAGCATGAACAATAGCAAAGCCTGACATTTGCTCACTATGAATCTCAAAACCAAAGAACCTTGAACTTACTCATCTTTATAGTTAGATTAGTCATATTTTAGAGACTAGATCTAACCTAGCCTCTAGGTTAGAACCTAGATGTCCGAGAACTAGGTCTAGATTGGTGCTTTTTGTATAGCAAGTCCTTGATGTCATCCTTTCCTTATAGTGCAGTGGTATGGGACGTTGCATTATTTGGAAATGATGTACATCAAGTGAAGAGAAACCCTAGACATATGGCGCTCATTGTCTAGCATAGCTACACTAGTCTACTCCATGTTCTCACCCTTTTCACTAGTTTTAATGGTACTCTACTCTCTACTATGTGTGAAACACTCATTTTCTGGATTTGGTTTTGATTCCAATCGGATCGAGACTCAATAGTTTTCTCTGACGCTTGTTTTATTGGAGAAAAAGTATATAATATTTTATTATATATGTGTATTATAAAAATGTGTCCCCATACATGTATGAGTAGGAGGTGGTCATGCAACCTAAGTGAAAGTGAGTGACTTCAGTCTAGAAGAGTGAATAGTTTTAGATTAGATGTCTAGAGCCTGGTTATAACATATGATAGATGGAATAGATGAAATAAGTTTTGATAATATGATGTAAGTCTTATATAGATGACATAAGATGGTTATGATGATCTATGTTTGTCTTCGAGGATTCAAGTTCAGTTTTGACGATTTGAGATTAGTTTCGATGATGCAAGTAACTAGGCTTTTTATAAGATAAGTTATGTTAAGTTAAGACAAGGTTGTGAGTCAACATGAGCCTCATGCTCTTTTACAAAGAAGGACCTCTAGTGTTGGGACCGATTATATGGTTAACTCCAGAGAGAGTATGACCCACAGGGAGAAGGTCAGAGAACCTATACTCTAAGATATGAGAATGATGAGAAATATGTGATATGATATGTCCTAAACTAGAATACTCCTAAGTGATTGAGTTGAGTCACTTTATGTACGATTCTTATAGTCTTATTGAACCCTAGATGTCCTTGGGAGGACCAAACCCTAGAGTCAAAGAGAGGTTGGTTATATGTGCATATGTGAATATGATATGAGTACCTACTATCTGGGTGAGGGAGAGAGAGTCCCAAGACCCTAGAGGAGGTAACTATGTGTTAGTTTCTGTAAAGCCTCAAGCTCGAGTTGATGGTACCTTGTAGGAATCTAGTGGTTGCATATATAAGAGAGTTTTGGGTAAGCATGTCTCATGGGTAGAGAACCTATGGAAAGAGTATAGCATACCATTTTTTGGTTTGTGCTTATGTGGCTAGAGCTGGTAAGGTTATCACTAGTGCCAATGAGGTAATCCAAGAACCCTAGACTAAGAGAGGAAAGATAAGGTATATGCATATGAGATACTAATAGAGTTGAGTTAGATTAGAGAAACTGAGCATGGCACTACCCTCAGGATAAGGGTTGGGAAAACCTCAATTGGGCTAGATAAAGTTTTGATATATGTTTCACAAGCCACTCACATAAGTTTTTTTAGCACAACCATGATATAATAATTGTAAGGATGCAATCTAATCTCAAGATGTGATATATGGACATGATATAATGTAAATATAGAGATGGTTTAATTGATATCAGTGTATAAATGGTTAACCTTATACATGAATAATTATGATAATGTGATATTGTTGGTTAATCTTGCGATGAAATCAGTAGTAAATGTGTAATTTATTCTGAGGAATGAAATAAGTTCATGTGAATGAAACATGTTACATGAGGTGTTAATCATAGTGCTTAATTAAGATGAAAAATATAGTTTGATAGTTAGTACAAAATAATGATTAAAACACCTTGATATGATCCAGATGGATAATGTGGGTTAACTATAGTTAATTCCCTCCTAAAAGGCATATGTTAATGTTGAACATGTTCAACAATTATCTCATTAAAATGTTGATGACACCTTATTATATTGGGTTAACTTGAGTTAACTCCTTTAGAACATGGTAATATGATGTGGGAACCCTAATGCATGGGTAAAGATAAGGATGCAACCCTAACATGTGAAATATGTCATAGCATAAAATGAGTCTCTAAACCTTTTTAAAGGGGTGGTTCCCCCTGTATGATCATAATACCTCCTAGAAAGATGTGGACCTTTTTATAGACACCTTGTTTGTGGGAATGTTGCACATGAAGTGGTGGCCTACATGTGAATGAAGACCCTTGGTTTTTCCTTGGAGTATATGAATGGCTTAATTTTGAGAACAAAATTTCCTTTAAGATGTAGATGATGTGATATTCTGGATGTTGGCATAATTTTGAGGACGAAATATCTTTTAAGGTGTGTAGGATGTGATAATGGAGTGGACTATTAGAACCCTTAAATGTCCAATGACATAAGTGAATTCATAGGTTGAGTTATATTGAGAGTTAAAAGTGTTTTGGTAAAGTTTGAGTGTTGATTGATGTTGATATCATGAGTAAGATCCTTAAGTTCATGTCTTTTGAGGTATATACTCAACTGACTAGAAAATTGAGTTTTGACACCAAATCTAACTATAGTGTGGCATTAATTGTGATAAATATATACCCAAGATAATTGTATGTTCCTAGAAGAGGATATTGAAGTTCAAATGATAAGTTTATGTGTATTTGATGTATAGTTGAACAATGAGGCATAATTGGAAAGTTAGGCTTGAATCAATGGAGATGTCACACTGTCCTTTCTAATGTGCTTGGGCTAGGCGCGCCTTTTTGAAACACAGATCAGTTGAGGAGAGTTGACCTTGACCATTCACTGGATCCGATGGGTGAACTTCACCCTCTACGTCGTGTCTGGCTGGAGATCATGCTGTTAACAATGACCACAAACCCAAACCATCATCCCACGTCGTGGTCGCGTACAAATGGTGAAAACTAAATGAGTAGTTCTCTTCGACTCAACAAGGAAGTGGAAATACCCCCCCCCAATTCAGAACATACATAGAAGTTGAAGGAGGAGTGATTCCCAGGGGGATCGGAGGCAACCCTCACATTGGTGGGCGTCTGATCGGGCTCTCATTCATGTGAAGCAAGAGAGAAGGTGAGTTGCGCTGGGTCTAGTTCACAAAAGTGAGCCAACCATAGGAGACCCAGCCATGGAGGCGGCTGCATTGCTGAGAGCAAGGGAGCCGCATAATGCGATCGGCGACCCGTGACCTAAACTGGAAGAAGATGATGTCGGCAGGCTCTACGAGGAGGAGCCGTAATAGCAGAAAACCAGATGTCGATAGGCTCCACAAGGAGGAGCCACAATAGAAGTGACCTAGATGTCAGAGGTGTTGAGAAGACGCAAAAGAAATCTATGGCCTAAAAAGGAATAGGATATGAGGGACTCGACACTCTATAGCTCGCTAGAGTCATCCCTAGGCGATGGAGGATTATGCATGCAGCCATGGGCATTGCCCGTGTGAACATGATCGCGCAAAGGAGAGGAAATTCAGGCCCAAATCGCTCACCGCAGATCTTCTCCATGGCATCAACAATCATGGTGCTAGTGATTAGCCTCATGACAACTTCATCTGGAAGTGAAGAATAAGCAGATCTATGGATAAGTCACCGTTGTCCTAAGAAGCTGAGAGTGGTAGAGTCCCAGAGGCACAGTCAGACTCCCAAGAAGTAGGAGGAGGCAATCATGAGGCTTTGATCTCCCTTGTGGAGGTTGGTACAGGTGAGTAGGAGGCCTCTTGCCTTCTTGCTCGCCATGGGGTGCAAGGGCAGCTGCGCTCAAGCCCGACGACATTTTGTGAGAAATAGATACTACTGAGAAGAAGAAAGAAAGAATCGAGGGAAGAAAGAAAAGTTGAACCGGATTCACAGAGGAATTAAACCGATTTAGACCGCAAACTCGACCGGCTCCAGACCAAGAAAGTAACAACCGATCTGACCATGGCTATAGCAGAAGGATGCGCCCACCTGGAGCCACGTGGTGCACCATAATTGGCGCAAAGGTAAGAAATCTTAAGTAATTCCCAGATGTTGTATAATTCACAGTAATTAGCTCGTATATCAGAAAAATTCAAATAATATACAAAAATTTCTTAGAAAAATGCGTAGAATATAATGGAACCATCATATCATCCTTTCTATGCTTAAATATCAGTGATATCATGTAATATGTATAATGCTTATTTCATGGATAATAAATATCAAACATGGGCCTAAAATTATGAGAATGTGCCAGTAACTCCTAAATGGTATTTATAATCCATTTAAGGTCATTTATTATGATGTTGATACACGATATCATGTAATTTGCTCTATATGGATAATTAGGGCTTTTAACACTATATAAAATGGAATAAATACATTCATGCTTAATAAATGATGAAATTTATGGAACACCCTTATATCTATAATTGGAAGTTGATATGAAACTCTGAGATCAAGTTTATACATGAAATTCATGTTATATGAGGTTGACCCTTAATACATGGTTTAAAACCCTAATTTAGGTTAATGATGTAACATAGGGTTAATATGCGACATAATTTTAATATGTTCACCTAATGATGGAAAACACAACAATCAGTTAATGAACAATAATATGGAATATAAGATCAGTAAGATAATACCAAGACAAGAATACAAGTAACAATGAGAATAGCCCAATGAACTAAGTGAAACCCTAATGGACATAACTAGGGTTATGATGATGAGAACATGATAGTGATATGCGATCTTGTCTTAACTAGGGGTTTGACCAAGATATAGTTGACATGAGGATATATCTGATATCGAGAATGTGGTTTAGGTTATCTTGATCTAAGGTATGCCATTTCATCTTACTTGGCTTATTATACAATATGCTTGTGTTATATGTGTAGTAAAATACTTGGCATATGATATTGGATGAAATTATCGTTCTTGTATGATATGTTGCTTGATTTTCTATATTTATGGCTATGAACACATGAAACATAAAATATCTGATCCATTATATGATAGAACTAAATCTCTTTGGTAGAATAGTGCATTGATGAAAGGACTAAATCTCTTTGGCAGAATAGTACATGTGAGCACTAAATCTCTTTGGAAGAATTGTGCATGTATGAAAGTACTAAATCTCTTTCGTAGAATAGTACATGTGAGCGCTAAATCTCTTTGTTAGAATAGTTCATGTGGTTGATCAACATTACATATAATGGAAAGTCATGCTAAACATGTGTTCTCTTTTGTAAATGAATATCTTTGTGCAAGTATACGCTTTTTCTTATATTTGTTTAATGTTGCCAAGTATTAGTTTTATCTTATTGCCAAGATATGATGAGAGGTATATAAAAGACACGTAGGCGTACTCAGTACAATATTCTTGAATATTGTGTTGACGTGTACCACTTGTAATCTTTTGTTTAGGTTGTGGTTATGCTTGAAGATCCAGTATAGTTGAGAGTTGTATGGCGAGCTGATGTACAAGTGGATCTGTTGTCTTAAGATCTTATTGTTTAGTGGTAGCACATGTATATGTAGAGTTTGTTGTTTGATATATAATATCAAATATTGTAACAATTCATTATGTAATTATATGTGAATGATGAACATGTGTTGTATGGTCTTATTATTGTTCATGTGCATGTGCTACTGATTGTTTCCTTTTGACTTCCTTAATTTTCTTCTTCTTAGCCTGGTGTGGGGTGTTTAAATTGGGATTCTCACTGAGGTGAGGGTTTCAATTTAGACATCACACATCAGATTATGTTTTCAATCATGACTCCAAATATTGTTTAGAGAAAAGTCATGTAGTAGTATTAATCTAGGTGTTCTTGAAATCTTTCATAGATGTTTGAACACTCAATATTTTAAATTGTGGTGTGTTGGATATCCGTCAACAAGGAACTTAAAGCTGATGTAAGGTCAAATATGTATAAGACCAATCTTTGCTTGGATGAAATTTGCATTAGGATATATTCAATTAATTAATAATTCATAGAGTGAATAGCCATGTCAACTCAAAAGGCTATTAAGAAGTATTGTTAATTTTACAAATGGTCTTTTTTTACCTAAAGGTGATAACAATGAAGTTGTTGAACGTGTGGAGGGGAGTTTCCATGATCTCAAAAAAGACATATTCTCAAACATGTGGCCATTATCCTATACGCAAATTGGTCAATGAACCTAATTCAACAACATTTTAACCATTCCACATCCGTAAGACTATCGACACAAATTTGCACCAGTTCATAAACCACATAGGAAGAAAGTATCAGCTTACGATCTATTGCACAAATTCCCAATCTGAAGGCAAAACTCCTCTCACAAATTTCCAATCTGAAGGAAAACCTCCTCTCATCAAAGATACCACCCCCTCATTCCTTATGTAGGAAGAGCTGAACAAATCTTCTTTGATTCTGGATGATATCAATGGTAGTATGAGATTGAAAAAGTTTCAGTAAGTGATCAAGCTCAAAAAGAGATAGTTTCTTCTATAATAGTAATGTTGGATAAAATTGCTATAATTTGAATGCCACGTCTCAACCATGATAAATGTTGAATGCAAAGTGTTACTTGAGGTACTCTCTAATCTCAAGCATTATGAAATGCATCATCTTGTTTGGTTCTACTTTTTTTAGCCTTTCAATATTCATGCCTCCTTATTTTTTACTAAACATATTAACAAGCACTCGATTGTCATTGGGGTGTATAAAAACAAACAGCCCCGATACAACAAGATTCAAGAATTCAGCAACAAAACACTACGGTGCCAAGACTAATGTTTTAGAATTTGAAGAAGCCACAATATAGAATGACGCTAGCTATCACTTCATGAATACCTACATGAAGGGAAAAGTGTCTCTTTTGTCACCAAGTACATGCTAGTAGAAGATGACCATAACTATTATTCTGGCTTGGAACTCTAAGCACATCAACCAACAATATGAACCACTTCCTTAGAACACTTGAATTTCAATTTTAAATTATATAATATAAGTAGAACTGGCTCACAAAGATGGTTGCCGAAAATATTTAAACAAAGTGGATTCATATAAGATAAAAAGATAAAAAAAAGAGGAATTTCAAAGGAACCAAAAAAATGATTGGAATGAATAAACCAAAATGCAGAAGGAAAATAATTCCATTTTATATGAATATAAAGCATATTGCTTAGTAAGTAATGCATTTGAAAAAGGGATATGAGTTCCTGAGTAACTTCAAATTTAGTAGAGATTACCTTCAACATCTAGCATCCTACATTATGTAACCATCATCATATCATCGAAGCACCAGTCTCAACCATGTTCAGGGGCTAGGCCAGCTATATGAATTCTTCTTTTATATTCAACTCTATTTTGACTTTTGAGTCATATTCTCATTGACATGCAAGAATATAGATGTTTCCTTATCATATATATCCAAGTTAAATCATCCTCTTCCTCTATCTGAAAGTAGACTAAGACTACCTGGTTTTAGTGATCATTATTTGAAAGATTGGCACAAAACATATTCATATACAAATATGTTTACTAAGAAATCATAACAATGTGCCTATAAATAAAGCCATGTTGGGGATAAACTGACCTATATTAGAGTAAATAGTTGTCTTCCAAAATAAAATTCAAGAATGATTGATATAAGAGGTGAAACCCATCTAACTCCATCACCATGTTGCCAAAAAGCAACCTCTAATAATCAGACATACATCTGTCTGGAATCCTTTCAGTTAGATACCAAGTGATCTCTAAAATTTTTTATAGTTAATTTGTTTTAAAGAAAAACTACCAAGTGATCTTTTTTCTTGAAAGCTTTTAGATAAGAAGCCTACTAGAAGCAAAGCAGAATATAAATAGACTATAGTTAAAGTGAATACAACTGAATACATTTATAAACTACAAAATAAAACTAATTACATTTATAGACTACATAATACAAGTGAAACCAGAGAAACTATGAAGAAAATATATGTATAAGGTGCAAAAAATCATAGAACACTAAAATACATTTGAACATGAATATACCTTTTGCGACCAACTCAGAGTTGGTTCACCACCATTCTAACTCAGCCACATTGGCAGTGGGCTTTCTAGAACTTGAAGAGTATAATTATGTCTGAACTAAATGTTAACACATTCTTATATATGATGGAAAAGAATGAAAATGTTAAATGATAACAACCCCTCATGGGTTACATACAACCCATTTGTACTCAAAGTGATAAAACCACATTCATACTATGGTATTATCTTAACCACAATCTAAACATTACTATCATTGGCCACCTCCCACAGGACCAAGTGTGAGGCCTACAAACCCAACATATACAAAAAATAAACCGATGTCATACTTATAAAAGATATAATTGATTTTCTCAATAAAACTTCACCAAACCAATCTAGTAAATTAGCTACATCACAACTAAGCAACACCAATATATTTTTTATCCTACTGTAAGTTGTTCTCAGAGCAACACTAGTACATTTTGTTCATAAGGAGGGGTGGAGAATGTCTAGAACGATAAATATAAACAACAACAAAATATAAATATTAACAAGTTCTTCCTTCATAGCCTATTGTGCCAGCCTAACTACATGATGGGATCCAAATGGTTAATAGAATTGGAGACTCCAATTCCTACAAGATAAAACAATAAAGCATTTAGTTTCATTTCACCTGTGTAATAGAAAACTATGATATGCAAATATTTGAACCATAAAGAATAGAATAGTAACAAGAAACATCATCAATTTATGAACTGACCTCATAACTAATTTGAGTTATCATCATCTAAAATAGCTGAATAAAAGGAACAACCATCATCATCCTCACTAAAATCCAAAAGTTCTTAAAATTTTTTATTATTGGTTATCCTGTCTAGAACATTTTTCACATTTTACAAACGCTTTTTTGTGGCACACTTTCCATCTTCAACTATTTTAAGAGCTTTCTCTTGAACTTTCATAGCTTCCTCCTTGTCTTTCAATGCTCGGTCTTTTGCTTTGAGTTCATCAAGTAAGGCATTCTTTGTTTTGTATGGTCCTCTAACATCTCTTGGCTTTACACCTCTACCATAATAGGATATGTATTTCTTTGTCTTTGATTCTCCATAAAAATTTTTAGTGACCTCAACGGGGAGAAGGGATGGCTCTACTTGTTGGATGGTTATGATTTTTTCCTGAATCAACAATTTATGTTAGTAACTAATACACTGAAAACATATATTTTTTTCTTACTTACATGAACTTGGGATGACTCCATAGTAGCTAAGGTATCACCCTTCTTATGAATTTCAAAGTACATTGTTCCCAAGTCAGGTGGGTTCCCATCTTTTCCTCTGTATAGTACAACCAAAAAGTTATATGCATATCTAGAGACAAAATATAGCATAAAAAGAAAAATAAACAACCTTTTACCATGATATTTCTCTAAGAGGCATGCTACCAGTGCGATGAAGTAACTTATTGTTCAACCCTTCTCTATTGTTGGAGTTTCTCTTACTCGATGCCTGTATTTAATATAATGTGCTTATAGATAGAAGAAAAAAATTAGAAATATAAGAAAAAACAATTTGAACTGATGTAAAGCTTTATAATAAAAAGGTCACCATAAACTTTTCACTGTGAAAATTCCCTTTCACAAGCCATTCCCGATCACTATCAACTTCAATTGCCATAGGTTTCTTTGATAGTTGTTGTTTCATGTCCAACCCCTTGACAGTTTGATGCATTGATGCCCTCCACTTTATCCATAATTCTTTCAAGTGTTTTAAAGTGTGAGATTTGTGTTCCTCCATGTTGTCATTTGAGAATTTATCCTAATACATGTTTAATTACACAAGAACATCAATGCATCATGGATGTTTGTCAACTGATGATACCAATAAAGTGTAGAAGATATTACCATAACTACAGCGCAAATGTGATCTTTTTGTCTATCTATAACTTCATTCCAAGAATGAACTTTGATTGGACAAATGTCCCGATCATGAATAATCCTGCCCAAATGTCTACTCCACACCTTATGATTTTTTCCAACAGGGCGACCTTGATAGAATGTGACGTCTATCTTGGCACCTCCTCTTAGACTAGCCACTTTGTTACATTTGTTACGTCCTCGATGTCTGACTGCCTTTTTAGTGGCACTGGCTAAATTCAGTAATAAAAAATAAAGAAGCATTATGTAGTATTGTATAAGATATATAATGTGTGTATTTATGAAACACATAGCACAAAAAACACATAGCATTTCAAGTACTACAAAACACAAAATAGAAATTTAATGGTCTATATGAAAAATGCTAGAAAAAAGGCAACAAGACAAAAGTATTACGTATAAAGGAAAGTGGCCATACACATTGAAATATCATTGACGACATTAGTGGACATCAATTCGGTCTCCACGTATTGTTCTGGTTCATTGGAACCTCTTCAAGAGGTGTAGGATCAGCTTCAATTTGTGGGGAAGGAACATTTTCAGTTGGAGGATGTTATAACCTCATTTTTTCCTAGTTTAGGATTGAAATGTAGTTTCTCCTTTTAAATATATATGAACAAATAATTGTGTAATTTGATTTGAATGTATGGATTTCATTAATAAATAGCCTTGCATGTGTGATATCATAGGCCTTATTGGCTTTTGGGCCCAATAACAAGAAAAGGAAATAAAAGGAAAAATAAATTAAGTTAATAAAAGAATAATTAAGATAAGGAGAAAAGAAGGAGGTAGAAGCCTCTAGAATATCCTTCAAAGAGGGATTTCATATCTTTGGGATTTCTTGGATTCCAAGGAGTCCAAGTTGCAAAGATAATAGGAAAGGAAAGATAAAATATCAATTAAATTAGCTTTATTGAAAGATAACTTGCCTATGAAGGTAATGCCCTTTTCCTTTGGATTTGGGACTCAAATTTGGTACAAAAGTAGATAATGTCGATCGAAAGATTCCTTTAAAATTTGGTTAAAAAAGGATTATACGAGATATGGATTTTTGAAGTTATCCTAAAGTCAAAAGAAATATATGTCACGATTTATTTGGGATTAAAATCCAAAATTTCATTTATTAAGCATGCACTCGTGACCGTTGGATCAACGATCCACAACTTGGGTTGAGTCCCAGTCTCACAAGGATTGGGAACACAGAAGTCCAGGCTACGAGTGGTTTGATCGGGATTTGATCGATTTTAAGGAAACGAGCAAAGATGAGGACATGTCCATTGTCTTTGGGAGTCTGTTATGAGGATATCTAACCCAACTTGTGGGTGGTTTCATCAAGGATCAGGAGAATCCCCAATTCTTCATACATCTGTGGTCGACCCTATATATAGGGGATGAATCTAGACATCACGAGCCATCTCGCAACCTTTACCCCCAAAACTGGAGTGCGACAATGCTCGTGTTGGTGACTTCTATTCAACCAAGTACCCTATTCTTCCCCATCGTCTAGCAACAGCCATCTCCAGAGGAGCCAAGGTCTGTTGGCGGTGAAGGAGTGGCATGGAGAAGAAATTGATTAGGCAAGTAGGTACGAGTGAGGGAGATGAGGCTTCGAGTACTCTTCGCTTGCTCGTAGGTGGAAGGAGGCTCAGAGTCAACAGAGCGCTAACTCGCATAGCAGGGCAGGCTGGTGCTAGAGGTTGAAGATGACCTCCAGTGAAAATACCAAATTGCCCTCCCCCTCCTTCAGTCCAGGATCCTTGCTTGTGTGAACAGCTTGCTTGCCAGGATACTTCCTTTCTTAGACTATTGTTAACTTGGTAATTCGACTGAACAGGTATGTGGTTACTTATGAATGATCGCCTTTAGTTTCAAGAGTTTCCTAGATGTTTCTCGATTGATTGCAACCTAAACTGTTGGATGTTCAATTCTAAAATCCTACAAAGTCATATGTGTATCACAATTAATTATGCATCTGCATCTCGAACCTACACGCCACCCTGATGTATGTTGCAAGACCATGCCCCAGAGGGAAGGTCTGATTTGGTCAAGCCCCAGAGGGAAGACCATTTGGAACCTCGAGATGTGACACTAGGCACCAAGCTCAGGATGGAGAAGGTAGCCTTATGTCCCTTGCAAGGACAAAACCCTAAGAGAGGGTAATCCCAGGTTTAGGGCAAAAGCGGTTGAGAATTCACATTGAAAGCATAAATTGGATTGTTAAAAATTATTTGTGATAATTAGGTTGTTAGAAACTATTTGTGAAATTGTGATTGTTCCCCACATACTATTATAGAAATATACTGATCGACATTTTGTTTGTCAGCATTTTAGGTACAATTCTGAAAATGGACAAATAGTAAATTGAAATATTGTGAAGATACAATTAATCTGTTCAAGGAGGTTTAGTTAGTTAGATTTTTTCTATGGATAGAACTCTAGATCCAAAATTTACAAGGTTTGCAAAAATATTTATATTATTCAAGATTTTCAGTTTAGTAATAGTAGAATTTGATAATTATTTCTGATTAAATGTCAAACCATGGATCCTAAAATATTGGGATAGCATCTCTGACCTCTTGGTCTCCCTTGATTGGGGGTTACCGGGAGGTGGGGTCATTACATTTAGTGTTAGAGTCGTGGTTTCTCATTTAATCCTTAGTAATTATTAAATTTTACAAACTCTGTAGAACCAAGGGAGTTATTAGATGATTTTTCAAAGACAGAGGTGTCTAGAAAAGGATCACGATCTGGGGGCTGGCAATATTTTCCTCCGCCCTGCTAGTCGGTCACGAGGACTCCCAGATGTGGTGTGACTGCCTGGCCAATTTCTAAGGTTCTGACTCGAAATAAGATACCTTTAGGACTCTCTCATCTATTTTGTCCCTTCTCAACCCTAATTCAATTAAGGATTCTAGTATTTAAGGTTTTTCTCTCTCTTCCCACCCTCTTGAGGTCAGGGTAAGTAGGATAAGGATTAAAGGATCCTCCACCAAATTAATAAAAGGTACGTAAACAAGATGTCATCGACATAAGTATAATTAGTTTAAATGTAAACTAAAGTTTGATTGTATGCTTATGTAGATGGCTCGTCTGAAGACAGTAGTCACTCCTGTCGAGGCCACCAAGAACCCAGCTAGGGGTTCTCCTCCCTACAAGAGGAAGGGATCTTTCAAGAAGAGGAAGAGGGATCGAGGTGATGAGTCCTCAAAGAAGAGAAAGAGACCTGAGGGAGCCTCAGAAGAAGGTCCCGATCCTAAGCCAATTCCCTTCGACAACCCCGAGATGGACCAGGAAGAGGAACACATGTCCGAGGATGAGGTCAAGTATGAGGAGAACCTGTATGGTGGTCTAGGACCTACAATGGTAGTTCACACCCCTGATGCCCCATGGATGGAACACTAGAAGAAGCTAACTGAGGCCTTTAGTGCTCTGGACCTCAGGGATATAGCCAGAGATGAAAATGGTGAGTCACTTTCCATTCGTCCCCGACTTGGAGTCACCACTCTAGACTTTGTCAAGCTAAATATTGAGAAATTTTGGGGAGAGGATAAGACTGAAGTGGTCGATAAAGCAGATGCTTCACTGTTGGCAGTCAAGAATGGTTTCCACATGCTGGAAGTACAGTCGGACAAGAAGGTTCCTTTTGTTGCTCACCTTTTGGAAGGATCAGCCAAGATTTGGTGGGAGCACCACATCATGGGTCGAGATCTGAGTGAGGAGATGATGGCATGGACCAACTTCAGGACTATCTTAATAGCCAGATTCAACCCCACCTCAGCTAAGAAGGAGAAGGAAAGAGAGTTTGCCAACATGATCCAGGGTATCCTATCTATTGTGGACTTTGGCTGCAAGTTTTGCATCTTGGAGCATTTTAGGCACATGATGACTGAGGAAAGGTGGGTAGACCATTTTGTGGAGCGTCTTCACCCCGCAATCAAGCCTCATGTGATGGTGAGCAAACCAACAACCTTCACTAAAGCCTATAACACCACCTTAGACTTGGTGAGGATGGTGATGCCAGCTCAGAACCCACCCAAAGGATATTTGGATTTCACTGAAGTTACTCAAGGATAGAAGAATGACCACAAGAAGGGACAAGGACGTAACCACACCAAGGGAAAGCATGGAAACAAAGGAAAGCCATATGGTGAGAGTTGCTTTCAGAAGTGTCGTACCTATGGAGGGACACATCCTGGGAAGTGCCACTTCGAGAAAAGGGTTTGCTACTGTTTCCAGTAGGAGGGATACTTCATCGCCAAATATCCTCTGCCTGATCTGAGAGGTCCAGTGGAAGCGCAACCAGTGGCAGCAAGACCTCCAGTAGGAGGAGGAGTACCAGCTAGAGGTACACTTGTTGGAGAGAGAAGGCAAGCCAGAGTGTTCACCATCGATAATGAAGAAGCCCAGACGAATGCTAATAGGTTGAACGAGGGTAATAACCCATTGATTTTTCCTTTCAATTTATTTTGATCATGTAATAGCAGTCTGATATAGTATGAAACTATGTAGGCATGCTTGATGTCATGGGACAAAATATAAAAGCTCTTTTGGATTCTGGTTCTACTAATACTTTTATTTTGAGAAATCTGGCAGCTATGCTTTGTTTGGACATCAAGGATTTAGGCTATGTTTTGGATGTCACAACCCCAAGTGGTCAGATATATATACAACTCTTTTAAAACCCCATGTCTTTCCAGTTAAGTACCTGAGTCACAAGCATCCCACTGACTTCATCCTCCTCGATATGAATGATTTTGATGTAATCATTGGTATGGATTGGCTTTACCCCTATAGAGCATAGATTGATTGTAGAGAAAAGAAGATCCTCATTAGGAAACATGGTCATCCACACTTTACCATTTGAGGAAGGAGAGATGCGACAACCAGCCTTTATGTGTCAGCTTTGAAGGCCGAGAAGATGATATCCCAAGGTTTTCGAGCATACCTAGCCATAGTCACCAAGCCTGAGGCCAAGGTACGACCTTTAGAGGAGATAGAGGTTGTTCGAGAGTATGGAGACGTGTTTCCAGATGATCTACTAGGGATTCCCCCTAAGAGGGAAGTAGATTTCTCCATCGAGTTAGCTCCCGAGACTAGCCATATATCTAATGCACCCTATAGAATGGCCCCTACTGAGTTGCTTGAGTGGAAAAATCAATTGCAGGAGTTGTTAGATAAAGGTTTTATCTGACCTAGTACATCACCATGGGGAGCACCAGTCCTTTTTGTGAAGAAGAAGGATGAATCACTCCAGATGTGTATTGATTACCGGATGATCAATCAGGCGACCATTAAGAACAAGTACCCCCTACCTAGGATAGATGACCTTTTTGACTAGCTCAAATCAGCCCGAGTCTTTTCCAAGACTGATTTGAGGTCCGGGTACCACCAAGTATGAGTCAAGAGTGATGACATCCCTAAAACAGCTTTTTGAGCCTATTATGGCCATTATGAGTTTGTGGTCATGCCGTTTGGGTTGTCCAGTGCACCCAATGCCTTTATGTACCTTATGAACAGTGTGTTCCAACCCTTCCTTGACTCCTTTTTGATCATGTTCATAGACAACATCTTGGTGTACTCCGATAACCTAGAGCAACACTGTGGCATTTTGGGTTGAGTCCTTGATTTCTTGAGAAAGCAGAAGTTCAACGGAAAGTTCTTGAAATGTGATTTTTGGATAGACCAAGTCATGTTTCTCAGACACATCCTCTCAGGAGGAACGATCGTCGTGGATCCATCTAAAGTGTCGGCAGTTGAAGATTGGCTTGCACCGAAAAACCCCTATGAGATTCACAACTTCTTGGGGTTGGTTGGATACTATCGATTCTTCATCAAGGATTTCTCAAAGACCACTTTGCCGCTCACCAAGTTGACTCAGAAGGATGTAAAGTTTGTGTGGTCAAATATATGTGAGGCTCATTTTTAGGAGCTAAAGGAGAAGCTAACCACCACTTCAGTATTGACCCTACCTTTTGGCAATGAGGGTTTTGTGATATTCACCGACGCCTCAAAGATGGGACTTGGTTGTATGTTGGTACAGAATCGGCATGTTGTTGCATATGCCTCCTGACAACTCAAGCCCAATGAGGTGAACTACCCGACACATGACTTAGAGCTGGTTTCTATCATCCATGCGTTGAAGATATGGCCGCATTACGTATACGGTACTACCTTTGAGATCCTCATGATAACCTCCCATTTTGTGTTGTTATCTTACTAGTTTTCTTAGTTTTCCATACTCTTCCTTAGATAAATTAGATTAAATATTTAACTTTCTAGCTTTATTGTAAATATACCAATAGACTGATATTTCTCTTTTCTTCCTATAGATAAACCCAAAAAAATCACAAAAGTCTTAACCAAACCGGTCTCCAGACCGCGATGACCCAACCAGTCTCTAAGACCGTGAGGATGCTTAACAGTCTCAAGACCGCAAAGACTCAAACAGTCTCCAAGACCATGAGGATACTTAACAGTCTCAAGACTGTGAAGACTCAATCAGTATCTAAGACCATGAGGATACTTAATGGTCTCAATACCGCAAAGACTCAACTGGTCTCCAAGACCGTGAGGATGTTTAACGGTCTCAAGACCGCGAAGACTCAATAAGTCTCCAAGATCGTAAGGATGCTTAACAGTCTCAAGACCGTGAAGACTCAACCGGTCTCCAAGACCGTGAGGACGCTTAACGGTCTCAAGAACGCAAAGACCCAAGTGGTCCTCCAAGACCGTGAGGATGCTTAACAGTCTCGAGACCGTGAAGACCCTAAAGTTCTCCAGACCGTTCAAGATCCTTAGAGCCTATAAATAGGACTCAAGGGGTCCTCATTCAAGGGAGACTTTTAGACGCCCAAAGGCTGCCTCATTTTCTCCAGAGCTGTTTCATCCTTCATCCTTCACCTCAAGGCTATCAGTCTAAGATCCACACTCCATCCATAAGCCTACTTTCTCTCTCATCAAAATAGAAGGTAGGGAGCGAAGGATTCATCACCAAAGCAACCACGCAGTGTGAAGATAGTTGTTCTCTACTCCAAGGAGTCAACCTTCCTCCCTTCTATGTGGAGATGATGTTTTCCTTCTCTTCTCCTGTCTCCTTCTTTTTTCATGCCATGAGCGAGTAGTTCCATACACAAGGGTGCGGGGAGTATCCCCGCTACCCATGTTTTCATTTCATGCATTGTAATTCATGAGTTTGCCATAGAGAAATACTATCTTTTTAGTTCAACATCAATCATTTAATGAATGCTAGTTGCTTGAACACCAACCTACATTACCTATTATCTACTAGTGTGAATTGTCCACCTTTGTGCTTTTAGATTCAATTATCGATTGTATGTTGGTTCTTAATGTATGTAGTCACCATATATCTATTTCAGTATCTAGGAATGCTTTTCAAGGAGTGGAGTAAACTCACCTCCATTGTTGTACTTTCATACTATGAAATGGAATCAATTGACGTATGGAAGTACAACTTTGACAGGTCGAGGAACACACTTTACGAAGGGAGTGATGCAAAGTAAGTCACCATTCGTTTGGGGATGGCTGGCATTGCAATACTTCCACGTTTCTCATAGTTGGCTATTCGAAAGAAAGATAAGTCTACAAAGATACTAACTGATTAGACCCTTTTTGCAAGCCATGTTATTATGATGTATGTTATGATCCATGTGTAGTGGTGGTGAAACTCGATCACATCCTAGTGGTTTCCAAATATTATTTACCACCTTAAGTTTACTCTCCTGCCGTTTAATTTACATTTGCATATTAGTTTAATCATCAAATCAACTCTTTGATCTAGATATCAACTCTTAAGTAGATACATAGAATTATAACGTTTTCCATCTTATTAATCCTTAACAAGACTGTTGTCTCGTGGATTTGACCCTCAACTGTACTATGATAAGACTTCCATGTACCTTAGCGTACGTGGGTGGAGATCTTATTATAGCACATGCAAGGCTAAACTTAGATACTTACTATCTTTAGGATTTTTATTGGTGCACGCAACTTCACACGAGTGGAGGCTCCATCAAAAATTGGCGTCGTTGCCGGGGACAATGAAACATTTTAATTTCATTTATCAACTTTCTAGTTGATTAGTATTTTACATTTTACCTTGATAACTACTTCATATCTTTTTGATTCCATCATCTTTCCACCATCTAAAGTGTGATTTTTCTTCTACTCAGGTAGAAAACATGTATGCCAACTTCGCATAACCTAATATTCTCCCTTGATCCAGAGTATGACTTTGAGGTAGAATGAAGCTTCCACCGACGCATCAGATTCAACCGCCAACAAGACAGACAGATGGCTGAAGAACAACACCAAGCTTCTTTGGTACTGGAAAGAGTCAACACAGCTATAGCAGCTCAGAGAGCACAACCCATCGCTGATACACGTGCTAAAGTCCAAGCTGAAGTTCGAGCTGAAGAGCAAGCTCGCATCCAAGCTGAAAATGAGGCAGCCACAGTAGCTGCTCAGTTATTGATAAGGAACTAGCAGAATCATGGGAAAGATTTAAGGAACTTCTGAGAAAATGCCCACATCACAGAATCTCACAAAACTAGCTCATAGAAACATTCTACAGAGGGGTAAGTGATGAAATAAAGAAGTTTTTGGATTCCTTATATGGAGGAAATTTCATGAGATAGAATTATGAGGACACCTGGAAGATTGTTATGCTCAGAGCCGAGAACAAATCTAATTAGGGAAGGGCATCTACAGGAGGAGTCCTAAAAGTATGCAAAGCTAAAGAATCTGTAGAAATGAAAGCTATCGCTGAAGCTCTGAAAAACATAGCTCATAAGCAGCAAGCCCTTGAAATAGCATTTGGAGAATATGATAGGAAGAAGAACTCCCAAGTTCAATAAGTTAAAGCAGCTATTGAGACTTGTGAAGCTTGTCATGCATTGAATCACCCCACATTATCATGTGGCCTTTTATACGATGTGATGATAAATTTGTAGACACCTCAACCACAATATGAACCAATCATTGAACAACCCAAGGATCAGCTACTAGAGCAGGTTAACTCTATCCACACCATACCGGGTCAAGCATACTATAACCCGGATCAACCAAGAAACCACCCTGGATTTTAGTATGGGAACCCCGCGGGAACCGCCAATCCACAACACCAAACATAAGGTGCGTCTTCTAATAGACCACCACCTGGATTCCAGAGCAATTATAACCGAAACCAAGGAAACTATAGAGGTGGGTTTCAAAGATTTGTCTACCCAAGAAATTCTTCATCATACTATCAATACACTCACCCTCCTTTGCACCCACAATTGCACCAACCTCAGTGACAACAGCCGCAAATTCAACAACTTCAGTTGACAACTACTCAACAACAACAACCTCAAGGATAGCAACAAATTACACAGCATCAATAAAAGAATGCTGAAACTCCGTCAACAGATGAGTTGTCTCTGATAAGGCAAAGTTGCAATCTCAACAGATCATGCTCGCCAACCAGCAGGCTCAACAGAAAGTTGTAGAGACCCAATTGGCACAAATTGCAACTCAGTTGAAACCTCTGGTGGGTACTTTCACTGGTCAGTCAGAAATAAATCCGAGGCATGATCAACACAGACCAGAACAACTGAATGCAGTTACCACAAGATCTGGTCATGTTCTTACTGAAGCTACCAAAGTCATTCAGGAAGACGATCATACCGCTAAAATCATTCCAACTATAAACATAAATCAAGAAACTGAAAAATTTGTAGAGTCTGAGAAGGAAAAGGACAAAGAACTAGTTTTCAAAGAACCAGAAGTCCCCCCATACAAGCCCAGGATACCCTATCTAGGAATATTAAGAGAGACTAAACTTGATACTAGATTCCTAAAGTTCAAAGAAGTAACAAAGAAGCTATACGTTGATATCTCGTTCCTTGACGCTCTCTCTGAAATCCCAGCTTGGTCTAAATATCTGAAGACTTTTCTATCAAAGAAATACATGACCGAAGAACACGAGACCGTCAAATTAGCTCAGACTACTTCTGATATCATCCTCAATAGAATGCCAAAAATATAGAAGGACCCTGGCTCATTCGACATCCAATGTTCTATCGGAAACACCTCTTGCAAGAAAGGATTAGTTGATTTGGGGGCCATCATATCTATTATGCCCTTTTCTATGTGTAAAAGATTGGGCTTCACCGATTTGCTACCCACAACAATGACAATCCAGTTGGCTGATTCTACCATTACTACACCTTTAGGAATTATTGAAAATATCCCAGTGAGTGTAGGAAGAGACTCTTATGTCCCTTGTGATTTTGTTGTCATGGACATAAAAGAAGATCTGAGATATCCAATAATATTTGGCAGACCTTTCCTTGAGACAGCCAGAGTGCTAATTGATGTCGAAGCAGGTATGATTACCTTAAGGCAAGGGAAGGAAACTGTTCAATTCAGAGTCTTTCTCAGCCTAAAAAGTCCTAGCTTTCACGAAGAACTCTTTCTTCTTGAGGCAATTGATAAAATGTCCCAGCTAAAGCAAATAACTCCTGAACCATCTGATGATCTAGAGAATTCCCTGATGAACCCAGACGCCGAATCTTCAACCGACAAACTAGTTCAACAATGTCTGAAATATCTAGAACAAGCCGAAGAAGACCTGGAAGCTACCTTTGAGATGTTGAAATCTGTCACCATTCTGGAGACTATTGAAGTGCCCAAGGCACTGGAAATGAAAGTCCTACTAGCTGGACTCAAATATGTATTTCTAGATGAAGAAAAATAATGTCCAGTCATCATTAGTTCCACTTTGATGGACGACCAAGAAGAAAGACTCATTGTTAAATTAAGAAAGTGCAAGAAAGCCATTGGATATAAGATGACTGATCTAACCAACGAAAATCCAGCTTTGTGCATGCACAAATTACCTATAATGGAAGAGTTCAAACCATCACGGGAGCACCAGAGGAAGCTAAACCCAAATCTTAAAGAGGTAGTTCACCTCGAGGTTCTAAAACTTCTAAAAGCTGGTATTATCTGTCCAATTTCTGACTCCCAATGGGTAAGTCCAGTCCATGTAGTTCCTAAAAAAGGGGGGGACCACCATTATTTTGAATGATAAAAATGAACCGGTACCCACTCAGACTGTTACCGGATGGAGGATGTGCATCGACTATAGAACATTGAACAAGGAAACAAGGAAATACCAGTTTCCTTTACCTTTTCTTGACAAAGTCCATGAACGTCTAGCTCACCAAAAATTCTTTTGCTATCAAATTCCAATACACCCTGAAGATCAAGAAAAGACAACTTTTACCCATCCTTTCAAAACTTACACCTTTAGTAGAATGCCCTTTGGGCTATGTAATGCACCCGCAACATTCCAGAGATGTATGTCCACCAAATTTTTTAGGTTTACCTGAATCTATCATGGAGGTATTCATGGATGACTTCTCAGTCTATAGAGATTCCTTCGATAACTGTCTTCTTAATCTCATTAAAGTTCTACAAATATGTGAGGAAACAAATCTGATCCTTAATTGGAAAAAATGTAACTTTATGGTAACAGAATGTGTTGTCCTCAGGTATTGGGTGAGTGAACGAGGGATTGAAGTAGACAAAGCAAAAAATAGATGTCATTTCAAAGTTGTCACCACCAAAAGACATCAGAGGAGTACGAGCTTTCTTGGGCCATGCCAGATTTTACTAGGAATTTAAAAACAGCTCGGGTTGCCTCCCGAGAAGCGCTGTAGTTTTTCGTCTTCCAGCTTGATGGTTCCAGCTTCTTCATCCTCTAGCCCTTAGCATCATCCATCTCTTGCAACTCAATCCCTTCTTCTGTTTATCACATCCCTGCCTTCTTGGCAGTTTCGGTGTTGGACGATATTTTGCGAGAGGGATTCTTCATTAATTCGGCCATTTGAGCTAATTACTGATCAATTTGGTGTTGATGCGTCTGCATATCCACCATTTGGACCTGCAATGAGTTCAAAACACCCGAATTTGATAGAGCACTCTGCGCTAGCTGGTTATTAATCGTGTCCTGCCTTTTTACAAAATCAAATAATTGTCCGACTACGCCGCCTTGCTCCTTGGCTGATCCTGGATTCCTTACCTGCCCCTGGAAGTTCCCTTTGTTTGATGGGAAATGGGTGTTTTTGGTGTGTTGACTTGGTCCTGCCCTCTGCGCAAAAGCCTGAGGTTTCTTGGAGGCATTTTGCAACTGATGCGAATTTTCAGCCGCATCCTTGTTGCCATAACTGAAGCCAGGATGGTCTGGCCTTTTGAAATTTACAAAAGCCACCTTCTCGGTTTCCTCATCCTTAGATTCAGAATCGCTTGATGCGTCTGGTTGGGTGTAGATGCAATTCTCTATACCGTGTCCCCCTTCTCGACATGTTACACATTTCATTACCTTTTCAACCTGTTTCTTACCCTTTCCGCCAGATTCTTTCAGCTGCTTTACATCTGTAGCTATCCTCTGGATCTGAGAACTAGTCGTCTCCAACACCTTGGATTCAAAAGAAAGTCCTTCACTAACCTTCTTAGCTTGGCCCCATTCAGATCTGTCATAGTCAGTGTCGGCTTGCAACTCGGCCATGTTCTTGATGATCTTCTCGGACCTACTCGCCTTCTTCCCCAGGAAGTCACTTCCTGCTACTGCGTTCAATGAAACCCTTTCCTCGGGAGTTAGGCCGTTATAGAAGGTAGTGATCAAGAACCCTTTCTTGTAGTTGTGGTGAGGGTAGTCCCTCTGATATTCCTGGTATCGCTCCCAGGCGTCATGGAGGTTCTCGTTGGGCTTTTGTATGAAAGAAGTTATCCTTTGTCTGTTTCTCACTGTCTTCTCAGTTGGGTAGAACTTATTTACGAATGCATCCGCCAATGCTCCCCATCTGTTCAGAGCCTGGTGGGGCAGCCCTAGGTACCATGATAGAGCCTTATCTTCCAAAGAAAAGAGGAATCCTTTGCAATAGATTACCTCCTGGGGAACTCCCCGCATCTTGATAGTATCGCATATGTTCTTAAAAGCATCCAAGTGGTGATAGGGATTGTCATTCTTAGAACTCCCTCTAAAGCTTTTGTTCTGAATCATGGAGATGACAGACAACTTGAGTTCGAAGTTTGTGGCATTGAATCGTGGAATGACGACAGGGCATCTGGAATTGTTAGCCTTTGTGGATGCTAGCTCCCTTAGAGTCTTTTCTTCTTCATCTGAAACGTCGTTGTTGCTGCCTCCCTGTTGTTCTTGGTCCTGGTGTCACCTATGTCGATGACGGTGGCGAAGCTGGAAATGTGGGTGGCCTTCCTCGGAGTGCTCTGATTCCTAATCTTCATGTTGATCATTGCCGTTATAGCGATCGTTGCCACTTGGCAGAGGAGATTCATTCCTGGGCCTTCCCTGTTGTTCCCCTTCGGAGTGTTGTGGGTCGACACGGGGAGGCATGATGTCGATGATTGTACTCGGTCAAACCGTTGAATGGTATCGGAGCTCAGTGGAACAGTGATTTGTCCTTCAGAGTTCCTGAAAATGGCACGAAAAATCAAGTTTAGAAAATTGAATTATTTAGCTTAGGCAAAGAATAAATAGCATCAAAAAGGAAAGAAAAGAAAAGAGTGTTGTCAAGCTCATTTCTAAGCTTGAGGCACAGGAGTGTAGTAAGTGGATTCAAATTCGTCAATAGTGTCGTATTGCCTTGTCCCCGGAAACGGCGCCAAAAAGTTGACCGGCCTAAATCGCGCGTCCTAAAATCCGAGGCAGATTTGAGGTAGTCGAGCTTTTACATTTATAAACCCGAATCCTTCTAGGCCCCCGCAACTTTGTTTACGGGGTCGAAGTAGATATACGGGGTCGAACACAGGGACAAGGGGGGTAGTGTTGAGAACCCATAATCGACACGCTACACTCCAGCAAGTATAAAGAGATGATACATTCCCCAGAAGGGAAGCATTAAGATGTCACGAACAAAACAAGAAAACTATCTCCAAGTGGAGTCACTAGAAAGATTTAAGGTTTTAGTCATTTAGAAGTTTTTAGAGGTTTTCATGCAACAGAAACAGAAAGATAAAACTAGAGCTATAGCAAGGTACGAAGGACAAGACTACAACAAAACAAGCGGCACCGGTAACATCCTGCACCCCTCCTCTCAGAGCGGGTACCTCTAACCAAGCCTCGGCACCCCTCTCGAGGTTGCTGGGCTCAAAGTTAGAGTGGAATGTTACATAAACAACTCCGTTCCAGGCACTCTCATACTCCAGAATCGGACCAAACACTAGAGCCACAACACAACTCTCAAAGTTGTTGCGACGGGAAAACATGATTCGGTAGCTAAACGAAACGCGATCCAAACATGCAAGCTAGAGTTCATATATCAAACATAGCAGTCATCCAACATATTGTACCAAGCATAGAGCAGCAAGTAATTAAGCATTTCCATTTCTATAAACATTAAAGGTCTTAATTACAATACATAAGTAAAGAATTAAATAACATAATTAAAGATATGTGTCTCCTTCTTGATGTAGAAGGACGATAGGCTACAGTAACCATCCCGCCCGATACCGGTCAGAGCCTAGCCCGATACAGCCGTGTCGGGCGGCACGTCGTGACGGCCGACTGTATCGCTCAAGGACCCTGGCCTATACGCTCGAGTCGGACGGCACACCCTCTCGGGCGGCACGCATGATGGGTTAAGTGTATCGGGTTCGATATCGTGTCGGGCATGGAGTGACGAGTTCTATGTCGGGCACTTGTGTCGCGCGTCATCGTTGGCCGATATCGGCCCACAGTATCACCCAGGACGGTCCTAAGTGAACCATCCTTTCCCTCTCAGGCGAGGAGGGGCTCACCTAGTGTCGCCCGGCATGAGCACTGGGGCACGATACACCTTCTCTCGTAGATCTCCTCCGAAGATCACTCGACTGTTCAGCTGACCAAGCCCGACCAAGCTCCGCCCAAGCTGTCTTTTCGGCTCCCTGTAGCTGCTATTTATAGGCAGGTGGTTGGAGAAGTTATGGTGCACAGGATGCCACATGTCCCCCTATATCATTGTGGAATTGGTGACGACCGATATTGGTATCGCCCAACATGAGGGTGCCGGCTGTTGGTCACATGGCGAGCGGCGCCTGCCGGTGGGTGGTCTGTGTCAGACGACAAGCCTTGGCTGTCGGGCGAGCTTGGGCTCCCTGTCGGGTAGGTGACTGTCAGGGAACCAGAATCCCAGTCCCATGAACCAAACGTATATCAAAGGAGAAATGTGGAAGCATAAAGCTTAGCACACATGAACAGTTAACAAGATAAATGCACCAACATAATCTCAACAATCAACAAGATATATTAAGAAACATCATTATATTACATGATTTGAATTACATGTTCAAGAGTCACTTTGTACAAGTCTGCTCATGTATACAATATTTGGATCTTACAACAAGTACACCTATCATAGCTCACCAAGCCCATCAACCTTCTAGCCATCTTTGAACCTAAAAACAACATACGAGAAATGGGTCAACACACGAGGTGTTGAGTATGGGGCCAAAAAATACACATATATATAAACTTTGCATAATTTTGAAAAGATTTCAAGACAAAACGAACAAGAATAAACATATTAATTGTTTAACAAATGCAAAACCATATTTTATGTCATTTCACTCCATTATACCAACAATATCAAACATGTTTAAGGCCTTTGACCATCTTCCCGTCAGAAGGGTCCGTAAGGGTGCTCAAGCTTAGCTACCCTTTTATACAAGAGGGACCTCAAGGACGTCACCGAGAGTTAACCCTTTATCAACAATATTATAATGGAATTTTGTACATATATGTGTTCAAGTTATAAAACCGACGAGGCAAACATCGAATATGACATAGCAATACTACATGGAAATATTTGAGAAAATAGACAAACAAGCATATAATATATGTCTTTTGAAGCAAGAAAGCGGTAATCATATAACTAGATAAGGCCCATACCTGATTCAGATATTTCATAACCTAACATATCCTTCACCATCTAGTCTCATGCCAAACCTGATTAAGAACAAGATTGCATATACACATTAGATTCTTATCATTAACCCTAATTAGGTGCATTTTAGGGTTTTGGTCAAGTTAGGTTACCAGTTGCTTATTAGTACATTTGATGACCTTATACTGATTTAGAGTCCATCATGTGGGTGTGGTTCAAGTTTCATATGCTTTCGAGGTTTCATGCACTTTCTATGATCATATCAAGGTTTAAGATATTTACATGCATTCTAGGGTCAAAGGACTCACAATAGGGCACCCTAGATCATGATCATCAAGTCGAGGGGTCTAAATCTAAAAGATGATTTAGATCAGCAATATTAAGTGGACATCCATTAGAAACAAGATTAGCAATTTAGGACAATGTTCAACATTAAAGTCCAAAGTAGGTACATATGCACAATTGAGGGCATTTATGAGAAAGAAAGAGATAGAAGGACCTTTATTAGGGCTACAAAGAAATTAGTGTTACTGATTTGATGATTACAGATGGAAGAGTACATAAAATATTTCAACTTTATCATGGATGTGCATGTAACATGGTCAAAGAAGTCAAAGATCACATATCTAGCATTATTAGAGGTTTAGAAGAAGATTCAGGGTCTGAAACAATTCTCATGTTGTAGATCTTTTTGAGTAGATCAATTTGACATATAGTTTTGCTATGTTTGGCCTTACGATGAGGGAGTTATCATTTTTGTAAAATCTACATCGAACTATATGGATTTCAGATTGGGTGTTACCTCCATTTATGCGATGCTCAGGACCGTCGATGGCATGTCCTTCATGGACCACCCATGATCGAAAGGCCAAGATGGGGAGTGCCCACTCATAGTAGGAAGAAAAAGGGGGAAAGAGAGCGGCGATCTGTGGTCGTTGATCTCTAGTCTCGGTCCACTCTTGACCCTGATCTGATGGTCACGGGTCGTCGTCCAAACACCAGCAAGAGTCTGCGCGCGGGCCTGGTAGTGCCGCGGCGGAGGGTGGCCAGAGCAAATGGAGAAACAGAGAAAGAGACCGCGAGAGGGGAAGACAGAGTGCCGATTGAGTTCGTGGGAGCAAACCGAAGTCGATGGAAGGGTTTTATTGGGTGGAAAGGTGCTAGGGTTAGGGTTCCCGAAGGGGGCGGCACACCATAAGGTGGCGGCGGGCTCCCTTGGCCATCAAGCCACAGTGCCGCACAATAAAGGGGTGCAGAACATTTGAGAGAGAGAGAGGAATAGCTTGGTTGCAAAAAATAGGGCAAGAGAGGGATCAACAGGGGGTCGGGTCGTGTGTAGGAGAGTCGGGTCCATGGCGGACCTTCCACTTTGGGCGCAAGGAAGAAGATGACCCGGCGCCGTTGGATTTCCCATCCAACGGTTGCTGGGTCGTGCACCGGTTCAAGGGTGGGGCTCGGTTCATGGCCAATTGAGGCCGGTTCAATGGGATTGAGTCCCGGTTCAGGCATTGGGGTCGGGCTAGAGCGGGAAGGCGCCCAAGCGGCTGAATGGATCAGGCCCAATAAGTAAGAAAAAGGGATATTTCGGGCTAGAACAAAGGTGTATCCTAGAAAATTTATATAAAATCGTAGGAATGTCCAAATGGTCTCAAATTTGGACCATAGCTTCATAATAGGGTGTAGAACAATTGTGAAAAATTACAAATAAGAAAGATCATGTATGATCAAGATTTTAATCAAAGGATTCAAGGGTATAACAACACTCACATTTCGTGCATATATGTGTATCATATTGACACAAAATGTGGAATCTTTGACTTTGGTGGACATTATAGAGTTATGAAGTCAAAGGAGAGATAAATAGTGAGGACTTAAAGTAACAAGAGTGATTATGCACAAAAAGGACAAAATCTACTTTGTCACACTGACGTATCGCCCGCCAGTTTCTTCATGCACAGCACCCTCTCGTCGCGCGTCAGAGTGTCGCGCATACCCTATCGGGCAGTGGTCATATCGGGCGTCAGGGAGGCCGATGCAGTTTGGACTGGTTTTGTGGGCCGGGACGGCCTTATTGGTGTTAAATGGGCCAAAATAGGAGGAAAACTCTGCAAGAGATGGAAATATTGGATTAAGAGCATTGCTTGGCCAATTATTGCGAAAGTGCATATAAAAGAGAGGAAAATAGCAGAAAAGGGCAGTTTTGATAACAGAATAAAGGCCAAAAAATCACAAAATTTGGTGTTATCAGTGAGTGAACGAGGGATTGAAGTAGACAAAGCAAAAAATAGATGTCATTTCAAAGTTGTCACCACCAAAAGACATCAGAGGAGTACGAGCTTTCTTGGGACATGCTAGATTTTACCGAAGATTCATTCAAAGATTTTTCAAAAATAGCAAAGCCCATGACTCACCTGTTAACTAAAGATGAAGACTTCAATTTTGATCAAGAATGCTTACACAACTTCACGACTCTAAAAAATGCTTTAGTCTCTGCACCTATACTAAGAGCTCCTGATTAGTCACAACCCTTTGAGATAATGTGTGATGCCAGTGACTATGATATAGGAGCAGTACTAGGGCAGAGGATAGATAAGAAGACTTACATGATATATTATGCATAAAAAATGCTTGATGATGCCCAAAAGAACTATACAACTACAGAAAAAGAATTCTTGGTAGTCATTTATGCATTTGAGAAATTCCGTTCTTACCTGATCGGATCAAAGGTTACAGTTTACACAGATCATTCAATAATAAAATATTTGATTCAGAAACAAGACGCCAAACCTAGACTTATTCGCTGGGTGTTGATGTTTCAAGATTTTGACCTAGAAATAAAGGACAAAAGTGGGGTGGAAAATGTTGTCACCTATACAAATGGATTATTCCTCCGTTGCCTTCCTGAAGAAGAAATCATCATAGTTTTGGAACACTGCCATTCCGGCCCCACTGGGGGGCACATGAGTTCAAAAAAGACCGCTCTTAAAGTCTTACAGTTAGGTTTCTTCTGGCCGACAATAATAAAGGACGCGCACAAATTTGTACAATCATGCGATAAATGTCAGCTCTCCGGAGGGCTATCCAAACGGAATGAAATGCCACTAACTATGTGGCAAGAAATTGAACTTTTCGATGTATGGGGAGTGGACTATATGGGTCCATTTCCCTCATCATATGGATTATCTTATATATTAGTCTTTGTGGATTACATATCCTAATGGGTAGAAGATTTAACAATTATATCTTGTGATTCTAAACCAGTTATTAAGTTGTTCAAAGACATTATCTTTCCTAGATTCAGAGTTCCTAGAACAGTCATATCTGACAGAGGGTCACATTTCATGGAAGGAAGCTTTGAAGCCCTTTTGAGAAAATACGGAGTAAAACACAAGGTCTCCACGCCTTATCACCCACAGAAAAGCGGTCAAGTTGAAGTCTCCAACAGACAACCGAAAGCCATTTTAGAAAAGACTGTCAACATAAACTGCATAGACTGGTCCACCAAGCTTCCTGATGCTCTGTGGGCATATCATACAGCCTACAAGACACCAATAGGAACAATTCCGTTCCATTTGGTGTATGGAAAGTCATGCCATATTCCAATTGAACTAGAACACAAGGCTTGGTGGGCTATTAAATAGTTGAATTTCAATTTCAAAAGTGTTGGCGAATACAGACAGCTTCAATTACAAGAACTTGAAGAACTAAGAATGTCTGCTTACCAGAACACCAGGATTTACAAAGAGCAAACTAAGATGTGGCATGATGACCAACTTAAACGAAAGGATATTGTAGTCAGAGACAAAGTCCTCCTTTTCAACTCCAGGCTCAAAATTTTTCCCGGTAAACTTCGCACGAAGTGGTCCAGGCCCTTCACTATCAAGCACATCTACCCAAGTGGAGTGGTCATCATCCTTGATGACAATGGAGGAGAAAAGACTGTTAATGGCCACAGACTGAAAAGATACTATACCCCAGTTGATAAAACTCCAAGACAAACCATTGACATTCATGACCCCACTGCATCAACCTGATCAAGCCAGAATCTCATCGAGCCAGCAACGTAAAACCAAAGCGCTACTTGGGAGGCAACCCAAGAACTGAGTATCACCTTTCTTTTTTGTTTAAATTCTTCCTACTTAGTTTTGACAATCTTCTAGTCTCTTATTTGATTATATGTCCTTAGACCTATTAATCTCGTTCAAAAAATATAAAAATTAATATAAGCAACCAAACAAACATAAAAATATAAAAATTCAATAACCATTTGGACCCAAACAGTCTTGAAACTATTTGGTCCTCACGGTCTCGAAACTGTTTGTACCCAAACGGTCTTGAAACCATTTGGACCTCATGGTCTCGAAACCGTTTGGACCCAAACGGTCTTGAAACCGTTTGGTCCTCACAGTCTTGAAACCATTTGGACCCAAACGATCTCGAAACCATTTGGTCCTCACGGTCTCGAAACCATTTGGTCCTCACGGTCTCAAAACCATTTGGTCCTCACGGTCTCGAAACTGTTTGGACCCAAACAGTCCCGAGACCGTTTACCCTAAAGGGAATATGAATAGTCCCCCCCATATCTATAAATACAACCTTAAACCCTCCCTTTTCTTTTTTTTTGATTCTCAAATCTCTCTCACGTGACACCGCTCCCTCCTTCTTGCTCTCGTGCGACCCTGTCTTCTCTCCCTTTCTCCCGTGCCAACCGAGCCACGTTGCCACCTCTCTCGCCACTACCTTCCATCCACCACACGCTTCTAGTTGCAGCGTTCGCGCTGCACTTATTGCATTCCCGCTTCGCATGCAACTCTGTCTTCTTCCCCACCGGTTTTCCCTACAGCAAGGTAGACGACGCTCACAACCAACATCATCTCCGCTGCTATCACCACGGCATGCGCTTTTATTCTTTGCCACCACCGCACATCTGGCCGTCATAACATGCACCCATCACCAACGATGCATTCGTCACCGCTTCAGCTTCACCTCCCTTGCGGTTTCGGCACCTGCAGGTTCCTAGCGGTTTCAAAATCGAGCATGCCCTTGTGGTTTTGTGAACTGCATGGACCCTCACGGTTTTGCAAACCACATGGATCCTCACGGTCTTTGAAACCAAGAAGGCCCTCGCGGTTATGCAAACTGCATGAACCCTCGCGGTTTCACTCATAACGGTTTCACCCTCAAAGTTTCACCCTCACGATTTCACCCTCACGGTTTCACCCTCGTGGTTTCAACCTTAACGGTTTCACCTCTCGCGGTTTCAAACCTAACAGTTTCACTCTTTGCGGTTTCACCCTCATGGTTTCAACCTTAACAGATTCACCTCTCACAGTTTCAATCTTAACGGTTTCACTCTTCGTGGTTTCATTCTTAACAGTTTCACTTCTCACGATCTTTAAACTACATAACCTCCTCACGGTCTTAAGATTGTGATGCTTGCACCATTTTGCACATTCCTCATCATTCATACAAAATATTTCTAATATATCATTTCTTGTTCACATTTTACAGAATGGCCTCACCTGCAAAGGAAGTTGCTGAAGCAACCCAATGGACCAAAGAATAGTTGTTGGAGCACCGAGATAGGCTCCAACACATTGTTAACATGTGTGCAAAGACATGCAAAACTCCAACTAAACTGCCCCAGGTCCTTCACGACCTTGAGCGTGTTAACAAATGTCTATCGGAAGATCCAGTTGAGGACCTCGAAGAACCTTCCTCAACTGATGAAGGCTCTGACTATGAGACAAACTCCAATGAAGAATCCCTAGCCAACAAGTCAAAGGGGAAGCGGAAGGCCCAGGAGGATGCAACTTAACAACCAACAAAAATATGGGCAAGGAAACAAGTTCACCCCACGACCTCCAAGGAACCAATTCTGGCAGGACAAGCAACTCCTTCTATCACTGCCGCAACTGCACCAACTGATCTTTAGATTCAACATCTACAAGTTGGTGACAAAATTCTGAAGCCAACAAAGTACATATGCTCCAGCATACTAAAGAGGATGGGAGTATACAACAAAGTTCTCGACCTCCTCGACAAGGAAAACCTCTCCAAACTCTGCTTCGTCACTGAGAATTCCTACCTCGAGCCCACATTGGAATTCTTCACCCACCTTACCAAACAACCAGTGGAAGACAAGGACAAACAAAGGGACGGGGGTGAACGCAAGCTCGTCACCTTGCTTTTTGGAAAGAAGGTTACATTAACAGAACACATGTTGAACAAAATCTTCATCAACAAGGCAGACTAGCTGAAGAATGCTATGGATGTAGGTCTAGATCACCAACTGTTCAACAAGCACACCTTCTGGAAATCTTTGACTGGAATCCCCAACTACAATTCCAAAACCTACAAAGCCTCCAACATCCACTTCTTCCTGGTGTGAGTGCAGCACAGAATTATAATAGGAGCACTTTCCCTAGAACAGAGAGTGGGAATGTGCTCATCTCAGACCTCTTAGTCCATCTTAAAGGGGAAGCCTGTCAATATCGGATGACATTTGATACATAAACATACATATGATGCCCCTGGGAAGGAAATCTGCATGGGTGGTCATGTGACTACAATTCTGAAATACCACAAGATGGACAGACCACTCAAGAACTATACATTGATAAAAGGTGACAACCTAACCAACGAGCTGATTCTGAAAAACACATACATCATCAAAGAGAAGGATAAAAAGCTCCATTATGTTTTCTACCCCACTGTCAAAGAATCAAGAATGTTGTTACCACTTCCCGAGCTAATAGATTATGATAAAGACATATATTTGTTCACTCAAGAGGAGTTGTCTATTCTATTAGCCTCTATAAAAGGGAAGGGGAAACAATCGACAGAAGGGAGAACGGAGCACAGTGTCACTACTCCCGCAACACAGCCAAAGAATATATTGGGGACGCGACCATCCAAACTGCGAACACATAAGCAACTACAGTCCAGGATGCCCAAATCCAAGATCACCTCAGAGGCAGAGCACCCCCATGCAAATACCTTCCTGAATCCAACATACGACCCCTTCATCTTGGGTCTGAATATTGGGATCACCTCTACATCCACTCCCTCAATCCTAGGGATAAAGGGGTCGAGACCTCTACCCTCTACCACTTCTCCACCTTCCACCATTCCATTATTTTCCACCACCCTACACCACACCACTCTTCCACCATATTCCACAATCATACCCACCAACATTCCATTCTCCACAATCTCAACTTCCACCACATCTTCTGCTTCACTCCTTTTTCCCACGAGCGAGCCAATTTTCACCTCAACGCCCGATCTCACCTTCACTTCTACCACCTTCCCCCCGACATTCTTGGTTCCACCTTTTATATCTGGGATGTCACCACCTTTCTCATCCGCCACCACCTTGATACCACTGGTGACTCCTTATACAGTTGCCATGCTATTTGCGGGTCCACCAATGGTGTCTCTCTCACACGACACCACGACCCTTCCACCTGGACCCCAACCACCACACTCATCCACCACTGGGGTCCCCTTTTCACATGTCGGTGAGGCATTCAAACATGAATTTGATGCTATTCGAACCCTCCTCACTGACCCTTCTAACATCTTACAATCTATTCTTTCTTGTGTGCAGTGGCTTTCCATGCAGGTATCCAACATAGACAAGTGGACTAACGCCTTATCGGACCTCCTCACAAGCATTTAACAACGACAGGAATCAACAGTCCAACAAGTCAACCAAGTTGATGACCGCTTACGTAACCTGCCAGAGTTGATGATTAGCATGAAGATCTAGCAAGATACGTTAGTCCAACAAGTCGATAGGATCGCCAAAGAATCTCAACCTTTTCCTGCGACCCTTCGCGCGCTTCACAGCAATACACTGCAATGAGCACCCGTATGGATCACATGAAAAGCAGCCTCACACAAATCATTCGTCGTCAGGAGGTGCATGCAAATGATGCTTTAGATTAGCTACAAACAAAAGTGAATGATCTAACAACATGACTCCTCTCTGCTGAAGCAAGATACACATATCTCAAGGAAAGCCATGATTCACTGCTCAAAACCCACGAGCACGTACAAGTGGCACTTGAAGAATTACAAGCCATCCATCAGTGATGCAAGAAAGCATCCACTAAGAAGAACAAAGACAAATTGGGGGATGACGAAGATGATGAAGATGACGAAAACGACGATGATGATTCTGATTCCTCGAATGACTCCAATGCCGACAACTCCTCTTCAGACAACCAACCAGATGACCCAGGCAATGTTGGAGAGGGAACCAGCCGAGGAGCAGATAAGACAAAATGGAGAGACGGTGGAGACCACAGGGAGGGTGGTGGCAAAGATTTTGAAGACCACCGTGCTCCTGACAACAATGACAATGTCACAATGTCCTATGCAGGCCAATTCTTCAATTTTTCTACTATGGGCTCTCTGGGGGACATTGCCAAAGATGCGGCTTTTGCTGAGTTTCAACAATGCATACTGGAAACCAGCACTAGCCCGCTCGTAGCATCTTTCATGCTTCCCGAACCATCTGCTTTGGGGCAAGCTGTAGTCCTCCCCCCAGAAAAGGAGGATTCTCACAAAGTGAGTTTCGACACCGATGATCAACTCGACTCCGACTCTAAAGAGAATGAAGATCTGCCAAAATATTTTGATGACAATGAACAGACTTCACTTCCTCCTCTAGAAGACTTTCCCCCACCGCCACCCCTACCTCACAAGATGCATGACTTAGATCTAGTGGCCATGTCTACATTAGATGTTCAGGACATCTTCATCTTAAACACTATTGTATACATCACAGTCCTACCTCACTATTTTCGTGTTCTTCTATGACCTCAGTCGAAGGTGAAGATGGCTATCTTCTGTGTACTGCTTGCCAACACAATAGATGAATTTTAGAGCCCAAAGAAAAAGCAACCAGTTTTTAATGCTTCACCATCTCTAGCAGTATGCCTATTGAATAAGGACTTATAGGAAAAATCCATCAAGCGGCTGCAAATGGGTCTCACGAGAAAGGCATGCTACATCACAGTGCCTTTCAAAGTTTTTGGCCACTGGCTCCTCATGATCGTCGACACCGAGGCCCGTGATTCCAAGGTGTACAATTTCCACGCCAGTGAGCTTAAGGCGGGAACCATTAACTTCACTGGTTCAGAAGCCGGAGAAGCATGATGCATTCCCTTCCGGCTTCTCAAAGTTATATGGGCCACCTTCCCATCTCTTGCACATGGCTGGAGCCAACCATGGTTCAAGATCATCAACCCATCCATTCAGACACTATAAGGCTCAGGGGACTGCACTCTCTACACAATCAGATTCATTGAAGCCCTCAACCAAAATATCCCCTCTACCGAGCTAGCTACAGAAGATATGCATGTTTTACGGGGACAATACGCCATGGAGCTCATTTGCAACAGATGGTTCTTCAAGGACCCGACGATGGCGCGTGATGACATACCTCATTATTTATTCTCTGCTATCCAACGTCCACAAAAGCAACCTTTTAGACAAATTCTAAAGGAGTTGGAACCACAACAACAACAAACTGCCACAGTCCCAGAAAAACATCAATGAGACCCTTACACTTTTGATATGGCAGAAGATAAGGGGGACATAGATCTACTAACAGGAGCTATCATCAATAGATCCCCCAAAGATATTGTGCCTCTTTCTGAAATAACACCGACATTCCCGAATTTTGACCTTACTGCATGCAAGAGTCTTTTTGATAATGAAATCAGACTCATCATGTCTCGGCTATATGCAGAGAATGACGAGCTTGTTTTCCTCGAAGAGAATATTCTTGTAATGGTTGATGTACTCCACAAGACCGTACAAGTAAAAGGTACAATGTCTGTGAGCGTGATGGCTGCCTACCAATATCTTTTAGCACGAGACTTACCTACAGTTTACATGGAGTCCACATACCTGAAGGATGATTTGCTTAGATCAAAGAACTTTGGAACCACAGAAGCTCTTATTTCATACCTTAAACATATGACTCTGAAGTTCATCTTGTTTCCCTTCCTTCACTCTGAGCATTTGATGCTGCTGGAAACAAACTTACACAACAGAACTACAACTATCTACAATAGTTCTAATAGTCAGATCAATCCAAACCAGAGACAGTATAACATCATAGCAAAGATGCCCATAGAGGAAGTGGCAAAGGACTGTGCCGAACAACTACATGATCTTCTAGGTGAGCACACAAAGGCGTACAATAGAGCACATTTCAAGCGCCCAGCCTTCTGCCACAGATGTCCCCAACAAATTAGAGAATCTAACAACTACGGATATGGATTCCATATCCTTTACTGGATGTATACCCTCACCGTTCTTGAAAAACGTGTTGAGGACATGACGGTCATGGACTATCATGCATTATGGGGGAAGTTCGCCACCAATCTGCTCCGTTCTCATGGAGCCAACAAGGGTTTAATAGAAACTTGACACCCTTGCCCATGTACCTCTCAACCTATCACCTTGACACTCTAGGGACAGAGTGAGTGATAAGTTAGGGGGAGTACACTGGGCAAGGGAATAGGTATTATATTCAAACCTTCTCTTCTCTCTCCCATTTTCATTTACCTTTGTTTTTTGCACAAATTATTCTTTTTGTTTAGATTTTTTGATAATTTTTTTGATAAAATAATTTTTGTACATAAGACAACATTTGCTTTGGTAAGGGGACACCCCTAGCTAAGTTAGAGACAAAGTAGTCCTCATAAGAACTTACATAGTAGCATTTAGTCATGTAATGGTGAATTAATAAATCACCTCTACACTCGATATACATGCATTTGCTTCAGTTCCACATCAGACTCTCCATAGGTCAAAACTACGGCCGAAACAAGCCAAACTCTTTCAAGGATATGAGGGAACCAGGTGAAATCCAAATCAAGGAACCTCATAAGTGGACTGCCAAGTACAAAACCAAAACAAGTGCATGACGAAAAGTCTAGGGAACAATTTTCTTCTTTTCAAAAAGAGGCTTGGCAGCCCAAATAAAATCCCTAAATACCCAATTCCCAAGCCGGTGAGCATATGAATAAAACCCTAAGTGTTGAATAAAAACATGAAAGTTGTGCCATGCATAAGGACTTATATGAAGAACCAATAAAGGTCTTGCCCGGCCAATACATTCAAATTCCCTCATGAAGGCAGATGTGTCGCGTCCGGTAGTAAGATCCTAAGGTCCCTAAATATCTGAAAAGCTGACAAAGGTCTTGCCCGGCCGGGACATTCAGCTACCCTCACAAAGGAAGATGTGTTGTGCCCGATAGTAAGACCCGAAAGTTTAGATAAACCCTCCCCCCTCGAAGGGGGAGTTACACACCAACCTTTAGCCAACCCTCATACCTTTTTAGCTTTCATTAGGAATTTTAAAGAAGTATAAAACTGACTTAGAGTCGAAGATATGCAAATTATACGGTCAAGGAAAAGGTGATCCCAATGAGAGTTACGTGACACGGAAGAAACCTGAGGACCATACAACTCCCGATACCTGAAAGAGCTAGAGTAAGTAGAAGCCTCAACAAAAACCTAAGGAGATCTCTGGTATAGAATTGAAGCAAGAGTATCGAAATCTTCACTAAATAAAATCACCTCGCCACTGCGTGCCTTAGCTCTTTCCAGCTTGAGGACAATCTAGACTCTATGTTAGGGGGTGATAACCTCCCATTTTGTGATGTTATCTTACTAGTTTTCTTAGTTTTCCATACTCTTCCTTAGATAAATTAGATTAAATACTTAACTTTCTAGATTTATTGTAAGTATACCAATAGACTGATATTTCTCTTTTCTTCCTACAAATAAACCCAAAAAAATCACAAAAGTTTTAACCAAACCGGTCTCCAAACCGCGATGACCCAACCTGTCTCCAAGACTATGAGGATGCTTAACGGTCTCAAGACTGCAAAGACTCAAACGGTCTCCAAGACTATGAGGATACTTAATGGTCTCAAGACCGCGAAGACTCAACCGGTCTCCAAGACCGTGAGGATACTTAATGGTCTCAAGACCACGAAGACTCAACCATTCTCCAAGACCGTGAGGATGCTTAATGGTCTCAAGACCGCAAAGACTCAATCGGTCTCCAAGACCGTAAGGACGCTTAATGGTCTCAAGACCATGAAGACTCAATCAGTCTCCAAGACCATGTGAACACTTAACGTTCTCAAGACCGCAAAGACCCAACCGGTCCTCCAAGACTGTGAGGATGCTTAACGGTCTCGAGACCGTGAAGACCCAAAAGTTCTCAAGACCGTTCAAGATCCTTGGAGCCTATAAATAGGACTCAAGGGGTCCTCATTCAAGGGAGACTATTCGACACCCAAAGGCTGCCTCATTTCTTCTTGAGCTATTTCATCCTTCATCCTTCACCTCAAGGCTTCCGGTCTAAGATCCAAACTCCATCCATAAGCCTACTTTGTCTCTCATTGACATAGAAAGTAGGGAGTGAAGGATTCATCACCAAAGCAACCACGCAATGTGAAGACAGTTGTTCTCTACTCCAAGGGGTCAACCTTCCTCCCTCCTACGTGGAGATGATGTTTTCCTTCTCTTATCATGTTTCCTTCTTTGTTCATTCCATGAACGAGTAGTTCCATATGCTAAGGTGCAGGGAGTAGCCCCGCTACCCATGTTTTCATTTCATGCATTGTAATTCATGAGTTTGCAATAGAGAAATATTATCTTTTCAGTTCAACATCAATCGTTTAATGAATGCTAGTTGCTTGATCACCAACCTATGTTACCTATTATCTACTAGTGTGAATTGTCTATGTCTGCGCTTTTAGATTCGATCATCGATTGTATGTTGGTTCTTGACGTATGTAGTCACCATATATATGTTTCGGAATCTAGGAACACTTTTCAAGGAGTGGAGTAAACTTACCTCCATCATTGTACTTTCATACTATGAAATGGAATCAGTTGACGTATGGAAGTAAAACTTTGACAGGTTGAGGAACACACTTTATGAAGGGAGTGATGCAAAGTAAGTGACCCTTCATTTGGGGATGGCTGGCATTGAAATAATTCCACGTTTCTCATAGTGGGCTATTCGAAAGAAAGCTAAGTCTACAAAGATACTAACTGATTAGACCCTTTTTCAAGCCATGTTATTATGATGTATGTTATGGTCCATGTGTAGCGGTGGTGAAACTCGATCACATCCTAGTGGTTTCCAAATATTTTTTACAACCTTAAGTTTACTCTCCTACCGTTTAATTTACATTAATATTAGTTTAATCATCAAATCAACTCTTTGATCTAGATATCAACTCTTAAGTAGATAAATAGAATTATAATGTTTTCCATCTTGTTAATCCTTAACAAGATCGTTGTCTCATGGATTCGACCATCAACTGTACTACGATAAGACTTCCACGTACCATAGCGTACGTGGGTGGAGATCTTATTATAGCGCACACAAGCCTAAACTTAGAGAATTACTATCTCTAGGATTTTTAGTGGTGCATGCAACTTCACGCGAGTGGATGATCCATCACCTCACTGACCATAAGAGCCTGAAGTACCTCCTGACACAGAGAGACCTGAACCTACGATAGCGATGATGAATGGAGTACATGAAGGATTACGACTTCACCATTGCCTATCATCCTGGGAAGGCAATGTAGTAGATGATGTGCTGAGTCAGAAATAGCTCAGGTGTGCGGTTGTTTTGTCCAGCCAATGGAAGAGCTTAGAAGACCTTGTGGAGTGGACTTTGTAACTGCTAGAGGATCGAGTTCGATTGACCAATATTTAGATTTAGTCAAAGTTGTTGAGCAAGATAGTGGCCGCACATTTGACCAGTTCAGAACTCAGTAGGATGAAGGGCATGTTGAAGAAGCCGCAGACCCGTCTCTCAGTGGGAATAGATGGAGGAATCAGATTCAAGAACCATATTTGGGTTCCAAAAGATTCATCGTTGAAGGGACGTATCCTGTAAGAGGCTCATGGTTCTAAGTATACGGTACATCCAGACACTACAAATATGTTTAAGGATCTCTAGAGGTATTTTTGGTGGCTAGGGATGAAGAGAAACATTGTGGCATATGTGTCCAGTTGTCTTACATGCCAGATGGTGAAGGTTGAACACCAATGACTGACTGACTTTTACAGTTGATAGAGATTCCAGAGTGGAAATGGGAGCAGGTCACCATGGAATTTGTGGTGGGTATACCCCGGACCAAGAGAGGTCCTGATGCGATATGGGTTGTGGTAGATCGCCTTACCAAGTCAACACACTTCCTTTCCCTATGGACCACTACCAAGGGGTCAGACCAAGCTGAGCTGTATATCAGGGAAATAGTTGATGGAGCCTCCACTTACGTGGAGTTGCGTGCACCACTAAAAATCCTATAGATAGTAAGTCTCTAAGTTTAGCCTTGCGTATGCTATAATAAGATCTCCACCCATGTATGCTAAGATATGCGGAAGTCTTATTGTAGTATAGTTAAGGGTATAATCCATGAGACAATGGTCTTGTTAAGAGTTTAACAAGATGAAAAATGTAGTAATTATGCTTATAAACTTAAAAGTTGATATTTAGATCCAAGAGTTGGTTTGGTGATTAAACTAATGTGCAAAGGAATTAAATAGCAAGAAAGTAAACTTAAGGTTGTAAACGATGTTTGGAAAACCACTAGGATGTGACCGAGTTTCACCACCACTACACATGGATCAAAACATTCATCATAATAACATGGCTTGCAAAGAAAAGGGTCTAAATAGTTAGTATCTTTGTAGACTTAGCTTCCTTTCAGATAACTAACTATGCGAAACACGAGGGTATTGCAATGCTAGGCATTCCCGAATGAATGGTCACTTACTTTGCATTACTCCCTCCATAAAGTGTGTTCCTTGACCCATCAAAGTTGTACTTTCACACATCAACTGATTCCATTTCATAGTATGGAAGTACAATGATGGGGGTGAGTTTACTCCACTCCATGAAAGACGTTCCTATATACCGAACTAGATGTATGGTGACTACATACATCAAGAACTAACATGCAATTGATAATCAAACCTAAAAGCACAAACGTAGACAATTCGTACTGATAGATAAAAGATAACACAAGTTGGTGATCAAGCAACAAGCATTCATTTAACAATTGATGTTAAACTGAAAAGACAATATTTCTCTATTTCAAACTAATGAATTACAATGCAGGAGATGAAAACATGGGTAGCGGGGATACTCCCCGCACCCTAGCATGTGAGACTACTCGCTCATGCCAAGAACAAAGAAGGAGGTAGGAAGAGAGAGAGAAAGCATCATCTCCACGTAGGAGGGAGGAAGGTCGACCCCTTGGAGGAGAGAGTAATTATCTGCACACTGTGTGGTTGTCTTGATGAAGAATCCTCCACTTCCCACCTTATTATGTTGATGAGAGAGGAAATAGCTTGAAGATGGAGTATGGATCTTGAACCGACAGCCTTTGGGTGAAGGATGAAGGTGGAACAACTCGAGAGTGATTGGGGGATCCTCTGGGCGTCCAAGAAGTTGATGCCAAATGAGGACTTCATAACCTCCTATTTTAGTCAATTATCTTATTCTTTTTCTTTAGTTTTCCATACTCTTTTTAAGTTTAAACTATACTTAATACTAATTTTACCCCTTTTTTGTAATTACACCATCAGACTAACTTTTTCCTTTTATATATGCAGAAAAAGCACAAAAAAATCATAAAAGAATAACTCAACCTCAAGACCGCATGAAGCCAACCGGTCTCGAGACCGCATGGAGTCAAACGGTCCCAAGACCGCATGAAGCCAACCGGTCTCGAGACCGCATGGAGTGAAACGGTCCCAAGACAGCATGAAGCCAACCGGTCTCGAGACCGCATGGAGTCAAATGGTCCCAAGACCGCATGAAGCCAACCGGTCCCGAGACCGCATGGAGTCAAGCGGTCCCAAGACCGCATGAAGCCAAACGGTCCCGAGACAGCATGGAGTTCAAACGGTCTCAGGACCGCATGAAGCCAAACGGTCCCAAGACCGCATGGAGTTCAAACGGTCTCAGGACCGCATGAAGCCAAACGGTCCCGAGACCGCATGGAGTTCAAACGGTCTCAAGACCGCATGAACCCAAACGGTCTCAAGGTCCAAACGGTCTTGAGGTTCCAAACGGTCTTGAGGCCCCAAACGGTCTTGAGGTCCGAACGGTCTCCAAACCGTTTGGACTTCACTCAAGGCCTATAAATAAGACCCCAAGGGTCCACCAAAAAAAAGACGCTCAGACGTCCAAAGGCTGCCCCATTCGTTCCAGAGCTCCTGCCACTTCCATCCTCCGCCCTGGGGCTGTCGGTCTGAGATCCATACTCCATCCTGAAGCTGCTTTCTCCTTCTTCGCCAAGAAGGTGGGAAGGGGAGACCTCCTCATCGTGCAACCTACGAAGACCGGTGGATCGTTGCTCTCTCTCTCCAAGGGGTTGACTTTCCTCCCTCCTTTGTGGGGATGATGCTCTCTCTCTCTCTTCTCGCCTCCTTCTTGGTGTTAGTCATGAGGGAGTAGTCTTCTTCACTAGGGTACAGGGAGTAGCCCCACTACCCATATTTTCATATCATGTAAAATGTAATCCTTAGGTTGTAATGTAGAGTTCTTATCTTTGTTAGTTTGACATCAAATGATTAATGAATACTTGTTGCTTGATCTCCAACTTGTGTTATCTTTTATCTTTTAGTATGAATTGTCTACGTTTGTACTATTAGATTCGAAACTCATTTGCATGTTGGTTCTTGATACATGTATCCACCATGTATCTGTTTCGGTATCTAGAAGTGTATCTCAAGGGGTGGAGTAAACTCACTATCATCCGTTGCACTTTCATACTATGAAATGGAATCAGTTGACGTATGGAAGTGCAACCTTGGTAAGTCGAGGAACACACTTTGCGAGGGGAATGATGTAAAGTAATGTGACCATTTGATCGGGAATGGCTGGCGTTGCAACATTCCCGCACTTCTCGTAGCTAGATTATCCGAAAGGAGGCTAGGTCTACAAGGATACTAACTGACCGAACTCATTTTACAGGTTAAGTTTTGCTTTGCATGTGTTGATCGATGTGTAGTGGCGGTGAAAAACCGATCACACCCTAGTGATATTTATCATAGTTTAACTCTTAGATTTACCTGCTTTCTTTACTTTTCATGTTCTTAGTTTAAAACCATCAAAATCCAACTTTTGATATAAGTGCCAACTAGTACGTAACTAAGTGAAATTCTATACGTTTTCCATCTTGTTGCTTGCAACAAGACCGTTGTCTTTTGGGTTCGATCCTAAATCTGTACTATGATAAGGCTTCCATACTCTTATGGGGTTGGAGTGTTTATCTAAGCACCAATTATAGGTAAACCTAGGGGGAGACATCAACTCTCTCTCTCTCTAGGGTTTTTTGGTGCATACCCCTGGGACTCCCATTGGAAGAGTAAAATCTTTTGGTGTAAGTCTCAACTCCATCAAAAAAATGGCGTCGTTGCCGGGGACAACGGAATGTTGTTATTTCACTTAGAACCTTTCTAGTTGGTTAGGTTTTTACACTTTCTTTTCGAATCATAACTCTATATCAACTGGAAACTTTTTGTTGTTATTATCTAAAGGTGTTTTCCTTTCTCTACTCAGGTAGAACACGTGCATGCAATCATCGCATAGTCGCAGATTCTCCCCTGATCCGGAGTTCGACTCCGAGGTAGAGAGAAGTTTCCACCGCCGAATCCGTCTCAATCACCAACGTGCTAGACAAATGGCTGATGAACAACATCAAGCTGCTTTAGTGAAGGAGAGAGTAAATGCTGCCATCGCCACACAACGGGCACAACTCATAGTAGACACCCGTGCCCAAATACAAGCGGAGATACGAGCAGAAGAGAAAGCCCACATAAGAGCGGAGACCGAGGCAGCAACCCAAGCTGCTCAGCTCGAGTTACGAAACAAGCAACTAAGGGACTATGTTGTCCTGAAGAACTACGAAGATAACCACCCGGTCCGGCCTCCGATCATCAATATCCCAAACTTTGAGATCCAGACCCAGTGGATCCAGATTATGCAAGGAATCTCCTTCTCTGGAGGTTCAGGGGATGATTGCATGGACCATTTGAAAAGATTTAAGGCATTATGCCGTCTGGTCCCGCAAGATGGTATCGCTTTCGATGCAATAATGCTCCACCTATTCCATTTCACCTTATCTGGAAGGGCCTTGAGTTGGTACAACTCATTGGACAGAGAACCCATAATAACCACTTGGGCCCCTCTAGAGGAAAAATTCTTAGAGAAGTTCTTCCCACCCTCACTGACCTATGAAATCAGAGGGCAAATCAATCACTTCTCCCAGCTACCTAGAGAAACCCTTACTGAGGCATGGGAAAGATTTAAGGAACTTCTGCGCAAATGCCCCCATCATGGAATTTCACAGAATCAACTGATAGAAACTTTTTATCGGGGAGTGAGCGATGATATTAAACAATTCCTAGATTCCTCATCTGGAGGAAATTTCATGAGGAAGAACTATGAGGATGCATGGAAGATTGTTACTTTAGGAGCTGAAAACCACTCCAACTGGGGACGGTCAGCTGGAAAAGGTGTCCTTAAGGTTTTTAAAGCAGAGGAATCCTTAGAAATGAAAAAATAGCTGAGGCCTTGAAAACGATTGTTCATAAACAGCAAGCCCTCGAGACAACTCTAGGAGAAATTGATAAGAAGAAAACTCTGCTGGTTCATCAAGTCAAAGCCATCACAGGATCCTGTGAGGCTTGTCATGCTTCGGACCATCCGACTCTCTCCTGCGGAATGTTGTATAATGTGATGATGGATTTGCATCCACCACCACAACCATATGAGCCCATCACTAATCAAGATGAAGATCAGATTCTGGAGCAAGTCAACTCCATTCACACTATTCCCGGACAAGTTTACTACAATCCTAGTCAACCGAGGAATCATCTTGGATTCCAATATGGGAACCCTTCTGGAACTACAAACCCACAGCATCAGACACAGGGGGGATCTGATGGTAGGCTACCACCGGGATTTTCAAACAATTTTAACCAAAATCAAGGGAACTCAAGGAACAATTTCCCCAGGGCTAACTACCCTAGAAACCAATCAGTCTACTATCAGTACACTCATCCCCCGCTTCATCCGCAGTTGCACACTCAACAGCCTCAACAACAAAGTCTTCAGAAAAATGCTACTGCACAACCAGAAGATGAGATATCTTTGATAAGGCAGATGCTACAATCTCAGCAAACTATGCTTGCCAACCAACAGGCTCAGCAGAAAGCAATGGAAGCCCAGCTTGCCCAGATTGCTGCACAGTTGAAGCCTCCGGCAGGCACTTTTGCTGGGCAGCCCGAGTCAAATCCTAAACATGGGCCGAATAGACATGAACAATCAAACACTATGCCAACAGCATGACAATGTTATAGCTTTGTCGAGCCAGCGACATAAAACCAAGGCGCTTCTTGGGAGGCAACCCAAGATTTCTACTTTTTCCTTTATGTTCTGCTCTTTTATTTCCTCAGTTTTATTTTATGAAAATACAAAAAAATCTACATAACCAAAACTATCAAAAAAATAATCAAAAAAAAAACAAACAAACAACATAAAAATATACAAATCAAAAACCAGCATAAAAATATAAAATCTTTTATACCTTTTCCCTTCCAAACGGTCCTGAAACCGTTTGGAGCCAAACGGTCTTGAAACCGTTTGGAGCCAAACGGTCTTGAAACTGTTTGGACTCCAAGCGGTCTTGAAACCGTTTGAAGCCAAATGGTCTTCAAACCGTTTGGATCCAAACGGTCTTGAAACCGTTTGGACTCCAAGCGGTCTTGAAACCGTTTGGAGCCAAATGGTCTCGAAACCGTTTGGAGCCAAACGGTCTTGAAACCGTTTGGAGCCAAACGGCTTCGAAACCATTTGGAATACAAAAGGTCGCTAACCATTCCCTACCCTACGCCTTTGTCTTTCCCTCTTCGACTCTCGAACTCTCCTGAGCACTTGTGCGAAGAACTATTCCATTGTTTCTGCTCCCGCGCGATCGCTCTCCCGTTCATCCGCCGTCGTCACCACCTGCAAGGTAGTCCGGCGACCACAACTCACGCAGACCTTCTTCTTTATCACCACCGTCAACGACATGCAGCCTTGCCCTTGCCTGCGCGGCGCCGCCGATTTTCTTATCTTCCACCATCTTTGTCGCCGGTGCCACCTTCAATTCTGTCCGCCATCGCCGGCGCCACCTTCATCCTCGCCGTTCTCACCAAATGCCGTCTTCACCATCTTTACTGTCGTTTTCATCACTGACAGCTCTTTTCACCGCCGCCGGCGCGTTTATCTCCAGTTTTGCCTCCGTTTTCGTGGCCGACGTATCACCTACGCGCCGGTTCTTCTTCATCTTCACCTGCACCGGTGACCCTACGGCTGTTCGTTTTTCAAACGGTCTCGAAACCATTTGGGACCAAACGGTCCTCAAACCGTTTGGGACCAAACGGTCTTGAAACCGTTTGGGACCAAACGGTCTTGAAACCGCTTGGGACCAAATGGTCGTGAAACCGTTTGGAACCAAACGGTCCTCAAACCGCTTGGTACCAAACGGTCTTGAAACCGTTTGGGACCAAACGGTCCTCAAAACCGTTTGGGACCAAACGGTCTTGAAATCGTTTGGGACCAAATGGTTCTGAAACCGTTTGGGACCAAACGGTCCTCAAACCGTTTGGAACCAAACGGTCCTCAAACTGTTTGGTCTTCCACATTCATTAATTTTTACAAAAATACAAAAAGACATAACTACAAATAAAATCTAATTTGTTTTTAAATCTTTTGCTCTAACTCATAAATTCTTATTTTTTCATATATGGCATCACTTGCGAACAAGACCACCGGATCTGGAGCTGCTCCCTCTCAGACAAGGGAGCAGATGATCGAAGAGTTGGACAAGCTCAAAAAGATCCGAGATGTCTTCAACAACACTAGAGCAGTCCCACCAAAGACTAAGATGATGGATGTTTTGTGTGAGATTGCCCGCCTCACCAAATGTCTAGCAGAGGCATCCGAAGAAGAAGTAGAAGAAATCTCCTCCGATGATGAAGAAGGTTCGGATTACACACCGAATCCCGAGGAGGAGTCCACCGCCGAAGATCACAAAGGGAAACGCAAGGTCCCGGAGACTGCATCTGGGCAGCCCTCCAAGAAGCGGGCAAGGAAACAAGTCCGACCCATTTCCGCCATGGACCAACCTCTCGCCAAACCTTCCACCAACATTCCTGCTGCTACCACCACCATCCCTGCAGCTACCATCACTGCTACTACCACCACTACCACCACCATTCCCACCACCACCATTCCTGCTACCAACCATGTCATCACTCCCACTTTCATTCCCATCACCACCACTACACCACCTCCAAAAAACCTCTCTATCCAAACCTCCCTACCCACTGACAAGTCATTAAAACCCACCAAGTATGTATGCTCCAGCATACTGTGAAGGATGGGGATATACGACCGCATCTTCGACGTACTAGACAAAGCCAACCTCGCCAGGCTGTGTCTAGTACCAGAAGTATCCTACTCTGAACCAACAACAGAGTTTTTCTCCTTTCTGACCAAGGAGCCCGTTGACATCATGGATAGGTCACGGGATGGAGGTGACAGAAGGCTTGTCACCCAAATTTTTGGAAGCAAGGTCGTCATAACAGAGAATATGCTGAACTCCATCTTTATCGACGACCAGGAGCAGCTGCAAAAGGCTGTAACAGTGGGAACCGATCACCCAGAATTCAACAGACATACATTCTGGAAATCTTTGACCGGGATCCCCACTTATGACGTGAAGACGTGCAAGGCGTCAAACATACACTCAAGTTTTGTGCGCACCTTGCACAAAATCCTCGCTGGCGCACTCTTCCCCCGGACAGAAGGGGGGAACGTTATAATATCCGATCTCTTTGTTCTCTGGTCTGTTCTTAACGAACGACCAGTCAATATCGGATGCCATCTGATCCAGAAGCTTTCAATCTCCACCCTGGGGAAAGAGATCTACATGGGGGGGCATGTCACATCCATTATAAAATACCTCAAGATGGACAAACCCCTACCCTACTGCACGCAACTAAAGGGTGACATCCTCACCAATGCGCAAACCTTGAAGAACTCGTTCATAATCAAGGAAAAGGATGAGAAATTACACTATGTATTCTGCCCTATGGTCAAATCATCAAGGACTCTCCTCCCGCTCCCGGAGTTAGCAAACTATGATATAACACAACTCCTCTTCTCTGACGAGGAGCTTACTCATCTGCTAGCTTCGGTCAAAATACTCGAAAGGAAAGCAACAGCAGAACAAACGGAGATGAGTATCACTGCCCCGGCAGCTCGACCAACAAAGATGCCTGTTAAACGGCCTTCAAAGAAGAAGCTGTAGGCCCAACAGCTGTCCGGGACACCAACATCTCGGCCAAACCCGGAAGCCGAGCCCCTCCAGGAGGAAAATTTAACCACCTCCTCCATCGACTCTTTTATCCAGAGTCTCCATGAGCAGCTAACCGCTGCCACCGCTACCACTACTCCACCTTCCACCATTCCAACATCTACCACTCCCTTCTTCCCCATTACATCCACGCAACCATTCACGTCCACTTCTTCACCCATTTTCACTTCGGGCTTTCCTTTCTCCATCCCTATGCCCGACTTCTCCACTTTTCCATTCACTTCTGCAGTTTCCACCCCATCATTATCGCCACCTTCGCTTCCGCCTCAAATACCACCACTTTTCACATCCACCACCACCCCGACACCGCTGGTGACTACATCCACAGTCACTACGCAGCTCGGGGCATCAACAGTGTCTCTTCCGCAAGACACTAGCACCACTCCACGAAGACCCCAGTCATCTCACCCTTCCGCTCCTGGGGTCCCTTTTACTAACATCGGTGAGGAATTCGGCCGTCAATTTGACGCTGTCCGAAACCTCCTCACCGATCCTTCTAACATATTAAATTCTATTTTTTCTTGTGTACATGATTTGTCACGTCAGGTGACCAAGATCGACGAACAACACCAAGCCTTTCCCACCTCCCTCCAAGGCCTCCAGTAACGATAGGATGAGGTGGCTAAGCAAGTTGAGCACATCAACAACCACACCAACAATCTGCCGGACCTGGTCCTTGGAGCGACACATCAGCAAGAAGCAATGGCACAAAAAGTCGATGAGATCTCCAAGCAGACTCAACCTCTGCCAGAGACTCTCCGTGAGCTCCAGCAACATCATGAAGTTCTGAGCACGTGCTTGACCACCATCGACGGCATGCTTACGCAACTACATCATCGCCAAGAGGAGTCCAACAACGATGAAATCCAGCAGTTACGTGCTCAAGTCATCGATCTTACATCACGTCTCCTCTCCGCCGAGGGAAGATATATAGACCTCAAAGAAACCCACGATGCACTGCTCGAAAAACACGAGCATCTGCAAGTGGCTTTTGACGAGCTACAAGCCACCCATCGACGGTGTAAAACGTCCGCACGAAAAAAGCAAGCAGACAAGACTACGGACGACAAAGATGGCGACACTGATGATGATGAAGACGACTCTGACTCATCTGCTGACTCCAATAAAGATACATCCTCTGATGAAAAGCACGATGACAGAGAGGATCCTGGCAATGCAGCAGGACCCTCCCAAAAATGGTCTGACAAAGGTCACCAGGACAGTGACAATCACCCCAAATCCCCACATTACGACAATGTCAACATGTCATATGGGGACCAATTCTTTGATTTTTCAGCTATGGGGTCCATAGGGGAAGCTGCAAAAGACGGCCTATGCTGAATTCCAACAATGCATTTTAGGATCCAGCGCCAGCCCGCCAAAAACTTCTGCTCCCTTCTCAGCACCTTCTCCTTCTTACCAGGACGAGGCAGACCGAGTAAGTCTAGACACAGACGAGGATCTCGACTCTGCCTCCGACTCAGACGACACTCCTGCTTCCCCACAAGGCCATGAAGAGGCCTTCGAAAAACCTGCTTCTCCCCCACCACAAGAACTTCCCCCGCCACCTCCTTTGCCGCACAAAATGCACGACTTGGATATGGCGGCCATCTCCACTTTAGATGCTCAGGACATTTTTATACTGAACACTATAGTGGACGATGCAATGGCGGGGGAAGACATAATTTATCATAATACCAAAACCAAGAGTAAGTTGACACGTGAAGATTTCCGTAGCATCCTCCGACCTCGGTCCACGATGCCAATGGCGATCTTCCGTGTCCTCCTCGCCAATTGTATAGAAATATATAGAAGTCACAAGTGGAAACAACCGGTCTTCAATGCTTCACCCACTCTGTCTTTTGGCCTTTTATACAACGACATACGAGAAAAAAAGGTTGAGCGGCTGCGTTTCGGTTTGGCATGAAGGGCACGCTATCTTACAATGCCCTTCCAAGTTTCAGACCACTGGCTTTTTATGATCGTGGATACCGAGGCTCGGGACGCCAAAGTGTACAACTTCTGTAGCGCCGAGCTACCAGCCGACACAATAAACTTCGTAGGAGAAGCAGCAGGAGAAGCTAGGTGTATACCCTTCCGGCTGCTTAAATTAATCTGGGCTGCACGCCCATCTCTTCGCCAGGATTGGAGACAACCATGGTTCAAAATCATAACCCCTCTAGTCCAAGCCACCGAGGGATCTGGGGATAGCGCTTTCTGTACCATACGACACATTCAAGCGCTGAACCAGGAAATCCCATTCAACGAGCTGGAAGCTGAAGACTTTCATTCCCTACGTGGACGTTATGCCATGGAGCTCATCTGTGATAGATGATTCTTCAAAGACCCAACTATGTCACCAGATGACGTTCCTCGCTACGTTTTCTCAGCTATCCAGCGACCGCAACGGCGACCCTTCCGACAAGCTTTGAAGGAGTCAGAACAGAACAAGGAGCCAGTCAAGCAAGCTAATGATCATGTGTTTGCCATAGACCCAACCTTTCCTGATTTTGATCGTGATGCTTGCAAGGGTCTCAACGACCTTGAATTGCGTATCATTATGGCACGACTCTCCACAGACAAAGATGGCCTGGTATTCATGTCTCGAGACATACTTGTGATGGCAGATTCACTGCGAGAGACTCTACAAGATAAGGGATCCCTCTCTGTAAGTCTTATGGCCGCTTACCAGTTTCTGCTTTGCCAAAACAACCCAAATACATACATGGCATCTCCATATATGAAAGATGATCTACTAAAGCTCAAGAACTTCGGCACAACAGACGCGCTGATCTCCTATCTCCAGCACACAACGCCGACATTCATCATGCTACCCATCCTGTATCATGAGCACTGGATTCTCCTGGCAACAAATCTCCCAGAAGGAACAACCACAACATACAACAGTTCTGACAACCAGTTCAACGCACGACAGCGACACTACGTCGTGACACCGAAGATGCCAACAGAAGTAGTGGCAAAGGAGTGCGCCGAGAAGTTAATCAATTTTCTGAGTAAGCATACAAAGGCGTACGACAAAGAGCATTTCCACCGCCCCGCCTTCTACCACAAATGCCCCCAGCAAATACGACAATCGAACGACTTCGGCTTCCACGTCCTCTACTGGATGTACACCATCATTGTTCTCCAAAGACCAGTAAAGGAAATGACTGACGTGGACTACCACGCTTTATGAGGACAGTTCGCATCCAATCTACTTCGTTCTCCAGGGGCAAATGATGAATTACCTTAGCCTGCCGCCCTTGTCATAATTACTGCTCAACCTATCACTTTGACACTCTGAGGACAGAGTGAGTGATAAGTTGGGGGGGGGTACATTAGACAAGGGCGAGGTATCATTTTCTACACCTCTCTTTTTGTTAACGCTTTCTATACAATTCTTTAATTCTTAAATTCTTCTTAACAATTCTTCTTTTTCTTTATACAATTCTTTTTAACTTAAATTCTTTTCAAAAATAGTCACTCCAACTAACTCTAGAATTTTTTTTAGTCCCCAAAAAGAAAAATAGCACTTAGACATTTAATGGCGAATTAACAATTTCCATCCACTATCGATTCCATATTTTTGCTTCAATTCTTTATCTGACTCTCCACAGGTCAAAATCAAGGCAGAAATAAGCCAAGCTCTCAAGGATGAGAGGGGAATTAGGCAACTTCCAAATCAAGAAGTTCTGCAAGTGGACCACAAACCAAATAAGTGCATGTTGAAAAAACTATAAGAACAACTTTCCTCTCTTCAAAATAAAAGAGGCTTGGCCGCCCAAAATAAATTCCCAAAATCACAAAACCCAAGCCTGTGAGTTATTGAATAAAAGCCAGAGAGTCGAATAAAATCATGAGAGTTGTGCCATGAATAAGGACTTATATAAAGAACCGATGAAGGTTTCACCCGGCCGGTACATTCCGCTGCCCTCACAAAGGCAGATGTGTCGTGCCCGGTAGTGAAACCCTAAGGTCTCTAAATATATGAAAGGCCCATAAAGGACTCACCCGGCTGGTACATTCAGCTGCCCTTATAAAGGCAGATGTGTCGTGCCCGGTAGTGAAACCTTAAAAAGCATAGACAGCCCCTCCCCCACTTGAAGGGGGAGCTACACTTCAAGCCTTTATCCAACCCTCATACCCTCTCTAGCTTCCAGTAGGTCTTTCAGAGAGGTACAAAGCTGATTAGAGTGAACAACATGCACAAAATAAAGGTGGTCCCAATGTGAACTACAAGATACAGAAAGAACCTGAGACCCAAGCAACTCTCGAAATCTGAAAGAGTCAAGGCAAGCAATAAGACTTGATATGACCTTAGGGGAACTCATGTCAAGAATTGAAGCAAGAATATGGAAATCCTAATTAAATAAGATCGCCTCACCATTACATGTCTCAGCTCTATCTAACTTGAGGACAAGCTAGACTCTAAGTTAGGGGGGGTGATAACCTCCTATTTTAGTCAATTATCTTAGTCTTTTTCTTTAGTTTTCCATACTCTTTTTAAGTTTAAACTATACTTAATCCTAATTTTTCCCCTTGTTTGTAAATACACCATCAGACTAACTTTTTCCTTTTATATATGTAGAAAAAGCACAAAAAAATTATAAAAGAATAAGTCAACCTCAAGACCGCATGAAGCCAACCGGTCTCGAGACCGCATGGAGTCAAACGGTCCAAAGACCGCATGAAGCCAACCGGTCTTGAGACCGCATGGAGTCAAACGGTCCCAAGACCGCATGAAGCCAACTGGTCCCGAGATCGCATGGAGTCAAACGGTCCCAAGAACGCATGAAGCCAACCGGTCCCGAGACCGCATGGAGTCAAACGGTCCCAAGACCGCATGAAGCCAAACGGTCCCGAGACCGCATGGAGTTCAAACGGTCTCAGGACCGCATGAAGCCAAACGGTCCCGAGACCGCATGGAGTTCAAACGGTCTCAGGACCGCATGAAGCCAAATGGTCCCGAGACCGCATGGAGTTCAAATGGTCTCAAGACCGCATGAACCCAAACGGTCTCAAGGTCCAAACGATATTGAGGTCCCAAACGGTCTTGAAGCCCCAAACGGTCTTGAGGTCCAAACGGTCTCCAAACCGTTTGGACTTCACTCAAGGCCTATAAATAAGACCCCAAGGGTCCTCCATCAAAAAAAAAAGATGCTAAGACGTCCAAAGGCTGCCCCAATTGTTCCAGAGCTCCTGCCACTTCCATCCTCCACCCTGGGGCTGTCAGTCTGAGATCCATACTCCATCCTGAAGCTGCTTTCTCCTTCTTCGCCAAGAAGGTGGGAAGGGGAGACCTCCTCATCGTGCAACCTATGAAGACCGGTGGATCGTTGCTCTCTCTCCAAGGGGTTGACTTTCCTCCCTCCTTTGTGGGGATGATGCTCTCTCTCTCTTCTCGCCTCCTTCTTGGTCTTAGTCATGAGGGAGTAGTCTTCTTCACTAGGGTGCGGGGAGTAGCCCTGCTACCCATACTTTCATATCATGTAAAATGTAATCCTTAGGTTGTAATGTAGAGTTCTTATCTTTGTCAGTTTGACATCAAACGATTAATGAATACTTGTTGCTTGATCTCCAACTTGTGTTATCTTTTATCTATTAGTATGAATTGTCTACGTTTGTATTATTCGATTCGAAACTCGTTTGCATGTTGGTTCTTGATACATGTATCCACCATGTATCTGTTTCGGCATCTAGAAGTGTATCTCAAGGGGTGGAGTAAACTCACTATCATCTGTTGCACTTTCATACTATGAAATGGAATCAGTTGACGTATGGAAGTGCAACCTTGGTAAGTCGAGGAACACACTTTGCGAGGGGAATGATGTAAAGTAATGTGACCATTTGATCGGGAATGGCTGGCGTTGCAACATTCCCACACTTCTCGTAGCTAGATTATTCGAAAGGAGGCTAGGTCTACAAGGATACTAACTGGCCGAACTCTTTTTGCAGGTTAAGTTTTGCTTTGCATGTCTTGATCGATGTGTAGTGGCGGTGAAAAACCGATCAAACCCTAGTGATCTTTATCATAGTTTAACTCTTAGATTTACCTGCTTTCTTTACTTTTCATGTTCTTAGTTTAAAACCATCAAAATCCAACTTTCTATATAAGTGCCGACTAGTACGTAACTAAGTGAAATTCTATACGTTTTCCATCTTGTTGCTTGCAACAAGACCGTTGTCTTTTGGGTTCGATCCTAAATTTGTACTATGATAAGGCTTCCATACTCTTATGGGGTTGGAGTGTTTATCAAAGCACCAGTTATAGGTAAACCTGGGGGGAGACATCAACTCTCTCTCTAGGGTTTTTTGGTGCATACCCCTGGGACTCCCATTGGAAGAGTAAAATCTTTTGGTGTAAGTCTCAGCTCCATCAGGACTCCTTCGGTCCTATTTATAGGCTTCCAAGGAATCCCAAACGGTCTTGGGACAGTTTGGGTCTTTAACGGTTTGGGGACCATTTGGCATCAAATGGTCTCAGGACCGTTTGGCTTCATACGGTCTTGGGACCATTTTCCTTCATTTGGTTTCCAAACTGTTTGCCTTTATTTGGTCTTGGGACCATTTGAGTTCATTCGGTCTTAGGACCGTTTGGACTTCATTCGGTCTTGCGACTGTTTGCTTTTATTCTGTCTCGGGACCGTTTGAGTTCATTCGGTCTTGGGATGATTTGGACTTCATTCGGTCTTGGGACTGTTTTCCTTTATTCGGTCTCGGGACCGTTTGAGTTCATTCGGTCTTAGGACCATTTGGACTTCATTCGGTCTGCAGACTATTTGCGTTCATTCGGTCTTAGGACCATTTGGACTTCATTCGGTCTTGGGACCATTTGAGTTCATTCGGTCTTGGGACCGTATGGACTTCATTCGGTCTCCAGACCGTTTGCCCCTTTTGCAATGTTTTTGGGTTTTTTCTGTATGAAAGAGATAAATTTTAGTTTAATGTTGAATTCATAATAACGTAGAAAGTTAAGGATTATATCTAATTTATCTAAGAAAGAGTATGGAAAATTAAGAAAAACTAGTAAGATAACATTACAAAATGGGAGGTTATCACCCCCCTAACTTAGAGTCTAGCTTGTCCTCAAGCTGGATAGAGCTAAGGCACGTAGTGGTGAGGCGATTTTATTTAGTGAAGAAATCTATACTCTTGCTTAAATTCTAAACCAGAGATCTCCTAGAGTTTTATCGGGTATTCCTCTTGCACTAACTCTTTCGGGTGTCGAGATTTGTGTGGATCTCAGGTTTCTTCCGTATCACATAACTCGCACTAGGACCACCTTTTCCTTGATCGCATTCCATGCATGTTTTTGACTCTAAGCAGTTTTATAGTTCTTTGAAATTCCTACCGAAAGCTAAGATAGGTATGAGGGTTGGCTAAAGGCTGTTGTATAACTCCCCCTTTAGGTGGGGGAGAGTTTATCTAAACTTTTAGGATCTCACTACCAGGTGTGACCCATCTTCCTTTGTGAGGGTAGCTAAATGTACCGGCTGGGCGAATCCTTTATCAGCTTTTTCATATACTTGGAGACCTTAGGATCTCACTATCGGGCGCGACACATCTGCCTTTGTGAGGGCAGCTGAATGTACCGGTCGGGCAAGATCTTTATTGGTTCTTCGTATAAGTCCTTACGCATGGCACAACTCTCATGTTTTTATTCAACACTCAGGCTTTTATTCATATGCTCACAGACTTAGGAATTGGGTATTTAGGATTTTATTTGGGTTGCCAAGCCTCTTTTTTTGAAAAGAAGAAAACTGTTTCTTAGGGTTTCCTGACATGCACTTATTATGGTTTCATACTTGGTAGTCCACTTGCGAGGTTCCTTGATTTGGATTTTGCCTGGTTCCCTCCCGTCCTTGAGAGTGTTTTAGCTTGTTTCGGCTGGGATGTTAACCTGTGGAGAGTCTGATGCAGAATTTAAGCAAAAGTATAGAAATTAAGTATGAAAGTGATTTATTAATTCACCATTACATGCTTAGATGCTACTTATGTAGTTGCGTTTGAGGACTACTTTGTCTCTAAATTAGCTAGGGGTGACTCATTTTCAAAGCAAAAGTTGTTTTATATGCAACAGTTATTCTATCAAAGAAATTACTGAAAAATCTAAATGTCAAAGGAAAGGAAAAATATGTACAGAAGAATAGAGGTGAAGGAAGGAGTAAAGAGAAAAGGGGTTTGAATATGATACCTCACCCTTGCCCACTGTACCCCCCTAACTTATCACTCACTCTGTCCTCAGGGTATCAAAGTGATAGGTTGAGAAGTACATGGGCAAGGGTATTAAGGTTCTATTAATCTCTTGTTTTCTCCATGAGATCGTAGGAGTCTAGCTGTGAATTTTCCACGTAAAGTGTGGTAATCCACGTCCTTCATGTCCTCCACTTGTTTTCCAAGAACAGTGATGGTATACATCCAGTACAGGATGTAGAAACCACAATCATTTGATTCTCTGATCTGCTGGGGACATCTGTGGTTGAAGGCTCGGTGATGGAAATGTTCTTTTTCATATGCCTTTATGTGTTTCCCCAGGAGGTCGTGTAGTCATTCAACACAATCCTTAGCCACTTCCTCTGTGGGCGTTGTTGCTATAACAACATACTATTTTTGTTTTGGATCAAACTGGTTGTCGGAACTATTATAGATTATTGTGGTTCCTTCGTGTAGGTTTGTTTCCAGTAGCATCTAGTGTTCGGAATGAAGAAAGGGAAGCATAATGAACTTTGGAGTTGTGTGTTGAAGATATGAGATAAGTGCCTCTGTGGTTCCAAAGTTCTTTGACCCTAATAGATCATCCTTCATGTATGCTGACGCCATATAAACTGTAGGGTGGTCCCGTGCTAGAAGGAACTGGTATACAGTTATCATGCTCACGGATAAAGAACCTTTAATTTGTACAGTTTCATGAAGAGAATCTGCCATTACCAGAATATCTTCTTGCAAGAAAACCAGCTCATCGTTTTCTGCGTATAGCCTAGAAATGATGAGTCGGAGTTCGTTATCGGAAAGGCTCTTGCATGCATTAAGGTCAAAATTTGAAAAAATTGGTTCTATGGCAGATAGGGGCACCATTGGATGGAATGCTCTGTTGATGGTGACCCCTGTTATCAAGTCGATGTCCCCTTTGTCCTTCACCATATCGAAAGCATAAGGGTTCCACTAGTGCTGTTCTGGGACCTTGGCAGTTTGTTGTTGCTTTTTCTCCAACTCCTTTAGAATTGTCATGTATGGAAGCTTTTGCGGACGTTGGATAGCAGAGAAGAGATATCGAGGTACGTCGTCTTGTGCCATTGTTGGATCCTTAAAGAATCGTCTGTCCCAGATGAGTTCCATGGCATAATGTCCTCGTAAAGAGTTCATATCCTCTGTTGCTAACTCGGTAAAGGGGATTTGTCGATTTAATGCTTCTGTGTGTCTTATTGTACAAAAAGCACAATCCCTTGAACCCTCAAATGTTTGGATTGGTGGTTTGATGATTCAGAACCAAGGTTGATTCCAACCAAGTCTAAGCGATGGGTAGGTGGCCCATAATATTTTGAGAAGTCGGAAAGGAATGCATCGTTCTTCCCCAGCTTCTAACCCTACAAAGTTGATCTGTCCGGCTTTTAGTTCACTAGCGCATAAGTTGTATACCTTGGCGTCGCATGCCTTGATGTCGACGATCATGAGCAGCCAGTGTCTGGAAACTTTAAAGGGCACGGTGATGTAGCGTGCTCTCCTTGCTAGACCAGTCTACAACTACTCTATGGACTTCACCTATAAGTCCTTGTGTAGTAGAGATAGGGACAGGGTGGGTGAAGCATTGAAAACAGGATGCGCTTTCTTGGAGCTTTTGAATTCTTCTATAGTATTGGCAAGTAGGACGTGGAAGATAGCCATCGTCACCGCCGATTGTGGTCGAAGGAGAATACAGAAATCTTCATGGGTCAACTTGCACTTTGTCTTTGTATTGTTATATATGATGTCCCCCCCATTCTTGGCATTGTCTAAAATAGTGTTTAGGATAAAGATGTCCTGAACATCTAGTGTAGAGACGGCCGCCATGTCTAGATCTTTCATTGTGTGAGGTAGAGGTGGCGGCGGGGGCAGGTCATGTGGAGGGAGTGGAGTCTGCGCACTGTCGTCTAAGAACAGAGGCACAACTTCATCTTTGTCCGAGTCATAGCTGGAGTCGAGTCTATCTTTTGTGTTGAGACTCACTCTATCAGGTTCTTCCTATTCTAGGGGGAAGTTTTTAGATTGTTGAATTACTGCTGTAGCTGGGCTTATGCTGGTTTCCATTATACATTGTTGAAATTTAGCAAAAGCAACTTCTTTAGCAGCTTCCCCCAGTGATCCCATGGCTGATAAATTAAAGAACTGGTCCTCATATGACATTGTGACATTGCCATTGTTATTGGGGGAGTTGGAATCTTTGGTTCCACCTTCTTGGTGGCCTCTATCATGTCCTATTTTTTGCAGGGTCTGCCCCTCAGCTTGTGCCCTCCCCAACATTGCCTGGGTCATCGGGTTGATCGTCTAAGGAGGAGCTGTCATCATTGGAGTCTGCCGAGGAATCAGAGTCATCATCATCGTCTTCACTGTCATCATCATCGTCATCTGCCGCCTTTTCTTTTGCCTTCGTGATCGACTTCTTCTTGCACTGCCGATGGTTTGCTTGCATCTCTTCTAGTGACACTTGCACACGCTCGTGGGTTTTGAGCAGTGCATCGTGGATGTCTTTAAGATCTGCATATCTTGCTTCGGCAGAGCAAAGTCATGCAGACAGATCGATTGTTTGTGTGTGAAGTTCATTAAGTTCTTTGTTGGAGTCCTCCTCCTGGCGACGGATGAGTTGTAGAAGGTTGTTGTTGATGTCGTCCAAGAACGTACTTTGAGCAGTTTGTTATTGCTGAAGCTCACGAAGGGTCTCAGGTAAAGGTTGAGTTTGTGTAGAGACCCTGTCGACTTGCTGGGCCAATGCTTCCTGCTGGCCTTTCATCTCGAGTACCAATTCCGGTAGGGTTTCTAAGTGGCTCTCGATGCGGTCGACTTGCTAAGTTGGTGCTTTCTGCCATTGTTGGATGCTTGCTATGATGCCTGGTAAGGCGTTGTTCCTTTCATCGGTCTTGGAGACATGTGAAGTGATTTCCTGCACACAAGAAAAAATAGATGATAATATGTTAGAAGGATCGGTGAGGAGGTTTCAAATGGCATCAAATTTCCATATGAATTCCTCACTAACATTTGAAAAGGGACCCCAGAGATAGAAGGGTGAGGTGGTTGGGGTCAGGGTGGTAGTGCCTTGTGAAAGAGACACTATTGGTGGACCCGCGAATTGTGTGGTGACTGTTGATGGAGTCACTAGCGATATCAGGGTGGTGGTGGTAGATGAGGTGGTGGATGGGAATGGTGGAGGAATCCCGAGTGAGAAGGGATGAAATGGGAATGATGAGGGGAAAGAAGTTGAAGTGAAGGTGAGATCAGGTGTTGAGGTGGAGAATGGAGTGCCTAAAGGGGAAAAGAGTGAGGCGGAGTATGCGGGTGAAGTTGTGGATGTGGATGAGGAAATTATGGTGGGTGTTATTGTGGAGAATGGGGGAAGAGTGATGGATGGTGGAATGGTGGAAGGTGGTGGTGTGGTGGTGGAAGGTGGTAGTGGTGGTTGTAGTTGTAGAGGTGAGCCCAACATCCAGATCGAAGATGAAAGTTTTTGGTGTTTCCGCATTGTGTGGTGGCTCTGTCTCTGGGTTTATCTTTGATGTGGGCATCTCTGATTGCTGTTGTTTTTGGATACACAACTTTGAAGGTCGTGTTACTGGATTTTTCTTTGGCCTTGTTGCGGGGGAAATGACGCTGTGTTCATTTTCCCTGTCTTTTCCTATTTCTCTTTTGCTTTGACTGAGGCTATGAGGTTGGCAAGCTCTTCTTCAGTGAAGAGCAGCTTATCTTTGTCATAGTCCGCCAGTTCTGGAAGAGGTAGCGGAGTTCTGGATGTTTTGACGGTTGGGCAGAAAATGTAGTGGAGTTTAGCATCTTCTCCTTTATGATGTATGAGTTCTTTAAACTCTATTCATTTGTAAGGATGTCGCCCTTTATCACCGTGCACTTGGGTAGCGGTCTATCCATCTTGAGAAATTTCAAGATTGATGTTATATGACCACCCATGCAGATTTCTTTCCCGAGGGCATAAGTTGCGTGCTTATGAATCAGTTGCCAGCCTATGTTGACTGGCTGCCCTATGAGAATGGACCATAGGATAAAGAGATCTGAGATAATAATGTTCCCACTCTCTGTCCTGGGAAAAAGCATGCCAGTAATGATTTTGTGTAGTGTGCACACCAGGCTAGAATGAATTTTAGAGGCCTAGCAAGTTTTTTCCTCGTAAGTTGGAATCCCCATTAAGGATTTCCAGAAGTTGTGCCTGTTGAATTGGGAGTTGTCCAGGCCTACAGCTTTAGCCTTTTTCAGTTGATCATGGTTGTCAATGAAGATCTCATTCAGAATGTTCTTAGTTAATACAACCTTGGTGCCAAAAAGTGAGGTTACCAGCCTGTGGTCACCTCCGTATTTCCATTTGTCTTGTATGTCCACTGTTTCTTTGTGGAGATATGGGAATAACTCTATCGTGGGTTCGGCGTACGAATTTCTACAACAAAGTAGAGTTTTGATAGGTTTGCACTGTCGAGCAGGATGAGGACTTTGTCATAAATCCCCATCTTCTTCAGTACATTGGAGCAGATGTACTTTATCAGTCGCAACACCTTGTCACTAGCTGGGAGGTGTTGGATGTATAGGTTACCTGGTGCAGGTTCTGTGGTGGTGGTGGTGATGGGATTTGCAACACCAGGGGCAGTGTGTCCTGCCAAGATCTGCTCCCTTGCGGTAGAGGGTCGGACTTGCTTCTTTGCCCTTTTCTTTGATGGTTGTCCCTTGGCGGCTTCTTCGGTCATCCTCTTGCCTTTAGACTTTGGGCCTGGGGATTCATCCTCGGAGTTTACTGCATACTCCGAACCTTCGTTAGTGGAGGAGATGTCTTCCACTTCTTCAAGAGGGTCCTCGGTTAGGTACATGTTGACTCGGTCAAGTTCGTTCAGGACCTTGATCAAGTCAACCTTTGGTGGGACCTTTCCAGTCTTTTCACAAGTGTCCACGATTTGTTGGAGCTTTGCGCGGTCCTCCAGTAGTTGCTCCCTTGTCCAGAAGGGAGTGTCAGCAGTTCCTGTGGCTTGTTTTGCAGGTGAGGCCATTCTGTAATCAGAAAATTATATATGTTAAAGAGGAAGAAATGCTGAAAGAATTGCAATATATTTAGGGATGAAATTGTTTTTAAGGGTGAAATTATGTTTTCCAAGACCGTTTGGCTCTAAACAGTTTCAAGACCGTTTGGGTCCAAACAGTTTTCACGCCAAACGGTTTGCAAGACCGTTTGGCTCCAAACAGTTTGCAAAACTATTTGGCTCCAAACAGTTTCTCGACCATTTGGTCCCAAACGGTTTCATGACTATTTGGTTCCAAACGGTTTGCAAGACCGTTTGGCTCAAAATGGTTTTTGGTCCAAATAGTTTGCAAGACCGTTTGGCTCCAAATGGTTTCACGACCGTTTGACTCCAAACGGTTTTTGCTCCAAACGGTTTGCAAGACCATTTCACTCCAAACAGTTTGCAAGACTGTTTGGCTCCAAACGGTTTCACAACCATTTGGCTCCAAATGGTTTCACGACCGTTTGGGTCGAAACCACTAGGAAGATGAAACGGTGGGGACGACGAGCAGTGAAAAGACAGTGAAAATGGTGAAAATGACACCGTCGATGAAGGTGTTGATGGCAGTGATAGCGGTGGCGGCAATCGGGAACTTCGTTTGTGGTAGAAGCGGCGGAAATAGTGTCGACGTCAATGTACATGGCGGTTGCGGTAGCAGCGTTCTACCTTGCTGCTTAGACGATGATGAAGGTGGTGAAGGATGTTTCACGGTGGTGGTATCATCGGGGGAGTGGATGGAGCAGGTTGAAATGAACTGGAACGAGAGGAAGAGAATAGTGGTCGCGAGAGCAGAGAGTCAGAGCGAATGGAACAGGGTTTCGCGTGTGAGAAAATCTCAGGAAGCGAAGGAAATAAAAAGAGAGAGGGTCGAGTGATATTTATAGAATAAGGAGGAGCGACGTTACAAATTCTCAAGGGAAAATGGTTTTGAGACCGTAAGGATCCAAATCATTTCGAGACCGTATGGAGCCCAAATGGTTTCAAGACCATATGGAGCTCAAATGGTTTTGAGACCGTGTGGATCCAAATGGTTTTGAGACCGTATGGAGCCCAAACGGTTTTCAGACTGTGTGGATCCCAAACGGTTTCAAAACCATTAGGATCCAAACAGTTTCAAAAACCGTTAGGATAGGATTGAAAAAGTTTTTGGTTTTTATATTTTTATGTTTGTTTTGGATGTTGAGTAATTTTTTATATTTTCTGGATAAAGGTGAAAGGTCTAAGAAAATAGAAAATTGTCAAAACTAAATAAAATAAAATAAAATAAAAGGTGATACTCAATTCTTGGGTTGCCTCCCAAGTAGCGCTTCAGTTTTACGTCAATGGCTCAATGAAGTTCTGACTTGTTTAGATTTATGTAGCAGGATCATGAATCTCAATATTTTGTCTTGGAATTTTGTCAGCTGGGGTATAATATTTCTTCAATCTATGGCCATTAACAGTTCTCTCCCCTCCATTGTCATCAATAATGATGATTTCTCCGGTTGGGTAGATGTTCTTGATGGTGAATGGCCCAGACCACTTTGTGCGAAGTTTTCTGGGGAACATCTTAAGTCTAGAGTTGAAAAGAAGGACTTTATCTCCGACGACGATATCTTTCCTTTTGAGATGTCCATCATGTCACATCTTAGTTTGTTCTTTGTAGATCCTAGCGCTTTGGTAGGCGGTCATTGGTAGTTCCTCAAGTTCTTGTAATTGCAGTTGTCTATATTCGCCAGTGCTTTTGAAATCGAAATTCAATTGTTTGATGGCCCACCAAGCTTTGTGTTCCAATTCAACTGGAATATGATATGACTTTCCATATACCAAACGAAACGGGGTTGTTCCTATTGGTGTTTTGTAAGTAGTGTGGTATGCCCAAAGGGCATCAGGGAGCTTAGTGGACCAATCTGTGCGATGTTTGTTGATTGTCTTTTCTAGAATGGCCTTTAGTTGTCTATTTTAAATTTCGACTTGGCCACTTGTCTGTGGATGGTAAGGTGTGGTGACCTTATGTTTAACTCCATATTTTCTTAGGAGGGCTTCGAAACTTCATTCTAAGAAATGAGATCCTCCATCTGATATGATTGTTCGAGGGATTCCGAATCCAGGGAAGATGATATCCTTGAACATTTTGATAACTGGTTTGGAATCGCAAAAAACGGTGGGTGTAGCCTCTACCCATTTTGAAACATAATCCACAACAACCAGTATGTATGAGAATCTATAAGATGAGGGGAAAGGACCCATGTAGTCTATTCCCCATACATCAAAAATTTCAATTTCTTACCACAAGGTAAGAGGCATTTCATTTCTTTTAGATATACACCAGGAAAGCTGTCATTTATTACATGATCAGACAAAATTATGGGCGTCCTTTGCTATCGTTGGCCAAAAGAAACCATATTGAAGAACTTTGCGAGCGGTTTTCTTTGAACTCATGTGTCCCCCAGTAGGGCCAGAATGACAATGTTCTAGAACAGGGATAATTTCTTCTTTTAGTAGACAGTGATGAAAAAGTCCATCCGCACATAGACGGAAAAGATATGGTTAGTCGCAAAAGTATTGCTTAACATCATGAAGGAATTTCTTTTTATTGTGGTGAGAGGCGGAAGGGTGGATAATTCATGTAGCCAAATAGTTCACTATATCGGCATACCAAGGAAATCCGATAGTAACTTTCATAAGCTAGTCGTCGGGTAGGGAGTCTCGAATAGGTATATTGTCATCCTACAGAGATTTGATGTGACTTAGATGATCAGTGACAACATTTTCCACCCCGCTCTTGTCCTGTTTTTCTAAGTCAAATTCTTGATGCATCATTACCTAGCGGATGAGTCTGGGTTTTGCATCTTGTGTCTAAATTAGGTATTTGATGGATGAGTGGTCCGTGTATACTATGACTTTCGATCCAATTAGATAGGAATGCAATTTCTCAAAGGCGTAGATGACGGCCAAGAATTCCTTTTCAGTAGTAGTATAATTCTTTTGCACCTCATCTAGCGTCTTTGATGCATAGTATATCACATGGGGCTTTTTGTCTATTATTTGCCCTAGCACCGCTCCTATAGCATAGTCGCTGGTGTCACACATTATCTCGAATGGTTGTGACCAGTCGGGTGCTCTTAGAATAGATGCAGAGATTAGAGCATTCTTTAAGGTTGTGAAGTCATGTAGGCATTCATGGTCAAAATTGAAATCAACATCCTTGGTTAATAAGTAGGTCATGGGTTTTGCTATTTTTGAGAAGTCTATAATAAATCTTTGATAGAATCCAGCACGACCCAGAAAACCTCGCACTCCCCTTATGTCCTTTGGCAGTGACAACTTTGATATGACATCGATCTTCACTTTGTCTACTTCAATTGCTCTTTCACTTACTCAATGTCCGAGGATAACACCTTCGGTCACCATAAAGTGGCACTTTTCCCAATTCAGGATAAGGTTTGTTTCCTCGCATCTTTGTAAAACTTTCCTGAGGTTGAGTAGACAATTTTCAAAAGAATCTCCGTAAACTAGAAAGTCATCCATAAATACTTCCATTATGGATTTGGTTAATCCCGCAAAAATTGCTGACATACACCTTTGGAAGGTTGCAGGTGCATTACACAGCCCAAAAGGCAACCTTCTGAAAGTGTAGGTTCCAAAGGGACAAGTAAAGGTTGGTTTTTCTTGGTCTTCCGGGTGTATTGGAATTTGATAGAACTTGGAATAACCATCGAGGTAGCAGAAGAACTTTTGGTGGGCCAAGCATTCAAGGACTTCGTCAAGGAAAGGTAGAGGGAAGTGATCTTTTCTTGTTGCTTTGTTTAGTTTTCTGTAATCGATACACATCCTCCATCTTATGACAGTCCTTGTGGGTACTAGCTCATTTTTATCATTCAGAGCGACAGTGGTCCCCCCCCCCTTTTTGGGGACCACTTGGACTGGGCTGACCCATTAAGAATCAGAAATGGGATATATGATACCAGCTTTTAGGAGTTTAAGGACCTCGAGGAAAACCACTTCTTTGAGGTTTGGGTTTAGTTTCCTCTGGTGTTCCCTCAATGGTTTGAACTCTTCTACCATAGGTAGTTTGTGCATGCACAAAGCTGGATTTATTCCCGTTAGGTCAGTCATTTTATATCCGATAGCTTTCTTGTGTTTCCTTAGCTCAGCAAGAAGTCTTTCTTCTTGATCATCTATTAAAGTAGAGCTGATTATGACTGGGCACAATTTTTCTTTGTCTAGGAAGACATGTTTGATCCCTATTGGTAAGGCTTTCATTTCAGGGGCCTTAAGTACTTCCATAATTTCCAAAGTGGTGACATATTTCAATTCCTCAAAAGTGGTTGTCGGAGCTTCTTCGGCTTGGTCTAAGTATTACAGACATTGTTGTACTAGTTCGCTGGCTGAAAATTCAACTTCTGGGTTTGTCAAGACATTCTCCAGATCATCAGATGGTTCAGCTATTTCTTTCTATAATTGGGACATTTTTTCTATTGTCTTGAGAAGGAAAACTTCTTCCTGGATACTGGGACCCTTTAGGCTGTTAAGGACTTTGAATTAGATGGCTTCCTTTCCTAGTCTTAAGATAATTATGCCTACTGCAACGTTGATAAGTTCTCTTGTGGTAGCAAGGAAAGGCCTGCCGAATATTAAAGGCCTGCCGAATATTATTGGATATCTTAGATCTTCCTTTATATCCATAATAACAAAGTTTCAAAGGACATAAGAGTCCCTCCCTATCCTGACTGGGATATCTTCAATGATCCCCAACGGTGCAATGATGGTAGAATCAGCCAGCTGTATTGTCATTGATGTTGGTAACAACTCGGTAAAATCCAACCTTTTGCACATTGAGAAGGGCATAATAGATATGCTAGCGCCTAGATCAGCTAATCCTTTTTTGCTGGAGGCGTTCCTGATGGAACATTGGATACCAAAGGAACCAGGATCTTTTTGTTTCCTTGGCATTTTGTTGAGAATAATATCAGAAGTTGTCTGAGCTAGTTTAATAGTCTCTTGTTTTCCAGTCATACATTTCCTTGATAACAAGGTCTTCAGGTATTTGGCCCAAGCTGGTATTTCGGAGAGAGAATCAAGGAACGAGATATCAATATATAGTTTTTTCATTGCTTCCTTAAATTTTTGGAATCTGGTATCCAGATTAGTCCCTCTCAACCTGCCTGGGTATGGTATTCTGGGCTTATATGGCGGGACTTTAGGTTCTTTGAAATCTAGTCTTTTTTTCCTTTTCCTTCTCACATTCTACGGTCTTTTCAGTTTCTTGGTTTGTGCTCGCGATTGGGTTGATGACATCTATATCTTCATCTTCCTGAATGATTTTTGTGGCTTTAGCAAGGACACAACCCGACCTTGTGGTGATGGCTTTCAATTGTTTTGTCTGGGTTGACCGTGTCTTGGGTTTATCTCTAGTTGGCCAGCAAAAGTGCCTACCGGAGGTTTTAGTTGAGCTGCGATTTGTGCTAACTGAGTTTCAACAGCTTTTTGTTGGGTTTGCTGGTTGGCAAGCATGGCTTGTTGCGATTGCAGCATTTGTCTTATCACTGACAGTTCATCTGTTGGTGGAGGTGGATTATTCTTTTGTGGATTTTGTTGATACTGTTGTGGTTTCTACTGCTGAGGCACGGTGGATAATTGGGGTTGTTGAATTTGTGGTTGTTGCAGTTGGGGTTGCTGCAATGGCGGGTGCAATGGCGGATGAGTATATTGGTAATATGTAGAAGGGTTTCTTGGTTGTGTGAATCCTTGCAATCCTCCTCTAAAGTTTCCATGGTTTTGATTATAAATGTTCTGGAAACCTAGTGGTGATCTATTAAAAACTCCTCCTTGGGTCTAGTGCTGCGGGTTGGCATTCCCCGCAGGATTCCTATATTGAAACCTGGGATGGTTTCTTGGTTGATTTGGGTTATAATAAGCTTGTCCTGGTATAGTGTGGATGGAATTTACTTGTTCTGGTGACAGATCCTCAGGATGTTCGATGATTGGTTCATATTGTGGCTGCGGTGTCTGCATGTCCATAATCACATTGTATAGGAGACCACATGATAATATGGGATGATCGGATGCATGACATGCCTCGCAAGTCATGGTAGCTTCCTTGACCTGTTGGGGGCTCTTCTTTTCTCCGAGTGTCGTTTCAAGAACTTGTTGCTTGTGAGCGATAGTATTTAGGGCTTTGGTGATGGCTTTCATTTCCATTGATTCTTCATCCTTACAAACTTTTAGAATTCCCCCTGTGGATGACCTTCCCCAATTGGATTGGTTCTCGGCCCCAAGTGTAACAATCCTCCAGGCATCTTCGTAGTTCTTTCTCATGAAATTCCCCCCAAATGAGGAATCCAAAAATTTCTTAATGTCATCACTTACTCCTCTATAGAATGTCTCTATCAGCTGGTTTTGAGAGATTTAATGATGCAGACATTTCCTCAAAAGTTCCTTAAATCTCTCCCATGATTCTGCCAGTGATTCCCCAGGGATTTGAGAGAAGTGATTAATTTGTCCCCTAATCTCATAAGTCAACGAAGGTGGAAAGAACTTCTCTAGAAATGTTTCTTTCAAAGGAGCCCCGGTGGTGATTGGCTCCCCATCTAGTGCGTTATACCAGCTCAATGCCCTTCCGGACAAAGTGAAGTGAAAAAGGTTAGCATGATTGCATCGAAAGGAACTCCGGCATGTGGTACTAGCCAACAAAGAGACTTGAATCACTTTAGGAGATCCATGCAGTCATCCCCAATACCTCCAGAAAATGAAATGCCTTGCATAATCTGGATCCATTACGTGCGGATCTCAAAGTTAGGAACATTGATGAGCGGGGGTCTAACTGGGTGATTACCTTCAAAGTTCTTAGGAATGAAATAATCTCGAAGTTGCTTGTTTCACAACATTATCTGAGCAGCGACTGTGGCTACTTCATTCTCAGCTTGAATGCGGGCTTGTTCTTCAGATCGAACCTCAACTTGAATCTGAGCTCGTGTGTCAGCAATAAGTTATTCTCTTTGAGCTGCTATGGCCGCGTTGACTCTTTCCATAACCAAAGCGGCTTGGCACAGTTCGTCAGCCATTTGTCTGGCTCATTCGTGGTTGAGTCGGATGCGTCGGTGGAAGCTTCGTTCTACCTCAGAATCGTACTCTAGTTCACGGGAGAATCTGATGTTATGCAAAGGTTTCATACACATTTTCTACCTGAGTAGATGAAGAAACACACTTTAGATAATGTGGAGAAATGATGAAATCAAGATGATATGAATTATGGTTAAAGAAAAGTGTAAAATCCTAATCAACTAGAAAGTTAACAAGTAAAATTAGAATGATCTGTTGTCCCCATCAACAACACAATTTTTGATGGAGCCTCCACTTACGTGTATTTGCGTGCACCACTAAAAATCCTAGAGATAGTAAGTCTCTAAGTTTAGCCTTGCGTATGCTATAATAAGATCTCCACCCACGTATGCTAAGATACGTGGAAGTCTTATAATAGTATAGTTAAGGGTCGAATCCATGAGACAATGGTCTTGTTAAGAGTTTAACAAGATGGAAAATGTAGTAATTATGCTTATCTACTTAAAAGTTGATATTTAGATCCAAGAGTTGGCTTGGTGATTACACTAATGTGCAAAAGAAGTAAATAGCAAGAAAGTAAACTTAAGGTTGTAAATGATGTTTGGAAAACAACTAGGATGTGACCGAGTTTCACCACCACTACACATGGATCAAAACATTCATCATAATAACATGGCTTGCAAAGAAAATGGTCTAAACAGTTAGTATCTTTGTAGACTTAGCTTCCTTTTAGATAACTAACTACGAGAAACGTGGGGGTATTTCAATGACAACCATTCCCGAACAAATGGTCACTTCTTTGCATTACTCCCTCCATAAAGTGTGTTCCTTGACTCATCAAAGTTGTACTTTCACACGTCAACTGATTCCATTTCATAGTATGGAAGTACAACGATGGGGGTGAGTTTACTCCACTCCATGAAAGACGTTCCTAGATACCGAAACAGATGTATGGTGACTACATACATCAAGAACTAACATGCAATTGGTAATCAAACCTAAAAGCACAAACGTAGACAATTCATACTGATAGATAAAAGATAACACAAGTTGGTGATCAAGCAACAAGCATTCATTAAATGATAGATGTTAAACTTAAAATATAGTATTTCTCTATTGCAAACTAATGAATTACAATGCATGAGATGAAAACATGGGTAGCGGGGATACTCCCCACACCCTAGTGTATGAGACTACTCGCTCATGGCAAGAACAAAGAAGGAGGTGGGAAGAGAGAGAGAAAGCATCATCTCCACGTAGGAGGGAGGAAGGTCGACCCCTTGGAGGAGAGAACAACTATCTTCACGCTGTGTGGTTGTCTTGATGAAGAATCCTCCACTTCCCACCTTCTTATGTTGATGAGAGAGGAAATAGCTTGAAGATGGAGTATGGACCTTGAACCGACAGCCTTTGGGTGAAGGATGAAGGTGGAACAGCTCTAGAGTGATTGGGGTAGCCTCTGGGCATCCAAGAAGTTGATGCCAAATGAGGACTCCTTAGGTCCTATTTATAGGCTTTCAAGGAATCCCAAATAGTCTTGGGACCATTTGGGTCTTTAATGGTTTGGGGACCATTTAGCATCAAATGGTCTCGGGACCGTTTGGCTTCATACGGTCTTGGGATCGTTTGGCTTCATACGGTCTTGGGACCGTTTGCCTTCATTCGGTTTCCAAACTATTTGCCTTTATTCTGTCTTGGGACCATTTTCCTTTATTCGGTCTTAGGACCATTTGAGTTCATTCGGTCTTGGGACCGCTTGTATTTCATTCGGTCTTGGGACTGTTTGCCTTTATTTGGTCTCGGGACCATTTGAGTTCATTCAGTCTTGGGACCGTTTGGACTTCATTCGGTCTTGGGATCGTTTGCCTTTATTCGGTCTCGGGACCGTTTGAGTTCATTTGGTCTTGGGACCGTTTGGACTTCATTCGATCTCCATACCGTTTGAGTTCATTCGGTCTTGGGACCGTTTGGACTTCATTCGGTCTCGGGACCATTTGAGTTCATTCGGTCTTAGGACCGTATGGACTTCATTCGATCTCCAGACCGTTTGCCCCTTTTGCAATTTTTTTGGGTTTTTTCTATAAGAAGAAGGAGATAAATGTTAGTTTAATGGTGAATTCATAATAACGCAGAAAGTTAAGGATTATATCTAATTTATCTAAGAAAGAGTATGGAAAATTAAGAAAAACTAGTAAGATAACATCACAAAATGGGAGGTTATCAATAGTACGTTTGCATGACGTACCTGGTTCCATCATCTCTGATAGGGACTTGAAGTTCACTTCCAAGTTGTGGAAGTAGGTACAAGAAGAACTCGGTACAAGGTTGAAGTTCAGTACCGCTTATCACCCCCAGATAGATGGTCAATCAGAGAGGACGATTCAGACATTAGAGGATCTGTTGAGAGCTTGTATGCTTGATTGTGGTTGATCATGGGAGCAGTACTTACCTTTAGTTGAGTTTGCCTACAACAACAACTACCAAGCTAGTATCGAGATTCCTCCGTATGAAGCTATTTATGGAAGATCGTGTCTGTGACACACCATCTGAACAAAACGTTATTAACTAAGTGGAAGCGATCATTAACAGCGGAATTACTAAAAATCACTAAAAATTAAAACCATTTACAAAGAGATCCAAACACAGTAAAAATCTTTTATCAAGAACCAACATATTTCATTTACATCCTGGTCCATAAGTACATATCATGTACTGTCTCATCTCGAGGATTACAAACATCAACTGCCTTGTTGAAACTATACACAGACAATATAAGAACCTCGAGGCATCAAGCCAAAATCTCAGATCGAATCATTAAAAGTACTAGCTACTAACTCTGAGGACCTGAGAGTACAGAGATGACACATAGGACTCTCTATACAAAACATGACAGCCAGTGCCTCCACCTGGACTATCACTGCTCTCCCTGTTGCTACTGCTGCTCTTCCCCTACAATAGGGTTTCTGCCTCTTCTTCTACATTTACCTAAAAAGTAGGATCCCACGGGGGTGAGACAATTGAAATTGTCCCAGCGAGAGATATAACTCTCCGCCAGAAATATTATTATTACAAACTAATAGAATAAAACTGAGCAGAAGAATCATATATGTTCATCAACAGATAAATCAATGTCTGAACAAATTAGAGCAATATTCTTATTCAAATCATTTCAGCTATATCTTGATAAACCAGCATGTTACTTATCCAATAAGGAACTGAAGAACATATACAACATTTATCCGTCTAAGATATGCTAAGAAAGGTATCATCAACCAGTGGTTCTCGTATTTCAACGTTAAGAAAATATGCTACATGGTTGATTACATTATACAATCATATTTAAGCCCTAAGGAAATGAGGTATACCGCTCATACTCCAACCGACCATTGCGAAATCAAAATCGGTATCATACCTAGGTCAATGGAAGAGCTAGATTCCCATGACCTCATCCTCCTCAGTCAGTGTGAGGACAAAATGCAGGACATCTTGTGTCTCTGCTAAATAGCTTTCCAGGGTATACTGGTAGCATCGCTATAGATTTACAGTGATAGTTGTACTCTCTTCACAATCGAGAGATTTCATATTTATCTCACATCGATCTGGCATTAACATCATCAGGAGATTAGTAACACATCCATCCATTCATATATATAATGAAGGATTGAGAGATTTAATGTTTATCTCACATCAATTCATCCATTAGGGCGTAAGGATATTCATGCCCATAACCCCTACATACACAACAGTATGCCCTCCAGGAGTTCCCGTAGGAAAACATGTTTCACCATCACCAATTACTGACGATGATGGATCTATGGTCAGGGCTCTACATGATAAGTTTCACTTGATTAATTAAGTACATTACCATTTTCCTTTAGCATCAGGCAAGTTTTCAAACATAAATCATTATAACAATTGCTACTCAAAATATGTAATACTTCTATCAAGTACTTTTTGAAGTTTTATAAAATATTAGGATCTCAATCCCTTTTCACATCAGGGGCATTCTCATCCCTTAACATCTCATTATCATGATTATGGAATATGGTAATTCAAACCCTCAGTTCATCACAGAACACTTGTTACCACTTATCAGGTAACTAATACCTTCAGGTCATCTGACCAAGGTAAACATGATACTTGCTACATAAGCATCTCACGTGGCTCTCAAAGCCCATTAAATTTATTGTTACCTCTCACTAGGAAACATAGCATATAATGGCTCACAAGGCCCATAAAACAAATTTCAATAATAAAACAACATATCTCATACATGGATGTGTCCAACATCTCATGATACCTGCATGAATTGTACACATGATAACAATTATATCAATTACATATTAGTACTATGCAATGTGATGGTAACATCACTATTCACTCATTAGGGTTAGGGTTTCCCAAATTCATGTCAATTAGGGATACTCATCCCATTACCCAAAATTAGAGTTATGGTTTATCATCATATTACCCAACAATAGGGTTTCATGTACTATAATCCAAAATTAGAATTTCACATCCCTTCACCCTATATTAGGGTAGGATTTCATATAGCATTACATAGCATCACCCTGGATTAGAGTTTCACATCACATCTCTGTATTAGGGTTTCAGATGACATCACCCTTGATTAGGGTTTTACATCACATCACCCTAAATTAGGGTTTCATATCACATCACTATCTTGAATTAAGGTTCCTTATAACTTTTCCCCAAATTAGGGTTCCATGTGACTTTACCCGAAATTAGGGTTTCATGAAGCATCCTTTTAAATTAGGGTTTTTCATTAAATTACCATGAATTGGGATTTCTCATATCATTACCCTAGAATAGGGTTACATCATTACCCTAGAATAGGGTTACATCATTACCCTAGATTAGGGTTACATCTAGCATTTCCCTAAATTAGGGTTAGGGCTCATCAACCTTCTCAATTAGGGTTTCATGATCTCTTTATCAAGGATCATACCCTAACTACATATTTTACTCATGTTGAAAGTGGTGAGGCTTAACCACTACATGGTTATCATATATGTATGAATTCCTCTCTCTCTCTTTCATCCTCTCTACGATGTTAATTACTTCAAACTTGATTAGATTAGGTCAACCCTTCATTCAAGTGCATACATTTAGGTTTAGCATAGTGTATTGAGGCATTGCTTCCATAAGCATCAAAGGTTAACCCCTCTAAGGTTACTAATCACCCTAGTACCTTAAAGATACATCCATTGTAATTATCTTTGATAAACATCATTAACAATCATGGGGTTTAATAGTATTTACATGGTTTGAGTCAATTAGACCTTCAAACGGTCTTGAAGTATTTTGACCTACAAACGGTCTTTGAATCAATTACACTTCCAAATGGTCTAAAGACCGTTAGACCTTAAATGATCTTGGGGTACTAGACCTTTAAACGGTCTTGGTCTATACCTTCAATCGGTCTCAAGACCGTTAGACCATCAAACAGTCTTGATCTCAAAAACTCTATACGGTTTGAGACTGTTTGAAATAAAAATTAATTAACTCCAAACAATTTGAAACTGCATGAAAAACTCATCATTGAAACCGAATGAACATCAAACGGTTTGAGACCGTTTTCTCACCAAATGGTCTGAAGACCGTTTGATCCCAAACGGTCTCAAGACCGTTTGGACTCAAAGGCTCTCAAGACCGTTTGGTCCAAACCACCTTGAAACCGAAAGGGGTCATCTAGGGTTTCCTCCAATCAATCAATCAATTTTAGGGTTTGCACTCATTGAACCATCCAACATTGAGACCATTAAAAGTACATCAAATTACAACCCTTGGATCTCCAACCATCCTTCACAGCCCTTGACCTCCAAACGGTCTTGAGACCATTTTCCCTCAAACGGTCTTGAGACCGATTAGGCCAATCAACATGAAATTGATTCAATCAATTTAGGGTTTCAACCAATTAATCCAATTAGGGTTTGTAATTAGTGGATTATCCATCACTAAACCTGTTATCATTTAATTCAATTAGAACCATTGGATAAATATCTAACTACATCAGCAAATATCCCTAAACGGTTTTGAGACCGTTTGATCCCAAATGGTCTTGGTTTCAATAGGTCTTGAGGATGATTGGTCTCATGTTGAAACCGTTAGGACCTGATATGTTTTTAGGTGTGTGCTAAGATGACATAATCATCTTCACGCTACAAATATTTGAAGTTTTCTATGATCTTTTTGGTGATTTCATCAATTAATCAAAGGGAAGTTTGAGAATGAAAAAGGAATCAATACACAATGAAGAAATGAAATCAATAATGATATTTAAGGGTTCAATTTATATAACCCACCTTCAAAGTTGAATCCAAGCTTAAAGATTCACGTCCTCAATGGTGATTGAAGCTCTCTCAACTGTCCAAGGTCCGTTCTCAAGTCTTTGAGTGAAAATATTGGCTAAAGTTGAAGATTGAATGGAGAAAAGAAGAAAATAAGCATTGAATTTCAATTTCCACCATGAAATCAAGGTTGAAGATGGTTATGGAGCTTACCTAAAGGTTGGGATACGTCCTCTTGTTGCTGCTAATATCCCTTGTGCACGGCCAAAGAAAGGAAAGAAAGAAGAGTCAAAAAAGAGTCTTTCATGTGGGTGAAAAATGGGATATATGTAAGGAAATTTCAAGAGAGAGAAAGTGTTATAAAAATCCTTCAATTCCCAAAATTGGTGCCACTTATCCCCCTCACTTCCTTGCATACGAAGACATCAGCCTTTCCTTCAAAAACCTCTCATTTATCCTTGAATTGAAAGCAACCACTTTAAGCACCTTAATCATTATAATACTATTATCCATTTTTAGTGGACAATTCTTTTTAATTAACAAATGCAAGTGGATTTCTTCACCTAATAAGGATATTTCAGTGCCATTGCAAGGAAAAAGTACGTCCATACTTATACAAATTCAACCATATCATTTTTGGTTGAAGGGCACTTCCATTAATATATTTATTTTTGCGTTAAATTGAATTAGGTTTTCAATTATGCTTAAATCTTGATTATTTTAATATCAAGATTCTCTTTCTTCCAAAGAGATTCAAATGAGACGCCCCTCTAATTTTATTGTCTCTAATTAATTCCAAGAAACATTAGGGACTCTGTAGAAGTGGTATTTTTCATATTGAACCCTAGGTTTTGGGTAAACTGTACATTACACCAAAACTAGGTTTTAATGCACAAACATTGCTTAACAAGCTCTTTCTTGGTGCTCAGGCTTGTGGTAGCCATACCTCTACATCATTTTCATTCTTATGATGCTTCAACACTTGAGGAACATTTTACCATGTAATATTTGCAAGTTAACCCCTCAACCTGGGTAATTTGCACTTTAGTCCAAACAGGCAACACATTGTTTTCAACATTATTCAAAAAGGACTAAAATTGAAACATAAGCTCCTCTTGAGCCTTAATTACTTTTCAAAAGATAAGAGCAAGCATATAATTATCTTTCTTAAACAAAACATCTGAGGTTAGAGCATAACCCAGATCAGGGATGTTACAAATTATCCACCCCTAATAGGGATTTTGTCCCCGAAATCATCAAGAGAAAAGAGAAGGGTACTTCCTCCTCATCTCTTCCTCTAGATCCCACGTAGATTATTCAATGTCACGATGATGCTACAGAACTTTTACAAGACATATGTCTTTCTTTTTCAACTTTTTAATATTCGTTTATCAAGGATCATCACATGTCCTTCAACATATGATATATCATCATTTAATTCTACCTCCACAGGTTGCAAAACTAACTCTGTGTTAGGATGACACTTTCTCAACATGGAGATATGGAACACTGGATGCAACTTATGTAGCTCAGGTGGCAACTCCAGCTTATATGCTACCTTTCCAATCCGTTCAATGATTGTATACGGCCCCATAAATCTAGGAGCTAACTTTCTCTTCTTCCCAAATCTAAGGACACCTTTCGAAGGTGAGACCTTGAGATATACTCTGACTCCAACTTGGAATTCTAAAGGTCTTTGTCGTTTGTCAGCGTACAACTTTTGTCTATCCTGTGCAGTCTTTAATTGTTGTTGTATTACTTTAATCTTCTCAGTTGTCTGTTGCACTAACTCAGGACCTAAAAGTTGATATTCTCCTATTTCATACCAACATAAAGGAGATCTAAAACGTCTACCATATAATGCTTCATATGGTGCCATATCAATATTGTTTTGATAGCTATTATTGTAAGCAAACTCTATCAAGCTCAGGTGTAGATCCCAACTCCTACAAACTGAAGGACACATGCTCTAAGCAAATCCTCCAAGGTTTGTATGGTCCTCTCAGATTGTCCATCTGTTTGTGGGTGAAAAGCAGTACTAAACCGTAACTGCGTACCCAAAGCTTTATGTAGTCGTTCCCAAAAACGACTCATGAACTGGGGACCTCTATCAGAAACAATAGTGGCTGGAACCCCGTGCAACAACACTATCTCATCTATATATATCTGTGCAAGCTTTTCAGCAGTGTAGGTTGTTCTGACAGGAAGGAAATGTGTTGTCTTAGTCAGCCTATCAACTATCACCCATATGGAATCATGACCTTTGGTTTTTCTAGGAAAACCAACTACAAAGTCCATGGTCACATGATCCCATTTCCACTGAGGTATAGGTAAAGGTTGCATTGTTCCTGCGGGCTTTTGATGTTTAGCTTAACCTGCTGACACACCGAACACCGCATAACAAACTCAGCTACATCCTTCTTCAATCCTGGCCACCAATACACATCCTTCAAGTTATGATACATTTTGGTGCTTCCTGGATGCATTGCACACATCGAAGAATGAGCTTCCTCCAAGACTAACTTCCTTAAGTCATTGGCATCAGGTACCACCATCCTACCATGGTAACAAACTACCTGATCCTATGACTCGTGAAAGCCATCCCGTTTCTCACTACCATACTCTGACCTAATTTACTGAACCACAGTATCAGCTTGTTGTGCTTCTTTAATCTGTTGTCTCAGAGTAGGTTTCACTTGCATCTCAGCTAACAGCCTGACTAACAATGATGCCTTAAGCTGTATATTGTTTTGCCTCAAAGAGATGAGAATATCTCTTTTAAAGCACACTAAGGAGTTCAACTGTGATTTATCTAGGGTTGGTGATGATGATTTCCTACTTAGTGCATCAGCCACTACATTAGCCTTCCCTGGATGATGATCAATTGTACAATCATAGTCCTTGATTAACTCCATCCAGTGGCATTGTATCATGTTTAACTCATGTTGTGAGAAGATATATTATAGATTCTTATGTTTTGTGAAAATATGGAATGTTTCTCCATAGAGATAATGTCTCCAGATCTTCAAAGCATGGACCACAACAGCTAGCTCTAGATCATGTGTCGTATAATTCTCCTTGTGTTTCTTAAGCTGTCGAGAGGAAAAAGAAATCACTTGATTATCCTGCATCAACACACATCCTAGGCCATTCTTAGATGCATCATAGAAAACTATGTACCCCTTCCCTTGCTCAGGTAACACCAACACAGGTGCACTTGTTAATCTTTCTTTCAATAGTTGGAAAGAATGTTGGCATTTGTCATTCTAGACAAAAGGAACCTCCTTCCTAGTCAACTTGGTTAGGGGTAAAGCTATATAACTGAAGTTCTTAATGAACCTCCTATAATATACCGCCAATCTTAGGAAACTACGTATCTCTGTCAGTGTCTTTGGTTGTTCCCATTGTAGGACAAATTCTACCTTCTTAGGATCAACACGGATACCTGAGGCAGATATTACGTGTCCTGGAAAAGAAACTTTTGGTAACCAGAACTCACATTTGCTAAATTTAGCATACAAATTATTCTCTCTTACCAAAGTTAAAGCCTGACGGAGGTGATTCTCATGCTGTTGAGCATCTCAACCGATTGGGCCAATCAACATGAAATTGATTCAATCAATTTAGGGTTTCAACCAATTAATCCGATTAGGGTTTGTAATTAGTGGATTATCCATCACTAAACCTGCTATGATCAATATCTAACTACATCAGCAAATATCCCTAAATAGTTTTGAGACCGTTTGATCCCAAACGGTCTTGAGACCGTTTGCTCCCAAACCGTCTTGAGACCTTTTGGTTTCAGTCGATCTTGAGACCGATTGGTCTCAAGTTAAAACCATTAGGCCCTGATATGTTTTGAGGTGTGTTCTAAGATGGCATAATCATATTCAATCTACAAACCTTTGAAATTTTCTGTGATCTTTGTGGTGATTTCATCAATTAATCAAAGGGAAGTTTGAGAATGAAAAAGGAATCAATACACAATGAAGAAATGAAATCAATAATGATATTTAAGGGTTCAAGTTATATAACCCACCTTCAAAGTTGAATCCAAGCTTCAAAATTCATGTCCTTAATGGTGAATGAAGCTCTCTCAACAGTCCAAGGTCCGTTCTCATGTCTTTGAGTGAAAAGATTGGCTAAAGTTGAAGATTGAATGGAGAAAAGAAGAAAATAAGCATTGAATTTTGATTTCCACCATGAAATCAAGGTTGAAGATGGTTATGGAGCTTACCTATAGGTTGGGATACATCCTCCTGTTTCTCCTAAGCTCCCTTGTGCACGGCCAAAGCAAGTAAAGAAAGAAGAGTCGAAAAAGAGTCTTTCATGTGGGTGAAAAATGGGATATATGTAAGGAAATTTCAAGAGAGAGAAAGTGTTATAAAAATCCTTTAATTCCCAAAATTGTTGCCACTTATCCCCCTCAATTACTTGCATAGGAATCCATCATCCTTGCCTTCAAAAACCTCTCGTTTATTCTTGAATTGAAAGCAACCACTTTAAGCACCTTAATCATTATAATATTGTTATCCATTTTTAGTGGACAATTCTTTTTAATTAACAAATGCAAGTGGATTTCTTCACCTAGTTAGGATATTTCGGTGTCATTGCAAGGCACAAGGACTTCCATACTTATACAAATTCAACCATCTCATTTTTGGTTGAAGGGCACTTCCATTAATATATTTATTTTTGCATTGAATTGAATTAGGGTTTCAATTATGCTTAAATCTTGATTATTTTAATATCAAGATTCTCTTTCTTCCAAAGAGATTCAAATGATATGCCCCTCTGATTTTCTTGTCTCTAATTAATACCAAGAAACATTAGGGACTCTCTAGAAGTGGTATTTTGCATATTGAACCCTAGGTTTTGGGTAAATTGTACATTACACCAAAACTAGGTTTTAATGCACAAACATTGCTTAACAAGCTCTTTCTTGGTGCTCAGGCTTGTGGTAGCCATACCTCTGCATCATTTTCATTCTTATGATGCTTCAACACTTGAGGAACATTTGACCATGTAACATTTGCAAGTTAATCCCTCAACTTGGGTAAATTGCACTTTAGTCCAAACAGGCAACACATTGTTTTCAACATTATTCAAAAAGGACTAAAATTGAAACATAAGCTCCTCTTGAGCCTTAATTACTTTTCAAAAGATAAGAGCAGGCATATAATTATCTTCTTAAACAAAACATCTGAGATTAGAGCATAACCCAGGTCAGGGATGTTACAGTGTCGGTCACCGCTTCACTAGGATGATGTTGGTGAGAGGACCTTATTGAGGTCAGATGAGCTCCATGTATATGCAGATAAAGTCACTTTGATCAAGCAAAGGCTGAAGAGAGGCCAGGATTGACAGAAGTCATATGTTGATGCGAAGTGGACTAACGTGCATATCACTATGGGAGAGCACATATTCTTGAAAATCCTACTGCTCCGAGCTATATCCAAGAATAGAGGGAAGTTGAGTCCCCGATATGTGGGTCTATTTGAGGTGTTAGAATGGATTGGTGAAGCCACATACCGTTTGGTGATACCCCCTCAGTATAGTATGATGCATGATGTATTTCATGTGTCCAATCTGAAGCGATATGTGCAAGATTCGAGCCATGTGCTGAGCATTGAGCCTATTGAGCTTCAAGGGAAGCTGACATATCATGAGTCACCTTTGTGGATTCTAGATACCAAGGTGAAAGAACTTAGATGTAAGAATATAGAGATGGTAAAGGTTCTTTGGAAGCACCATGGTGAGGATGAGGCCACATGGTAGCTGACGACGGACATGGAAAAAGCATATCCTGACTTGTTTGTTTGATTGCTGAATTTTGAGGGAAGAATTCTCATAAGGAGGGGAGGATGTTATAACCTCATTTTTTCCTAGTTCAGGATTGAAATGTAATTTCTCCTTTTAAAGATATATGTACAAATAATTGTGTGATTTGATTTGAATGTATGGATTTCATTAATAAATAGACGTGCATGTGTGATTTCATAGGCCTTGTTGGCTATTGGGCCCAATAACAAGAAAAGGAAATAAAAGGAAAAAAGAAATTCAGTTAATAAAAGAATAATTAAGATAAGGACAAAAGAAGGAGTTAGAAGTATCTAGAAGTCTAGTGAATATCCTTCAAAGAGGGATTTCATATCTTTGGGATTTCTTGGGTTCCAAGGAGTCCAAGTTGCAAAGATAATAGGAAAGGAAAGAGAAAATACCAATTAAATTAGATTTATTGAAAGATAACTTGCCTATGAAGGTAATGTCCTTTTCCTTTGGAATTTGGGACTCAATTGTAGATAATGTTGATCCAAAGTTTCCTTTAAAATTTGGTCAAAAAAGGATGCACATTTTATGAGATATTGATTTTTGAAGTTATCCTAAAGTGGAAAGAAATATATGTCACGTTTTATTTGGGATAGAAATCCCGAATTCCATTTATTAAGCACGCATGTGACCGTTGGATCAACGATCCATGACTTGGGTTGAGTCTCGGTCTTGTGAGGATTGGGAACACAGAAGTCTAGGTTGCGAGAGGTTTGATCGAGATTTGATCGAGTTTAAGGCAACGAGTAGAGACGAGGACAAGTCCATCATCTTCAGGAATCTATTCTGAGGATATCTAACCCAACTTGTGGGTGGTTTCATCGAGGATCGAGAGAATCCCCAATTCTCCAGACATCTGTGGTCGACCCTATATATAGGGGACGGCTCTAGATGTTGCGAGCCATCTTGCAACCTTTACCCCCGAGACCGGAGTGTGATGACGCTCATGTTGGAGACTTCAATTCAACCAAGTACCCTTTTCTTCCCCCTCATCTAGCAGTAGCCATCACCACAGGAGTTGGGGTCTGTTAGCGGTGAACGAGTGGCGTGGAGAAGCAATTGACTAGGCGAGTAGGTTCGGGCGAGGGAGAAAAATCGTTGAGTACTCTTCTCCTGCTCGTAGGTGGACGGAGGCTCAGAGTCAACGGAGCGCTGACTCACACAGTAGGGTTGGCCAGTGCTAGAGGTTGAAGATGACTTCCAGTGAAAATACCAAATTTCCCTCCCACTCCTTCAGTCCAGGATCCTTGCTTGTGTGAACTGCTTGCTTTCCTGGATACTTCCTTGCTTGCACTATTGTTAACTTGTTAATTTGAATGAACAAGTATGTGGTTACTTATGAATAATCGCCTTTAGTTTCACGTCATTTCCCGAATGTTTCTCAATTTATTGCAACCTAAACTATTAGATGTTCAATTCTACAATCCTATAAAGTCCTATGTGTATTACAATTAATTATACATGTGCTTATCAAACCTACATGCCACCCTAATGTATGTTGCAAGACCAAGCCCCGGAGGGAAGGTCTCATTCGGTCAATCCCCAGAGGGAAGACCATTGGGCACCTCGAGAGGTGACCCCAGGCACCAATCTTAGGATGGAGAAGGTTGCCTTATGTCCCTTGCAAGGACAAAACCCTAAGGAGGGTAATCCAGGGTTTAGGGCAAAAGTGGTTGAGAAGTCACATTGAATGCGTAAATTGGATTATTAATAAATTATTTGTGATAATTAGGTTGTTAGAAACTATTTGTGAAATTGTGATTGTTCCCCACATACCAGTATAGAAATATACTGACCGACGTTTTGTTTGTTGGCGTTTTAGGTACAATTCTAAAAATGGACAAATAGTAAATCAAAATATTGTGAAGATACAATTAATTTGTTCAAGTAGGATTAGTTAGTTAGACTTTTTCTATGGATAGAAGTCTAGATCCGAATTTTACAAGGTATGAAAAAAGATTTATTTTGTTCCATCTTTTCAGTTTAGTAATAGTAGAATTTGATAATTGTTTCTGATTAAATGTCAAACCATGGATCCTGAAATATTGGGATAGTGTCTCTGACCTCTTGGTCTCCCTTTGTTGGGGGTTACGGGGAGGCGGGGTCATTACAGAAGAGCATCACAGGCTTGTGGTGGAGAAATATTTTTAGTTGGGGGAGGAGTATTTCTTTTTGACATGGGAGCCATCCTAGATTGATCCTGAATATTGCTTTGTTTGGAAGTCAAGTTGTTCAAAAAGGATAAATGATTATCACTTGACTCCATGTATTCATGGCTTTTGCTACCTCATATATGATTCAAAAAGCGACTCTTAATTTGTAACCCATGATTATGTCCTTTCCCAATTACACTCAATTGTTGTGGTGAGATGAACTTCTTAGCCTTGGACTTAGCCATTGGATCTTTCCCATTTCTTGATGTGCTTGAAGCCAACTTCTTGCATCACCGTCAAGCTAGTTGTTAATATATTTGCTTACATAAATCAGTATAAATGAAATTATAATTGCATAGAATGTAAAAAAGAAGAATTAAGTTGACACCATCACAAGAATGACAAGAAGAACATCATTTATTGATGGGTTTGTCTCCATTTTATACATCACCACAAACATTAGTTGGCAATAAAATTTCCGACACAAATAAACATATTCACTCATAAACTGTAATGAGATATGAAACAAATAAGTTTGACTAATATAATTGTTACACATTTAGAAGTACTTAAAGGGGAATAATAATCTAGTTATCATAATTAAATAAGAATTGGATCATCTTGTGCATCATTTGTATCATCACCTAGTTCCAACTTGTCCCATGGATCAATCTTTGTCTCAATATGCCACCCCTTATTAATCTGATCATTTGCATAAAAAATTTGAGATGCTTGAGTTTCTAATATAAATGGCTCAACAGTTTTCCAAATACACTTGCAATCAACACTCGTGAATCCATACACATCAGTCTATAATCCTTAGCAACATCAAACCAATCACATAGAAATAATACCACTCTCTTACTGCCCAAATATTATAATTCTATAATCTTAGTCAGCTGTGCGTAGTAATCTCTGCTAGTTCCACTACCATCATCACCAATCACAGTTACTTCACTACATTGTGACCTTAATCTTTCATCATTAAACTTACTGTGGAACTGACACCATTGACTACATAGACATGAAACATTTCACGCATTTGAGTGGACCACGTGATAATGAAAGCAACTCATTTGTCTTTGTGCTTTTATCATTCTCATGTTTATCTCCAATCTAAAAAAAGATAGTTAGTAGAATAACTAAATCAAATTAGTGTGTATACAAAACCATATTGAACAAATATGACCAGCTTATTTTCATCTTAAACCATTCTATGAAATCCACATTTGAATCCTTAATAGATATTTGATCTAGATCAACTCGTTGAGCTTGATATTATTCTCTAGAATAAATTGAATATGCATGTGATGAAGTAAGTAAACAAAACATAAGATCTATCAGCAAATGGCTCAGCTACACATTTCAAGAATCATGTACTCAATGAACGGCTTAACTTCATCACAATTGTTCAAGATGTAAATATGAGCTTTCTCCCACTCAAGTGCATCAAGGTCCCTTGTTGTTCCACATCCTAATACTCTTCCCTTGTATGAAAAATAGATAATGTTGCACATTCATTGACATAATCATCATAATTTCTATCAAGATGATTGAACCTTGTCTCTACAGTATGCAAATATCTCAAACAATGATTCATGCATTCTTCTACTATATAGCCTTCTGCTATGGAACCCTCTGGACAATGTTTTTTCTGAATAAAGGACTTCAATGTGTACAAGTATCTCTCTATTTGATACATCCAATGATCATGAACGAGCCCACATAACATAGCCTCATGCGATAAATGAATAGGCAAATGTAGCATCACATCAAAAAATGATGGTGGGAAAATATGCTCCAACTTACAAGGTGTAATTGCAATTTGAGCTACAATTTGCTTCAGATCCCCCATATCTAAACATTTGTTTCCCAATACCTTGAAGAAACATGACAACTCAAGAAGTGGTTCATAAACATCCTTAGGAATAAGGCCACACAATGCAAGAGGGAGCATGTGGTGTAGCAAAATATGATGATCATGACTCTTCAATCCTAAAAGTTTATTTCTTTAAGATCCACACACTGGGAAATGTTTGAAGAAAAACCATTTGGTACCTTTAAATCCTTAAAAATTCTTTAAAACCTACATTTTCCATTTACAGATAATGTGAATGATGCATCAGGCATCACTATTTCCCTCCAATTATCGTAGGGTGCAACTCTTACCTAATATTCATTTCTTGCAAATCTAGATGAGAGTTATAATTGTACTTTGTCTTATTATTCACATTCATAAGAGTTCCAAAAATACTATCACATATGGTTTTATCAATGTGCATCACATCTAAAGTATGTCATATCAACAAATCTTTCTAGTATGGATGCTTAAAGAAAATGCTTTTCTTGTTCCAATTATCCCCCCACTCTTGTGAGATACCTTTTTTGAACATTTGCTAAGAACATTCCCTTCCGAACTTTGCACTTGAATTTTGACACACCGTCCAAACAAAACGTAATTAACTAAGTGGAAGCAATCATTAACAGTGAAATTACTGAAAACCACTAAAAATTAAAACCATTTACAAAGAGATCCAAATACAATAAAACTCTTTTATCAAGAATCAACGTATTTCATTTACATCCTGGTCCATAAGTACATATCCTGTACTGTCTCTTCTCAAGGATTACAAGGATCAGTTGTCTTGTTAAAACTATACACAGACAGTATAAGAACCTCGAGGCATCAAGCCAAAATCTCAGATTGATTCATTGAAAGTACTAGCTACTAACTCCAAGGACCTAAGAGTACAAAGACGACACATAGGACTCTCTATACAAAACATGATAGCCAGTGCCTCCACCTGGACTATCACTGTTGTCCCTATTTCTGCTGCTGCTCTTCCCCTGCAGTAGGGTTTCTGCCTCTTCTTCTATGTTTACCTAAAAAGTTGGATCCCACGGGGGTGAGACAATTGAAATTGTCCCAGCGAGAGATATAACTATCCTCTATAAATATTATTATTTCAAATTAATAGAATAAAACTGAGCAGAAGAATCATATATGTTCATCAACAGATAAATCAATGTCTGAACTAATTTGAGCAATATTCTTATTCAAATCATTTCAGCTATATCTTGATAAAGCAGCATGTTACTTATCCAATAAGGAATTGAAGAACATATACAACATTTATCTGCCTAAGATATGCTAAGCAAGGTATCATCAACCAGTGGTTCTCATATTTATGCAAATACGCTACACGGCTGGTTACATTTTACAATCATACTTAAGCCCTAAGGAGATGAGGTATACCGCTCATACTCCAACCAACCATTGCAAAATCGAAATCGGTACCATACCTAGGTTAATGGAAGAGTTGGATTCCCATGACCTCATCCTCCTCAGTCAGTGTGAGGACAAAATGTAGTACATCTTGTGTCTCTGCTAAATATCTTTCCAGGGTATACTGGCAACTTCTCTATAGAGTTATAGTGGCAGCTGTACTCTCTTCGCAATCGAGAGATTTCATGTTTATCTCACATCGATCCGGCATTAACATCATTGGGAGATTAGTGATACATCCATCCCGGCATATATATAATGAAGGATTGAGAGATTTAATGTTTATCTCCCATCAATTCCTCCATTAAGGCGTAAGGATATTCGCGCCCATAACCCCCACATACTCAACAGTATGCCCTCCAAGAGTTCCCATAGGAAAACCTATTTCACCATCACCAATTACTGACAATGATGGATCTATGGTCAGGGCTTTACATGATAAGATTTCACTAGATTAATTAAGTGCATTACCATATTCTTTTAGCATCAGGCAGGTTTTCAAACATAAATCATTATAACAATTCCTACTCAGAATATGTAATACGTCTATCAAGTACTTTTTGAAGTTTTACAAAATATTAGGATCTCAATCCCTTGTCACATCAGGGGCATTCTCATCCCTTAACATCTCATCATCATGATTATGGAATATGGTTATTCAAACCCTTAGTTCATCAAAGAACACTTGTTACCACTTATCAGGTAACTAATACCTTCACGTCATCTGACCAAGGTAAACATGATACTTGCTATACATGCATCTCACACGGCTCTCAAAGCCCATTTACTTTCTTGTTACCTCTCACTAGGCAACAAAGCATATTATGGCTCACAATGCCCATAGAAAAATTTCAATAATAATCATCATAGCTCATACCTGGCTATATCCAACATTTCATGATACATGCATGAATTGTACACATGATAACAGCTATATGAATTACATATCAATAGTATGCAATGTAATGGTAACATCACTATTCACTCATTAGGGTTAGGGTTTTTCAAATTCATGTCAATTAGGGATACTCATCCCATTACCCAAAATTAGGGTTATGATTTATCATCATATTACCCAACATTAGGGTTTTATGCACTATAATCCAAAATTAGGATTTCACATACCTTCACCATATATTAGGGTAGGATTTCATATAGCATTACACAACATCACCATGGATTAGAGTTTCACATCACATCTTTGTATTAGGGTTTCACATGACATCACCCTTGAATAGGGTTTTACATCACATCACCCTAAATTAGGGTTTCACATCACATCACTATCTTGAATTAAGGTTCCTTATAACTTTTCCCCAAATTAGGGTTCCATGTAACTTTACCTGAAATTAGGGTTTCATGAAGCATCCTTTTAAATTAGGATTTTTCATTAAATTACCCTGAATTGGGATTTCTCATATCATTACCCTAAAATAGGGTTACATCATTACCCTAGATTAGGGTTACACCTAGCATTTCCCTAATTTATGGTTAGGGCTCATCAACCTTCTCAATTAGGGTTTCTTGATCTCTTTATCAAGGATCATACCCTAACTACATATTTTACTCATGTTGAAAGTGTTGAGGCTTAACCACTACATGATTATCATACATGTATGAATTCCTCTCTCTCTTTCATACTCTCTAGGATGTTAATTACTTCAAACTTGATTAGATTAGGTCAACCCTTCATTCAAGTGCATACATTTAGGTTTAGCATAGTGTATTGAGGCATTGCTTCCATAAGCATCAAAGGTTAACCCCTCTAAGGTTACTAATCACCCTAGTACCTTAAAGGTACATCCATTGTAATTATCTTTGATAAACATCATTAACAATCATGGGGTTTAATAGTATTTACATGGTTTGAGTCAATTAGACCTTCAAACGGTCTTGAGGTACTAGACCTTCAAACGGTCTTGAAGTATGTTGACCTTCAAACGGTCTTTGAATCAGTTGCACTTCCAAATGGTCTGAAGACCGTTAGAACTTAAACGGTCTTGAGGTACTAGAACTTCAAACGGTCTTGGTCTATACCTTCAATCGGTCTTAAGACCGTTAGACCATCAAATGTTCTTGATCTCAAAAACTCTATACGGTTTGAGACCATTTGAATTAAAAATTAATTAACTCCAAATGGTTTGAAACCGCATGAACAACTCATCATTGAAATCGATTGAATATCAAACAGTTTGAGACTGTTTGCTCTCCAAACGGTCTGAAAACCGTTTGATCCCAAATGGTCTCAAGACCATTTGGTCCAAACCACCTTGAAATCGAAAGGGGTCATCTAGGGTTTCCTCCAATTAATCAATCGATTTTAGGGTTTGCACTCATTGAACCATCCAACATTGAGACCATTGAAAGTACATCAAATTACAACCCTTGGATCTACAACCATACATCACAGACCTTGACCTCCAAACGGTCTTGAGACTGTTTGGTCTCAAATGGCCTTGTGACCATTTGCCCTCAAACGGTCTTGAGACCGATTGGGCCAATCAACATGAAATTGATTCAATCAATTTCGGGTTTCTACCAATTAATCCGATTAGGGTTTGTAATTAGTGGATTTTCCATCACTAAACCTGTTATGATTTAATTCAATTAGAACCATTGGATCAATATCTAACTACATCAGCAAATATCCCTAAACAGTTTTGAGACCGTTTGATCCCAAACGGTCTTGAGACCGTTTGGTTTCAATCGGTCTTGAGACCGATTGGTCTCAAGATTGTTAGGACCTGATATGTTTTGAGGTGTGTGCTAAGATGACATCATCATCTTCAAGATACAAACCTTTGAAATTTTCTGTTATCTTTGTGGTGATTTCATCAATTAATCAAAGGGAAGTTCGAGAATGAAAAAGGAATCAATACACAATGAAGAAATGAAATCAATAATGATATTTAAGGGTTCAAGTTATATAACCCGCCTTCAAAGTTGAATCCAAGCTTCAAGCTTCACGTCGTCAATGGTGAATGAAGCTCTCTCAGCTGTAAAAGGTCTGTTCTCAAGTCTTTGAGTGAAAAGATTGGCTAAAGTTGAAGATTGAATGGAGAAAAGAAGAAAATAAGCATTGAATTTCGATTTCCACCATGAAATCAAGGTTGAAGATGGTTATGGAGCTTACCTACAAGTTGGGATACGTCCTCCTGTTTCTCCTAAGCTCCCTTGTGCACGTCCAAAGCAAGGAAAGAAAGAAGAGTCAAAAAAGAGTCTGTCATGTGGGTGAAAATGGGATATATGTAACGCAATTTCAAGAGAGAAAGTGCTATAAAAATCCTTTAATTCCCAAAATTGGTGCTACTTATCCCCCTCACTTCCTTGCATACGAAGCCATCATCCTTGCCTTAAAAACCACTCATTTATCCTTGAATTGAAAGCAACCACTTTAAGCACTTTAATCATTATAATACTATTATCCATTTTTAGTGGACAATTCCTTTTAATTACCAAATGCAAGTGGATTTCTTCACGTAATTAGGATATTTCGGTGCCATTGCAAGGCACAAGGACGTACATATTTATAAAAATTCAACCATATCATTTTTGGTTGAAGGGCTCTTCCATTAATATATTTATTTTTGCTTTAAATTGAATTAGGGTTTCAATTATGCTTAAATCTTGATTATTTTAATATCAAGATTCTCTTTCTTCCAAAGAGATTCAAATGAGACGCCCCTATAATTTTCTTGTCTCTAATTAATACCAATAAACATTAGGGACTCTCTAAAAGTGGTATTTTGCATATTGAACCCTAAGTTTTGGGTAAATTGCACATTACACCAAAATTAGGTTTTAATGCACAAACATTGCTTAACAAGTTGTTTCTTGGTGCTCAGGTTTGTGGTATCCATACCTCTGCATCATTTTCATTCTTATGATGCTTCAACACTTGAGGAACATTTTACCATGTAACATTTGCAATTTAACCCTTCAACTTGGGTAATTTGCACTTTAGTCCAAACAGGCAACACATTGTTTTCAACATTATTCAAAAAGGACTAAAATTGAAACATAAGCTCCTCTTGATCCTTAATTACTTTTTAAAAGATAAGAGAAAACATATAATTATCTTTCTTAAACAAAACATCTGAGTTTAGAGAATAACCCATGTCAGGGATGTTACATGAATGAGGACATCATCACCACTTAGTGGTGTAGATGGTGTGCCCTTCTGCATAGTGCCATCAAAATGTAGATTTATTTTTTCTCCACCGATGATCTAAAGGCAAATAACACCTATGGCCCATGAAGCATTCCTTTCTACCATTAGCCAACCTAATTGAATGAGTACCCTTATGGAAAAATGGGCAAGGAAGTTTTCCCTTGGTACTCCATCCAGATAAAATCCCATATGTAGGAAAATCATTGATGATCCACAACACAACAACACAAAGATTAAAATTTTGATGTGTAGTTACATCAACTATTTATATACCATTATTCCAAAGCTTCAATAATTCATCTATTAATGGATGTAAATAAACATCAATACAATTACCTGGACCATCAGGACCTAGAATCAACATGGACAAAATGAGATTTGTTTGCTTCATGCATGTAACGCCCCTCCAAGCGCATACATGACAACGGAAGCAAACCCGATGTTTCCCATAACATGGGTAGCTCAGCTCAGAGAGACGTCACAAACATGATAATCATTACAACAAGATAAGTGAAACGCCATGCATTAACTCAAAAATAGATTCATACATAGTTCTTAAAAAGGGAAAATATAAATTTTCTCATCTTGATTCCAAGCCTAAAACATATATGCTAAGCAAATCTAAAACATGGAATGATAAACTAGACATGATAATCTATGGAGTCGTAGATGGCACCCCACCTAGCTAAAGTCTCCTTGATCATATACACTTGAAGGCTCGCTTCAATTCCCTCTCGCTCCTTGATCTAGGGACATCTCATCCCACGACCATGCGAAAGAAAGCAACAACATCAGTAAGCGGCACCATACATTTTATAAGAACTAAAAATAACCATATCCTTGACTTGAAAGGAAAACTTGACATGAATTTAACATAAGCATTCTTTTAATTAACTACTTAACATAAATAAGAAATGAATAAGTAAAATATGCACTCTCTATGATTTTCCCACTTAAGAGACCATAATTGGCACAAATGCCCATGATTTGGCTAAAAAGCCCATAACTACCCTGAGGTCCATGATTGCCTATGAAAGCCCATAATTGGCACGAATGCCCATAATGATCCCTTGAGGTCCATGATAGGGAGAGCATATAAAACTTAATCAAATTCTTATAACCTGATTCTTAAAATGAACATTACCATAATCTTGAACATTAAATCTTTGACTTAATAGGATTTCTCCCTCATTACATGATTTACATGGTTCTTTCTTAAATATATTAATCATTACATGATCTTGTGATAAACATAGGACCTTATGAATGTAACAAACAACATGCAATAATATAATCTGACACATGACCATTATCTTAATTTCATTCACTAACTTGGAATTTAAAGCATAATCATAAAGCATACATAACATGCAGTTCAAACAAGGTACATGTGTATGATGGCATGACCCACTTACCTTATTGGAGAAATCCCTAATTTAGTCTCCCTGATCTTGAGTAACTCCTAGTCTTCCTAAAATTAATCATGCTTTATATCATTTATCACTTTAAACACCATCCTAAACCCTAATTTAAGTCTTCTAGGAAATCATGGTCAGATACTGTCGAATTAGGGTTTGAAAACATGAAAATCGTGTTATCCATCAAAAAACCTTTCCAACAAATATTTTTGGGTATTTTTCTAATAACTGGTTGATTTATTATGAATTTCCAAAGATAGGGCCAATCACAAGTTGAGAAATCAATAATAAAACTCAAAAGGACAAACATCATTGGCGGGGCCCTACCAAGCTGGCCCAACCAGTGAATTTTGTGCTGGCAGTTTGCTCCCTCAAACTAGACACTCAATCAGAGAGAAAGGGCATGTGGAAAACCCGAAATTTCCCATGGCAGGGTGCTACCGAGGGAAAAATAGTCTGGGCCAAAGTCGTGAAATCATAACCTGGATTCATCGAGTTCGAGCATCAATAGCACAGAGAAGGAGTCACCACCAAGGTGAAATCCTTCGACCAAAAACCTGGGTTCTGTTCGTCATCAAGGAGAGCATATAGCACCACAAGGTACCTATAGCATAGCCGAACTCAACGAGCCTGACTTTGACTAGTTTTGAGATTAGAAGCTCAATGGAGTTCTGCCTCCATGGCTGACAAGGTAGCAGCAGTTGAATATCGAACATGAAACAAAACTGAGGAAATATAGCAACTTGGAAGGATTCTTAACATCTTGGCGACGCCAACCGCATTGAAACCAAAAGAAGAGATCATCTACTACTTACAAATTTGTGAGAGAAAAGCAAAATAGGAAAAAGAAGGGAAACTTGGATAACTTCTGTCGGGATGAATTAAAGACAGGGAAATCCCTATGGGGGTTTTCTAAATCACCAAGATGCATTAACGCCATTTGCGGTTCTTTGTGCTCTCTCCTAGGGCTTCCGTTATGCTAGAGGGAGAACTCAAGGTTGGGGATAGGGTTGTAGGGCATCGTAGGGCAGAGCGATGACAAAGTTGTGTTCTTTGAGGATCCCTAATCCTTTTGAGATGGTTCCTTATATAGGTGGAGGCTCAGGGAGGATCAGTTTCCCCTCAGAGGTTGAAATAGGGGAGGAGTTAGGGGAGTCTAGTCGACCGAGACTTCTACAGCATGAAGCCCTAGCAAGATTGGGATCACGCGACTCGCCAGGGTGCCAGGATCGTGGAGGCAAAGAGAACTAGATGATAGAGACTCTATTGATAGTGATTGGGGTAAAAGAAGATCACGACCAATGTTGAGTCCCAATAGGACTGGACTCTGGGTGGGAGGGATGACCCTCACAACTCGCGGACCCGAGAGTCTGACCCAGATCGGTCCCCACCAAGTTTTGTCCGCGTGACACATCCAAAAACCAAGAACTATACCAAATCAAATAAACTTTTATCATATGCATGGTTTAAACTATAACTAACATTTGAAAATGAAATTGAGGGTTCAAACGAAGTCCTTTTGACTTCAAATTTGAACCGAAGGTAGATTAAGAGGTCTACAACCTTCCTATTTTATTAGATTTTCATTTTATTGATCATTTATTAACCAAACTCACATATGCCCTTATCATAATGTACATGAAATAAAATGAATTATCCTTTAAATTCATTTGGTCAATAAAAGAAGGAAATTGGGGACATATTTCCTATTTCACTAATGTATTCAATATTTAAGTAACTTGCATCATTTTTTGGGATCTTGAGATTATAAATTGAAAATTTGTACTAAAGGCCCTAACTTGTTTTATTTACAAATTTGGAGTGTTACAATTCTACCCACCTTAAATAAATTTTGTCCTCAAAATTTTCTTAGACTACTACCCACCTTAGGGTTTTACTTATCCCTTTCTTTAAGTTTCATAACTTTCAATAAAAGCATATATTAAACATTTGGAGTTTGCAAAATATGAATTAAAGATCAGTATACTTAGATATTAGAACGTGGGGATGGAGGTGGCTAGGGTTGCGCCTAGGGAGACTGGCGGCGATCACGAAGACGAAGGGGATGGGGATCCTTCCCGCCGCAAAAACTCCATACTGCTTGGCTCCTCGAGGCTGATCCTGACATATGCTAGTAGTAGGCAGAACATCCCGCCTCCTTCGCAGGCGCAGACTCGCATGGACGTCGATAGCGCAGAGCAATCTAACTCATTTCCGCCGCTGAACGGCTCGAACCCTGACACCCCGGTGCAGCAGCAGGTGTCGGGACTATCCTATAAGGATTCGTTGGGCAAAGGACCTTCGAACAACCCATATAACTTCATTAAGATCGACGCCGAAAATAATGATGTAAAACTTCAACCTTCCGACATCGAACAGACAACCGAACAAGGTTTTCCGGCCTTCTGTGTGCAGAACGACGCCATGGAGGACCTGCTTCGCCCCTGGAAATTCACCGTGGTCGTCAAGCTTCTCTCGAGAAGATCGGATATCTCACTCTCCAGGACCGCATATCGGAATTATGGAAACCTGTAGGCTACTACAACCTCATTGACGTCACTAAAGACTTCTTCCTAGTTCAACTTCAATCTGAGGAAGACTATATCAATCTCCTGGCGGCAGGGCCATGGCCTATCTTCGGTTCATACTGAACGGTCCAGCGGTGGTCTCCATGCTTCCAACCAGACACTGTTGCGCCACCCAAGTTGGTAGCTTGGGCCCATATTCCTAATTTACCTATACACCTCTACCAGGAAGTCCTGCTCAAAGAGATTGACAATCGCCTTGGAAAGACAGTGAAGGTCGACATGAATACGTCGTTACAACGACGGGGTCAGTTTGCTCGAATCGTTGTAGAATTGGAAATGCAACTCCCCTTAGTACCTATCATAATGGTGGACGGACTCAAATATAAAGTTGAGTATGAGAATATCCCTTTCATATGCTTGCACTGCGGCAAGGCTGGACATCTTGAAAAAGGACTGCAGCAAGAAAATTATGGCAGAAAACGAGTTCAGAAGAGTGAGTGTGGAGGCTGGCAGGATCATCCCTGACGTGACTCAACGCCGGGAGGGATTTTCTAAAGCTATTCACGCCCAACCGATTCCTAGAAGGCAGAAGAAAGCCCCAAATAGTAACACTCAAAAGAGAACGACCCAGGCAAGCAACCACTTCCAGGGCCTGCAAGACCAGGAGGAAGACGAGGAGATCACAGAAGTTCTGGATGTGGATGTGGTCACAGAGTGGGTCACTGGTATCGAATGATGTCATAAGAAGAAACAAAGTAAAGAGCTGAATGCCTCGGGAAGTAAAGGCCCTGTTGCACAACCCATGAACTCGAGGCCATCTACGGTACCCCCCAGGATGCCTAACCAGGACACCCAGAAAGAAAGCTCCCATACCACCGTCGCACCATCAGGAGATGAAGTTATTGCGGGCAGGATCATACAGAATCACCCTTTCCCATCATCCCTTTTCAATGTAGGCGCCCAGGGCCCCCCCTAAAGCAAACTACATCTCGTACAGAAGCCCAGCCAAAAGCTCACATGGCATCCATCTTCGCAACCGTAAAGTCGCCCAAGTCGGGGACCCGGTGAGGGCCTCCACAAGGAAACGAGGTAAAACCTCCCTACTCCAGGATCTCGAGAAGGAAGCGCAGGCCATGGGTTCTTCCACTCTGGACGGGAGTGTTGAATGAATATCCTAAGTTGGAATGACCAGGGTATCTGTGACGAGGATACCCAGAACACAGTCAAGGAACTAGCTAGGAAATACATAGTCTCTATGGTTGCACTGTACGAAACTCGTTGCAGTGGCATCAAAGCATCCTCTGTTATCAAGAAACTGGGCTTTGCGCAATCTCACTGAGTCGAAGTCGTGGGTTTTGCAGGTGGCATTTGGGTGTTATGGAAAGGAAACACCCACGTTGAAGTTATTGCCTCTCACAAATAGTTCATCCACTGTATGATCGACCAACGCTTCTCCTGTACCTTTGTCTATGGCGGCACAACTAGATACAATAGACGATTCCTCTGGCAACATTTGATCGATCTTTCCTCCTCCATTACCCATCCTTGGGTGGTGATAGGAGACTTCAACATGGTCATGTACCAAAGCGAGAAGTTTGGGATCACCTCCTTTGACAGGACGAATAGCCGGGAATTCATCAAGGCCATGGCACACTGCAATCTTGTCGATCTTGGAGAAAACGGAGCCCGTACTACCTTCAAAAGTGGCTTACTCCATGAACGCCTGGACCGGGCTCTTGGCAATGATCTTTGGCTCGAATAAGTTAATGCCAACCCGATACAAGTTCTCGAACGCAATAATTCGGATCACGCCCCTCTGCTGATCTCTGAAACAGCATAAAAGCGAGATTGAAGCCTCCAATTCAAAACTGTCGCCGTCATCAGATTGTGCACATCATCAATCTCCAGAGGCATCCGCTTCTGAACTTTTTCGTCGGGCCCCAAACGTAAAAACATACTGGCATTTCGGGAAAACATCGTTTTCTTAAAATGGGATCACACGATTGCAGGATTGACCATAATCCATTACAATCCAATAATGAAAACGTGTTTGTAGTGGAATAATGTAAAAACTACTACTGGAATCAACCTTTCAACAATAAAAGTTGGGCATATATATGGTAAAAATAAATATGAATTAAAGGTTACCTTGATCATCGTCTTCTAAGTCAATGGAAAAAACCCTAGCTTGCCTCTTAGGTGGAGGATCTTGGTTCCTATTCTGATTTGTATTTGCCTCCTTCTTTAGCAACTTTGGGCAACTTGATATGAGGTGTCCATTCTCTCCACAGTAGAAACATGCTCGTGTACCTTACCTACATGGACCTGCATGGTTCTTCTTGCATGTTGGGCATAAGGGCTTCTCAATTTCTACATCATGCTCAGGTGCCTTTCTCTTATGGTTGTTGAGAGGTTCATACTGGGTGTTCTTCTGATGACCTTCCTTCTGGTGCGACCTCCCGGGGTGGTCTTCTAGCTCTAGAGCTGCATCCAAAGTAGTTAGAAGGGTCCTGTGGCCTCTTCCTGATAGGGCAAAGCTTAAGTCTGGCTTAAGTCCTCAGATGAACTTCTTTATCATGTGTCGCTTGTCATAGTCATATTCGTACTTCTACATAATACTAAACTTTATGGCATATTGGGTCACTTTCATGTCACCCACCTGAGCTAGATTGGCAAACTCCAGCTCCTTCTTCTCTATCATGGCTTTAGACACAGTGATCCTGGAAGGCTTCAAAAAATCCTTCCCATGTTAGTCCAGGTGCATCAGTCTCTCTTCAGTTCAGGAAGTTCTCCCACCATGTACGGGCTGCTCCCTTCAGCATGTGGGTGGTAAAGCAAACCCTAGACTGTTGAGGGTAGTCCGGGTCATGAAAATAATGCTCTATGCTCAGAATCCATTCATATCCCTTGGTGATGACATCATCCTTTCTTTCACCAGCAAAGGATTCAGGCCTAATCATTAAGAAGTCGAGCAAGGTTAGCTAATGGTGTTTGGGTTGACATTGTCCTTATCCTAGGGCATTGGTGAGCAGTTGCACTAAGTCTTCCAAGGTTTCCTTAGGGTTCCTTCTTGATCCACTTCCCTCACTAGAAGAGCTAGGTCATCCATATCCTTTTCCTTGTCAGACTTCTTAGGATCCATCTAGAAAAATAATGCATACCTAGGGTTAGAACATGTGAATCTTTAGCTTAGTGGCGATCTACTCATCGCTCTGATACCATATTGTAATGCCCCTCCAAGTGCATACATGACATTGGAAGAAAACCCGATGTTGTCCAAAAGTAGATTCATACATCATTCTTAAAAAGGGAAAACATAAATTGTCTCATCTTGATTCCAAGCCTAAAACATATATGCTAATCAAATCTAAAACATGGAATGATAAACTAGACTAGATAATATATGGAGTGGTATATGGAACCCCACAAGCTAAAGTCTCCTTCATCAACTACACTTGAAGGCTCGCTTCAATTCCCTCTTGCTCCTTGATCTAGGGACATCTCGTCCCACAGCCATGTGAAAGAAAGAAACACCATCAATAAGCGGCACCATACATTTTATAAGAACTAAAAATAAGCATATACTTGACTTGAAAGGAAAACTTGACATGAATTTAACTTAATCATTTAACTACTTAACATAAATAAGAAATGAATAAGTAAAATATGCACTCTCTATGATTTGCCCACTTAAGAGCCCATAACTGGCACGAATGCCCATGATTTGGCTAAAAAGCCCATAACGACCCTAAGGTCCATGATTGGCTATGAAAGCGCATAATTGGCATGAATGCCCATAACGACCCCTTGAGGTCCATGATGGCGAGAGCATATAAAACTTAATCAAAATCTTATAACCGAATTCTTAAAATGAACATTACCATAATCTTGAACATTAAATCTTTGACATAATGGGATTTCTCCCTCATTACATGATTTACATGGTTCTTTCTTAAATATCTTAACCATTACATGATCATAATCACTAAAATAATGAACATCTGTGATAAACATAGGACCTTATGAATGTAACAAAAAACATGCAATAATATAATCTGAGACATGATCATTATCTTAATTTCATTCACTAACTTGGAATTTAAAGCATAATCATAAAACATACATAACATGTAGTTCAAACAAGGTACATATGTATGATGGCATGACCCACTTACCATTTTGGTGCAATCCCTAACTTAGTCTCCTTGATCTTGAGTCACTCCTAATCTTCCTAAAATTAATCATGCTTTATATCATTTATCACTTTAAACACCATCCTAAACCCTAATTTAAGTCTTCTATGAAATCATGATCAGTTACTATCAAATTAGGGTTTGAAAACTTGAAAATCGTGTTCTCCATCAAAAAACCTTACCAAAAAATATATTTGGGTATTATTCTGATAACCGGTTGATTTATTATGAATTTCCAAGGATAGGGCCAATCTCAAGTCGAGAAATCAATAATAAAACTCAAAAGGACAAACATCACTGGCGGGGCCCTGCCAAGCTGGCCCAACCAATGACTGTCGTGTTGACAGTTTGCTCCCTCAAACTAGACACTCAGACAGAGAGAAAGGGCATGTGGAAAACCCGAAATTGCCCATGGTAGGGTGCTACTGAGGGAAAAACAATGTGGGCCAAAGTTGTGAAATCATAACATGGATTCATCGAGTTCGAGCGTCGATAGCACAGAGAAGTAGTCACCACCAAGGTGAAATCCTTTGACCAAAAACTTGGGTTCTATTCGTGATCAAGGAAAGAACATAGCACCACAAGGTACCCACAACATAGTCGAACTCAGCGAACCTGACTTTGACTATTTTCGAGATCAGAAGCTCAATGGAGCTCTACCGCCATTTCTGACAAGGTAGAAGTAGTTGAATATCGAACAGGAAAAAAATCTAAGGAAAGATAGCAACTTGGAAGGATTCTTAACATCCTGAAAAAGCCAACGACATTGAAACCAAAAGAAGAGATCATCTACTGCTCACGAATTGCTGAGAGGAAAGAAAAATAGGAAAAAGAGGGGAAACTGGGATACCTTCTGTCGGGATGAATTGAAGCCAGGGAAAGCCCTGTGGGGGTTTTCTAAATCACCAAGATGCATCAACGGGGTTCGAGGTTCTTTGTTCTCTCTCCTAGGGCTTCTTCTATGCTAGAGGGAGAACTCGAGGTCAGGGATAGGGTTGCAGGGAATCATAGGGTAGAGCGATGACAGAGTTGTATTGTTTGATGATCCCTGATCTTTTTGAGATGGTTCCTTATATAGGTGGAGGATCAAGGAGGATCGGGTGCCCCTTGGAGGCTGAAACATGGGAGGAGTTAGGGGAGTCTAGTCAACTGAGACTTCTAGGGCACGAAGCCCTAGCAAGACTGGGATCATGCGACTCACCAGGGTGCGAGGATCGTAGAGGCGAGGAGAACTAGATCATTGAGACTTTATAGAGAACGGTCGGGGTAAAAGAAGATCACGACCAATGCTGAGTCCCAGCGGGACTGGACTCTGGGTGGGAGGCATGACCAGCGGACTTGAGAGTCCGACTCGGATCAGTCTCCACCAGGGTTTGTCTGTGTGTCTCCCAAATCAAATAAATTCTTATCATATGCATGGTTTAAACTATAACTAACTTTTGAAAATGAAATTGAGGGGATTAAAATTTGAACCAAAGGTAGACTAAGAGGTCTAGAACCTTCCTATCTAATTAGATTTTGGTTTTATTTATCATTTATTTACTAAACTCACATATGCCCTTATCATAGTGTACATGAAATAAAATGAATTATCCTTTACAATCATTTGGTCAATAAAGAAGGAAATTAGGGACATATTTCCTATTTCACTAATGTATTCAATATTTAAGTAACTTCCATCATTATTTGGGATCTTGAGATTATAAATTGAAAATTTGCACTAAAGACCCTAACTTATTTTATTTACAAATTTGGGATGTTACAATTCTACCTACCTTAAATAAATTTCATCCTCAAAATTTTCTTAGACTACTACCCACCTTAGGGTTTTACTTATCCCTTTCTTTAAGTTTCATAACTTTCAATAAAAGCATATATTCAACATTTATGGTTTGCCAAATATGAATTAAAGGTTACCTTGATCATCGTCTTCTATGTCCATGGCAAAAACCCTAGCTTGCCTCTTAGGTGGAGGATCCTGGTTCCTATTCAGATTTGTATTTGCCTCCTTATTCAGCAACTTTGGGCAACTTGACCTGATGTGTCCATTCTCTCCATAGTAGAATCATGCTCCTATACCATACCTACATGGACCTGCATGGTTCTTCTTGCATGTTGGGCATAAGGGCTTCTAAACTTCTGCATCATGCTCAGGTGCCTTTCTCTTATGGTTTTTGGGAGGTTGATACTGGGTGTTCTTCTAATGACCTTCCTTCTAGTGAGACCTCCCGGGGTGGTCTTTTAGCTCTAGAGCTGCATCCAAAGCAGCTTTAAGGGTCTTGTGGCCTCTTCCGGACAGAGCAAAACTTAAGTTTGGCTTAAGTCCTCAAATGAACTTCTTTGTCCTACGTCGCTCATCATAGTCATATTTGTACTTCTGTAGAATCCTAAACTTCATGGCATAATGGGTCATTGTCATGTCACCCACCTGAGCTAGATTGGCAAACTCCAGATCCTTCTTCTCTATCATGGCTTTAGACACATAATGCTCCTAGAAGGCTTCGGCAAATCTTACCCATGTGAGTACAGGTGCATCAGCTGCTCTTCAGTTGAGGTAGTTCTCCCACCATGTACAGGCTGCTCCCTTCAGCATGTGGGTGGCAAAGCGAACCCTAGACTGTTGAGGGAAATCCAGGTCGTGAAAACAATGCTCCATGCTCATAATCCATTCTTCTCCCTTGGTGATGACATCATCCTCTCCTTCACCAACAAAGGAGTCGGGCTTGATCTTCAAGAAGTCCACCAAGGTCAGCTCGTGGTGTCTGGGTTGACGTTGTCCTTGTCCAAGGGCATTGGTGAGCAATTTCACTAAGTCTTTCAAGGTTTCCTTAGGGTTCCTTCTTGATCCACTTCCCTCACTAGAAGATCTAGCACCATCTTCCCTATCCTTTCCCTTGTCATACTTCTTAGGAGCCATCTAGAAAAACAATGTATACCTAGGGTTAGAACATGTGAATCTTTAGCTTAGTGGACATCTACTCATCGCTATGATACCATATTGTAACACCCCTCCAAGCACATACATGACAGCGGAAGCAAACCCGATGTTGTCCATAACATGGGTAGCTCAGCTCGGAGAGACGTCACAAACATGATAATTATTACAACGAGATAAATGAAACACCATGCATTAACTCAAAAATAGATTCATACACCGTTCATAAAAAGGGAAAACATAAATTGTCTCATCTTGATTCCAAGCCTAAAACATATATGCTAAGCAAATCTAAAACATGGAATGATAAACTAGACTAGATAATCTATGGAGTGGTAGATGGCACCCCACAAGCCAAAGTCTCCTTGATCAGCTACATTTGAAGGATCACTTCAATTCCCTCTTGCTCCTTGATCTAGGGACATCTCGTCCCATGACCATGCGAAAGAAAGCAACAACATCAGTAAGTGGCACCATACATTTTATAAGAACTAAAAATAAGCATATACTTGACTTGAAAGGAAAACTTGACATGAATTTAACTTATGCATTCTTGTAATTAACTACTTAACATAAATAAGAAATGAATAAGTAAAATATGCACTCTCTATGATTTTCCCACTTAAGAGCCCATAATTGGCACGAATGCCCATGATTTGGCTAAAAAGCCCATAACTACCCTGAGGTCCATGATTGCCTATGAAAGCCCATAATTGGAACGAATTCCCATAACAACCCCTTGAGTTCCATGATGGCGAGAGCATATAAAACTTAATCAAATTCTTATAACTTGATTCTTAAAATGAACATTACCATAATCTTGAACATTAAATCTTTGACATAATGGGATTTCTCCCTCATTACATGATTTACATGGTTCTTTCTTAAATATCTTAATCATTACGTGATCATAATCACTAAACTAATGAACATTTGTGATAAACATAGGACCTTATGAATGTAATAAACAACATGCAATAATATAATCTGAGACATGATCATTATCTTAATTTCATTCACTAACTTGGAATTTAAAGCATAATCATAAAGCATACATAACATGCAGTTCAAACAAGGTACATATGTATGATGTCATGACCCACTTACCTTATTGGAGAAATCCCTAACTTAGTCTCCCTGATCTTGAGTCACTCCTAATCTTCCTGAAATTAATCATGCTTTATATCATTTATCACTTTAAACACCATCATAAACCCTAATTTAAGTCTTCTAGGAAATAATGGCCAGATATTGTCAAATTAGGGTTTGAAAACCAAAAAATCATGTTCTTGATCGAAAAACCTTTCCAACAAATATTTTTGGGTATTTTTTCTGATAACCAATTGATTTATTATGATTTTTCAAAGATAGGGCCAATCACAAGTCGAGAAATCAATAATAAAACTCAAAAGGACAAACATCACTGGCGGGGCCCTGCCAAGCTGGCCCAACTAATGAGTGTCATGCTGGTAGTTCGCTCCCTCAAACCAGACACTCAGTCAGAGAGAAAGGGCATGTGGAAAACCCAAAAATGCCCATGACATGGTGCTACCGAGGGAATAACAATCTGGGTCAAAGTCGTGATATCATAACCTAGATTCATTGAGTTCGAGCGTCAATAGCACAGAGAAGCAGTCACCACCAGGGTGAAATCCTTTGACCAAAAACCTGGGTTTTGTTCTTGATCAAGGAAAGCATATAGCACCACAAGGTACCCACATCATAGACAAACTCAGCGAGCCTGACTTTGACTAGTTTCGAGATCAGAAGCTCAATGGAACTTTGTCGCCATGGATGACAAGGTAGCAACAGTTGAATATCGAACAGGAAACAAAACTGAGGAAAGATAGAAACTTGGAAGGATTCACAACATCTTGGAGAAGCCAACGGTGTTGAAACCAAAAGAAGAGATCATCCACTACTCATGATATGTTGAGAGGAAAGCAAAATAGGAAAAAGAGGGGAAACTAGGATACCTTCTATCGGGATGTATTGAAGCTAGGGAAAGCTCTATGGGGGTTTTCTAAATCACCAAGATGCGTCAACAGGGTTTAGGGTTCTCTATGCTCTCTCCTGGGGCTGCCTCTATGCTAGAGGGAGAACTCGAGGTGGGGGATAGGGTTGTAGGGCAGAGCGACGACAGAGTTGTGTTCTTTGAGGATGTCTGATCCTTTTGAGATGGTTCCTTATATAGGTGGAGGCTCAGGGAGGATCGGGTGCCCCTTGAAGGTTGAAATAAGGGAGGAGTTAGGGGAGTCTAGTCGACCGAGACTTCTAGGGCATGAAGCCCTAATAAGATTGGGATCACTGAACTCACCAAGGTGTGAGGATCGCAGAGGCGAAGAGAACTAGATCAGAGAGACTCTGTGGAGAGCGATCAGGGTAAAAGAAGATCATAGCCAATGATGAGTCCCATCATGACTGGACTTCGGGTGGGAGGGATGACCCTCATGACCCGCAGACCCGAGAGTCTGACCCGAATCAGTCTCCACTTGGGTTTTTCTATTTGACACATCCAAAAACCAACAACTATACCAAAATAAATTCTTATCATATGCATGGTTTAAACTATAATGAACTTTTGAAAATGAAATTAAGGTGTCAAACGAAGTCCTTTTGACTTCAAATTTGAACCGAAGGTAGACTAAGAGGTCTGGAACCTTCCTATCCGATTAGGTTTTTGTTTTATTGATCATTTGTTCACCAAACTCACATATGTCCTTATCATAATGTACATGAAATAAAATGAATTATCCTTTACATTCATTTGGTCAATAAAGAAGGAAATTAGGGACATATTTCCTATTTCACTATTATATTCAATTCTTAAGTAACTTGCATCATTGTTTGGGATATAGAGATTATAATTTGAAAATTTGAACTAAAGACCCTAACTTGTTTTATTTACAAATTTGGGATGTTACAATTCACATCCAAGGAGGCAAGTTGTATAGAATAAGAACAATGCCCAAGTGCTATATGATGACCTAGAATTGTTGAATGGTTGAAAACCATCACTAGCAAGGCCTAGTCTGACATTCCTCAGCTCTGTAGAAAATGTACCATGAAGCTCATTCAACTTTTTCCATGCCAAGGAATAGACCGGATGATGTAAATTCCCATCATATTCTTTATCGTGATGCCACCTCATTAGTGAAGATCTTTTTGAGGACATAAACAACTTTTGAAGGTGGGTCTTTAGTGGAAAGTAATGCAAGATCTTTGCTGGTACTTTCTTGACATTTGGTTTTAATTTCTCTTCCCCATTGTGCTTGTCATACCCCCATCTTGAAGTATTGGAAATTTTGCATTTATCAAGGCCACGGTCTTCCTTCCAGAACATCATACAATCATTCACACATGAATCAATGTTGTCATATGAGCAACTAAGATCTTTAATTGTCTTTTTTGCTTCATAATAAGAGCTAGGTAAGGTTGAATCACCTAGGAATAGTTCATCTTTCAATAATTCAAGTAGTAATGTGAAAGAATGTTTACTTCATTTTCCAAGGCTCTTGAGATGAAGCAATTTTACCAAGGCAGATAATTTTAACCCCTTTGATCCCTTATAGAGAGGTTGATTGAGGTCATCCAAAAACCTAAAAAATCTTTTAGCCTCGGTATTAGGTTCCTCTTCATGATCATCGTGGCTAGAATTTCCCATTCCTCTCAAGATTATGTGAACTAGGGTGCATTTCTCTGAGAAAATCTAGCATCTCATCAACTACTTCATTGTCCCCTTCATTGTTATTAACTAAAGTATCTGAATCAGACTCACTTTCATTTCTTGTCTCACCATGATGATACTGAAGAGTATAACTGCTCAAAATACCATAAACCATCAAGTGTGTTTTCACCACATCACATGGGATAGAAGCTATATTGACACAATGCACACACAAACATCTTATTTTATTTGCACCAATTTTTTGACATGCATAGATAAGAAACTCTTCAACGCCAATTTCATATTATGGATCATCAAGTATAATCCACAAGTCTGATCCATTCCTCATCTGATGCAATTTTCTACAAAGAATAATTCATGTTATTCTTCACAAGTCATAATACCTTGTAGGTGATAAATATAAGATTTTTTCTCTCTTATTGGATACCTTTATAAAAAAGATCAAGATGTGTAGAATGCATCTCTATGCCTAAGTCCTTTGGGCGTCTATATATTCAGTATTTAGCACTTGGGTTATGCAACACATTCAAAACTAAGGAGGAAGTTAATATTGGGTATACACAATCACTACAATAGTCAAATTTCAAAGAAAAAATAAAATATACCACTCAACTTCTTTTTAATAACGTGCTTTTTATCTAAATGGATAGAACATGTCTAAGTGAATGAAGGCTTGGGTTAAGTTCCAAGAGTCAAAGTCTACTCCGTAATCCTCCAAGTCTTTGTTTGTTTAATGGATTGAAGATGTCTAAGTAAGTTGAGGGTTGTATGTGACTAGAGTCAATCTAGTGATTACAACCTTTTTCACTTCCACTAGGCCCATCGCGCATGACCATGATGATGCTTCTTCTTTTGGTTTTCAAGAGTTGAAATGAAGTAAGGAAGTAGGGATTAAGGATGATGAAGAAACTTCAAATAGAAAGGAGGTATTTATAGGTTTCCTATAGTTCACAATAGGTTAGGGGTTTCCATGATGGATGTGTTGTTCTTTCCTTCTTTGATGAGAGGTTTTTGAAAACCCTTGGAATGTAAATCTAGGATCTGATGACCCCTGGGCCATGTCACATATCAAAGGGGGAGGGTATCAATTCGCCAAAGTTCTACTTCCACTTATTATTATCAATATATTAAACACTTATCAAATATCATTTTCTATCATATTAAAATATGCAAAACCCCAGATTTTCTCTATGTCTATAGGAAGGCTCATTTTCATCGATGTTTTTGGATTATCTTATTTACACTCTAATATTTATATAATAAAAATATGGAAATGATATGAATAATCTGAACATCTTTTCATGTCTATTCATCACCAGCTTTTAGAATCAAATTAATAATCTCACAACCATAAATGACGTACTGTTTTGTTCAACAAATTGAAATTTACACGATTTCTCCATTAATCTTGATATATTTTCCCATGGTACTTAATCTAAAACTACAACAAACATTATTCATGTAAGCTTCATTACATTATAAAAAATATTTTTTAATTACAACTTCTTATGAAAGGAGGAAAAATTCCTTGTTCTAACAAGGAGTTAGGCCATGGCAAAAAATCACTCTCTTATTCTTATATACTTATAAGAGGGATGTGGGTTATTTACGCTAATGAGTTTCAATCCTAAGAAGGATTGTTTACTCAACTTAACCAATCTCCGCAAGTATACGGAGGTAGTCATAGTCAAGGTCAAACACAAGGAGCTTTGGTAATTAATCAAATGCAACAACACTAAAGTTCAACAATCTAGATCGGTTTAAAAAGGATGGTGATGTTGGTCTAATTACAGAAATTCAGATTTAAATAAGCAATGAAAGGATTACTAAAAAAGGTTTAGATTCAGATGTTAATAGATCTTGGACATTAGAATTTCACCCACATATCATAGCACATCATAGAAACAAAAAAATTAAACATACTAAGTACTTGTTTTAAAGGAGAGGTATGTGTTGCACTTCACCTCCCGGTGTCAGTGCAACGATCTCAACTCAAATCCACATTCTCATGCATAATTTTCATTTTAGATCACAACATGTTCCTCAACTATATAATCTCCACTCCCGTGGTAGAAGAAGAGTTGCCAAGAAGAGAACCTCCATACATTCCTACCTATCTTCTCAGATTAAGCAAGAAAACATAACACATGCATATAAAGTGGCCAACAATACATGCAAGAGATGATAAAACTGGTACTCTCATGGTAGAAAACAAGCAACATAGTATTTAGTACGGAATTAACTTGTTCCATATATGCTATGACATGGGATCTACTCTCCCATGCCCAAGAAAGGGAGTTTACTCATCCATAATCATTTTTTGCATAATTGTTACAGAAATTTCAGATTCTAGCATGATCTGGAGGAAGAAAAGTAAGAAGATCCAAAGATGTAACCACAAGAAGGTAGAATTCCGGCTTGGGGATGAAATTCTACTCCTCTAGCTTCTCCAAAACGAACCAAATCCTCTCCCGAGAATCTATGTGAAGTAGGGAAGCTCTGCTACACCTTTGGAGAAGATAATGGAGAAGTAGAGAAGAACATTGGAGCTCCTTTGGCAAGAAACCAACTCCTTTCTCCTCAAAATCACCTTCCTCTACTCTAGACTTGCTCTGGGACGAGAGAAATTTGAATAATGACCAGAGATAACCGCCTCATAAGTTCCCTCCTTGTTTTAAACTGAGGGATCGTATTTTTGAATTTTTGAAACTGATAGAGACATGGCGTGCATCCGTCGTGCACAATGTGTAAAGCCTTCGTTAGTTGCTCCAGAAGGCACTTTGCACGATGTGTGCTGAATTAATGCACACCGTGCAACTTTCCAGAAACTTTTGGTCTGCTCGACGCTCCCAGGTGCACGATGTGTTGGTGAAAACACGTCGTGTCTTTGTCTCATTCTGCACTTTCTAGAAACTCGCACGTCATGTTCAAGGATGAACACGCCGTGCGTTTGTCAATCTGGGTGAATGCATTTCTTCTTAGAATCTCACATGTCATGTCTTCATCATGCACGGTGTGCGTTCTTCTGTTTCAATAGAATTAAACTCCGAATAGTTGGTTGTACATGGGGAAGTCCAAATGATGTGAAATTTGAGTTGGGCGATCCCCAAATCGGTCCTTGTAGAACATCTCTGCAATGCACATCATGTGATAAGTAAAATAACAAAAAGATGGCAAGATTAATATGAAAGGAGGCTGAGTGAGGTCAAAATGAACCAAAAATGTGTGTGATATCATGTGAAAAGATGATGTGGAAAACACACAACAAATCTCCCTAAGCTTGAACCATTTCTTGTCCTCAAGCAAAAAGAAAGGGCTACATACAAGGTGAAAGAAAATTTAAACTTATGCATGGATTAAATGAAAAGAAGATATGCAAGCAGCTCAACCATCCATGTACATTGTGTTTGTGTTCATTGTTATCTTCTCAATTTAGACATCTAAGATAGAGAAATTAATTTCAGCAATGGTGGTTCCAAATCAAACAAAATAATCAACTAGAAAACACTAAATAGAATTTGGATAATCAAGCCAAACAATTAGTGGATGTACATTACAAAATTTTCAGTTATTACGGATATAAGATGATGAAATTAGTGCTAACATTAACAAACTTAGTTATACTCTTTTTCTCAAAGGATGTGATGATGGAAATTTTTGGGTTTCCGACACTCAACTGCTAATTTAGGCTTATGCTCCTGTGGAATGCCGATAGGGGTGTTGTTTTTACCCTTTTTGATTTTTCATACCACCTAACCATCATTGCCAGATCAGACTCACACTAGGCTAGCATGATATGTGGGCTATTTGCCATATTTTATTGGGTAAAGGTAAACAAATGACAGTGCAAGTATGGTACACCACCAAAGAGTCAACATGAGTGTTAAGATTAGCAAGATTTCAATCATTCTTTTGAAAAAATTTCACTGAAAAGTTGATTGTAAACGCACTAAGAGTTTGACAAGAGTATCATGTATTCTAGTAAGTGTTGCAAAGTTGATTTATTCGCAAAAATGTGGAACCGTTACATGTATTGAGAAATCAAAGATGTAAAAATAGATATTTCAAACGACAAACACAAACAAGATCGTGTACATGAGCACTTTCCTTCTTCATTTGATTCATGCATGCTGTTGAATATCTTTTCATATAGCCACAATAAATACAAAGGACAAGTTAGATCAAGCATGGTGTTCATTCTAACAAGGTAGACTCAATTCATATAAAGATTTCCATCAAAGGAAACAGAACACAGAACAAAATGGAATGAAAAACTGACACAACTGACTCTAACAAAAGGAAATGCAAAATGAAAACTACAATTACGGGCCGGTTGTGCCCCCTAAGCTTGAAATCAGTAGTGTCCTCACTTCATAAAACAAACTCAGAAAGTTCACAAACGGGTACCTGTCATGGATCAATATCAAAATGAAGGGCCACCGCCCTCCTGTTCAGGGAAGTACTGGCTAATGAGATCTAGAATGTCCATCGGCTAGGCTGTGGAGTCTTGCTGCTAGGGAAACTGGGGCTGCTGTGGAAACTGGGGATGCTGTGGTGGTGGTGTCTGATATGGTGGCGGGACAGAGTAATGGCCCTAAGAGATATGCCATGAGTCCATCCGATGGACAATGTCGTGCATCGCAGTGTACTGTGTGCCCATCTGGTCCAAACGACCATCTATGTGGTCAAACCACTACTAAACATATCCATAAAAATGCCACACATCGAGCATTGCCCAAGTATACTCAGTCTGAGTAGCGGTGGAGGGTGGTGGTGCTTCTGCCTCAACAGCTATTGGTGCTCTAGAGCTGCTCTCTCCTTGGGTCATTGCTTAATCTTTAGGCTGTAATTCAACCTTCCAATTGGACTTGTTGCTGAGATCATTGCGGGCTACGCCGGGGACTTCAATATATTGTGCCTCGATGAGAAAAACCTTGAACTTTGTAGTACTATCACCGTGCTTTGATATAAGATGACAAGCGAGAAGATAATTGATATCCATAAGGTTTTTTCCTGGTGCAGGTACTAAAATAGCCAAATCCAACCCAAGCTTCATTGCAAGAAGCGAGATGACCCCACCACACATGATATCACCCGACTCCCGCTGCTTCTTCTTCTTTGTTTCTAAAAGGTTGTTGATAATATAGTAGCCTGAACTGATTTCCTCATTGTTTACCATGCACCACAAAAAGAAAAGATCGGTTTTTCCCACAACCCCTTGAGTTTCCTTTTTCGCAAATATACTTGTACTGAGGAGGCGATGTACATAGCGGAAAATGGGGTTATGAATAGCTGAGGCTCTTGCCTCTCTAGCCATGTGCACCGATTCACTAGTAATCTCAGACTAAAAGGTATCACTATTGAAAGCCCTCGGATAATCAATGTAGTCACTGTAATTGTAGTGAAGTAAATCACAAAAACGACGAAGATCCATGTTAAAAGGTTTGTTAAGCAAATAGAAACTGATCTTCGGATATAAATCACGGCGGCATTGTGGATCCTCCTCCACTTTAAAAGATGTCAGAAACTCATAAATGAGTCATTGGTAGGTTTTGGTAACCCTTGTGCAGACAAAATGCAGACCCAAAAACCTCAAGGGGCCCATTACCTCATCCTTGAAGCCCAGTTTGTTCAGAGTCTCCTCACAAGCATAGTGGGAAGGTAACACCCACCTAGTAATAAAAAACTGGTGGACAACATCCTCTTTGGGTGTAACCTGGAACTGAGTAGAGGGGACATGTTCCGCCTCAGACGGTGTGGAGGAAGAGTTGGCACCACCACAGCATTTGCCTGATCCTTGCTTGAGTGGAGCCATGGCTGTTCTGAATGAACACACGGCGTGCAGATGAAGGTCACGTCGTGCACCTGTAATGAATTTTTTGGCCCTGAAACTAGAATGCATGGTGTGTATTATAGCCTCACGCCGTGCACCTGGAGATATGTTGCAGTATGAATCACCACTGAGAGATGAAGGTGGAGGGGACAAAATAGCATTCCGACATTGGTGGCACTGTCAAAGCTGATGGTGGCAGGTCGGCGGATCTGTCGGGGTCGTCGGTGCTAGGGCTCAGTTGCTTCTAAGTTGAGTGATGAGTACATGGCGTGTTCTGAAATAAGCACGCCGTGTAACATTCCAAAAACTTGTTTTGTGAACTGAACATGACGTGTTGGTGAGAAACACGGCATGTACCTAGAGATGTAGTACAATTTTAGTATCTTTCTGTAGGATTGCACGTCATTTCGGTTGAAGACATGCCGTGCAATATGGAATTTCTACAGAAATAGCATTCAGTCAACACAAAAATAATGATAGATGTGGTGACATCTATGTCTAAATTATTACATGCATCCATGACAAGCTTATTGATGAAATTAAATAGTGTTTTTGACTCAAAAAACTTAAAATAAATCTATCCTAATGTGGGAACAAATCCCACGAGGTCCTCCATTTAGAGTCTGGAGTAAGACTCTTCAATTCTTCATTCAAGCATCTTGGAGGGAGCAAGAGGCTCCCTTGTCTACTACATCTCCACAAATATATAGCTTGCAACTCTATCCATTCACTTTGAAATTTCCGTCCTTGCCTTCGAGTTCCACAACTCCATATGGAAAGATCTTTAACACAAGAAACGGTCCTGACCAGTTTGATTTCATCTTCCCGAGAAATAACTTTAGTCTAGAGTTAAATAGCAAAACTTTGTCTCCTTCTTGGAAGTCCTTCCTGTGAATCCTCTTGTCATGTCGAGCCTTTGTCCTCTTTTTGTATAGCTTTGTGTTCTCATAAGCATCAAGGCGAAGTTCCTCAAGTTCCTGCAGCTGCAAAAGGCACTTCTCACCTACCTTCTTCATGTCAAAGTTCAAGAATTTGATAGCCCACAAAGCACGGTGTTCTAACTCCAGCGGATGGTGACAAGATTTGCCATAGATCAGCTTGAATGGAGTAGTTCCTATGATTGTCTTGTAGGTTGTGTGGTACGCCCATAATGCATCATCTATCTTTAAAGCCCAATCTTTTCTTGAACTAGAAACAGTCTTTTCAAGGATGTTTTTCAGTTGCTGGATTGAGACCTCTACCTGCCTGGAAGTTTGAGGATGATAGGGCGTAGAGATCTTATGAGTTACACCATATTGAGAAAGAATGTTGTTGAATTGTCTTTCAGCAAAATGTGTGCCTCCATCTAAAATTATGGCTTGAGGAACTCCAAACCGAGGAAAGATGATATTTTAAAAAAGCTTTACTACAGATTTGGCATCCGATGCTTGGGTTGGGATGGCCTCAACCCATTTGGACACATATTCACAAGCAACAAGAATGTATTGGTAGCCGCAAGATGATGGGAATGGTCCCACGTAATCCACTCCCCATACATCAAATACATCAACCTCCAAGATAGAGTTGAGGGGCATGTCATCACGGTGAGATATATCTCCAGTTTTTTGACATCTAAGACAAGATTTGACAAATAGATTGACGTCCTTGAATAATGTGGGCCAATAGAAACTGACTTGTAGTATATTTGCAGTAGTCTTCTCTCCTCCAAAATGGCCTCCATAAGTAGAGGCATGGCATTCAACAATAATGGTAGGAATTGCTTCTTCAGCAACACATCGGCGGATCAACCCATCACTTCTATGCTTGAATAATAGTGGGTCATCTCAATAGTAGAATTTCACATCATGAAAGAATTTCTTCTTCTGTTGATACATCAAATCAGGTGGTAGTTGTCCGGTAGCAAGAAAGTTAGCTATATCCGCAAACCATGGTACTTGTGTAGAAGATAACACATAAAGCTTTTCAATAGGCAAATGATCTTCAATAGGCAAAGGATTAACAGCCTCCGTAGTCAACCTAGAAAGATGATCTACAACATTGTTTTCCGTGCCTTTCTTATCCCAGATTTCAAGATCAAATTCTTGTAAAAGTAGAATCTAGCGAATAAGACAAGGTTTGGCATCCTTCTTGCTCAGCAAATATTTAATGGCAACATGATCAGTGTATACAATCACCTTAGACCCCACCAAGTATTGTTAGAATTTGTCAAAGGCATACACTATGGAAAGCATCTCCTTCTCGGTAGTTGTATAGTTGATTTGTGCTTTATCAAGGGTCTTTCTTGCATAGTATTTGGCGTGGAGTTTCTTGTCCTTCCGCTGTCCTAGAACAACTCCCACTGCATAATCACTTGCATCACACATTAACTCAAAAGGAGAATCCCAATCCGGAGGTTGAATAATTGGGGCTGAAATGAGGGCCTCCTTGATCTTGGAAAAAGTTGTGTGGCAGTCATCATCAAATACAAATTCGACATCTTTTGCAAGTAAGGAACACAACGGCTATGCAATTTTTGAGAAATCTTTAATAAATCTTCTATAGAAACCTGCATTGCCAAGAAAATTGCAGATGTCTTTGACTGAAGATGGAGTAGACATCTTCTCAATGGCTTCAACTTTTGCCCTATCAACTTCAATACCCTTGTTAGATACAACATGGCCTAGTACTACACCGGATTGTACCATGAAATGGCAATTCTCCTAGTTCAGCACTAGGTTAACCTTTTTACAGTGGGCTAAGACTAATGAAAGGTTACATAAGCATTGATCAAAAGAATCTCCATATACACTAAAGTCATCCACAAAAATTTCCATTATGTTTTAATGAAATCTAAGAAAATGGCCATCATACACCACTGGAATGTCGTAGGAGCGTTGCAAAGACCGAATGGCATGCGGAAATAGGCTTAGGTTCCATATGTGCAAGTAAATGTGGTTTTCTCTTGGTCGGGAGGATAGATAGGAATTTGAGAAAACCCAGAATACCCGTCCAAGTAACAAAAATAAGAATGTTTTGCAAGGCGTTCAAGCATTAAATCAATAAAGGGAAATGGAAAATGATCTTTGCAAGTTTCCTTATTTAAGCACCGGTAATCAATATACATACGCCACCCCGTAACTATACATGTTTGTATCAACTCATCATTGTCTCCTTTTATGACAGTTGCACCTCCCTTCGTAGGTACCACATGAATAACACTAACCCAAGGGATGTCACTTATTGGATAAATGATTCTGGCATCCATCAATTTGAAAATTTCTTTCTTAACCACTTCAAGCATGTTTTGATTTAAATGCCTAGGTGGTTCAATAGTCGGTTTAGCATCATCCTCCATGTTTATTCTATGCATTTAGATGGACGGATGAATGCCTTTCAAATCATCAATAGAATAACCAATGACATCTTTATACAAATGCAATTCGGCAAGTAATTTATTTTCTTGGTCATTGGTTAACTTATCATTTATTATAATAGGGGAAGTAGAATTAGAGTCAAGAAATGCATACCTTAGCCCAGGTGGAAGGGATTTAAGTTCTACCTTTCTTCCAGCTACTTTGTCCTTGACTTTGCCATCAACAATTAGATTGTCTTCTTTTGTAGCATCTAGTTTAGCAATAGCAAATACCCCAGATTTTTCAAATCCATTATTCATACCTTCATCATCATCATAGTAATTCAGTTTTAAGTCAGTAACATTGCGATCTTCTAGTACAATAGAATCAATAGAATCCATAAAACAAATTTCTTCTACACGAGAGGGTGCTTTCATAACATCATATACAGAAAACTACATGGCTTCCTCCCCAACTCGGAGTGTGAGTTTGCCTTCACGAACATCAACTAGGCATCCAACAGTTCTAAGAAAAGGCCTCCCAAAAATAATGGGGTTTGAAGGAACTTCTACCATATCTAGCACTACAAAATCACAATGGATATAGAGTTTACCAATATGCACTAGCACATCATCCACGATACCTTTTGGGTATTTAATAGAATGATCAGCCAGTTCAATGGCCATCTTTGTAGGCTTTAGATCTCCAAGATCTAGCTCTTGCCACAGAGTAGATAGGATGAGACTGATTCTAGCACCAAGGTCTACTAGACCTTTGTCAAAAGTGGTGTCACTTATCTTGCATGGTAGTGTGAAGGCTCCCAAGTCATCTAACTTCTCAAGAAGTCGATTCTGAATATTTGGTCTACCTTCCTCCTTTTTATAAGAATGTCCTTTAGGAACTTGTCATATGAAGGCATCTCTGCAATAACTTTAGCTAATGGAAGGTTGACATGAAATTTTTTTAGAATGTCCATAAACTTCCTAAACTTTGAGTCCTCCTTCGTGTTTGCAAGCCTTTGCGGAAATGGTGCATTTGCCTTAAAAGAAGGTGGTACCTCAGTTTTACCTTTACCTTTATCTTCTGTAGGAGTGTCAAGCTTTAAATCATTGATGATTTCTGCATTCTTCTCCTTGAGTGAGGAATATCTATGGATTTTAGCTCCACTTATCAATGTGATGGCATTAGCTTGCTGCCTTGGATTCACCTCAGGTTGGCTTGGAAGAGAACTGGATTGGGTGTTCTTTTGATGTGTCAAAGCTTGTTGGGAAATTTGATTTTACAACATCTTTGTGTGAGTGGAAATGCCCTCCACATTTTGAGAGATTTGATCAATCATGTCCTTCAAGAGCTTGTTGTTACTCTTTAACTATTCATTTTGCTACATCTATGTGGAGATGAACTTTTACATCATAGCCTCCAAGGAAGAACTTTGGGGTTGTTGTTGAAACCTGGCGGATTCCCGTTGTTTTGCCGGTTGAAGTGTTGTTGTTGTTGTGGTTGTTTCTTCCCATGTTGGATGTTCTGAGCGTTTCTTGTGCTTCAATAGGAGAAATTAGGATGATCTCTCCATCCCGGATTGTAGGTGTTAGAATAGGGATTATACTACTTGTTCCCTTGCATCCCAACAACATTGGCTTGTTCTAGGCTCCATTCATTCATGTTGGGAGCAAAACATGAGGAAGAAGTATGTCCCAAGTTACCAAAAGCTTCACATATCATTTTAGCTGATTTGATTTCCAATGTAGCCATCTTCTCGAACTTCTGTGTAAGAACATCAAGTTTAGCAACAATAAGATCAACGACATGATCAATATGCTTCCCTCCTTGCCTCCCAGTTGAAGAATAGCTATAGAGGATGGTTGTGCTCTCCTATCTGATCCCCATTGGCAATGGTTGAGGGTTATTTCTTTGATGATGTCATAAGCCTCTCTATAATACTTAGTCATCAATGCTCCATTAGCTGCAGCATCCAGTGTCAACCGAGTGTTGTCTAAAAGACCATTATAGAACGTTTGAAGTAACAATCAGTTGGTTAACCCATGGTGGGGGCAAAGATGTTCAAGGTCTTTAAACTGCTCCCATGTATCATACACATTTTCTCCATCATTTTGAGAGAAGTTGGTGAGTTGATTCCTTAGTTGGGTTGTCTTGCTTGGCAGGAAATAATTTGAAAGGAAATCATTTAGAAGTTGATCCCAGCTCTTGATTGACCTCTTTGGAAGAGACAAAAGCCATACCTTTGCTCTATCTCTTAGAGTGAAAGGGAATAGCATTAGTCGTACTCCTTGGGCGGATACACCATTGATTCAGAAGGTATTCATGTACTCTAAAAACTCAGCCATATGAAGATTTGGGTCTTCATTGATTGTACCTCCAAAGAAGTTTTATTGTATTGTTTGCATCATAGAAGGAGCAATAGAGAAATTGTTCGCTTCTACTACAGGCAGATCAATGGCCCCACAAATGTTTGTGGCAACCGACATTGTGAAATCCTTCAAAGGACGGTCGTCCTCCATGGTTGGATCACTTGATATAGCTTCTTCAAAGGGTGAAGAAGATGGTGACAATGATGATGGTGGAACACCTCTTAGAAGTGGTTGTTCTACTCTTCTTGCTCTTCTTCGGCTTGAAAGGGTACACTCAATTTCAAGGTCTAACAACGCAGATGTTTGAAAACCCCTTTGTGAGCAACGCATACAACCTGAAAAATAGCAAGAGGAATTGAGAACACAACTAAAAGGTACAAGGAAATTTGAAAATTGGTAATGGTGATCTAGTCTCAAATACTAATTAGCACTTGTTACTCCAATTAGATTAACCGTAGCTCCCCGACAATGGAGCCAAAAACTTGTTGGCTATTTACGCTAACGAGTTCAATCCTAAGAAGGATTGTTTACTCAACTTAACTAATCTTCACAAGTATACGGAGGTAGTCATAGTCGAGGTCGAACACAAGGAGCTTTGGTAATTAATCAAACGCAGCAACACTAAAGTTCAAAAATCTAGATCGGTTTAAAAAGGATGGTGATGTTGGTCTAATTACAGAAATTCATATTCAAACAAGAAATGAAAGGATTACTAAAAAAAGGTTTAGATTCAGATGTTAATGGATCTTAGACATTAGAATTTCACCCACATATCATAGCACATCATAGGAACACGAAATTTAAACATACTAAGTACTTGTTTTAAAGGAGAGGTATCTGTTGCACTTCACCTTCCGGTGTAAGTGCAATGATCTCAACTCAAATCCACATTCTCATGCATAATTTTCATTTTAGATCACAACCTGTTCCTCAACTCTATAATCTCCACTCTTGTGGTAGAAGAAGAGTTGCCAAGAAGAGCACCTCCATACATTCCTACCTATCTTCTCAGATTAAGCAAGAAAGCATAACACATTCATATATAGTGGCCAACAATACATGCAAGAGATGATAAAATCGGTACTCTCATGGTAGAAAAACAAGCAACATAGTATTTAGTACGAAATTAACTTGTTCAATACATGCTATGACATGGGAGCTACTCTCCCATGCCAAAGAAAGGGAGTTTACTCATCCATAATCATGTTTTGTAGAATTGTTACATAAATTTCAGATTCTAGCATGATCTAGAGGAAGAAAATCAAGAAGATCCAAAGATGTAACCACAAGAAGGTAGAATTCTGGCTTGGGGATGAAATTCTACTCCTCCAGCTGCTCCAAAATGAACCAACTCCTCTCCCGAGAAGCTGTGTGAAGTAGGGAAGCTCTGATGCACCTTTGGAGAAGACAATGGAGAAGAAGAGAAGAAGATTGGGGCTCCTTTGGCCAGAAACCACCTCCTTTCTCCTCAAAATTGCCTTCCTCTACTCTAGACTTTATCTAGGATGAGAGAACTTTGAATAATAACCGGAGATAACCGCCTCATAAGTTCCCTCCTTGTTTTAAACTGAAGGATCACATTTTCAAATTTCTGAAACTGACAGAGACACGACGTGCATCCCTCGTGCACGGCGTGTAAAGCCTTCATCAGTTTCTTCAGAATGCACTTTGCACGACGTGTGCTAAATTAATGCATGTCGTGCAACTTTCTAGAAACTTTTGGTTTGCTTGATGCTCCCAGGTGCACGACGTGTTGGCAAAAACACGTCGTGTCTTTGTCTCTTTCAACACTTTCTAGAAACTCACACGTCGTGTTCAAGGATGAACACGCCGTGCGTTTGTCAATCTGGGTGAACACATTTCTTCCTAGAATCTCGCACGTCGTGTCTTCATCATGCACAATGTTACAACCCCAATCTTTTTGGGTTCATATGGTGGGAAATGTAATTTTCCCAATAAATATATGATTATGGGAATGGTGCGAATTATATATATTGAATGGATTCCCATTGCAATATTTTCTTTTTGCATGCAATTTCATGGATCATAATATATTAATGAGTTCAACATGATTAAAAGAGAAAGAAGAAATCAAATAATGCAATATTAAGAAGGAAATTTTAGGTAATGATTAAAATATGAGAAATATGTGGAAAGATGGATAATGGAATCATCATGGATGAGATTTGAGTCCACATGGTTTCTAATGGTAAAATGAATCCAAATAATGAAAAGTAATGAATTGATTATTTTTTTCAATAATATTACTGGTGGACTAATAGTGATAATCGTCTTTATGCTGTGGGTGCTTGAGGAACAAGTTAAATAAATAAAAGGAATTCATATAGTAATGTCCTCTGATATAACAAATGTTTTCCAAAGGAAAATAAGATGCATGGTGTGATGAAATAATTAAAAGAGTAATTATATAGCCAAGATTGGAAACTTAATGGTTGGGACACCAAACAAGGAGATTCTACAAGATAGTAACATTATTTTAAATAAACATTTAAAAGGAGCAAGTCTTGGGATATGAAAAGATATTCCAATGGAACCCCACAATTTGAATATGATAAAAGATTAATGTGTTGCTATAATCAATTTGAGAAATACATTATCCAATGTGTGCCATGGAGAGATGGGCTTCCCTTTATAATTTTTGGGTTTCCAATTCCAAAATAAAAAGCAATAGGGAAAATCTAATGGGTTTTCCAGAATCTATATACATGGACATGCTTTTAGAGACTAAGGCATGATGATTAATGCCCTTGGGCATCTTCCTTTTTAGTGAATCATGAAATACAAATATGTATCTCCCTCCCATGTGTGTCTCACAATCAAGAGTGAATAGGTATAGGCTATGAGGCCTCTCTAAATCTCTTCAAGGATGACCCCTAGGGTTTCCTTAGGTATGTATATATATGGGAACTCCAGGTCAGCCTCTTGCCACCAGAATACATGGCCCTATCCATAGTGGTCCAAGATGAAACCCGACGAAGGATCCATGTGCCTTGAAGACCCTTTCCCCCTAGTTCCTTCGATGTGGAGTCATATCGGATAAATATGCACCATAGACACGACATGATGTAGCTCGGAGGCAACCTGGGATGGATGTGGATGAACCTTCTCCATCATCCTCTACACCATCATTGACCTTTGAGGAAGGTCAGCCATCATGCATGACCTGCAAACAACTCCACCAAAGCCTGCTGAAAGAGGAAGGAAGCGGTGGCGAGTTGGATGTCTAGGTTGCCATAGAGGTCACTGGAGGAGGCGGCAGACCCAGAGATGTGAGGCGAGGGAAGGGAGAGCACCACCAAGGTGCCTCCGATGGTACCACGCACAGAGTCCAGTGCTGCGGACGGCACAGGCAGCAAAACTACCCGAAAATGAAACTTCCGTCTGCAACGATCAGATAGATGAAGCAGAAGGGACGAGCGAGGCGGAAGCTAGCAGGAGGTCACACCAGTGTCGCCTAGGAAGAGGCACCATGCCTCACCACCAAGCGGTAGGCATGGGACCGCAGGTGCCGGTAGCGACATGAGGACGACTGCATCCATGCGGTGTGGGTGGAAGTGCCACTGTGCACAAAGAAGAGCATTCGTCTATCTAGAGTGTGGGTGATAGCTTGGTCGTCCACAACGGCAGCGACTATTTACGCAGCAAGGGCGGTGATGTTGCCAACCAATTGACTGCTGATCGGGCGCCTATCGGAGCGGCGAGTGGAGAGGGTCGTTCCCATCGTGAGGTGGAAGAGGATTTAGATTCAAAGGACGCATATGCCTCTCTCCTGTTGTTCAAAATCTAGGGACAAGTAAGTCCTTTCGCTGATCTTGAACCAATTAATAATAAAAGAATACCTTGCTGACGTGGCAATGCCTAATTGGCTAATAAACGGTTTAACTTTAGAATATTATAGCAACTGCTAGGATGCTCGGAATTAGACAAGTAATATATGAAAAATGATCAAGAAAATGAGAGGAACACAAAGAAAGAATAATCGAGACTTAGTAATGCTTCCTTTTTCATAAATAGGGTATCATATGATAAAGTGGTGATTAGCATATTATAAACCCTAGTTTGGGACCGAGTAGGATTTAATGAGATTAATATGTTTGGTGAAACTTTAGAATTTACATAATGCAGATTATATGATGATTGCTTGACTTGCTTGCTTGATTGGTCTATGCTTAAAGTATAATTGAATAATCTGCATGGCAAAGCTATGTGATTATTTATGAGTAACCGATTTAGTTTCACAGAGTTTTTTCAAATGATTGATCGAATTGGATGCAACCTAATTGTTGTATGTTCATTTATGCAAATCTTTAAAGTCACTATGATTATCACAATCAATTATAAATGTGCATTCTCACACCTACATGCCACCCTGATGTATGATGTGTGACCAAACCTTGGAGGGAAGGTCAATTAGGTCTAGCCCAAGGAGGAAGACCATTGGGAAGCATGAGAGGTGACCCCAGGCACCAAGCTCAGGATGGAGAAGGTGGCCTTATGTTTCTTGCATGACTATTGGGCACCATGAGAGGTGACCCCAGGCACCAAGCTTGGGATGGAAAAGGTGGCCATATGTCTAGTGCAAAGGAAAAACCCTAGAGAGGGTATTCAAGGGTTAGGGCATAAGCAGTGGAGAATGTCACATTGAAAACGTAATTTGGATTGATAAATAACTTAATTGTGATATTTAGGTTTTTAGCAATATTTGTGAAATTTCGGTTGTCCCCACTTACTGGCATATTTATTTATGCTGACTGACGTTTTGTTTGTCGGCATTTTAGGTACAATATGAAAAGGACAAATAGTAAAGTGACACATTGTGAATATATGAATTAAAGTACAAGGAGGATTAGTTAGAATAGACTCCAGTTGTTTATAGAAGTTTAGAAATCCAAGATTTTAAATAGGTATGCAAAGTTTTATTTTATTCCAGCTTTTCAGTATATTTTTTGGTAGAATTTAGTAATTATTATTGATTATTTGTCAAATCATTGATCTGGAAAATTGGGATAACGACTCTAACCTTTTGGTCTCCCTTAATTGGGGGTTACCGGGAGGTAGGGTCATTACATTTGGTATCAGAGCCAATGGTTTCTCATTTAATCCTTAGTAATTATTAAATTTTACAAACTCTTAAGAACCCGGGGGAGTTATTAGAGGATTTTCCGATGACGGAGGTGTCTAGAAAAGGATCACAGTTCGGGGGCTGGCAATATTTTCCTCCACCCTGCTAGTCAGTCACGAGGACTCCCAGATGCGGTGTGACCACCTGGCCAAAGTCTGAGGTTTTGACTCAAAATAAGATACCTTTAGGACTCTCTCATCTATTTCGTCCCTTCTCAACCCTAATTCAATTAAGATTCTAGGATTTAGGGTTTTTCTCTCCCTTCCCCACCCTGTTGAGGTCAGGGTAAGTACGATAAAGATTAATGAATCCTCCACCAAATCAATTAAAAGCATGTAAATAAGATGTCATGGACATAAGCTTAATAGTTTAAGTGTAAACTAAAGAATATTTACATGCTTAGGTAACATGACATGTGTTTTCGTGCCCTCAGGAGAGACCTGAGGTTAGACCTTCTTATATGAGGATGAGGAGAGAGTTAGCCTTAGAGGCAGAGACATCCAAAAAGAGGTTGAGACCTGGCACATCCTCTGAGGATGATGCTAACCCTAACCCTAAGTGGATGTTAGAGAGAGATGACATGATAAGTTAGATATCATGGTCGACCATATACATGGGGTGATATGCTTTTCGGTTTTGAATACCCGAGGGAAGTATGAGCTATGTGAGGTTGGTTGACCTAGTACCTTTTGGCGACCCAATCTTGGAAGGGCCGTGCCTATTAGGGTGAAGGATAACTCCTTCATTGAAGAGGATAGTGGTGACCATATAGAAACCTTTATGGGCATATATGAGCATTGAAGGGCATGCAACTATGTAGGAGAGCACGTCAGCAATGCTGGCAGTAGGTTGAGACCTAGGAAAGTAGAGCATGTTGAATACCTTATTAGATAAGCATGTAGAGCTTTGGATAATCTTGATCGGACATATGTTTTGATCATACGTTCCACCCATGAAGGTGTATGCATGTATCCTTAAGAGCTTGATCCACCTTCTTAGAGAGAGAACCTCCAGTGGTAAGGTTGGTTGTAGGGTTAGCTCTAGAGAGAGAGCAAGACCCAAGCAAGAAGGTTGGAAGCATAGGCTACAAGACATGAGGGATCATGAGAAGTTGGGTATGTTATGACCTAGAATGGATGACCTAAGTGGATGGTTGTGGTTGCTTCGTGCATGATCCTTGGAGGCTTGTGGTATCTTGGTTGCCTTTAGATGAACAATGCCTTAGAAAAGGGAAGAGGTTTCTTGAGTTGATGTACAAGAGTTGTAGGTGCCAACCTTACCTTATAGGTATAGAAAGAAGAGTTCCTTAGACCCTGAAGAAGTAGACTAACAAGTTATGAGGTCTCACACTGAGTCGGTTGTCCCTGTGTAGGACTCTACACTGTTGTTCACGTGGAAGAATTATGGGAAGTGTATGCTATACCTTGTGCATGTTTGGTTTGTTGCTGGATAGTTGATGCATAAGAAGTGAACCTAGGGATCCTAGATCTAAGAGGGGAAGTAGTAGTGTCTAGTGCGCCTAATGCTCATGAAGATGGGTGAGTTCCTATAGTTTTGAGCATGGCACCCCTCAGATTTAGAGGAAAAGGAAACCCCTTGGACTAAGGTATATGTTTGATGAACCCCACACACATAGGTTGGTGACATATGAATGTATGATGTTTGTCTGATGTGGAGGAATAGGAGCAAGTATGACATACTAAGGAACCCAAAGTAGCTCAGTGGGTGGTCTTCTTGCGAGCTACGTTCCTAAGTAGCATGATAGAGCTAAGCATGCACATGATGGTGTAAACCCTGGATGTAAGGATGTTTGTAACTTTTGTTGCTATCAAGAGATAAGTTCTCTCCCATCCTGGAGAGGGACCCTTCTATAGGGTGTGTACCAGCTTTTGTTTAGGTTCAAGTCAACCTAAAGAGGTCTCTCATAGGACCTTGATGAGCTAAGTGGAAAGCACATGGTGTGAGAATGAATCTATAGACCCTTGTGTGACCATCTCTAAGGGGCATGAAGATATGTTGCCATGGAGGTAACCTTTTGGGGTCTAACCAAGTAAGGTAGGCTTCCATGATCCCTATGAATGGATGTAAGTTTGACCATGAGTGCCCAGAGAGATGATGGAGTTTTGGGTAAAGATTCAAGAATGAGATATACCATGATAGAATACTAAGTATATACTAAGGTCAGGTGGGGATAAGACTGATGGGAGTAGGAGTTGCTTAATTCCCTAGTTGCACAAGACCATAGGGTCGGGAGGTAACAACTATCGTTGTCTGAGGGCCATGGGTTAGGAGATTGATCACCTTCATGAACTGATGAGACCTAAAGGGAAAACGAGGTGGGCACTCCCTGGATGCATAAGGGAAGAGGGACGACCCCAAAAGTACTGACACCCTACAGACCTAGAGGAGATGACTAAGGATTGTGTGACGACCCAAGTGTGTTTGGGAACAATTTTCTATGGATGTACACCTGATATCAAGATGTTTAGGATGTGGAGACATGTTATGCACGTTTCAACTTAGTTTGGAAAGGTGTACTGGCAATGTGGCATGCACCATCTCTACTCTTGGAACGGGATGAACACTGTATTTAGACTGCAGCCAAATGCTTATTTCCTCTCATTATGGGGGTGAGAGATAGGGTAATACACACACCATACACTAAGGGTAAAGATGAAGAGAGTTGAAACATGTCTATGAAGGTTGAGGATGGAGGAAGTATCATACCTTTTGGAAAGCACATGGAACGGGTGGTTCATCAAACACGAGAAGAACTAAGATAGTCATCATGAGGACGTTCTTATCAAGAGCATTAGGGAATTTGTGAGTTATATAAGATTGAGTTTGATAACCAAGATGACGAGCTCGAAGTTTCCTTGACTCAGCTAGACCTAAATCTGAGATGAGGATGATGAGTGGAGTATATGAAGGTTTATGTCTTCACTGTTACCTAGCACATAAGGATGTAAGGTAGTAATGGATGCTCTTAGTTGAGATGCAGCTATCTATTTAGCCAATAGAGGGGCTAGAAGAGGTTGTTAGGTGAACCCTAAGTTCGTGAGACATATAGGGCTAATCCTTTGATACAACCAGACCCGTTGGTCGAGTAGTGTTGCTTGGTTAGACACCCTAGAGCTTGATGAGATAGAAGGATGGTCGTAAGAACCTCAGATACACCTCTACAGAAAGGAAGGTGATGGAACCCATGACTATAGTGTTTTAGGGTTTATGAGGAGTCAACCCTGAGGAATCATGACATATAGGAGCTTGTGATGTTAAGTACACCCTGCATCGTGGTGCTACTATGATGATTAAAGTTTGCAGTAGTGCTTTGAATACCTGAGATAAAGAAGTAGATAGAGTTGCATGTGGCTTGTAGCCATGCAAGTCAGGAGGTGAAGGTTGAACACCAGTAACCCAACGAGTTGCTATAGAGAATGAAGAGTCCCCTAGAGGGAATGAGAGTGGATCACCATGTACGTTGTGGTGAGTCTCCCCTAGACCAAGAGAGGTCATTGTGCAATATGGGTTTTGGTAGATTGCCTTACCAAGTTGACCTAACCCCTTGCCTAAGAGAGAGGGCACTGTTAGTGTGACAAATCAAGTTGAACTATATATGAGAGAGAGATAGTTCAACTACATCGTGATCTGAGTTCAAAGGTTCTTGAGTATGACCTCAAGTTCACTTCCATATGGTGGGAGTGGGTGCATGGAGAACTCGATATGAGGTTGAAGTTGAGTACGACTTATCACCCCTAACTGATAGTTAGTATGATCCAGACTAGAGGGTCTGATGAGAGCGTCTATTCTCATTTAGGGTGATACATGGGGCCAATTTGTGTCCTATGAGAGTTCATTTGTGATGATAGCCACCATAGTCAGTATTCAGATGTAAGGAGCTCTGCAAAGGAGGCATTTCGGTCACCGCTTCATTAGGATGATGTCGCTGAAAGGACCTTGTGAAGGTCAGAGAGGCCACAGTGTGCGCAGATGAAGTAGCTTTGATCGTGCGATGGCTGAGAAAGCCCAGGGGCAACATGAGTCGTGAGCTAATGCAAAGCAGACTGACATGCATTTCATTGTGGGAGGACATGTGTTATGAAAACCTGACCCCTCTGAGCTATAGCTGAAAGATGAGTCCCCGATACATGGGTCCATTTGAGATGGATTGGTGGAGATGCTTATGTTTAACCTTACCCCTCAAGATAACATGATGTGTGATGTGTTACTTATGTCCAATCTAGAGAACCATGTGATGTACCCAAACCATGTGTTGAGCCATGAACCTATTGAACTTCTAGGGAGGCTAAAATATCCTGAGTCGCCTATAAGGGTACGTGGTACCAAGGTGAGAGAGAACTTAGATGTAAGAATATAAGACGATAAAGGTTCTTTGGAAGCATCATGGAGAGGATGAAGCCACATGGGAGTTGATGATGGACATAAGAAAGCCTTATCCTATCTACTTATTTGTTTGGTGGAATTTTGAGGGAAAAATTCCTATAAGAGGGGAAAGATGTTACAACCCCAATCTTTTTGGGTTCATATGGTGGGAAATGTAATTTCCCCAATAAATATATGATTATGGGAATGGTGTGAATTATATATATTGAATGTATTCCCTTTGCAATAATTCCTTTTTGCATGCGATTTCGTGGATCATAATATATTAATGAGTTCAACATGATTAAAAGAAAAAGAAGAAATCAAATAATGCAATATTAAGAAGGAAATTTGAGGTAATGATAAAAATATGAGAAATATGTGGAAAGATGGATAATGGAATCATCATGGATGAGATTCGAGTTCACATGGTTTCTAATTGTAAAAGGAATCCAAATAATGGAAGTAATGAATTGATTATTTTCTTCAATAATATTACTGGTGGACTAATAGTGATAATCGTCTTTATGGTGTGGGTGCTTGAGGCACAAGTTAAATAAATAAAAGGAATTCATATAGTTATGTCCTCTGATATGACAAATGTTTTCCAAAGGAAAATAAGATGCATGGTGTGATGAAATAATTAAAAGAGTAATTATATATCCAAGATTGGATATTTAATGGTTTGGACACCAAACAAGGAGATTCTACAAGATAATAACATTATTTTAAATAAACGTTTAAAAGGAGCAAGTCTCAAGATATGCAAATATATTCCAATGGAACCCCACAATTTGAATATGAGAAAAGATTAATGTGTTGCTATAATCAATTTGAGAAATACATTATCCAATGTGTGCCATAGAGAGATGGGCTTCCCTTTATAATTTTTGGATTGCCAATTCCAAAATAAAAAGTAATAGGGAATATATAATGGGATTTCCAGAATCTATATACATGGACATGCTTTTAGAGAATAAGGCATGATGATTAATGCCCTTGGGCATCTTCCTTTTTAGTGAATCACGAAATACAAATATGTATCTCCCTCCCATGTGTGTCTCGCAATCAAGAGTGAACAGATCTAGGCTATGAGGCCTCTCTTCAAGGATGACCCTAGGGTTTCCTTAGGTATGTATATATATGGGAATACCAGGTCATCCTCTTGCCACTAGAATACATGGCCCTATCCATAGTGGTCCAAGATGAAACCCAACGAAGGATCCATGTGCCTTGAAGACCCTTTTTGCCTAGTTCCTTCGACGTGGAGTCACATCGGATAAATCTGCAACATAGACACGACATGACGTAGCTCGGCGACAACCAGGGACGGATGTGGGTGGACCTTCTCTGTCATCCTCTACTCCATCATTGACCTTTAAGGAAGGTCATCCATCATGCAAGACCTACAAATAACTCCACCAAAGCCTACTGAAAGAGGAAGGCATGGGTGGCAAGTTGGATGTCTACTTTGCCATAGAGGTCGCTGGAGGAGGCGTTAGACCCAGAGATGTGAGGCGAGGGAAGGGAGAGTGCCACTGAGGCAACTCCGATGGTACCACGCACAGAGTCCAGTGCTGTGGATGGTGCAGGCAGCAAAACTACCTAAAAATGAAACTTCTGTCTGCAACGATCAGATAGATGAAGCAGAAGGAATGAGCAAGGAGGAGGCCAGAAGGAGGTTGCATTGGCATTGCCTAGGAAGAGGCGCCATGCCTCACCATCGAGCAGCTGGCGCGGGACCACAGGTGCTGGCAGCGGCGTGAGGACGGTTGTGTCCGTGCGGCGTGGGCGGAAGCACCACTCTACACAAAGAAGAGCATTTGTCTATCTAGAGTGCGGGTGATAGCTTGGTCATCCACAGTGACAGTGGCTATTTACACTGCAAGGGCGATGACGTTGCCGACCAATTGACCGTTGATCGGGCACCTATCAGAGCGGCGAGTGGAGAGGGTCGCGCCCAACACGAGGTGGAAGAGGATTTAGAGTCAAAGGACGCATATGACCCTCTCCTATTGTTCAAAATCCAGGGACAAGTAAGTCCTTTCGTTGATCCTGAGCCAATTAATAAGAAAAGAATACCTTGCTGATGTGGCAATGCCTAATTGGCTAATAAAAGGTTTAACTTTAGAATATTATAGCAATTGCTAGGATGCTCGGAATTAGACAAGTAATATATGAAAAATGATTAAGAAAATGAGAGGAAGACAAAGAAAATATAATTGAGACTTAGTAATGCTTCCTTTTTCATAAATAGGGTATCATATGATAAAGTGGTGATAAGCATATTATAAACCCTAGATTGGGAGGGAGTAGGATTTAATGAGATTAATATGTCTGGTGACACTTTAGAATTTATGTAATGCAGATTATATGATGATTGCTTGATTTTCTTACTTGATTGGACTATGGATGAAGTATAATTGAATAATCTGCATGGAAAAGGTATGTGGTTATTTATGAGTAACCAATTTAGTTTCATGGAGTTTTCTCGAATGATTGATCAAATTGGATGCAAACTAACTATTGGCTGTTCATTAATGCAAATCTTTAAAGTCACTATGATTATCACAATTAATTATAAATGTGCATTCTCGCACCTACATGCCGCCCTGATGTATGATGCGTGACCAAGCTGTGACGTCCCCAGATTTTCTAAAACTTAATCTGATGTGTGACGTCCAAATTGAAACCCTCACCTCAGCGAGAATTCTAATTTAGACATCCCACACTAGACTAAGAAGAAGAAAATCAAGGGAGTCAGAAGGAAACACAGTAGCACATGTACATGAACAATAATAAAACCATACATACATGTTCACCATTCAACATTTAATTACAACATGAATTGTTACAACATTTGATATTACATATTGAACAGCAAACTATACATATACATGTACTACATCTAAACTGCAGGATCTTAAGACAACAGGTCCACCTGTACATCAGCTCGCCACACAACTCTCTCTATCCTGGATCTTCAAAATCATAACCACAACCTAAACAAAAGATTACATGTGGTACACGTCGGCACAATATTTCAAGAATATTGTACTGAGTACGCCTACGTGTCTTTTATATACCTCTCATCATATCTTGGCAATAAGATAAAACTAATATACGTGGCAGTAACAGAAGAAATATAAGAAAATCATATACTTGCACGAAGATGTCCATCAACAAAAGAGAACACATATTTTAAGCACATTTTTCATTATATCATCCATGCATTTACTACCTGAGAGTTGAATGCATTAAGGCCTTTATGATCTACTACCAAAGAGTTGGATCATTTCACAATGTGATCTACTACCAAAGAGTTCGATCACTTCCAAGTACTTTACTACCAAAGAGTTGAAGTACTTATTTCCAGCACTTTACGGCCAAAGAGTTGAAGTGCTTAGATATAATGGAACAGATATATTATGTTTCATGTGTTCATAGCAATAAGTATGGAAAATCAGGCAACATATCATACAAGAACAATCATTTCATCCAATATCATATGCCAAGTATTTTACTACACATATAACACAAGCATATTGTATAATAAGCCAAGTAAGAGGTAATGGCGTACCTTGATCAAGAACAAACCTAATCATCACATATCCCTCATGTCAACTATATCTTTGGTTAAACTTGATCAAAACAAGACCATATACTATCATCAGGTTCTCATCTTATTATATCTCATCTTAACCCTAATTATGTCCATTAGGGTTTCTCTTATCTCATTACGGTATATGCATCATTACTTGCATACTTGTCTTAGAATTATCATACTGATGTCATATTCCAGATTATGATTCATTATCTGAACATTATCTTCCATAGCATTTTTGTGCACATTAATTAACCCTAGGTTACACCATTAACTGAGATTAGGGTTTTATAACAAGTATTAATATTCATCTTCATATAACATGAATTTTGTTCATCATTATGATCTCATAACTAAAAATGAGGTTCAATATACTGATATGAGCTTTCTCTGTAAATTTCACCATTTATTGAGCATGTATGCATTAATTGCATTTTATTTAGGGTTAAAAGCCCTAATTAGCCATATTAAGCAAATTATATGATTTCGTACATCATCATGACCATAACTTACATCATATGTGATAAATACATGGTTATGGACTTATTGACATTTTCCCATAATTTTATATCATCATTTGACATTTATTACTCATTAAATAAGCAATATATATCTTACATGATATCACTATTACTCGTGCATCAAAAGCCTAATATTATGATTGCATATTGTTCTACACATTTTTCTGAGAATTTTGATACCTCATTTGTAATTTTCTGATGAACGAGCTATTTTCTACGAATTATGCAAGATCTGAGTATTTCGGATTAATTACCTTCATTGAGCCAATGGCGTGCCGCCACGTGGCCACTAGGGCTGCGGCCGGTTTAGGTTCTGGACCCGGTCTGGTTCACTTCTTTTCTTCATCGCGTGCTCATCCAAGTCCCAAATGGGACTTCGTTCTTCTGCTACGCGAGGGCCGCCGCCGCCGCGGCTAGCTCCTTCGATGAGCAGCATGCTCTGCCTCGACTGCGCGTCTCCTCCTTGAATTCGACCAGCTAACGCCACGAACTTCTTTGGACCTCCTACTGCATCGGTGGCTTCTCAGTTGTCCAGACAAGGCCCAGATCGCCTCCTCGCTGACCACCGGGACCAAGCGCCGCCACGATAGTCAGGTCTACGGGCAGCCTCTCTCTCTCCCTTTCTCGTGTGCCGTGAGACCCTATTCTTCAGGGTACAAGCCGCCGCCGCCGCCGCAAGGGGGTCTACTCCTGTGAGGAACCTGCAGCAATTGGCGCTGCTCTGTTCATCCTCGTCTGGAAACCCTCGACTCCTTGCAGGATGGAGGACCTCACTACTGAGTCCCTGCGCTCCCGTATGTACAAACCCCGACGCCAGTTCTTCTCTCTGACGTGAGAACAGTGGTGAGATGCTCCTCTACGCGGATTTTACTCCCGCGAGGATACTCGTGACCTTCCACGTTTGCTTCTATAGTCTCCGTCGACTTCTGAGTTTAGCAGCAGTGCCTACCTTGCACTTCATGGTCCTTCAGTTTCTCCTTAGCCTGCTTGCTGCTAGCTATGAGGCTCTTCTTCGGCCAGAGCTGGGTTACTCTCCCTATCGTCCTTCTCCCTCTTCTTGCTAGGCAAAGGTGCAAAAAGACCAGTCATTGAATCGTTCTGTAGGATGCGAGGATAACTACCCGCTCGGGGTCTGTCCTCCACACATGATCACTACGTGCGGTAGTGGGAAAGTTCTAGTCTCATTCTCTCCCACGTTCTCCATTCCATTAAAACTGAAGGCTCCATCAGATCTGACCAATCCTAATGTGGTTCTGATTCCACATAGCCAATCCGTGACTTTGCATCCTAAGGAAGATTTGCGCCTCCACGACATGTCCACACATTGATAACTTAGGCTACGGACATTATATACCTTGATTCAAAATATATTTATATACCTATTATTTTCACAAGGTTCAAACATAAAAAGCTTCCTCTAGAGTCCTCGAATCATCAAGATATTTTCTCCATAGAGATATCACCATCCAAAACTTACTGAAGCACTTGTCACACTTAAGATAACTCAACATGAGATAAAATCACTTATGTCATCGGACATTAAAGGATTCCAAAATTCCACTCCATCACACAAGCCCTGGAGGGAAGGTCAATTAGGTCAAGCCCAATAGGGAAGACCATTGGGCAGCATGAGAGGTGACCCCAGGCACCAAGCTCAGGATGTAGAAGGTGGCCTTATGTTTCTTGCATGACTATTGGGCACCATGAGAGGTGACCCCAGCTACCACGCTCGGGATGGAGAAGGTGGCCTTATATCTAGTGCAAAGGAAAAACCCTAGAGAGGGTATTCCAGGGTTAGGGCAAAAGCGGTGGAGAATGTCACATTGAAAATGTAATTTGGATTATTAAATAACTTAATTGTGATATTTAGGCTGTTAGCAATATTTGTGAAATTTTGGTTGTCCCCACATACTGGAATATTCATTTATGCTGACTGATGTTTTGTTTGTCGGAATTTTAGGTACAATATGAAAAGGACAAACAGTAAAGTGACACATTGTGAATATCTGAATTAAAGTACAAGGAGAATTAGTTAGAATAGACTCCAGTTGTGGATAGAAGTTTAGAAATCCAAGATTTTAAAGAGGTATGCAAAGTTTTATTTTATTCTATCTTTTCAGTATATTTTTTAGTAGAATTTAGTAATTATTATTGATTATTTGTCGAACCATTGATCAGGAAAATTGGGATAATGGCTCTGACCTTTTGGTATCCCTTAATTGGGGGTTACCGAGAGGCGGGGTCATTACACACACCGTGTGTTCTACTGTTTCAGCAGAATTAAACTCTGAATAGCTTGTTGTAAGTGGGGAAGTCCAAATGATGTGAAATTTGAGTCGGGCGATCCCCCAATTGGTCCTTTTAAAACATCTCTACAATGCACATCATGCGATAAGTAAAATAACAAAAAGATGGCAATATTAATATGAAAGGAGGTTATGTGAGGTCAAAATGACCCAAAATGTGTGTGATATCATGCGAAAAGATGATGTGGAAAACACACAACAAGGGATAAACCTTGTCTATAAATACAAATAAAAAACAAATACAATTCTAAACAAACATGTGTATACGTTTTCTAATATTTATGATGGTGTGTAATTTCCATTAATAAATGATGATCATGTACTTATATTTTACTACTAAATTCTACATTCCTTCAACTATGATTACATCTTTTGTTAGGGTTTATTGTTCTAAAGTATAATGGCCATGATTATCTATACAATATATTGAACACCATTTTATATTCTGTTTAACTAGCTAATGTGGAGCACCCGTTCATTGAAGATCTCATTTTTTTCTTATATTGTGACTTTACCCTCAGTTGGGGATGACCAAATTAAACAAGATTAGCAAGGAAGACCTAGTTTGATGAGTGTGTCTGACATTTAACTTCCTTTTTTAATTTTAATAATGAAGGGTGAAGGTATGGACATATATCTTCATTAAACATGCTCTCTTGCATGATTGATACAATTTGTCTCAATATGGCAACACAATTTGTGAGTTCAATCATTTCATTTTAGTATTTTGTAAAGGATGGACCACTCCTGCAACATCTAGCTTCCATTTGTTTGGTTTGGGATCTCTTTTTGTGTGTACAATATTTTGTTTTAGTGTCCAACAAGTATACGTACAACTTTCATAAGGTATTATAATAGCATGTAATAAGTTTCTATTGATTGCAACTCAAATTCACTTATTTTGAGTATAAGGTTTTTATATAGTATGCACCATGTTTGCTTATATAATGCAATGCATTATGATAAGTTCATTTCATAACATATTTTCACATTATATTTCATGTGGTTAACATATTATTTTATCATTTTTTTGGGTATCTTAGCATTTCATTTATATGTCAGTTTAGACTACATCTTGCTAATTTATTTGCCACTACATGTTAGAAACATATTAGTTACTTCAAGGAACATGAACACATGAATATGGACCCAAAATAAAGAAGCAACCATGAAAAAACACACAAACAGTGCATGACATGAAATGTATAGTGGTACACATGGTGTGACTGACCAAAGTGTGCTCTTTGATAACAATATACTGAAGACACGAGATTCCCCTACTTAGTAGCATGTCACATTGTTGTGCAATATAAAAGGTATAGTCAACATGATGTGTTGACCTAGGGACATGCTTTGTAGCAAGAAATTCAGTTTTGATTGTTAGTTATAAACTAAGAAAATGCTTTTGTAACAGTGCGATACATTGTGGATACCCTGAGACACATTGCAATAGATTGTTGATGGACAATAATATAGAAGAACAATTTGCATATTTGTAGGAAATTAATACATTTTGTTTCAAATCATTTTGGAAAATTTAGGACTCTATAGAATGTCCTTTCCATCCCCTCTACATAGAAGGAAAGGGAGAATAAGGAGAAGAATTCCAAGAAGAAAGAAGAGTAATAAGAAGCAAGTGTAGTGGGAGGACCTTATCCACAAAGTGATGACCCAATGGTAAATCTTTTTATGAATTTTTTATACTTATAAGATTCTTCTTTCTTCGTGTTTCACACATATTTATAGTTTATGTGTCAACAAAATATGGAATCCTCCATAAGATCTCAATGGGTTTTTATATAATAGAGAGAAATAAAAGACTTATTTGTATGATGTCACTCAGAAACATGTATCTTGCTTTTTCTAAGTACTCCTATGATTAAATTGTTGTATCTTTATCTTTCATGGTGATATGTATTCTATTGGAATTCATCAAGATAATAACATATATAGTTGAGAGAAAGAAAATTACCATTTAAATAAACTATAACTACTTAGTTTATGAAAATCAAGTGCAATAATTAATTAGAGTTGAATTAGTATTATCAAAATCTATTTTTATTTGGATGAATAAATATGTAACTCAAATAATTTTTGTCTAATCTACTATTCTTGATCTGAAGAACACTAAATACTTATCTAGAATATACAAGATAGTAACTTTGATATACATTTATGGGTGATTAGGTGTCAGATGTATAAGGACATTGTATTGGCATAAATTATCCTGGATTTTTACATAACTCCAAAATCAATTGGCTTTAATTTCAAACTTTATTTTATCTAATTAAAATGAATCAAACAGTCAATCTAATCAACTATGTTTTTGTACCCAATTGATTAGTTAACATAGTTAATAAATTACAAAATCCAAATAATTACATGTGTATTTGAACCAATGTTATACGATTTCCAATCCAATTGTTATTGGTGACGTGGTGTTGTAACAGATTATTCAGTTCATCTCACATTTTGGACGAACAAATTATTCGTGTAACTTGCAAATTATAAATTTATATTAAGAAATTTGGGATTTTTTCTTTATTATGTTAGATTAGTAAAACTGAAAATATTTACTTATGAAATTCTTTTCTTCAAGTTTGTATTATCTTTTGTTAACAAATTCTAGCTTTAAAAATTTAGAAATATTACATTATTGGGACAAGATCAATCACTAACAACTTATACTAAATGTAGACAATCTGGAAGTAGTCATTTACAATGTAGGCAATGAACGAAGGTAAAGGATGTATGAACATTCACTATATGAAATATGAAAAAAAGTGTTATCAATTTTAGAAATAATGAATAAACCACTCTTGGAATACACCACTCTACAAGTCCAACAAGCATAAAGTTAAAAAATTGTGATTTATGTGGCGGCAATGGATCATATTTGCCATGATCCATGCCAATTGTTATTCAAAACCAACTTCTTGGATTGGCATCCAAAGATCCCAACCTCCTTATAAACAACCTTTTAGGGTTAAGTGACATTGTACAGATTACTAGGGCGATGGATGATGAATTACGACATCCAGGTTTCCCTTTCCCTTACTCCTAAATGGAAATTCATTGGATCAAGGCATAGATAAATGATCAAGCACCACATCAATTAACTCCTTACATCATTCATGAAGAAGTTATACTTCTTTACACAAATAAATATGATGTATATCATTAACCAAATCTCAAGTTTCAAGAAAGAATGTGAGGAATATTTGGAGGCATGAGAAATATTCAAAGAACTTTGAGATAGTATACTCACCCAAATAAGAAATGCTTATACATAATTTGTGGGACGTCATCGACGACTGCGAGCTGGTGGACCTCGATTTTGACGGAAACATGTACACTTGGAGAAGAGGGTTGTCTGACCGAACCCTTGTGCAAGAAAGGCTTGATAGATATCTTGCCGAGCCCAGTTGGCGAGATCTCTTTAGCTACTATAAGTTTATCCACCTACCCATTTATGATTCAGATCATGCCCCTATCATCTTGACGACTGAAAATAGAAGAAGAAAAGGAAGAACAAGAGGAAGGTACTTTGCTTTTGAACCCATGTGGACAGGTGAGGAGGATTGTGCAAACATTATTGGGAAAGCATGGACAGGGGGTGGAGATTTGAAGACAAAGATTAACACTTGCAAAGACCAACTTAACATGTGGGCTACAAAGAAATTTGGGAACCGGAGAAAAAAGATTCATGAGCTTGAAGGCGAGCTGAAAAAAATTCAGGCTCAACCTCCAGACCAAGTAAAACTACAAAGGGCAAGGGAGATATCTAAAGACCTCCAATATTGGCTGCAGAAGGATGAGGAGTATTGGGCAGCAAGGGCACAGGTCAAAGAACTCAAGGAAGGGGATCGTAATACTGCCTATTTTCATCAAAAGGCGTCTAACAGGAAAAGAAGAAATTGGATTGAGGGTCTCGAGGATGAACAAGGAAATTTAGAACAAATGAAGAAGATATTTCAACTATCATCACCAATTTCTTTTCCCAACTTTTCCACACGAGTAAGCCCACAGGTTTTGAACAAGCAGCAAAAGGCATTAGGCAGATGGTCACTGAGGAACAGAAAGAAGATTTAGAAAGAGATATCACAGATGAGGAAATATGGGCATCCCTCATATAGATGCACCCTAATAAGGCACCGGGTCCGGATGGAATGAAGGTGATGTTCTACCAAAAATATTGGAACATTGTGGGCCAAGATGTGGCTAGCTACATTAAGGGGTGGTGGAAAGGGGAAAGGAGCTTGGAAGAGGTAAATGATACTCTGGTAGTGTTGATCCCAAAAATTGACAAGCCCAAAAAAGTAGGGGGGTTTTGCCCGATCAGCCTTTGCAATGTGTTGTACAAGCTCGCATCTAAAGTAATGACAAATAGATTAAAGCTGCTCATGAACAACATCATAATGGAGAATCAAAGTGCTTTTATTCCGGGGCGCATCATCACTGATAACGCTCTTATTGCTTATGAACTTTTCCAAGCTATGAAGAGGGATAAAGGAAAAAAGAATGGCAGCCTTGCACTGAAGTTGGACATGTCCCAAGCTTATGATAGGGTAGAATGGAGTTTTCTAAACTATGTGATGGAGAGAATGGGATTTGGGGTGGTATGGATGGGGAAGATTCAAGACTGTGTCACATTTGTACAACATATGTTTGCCATCAACGGGGACCGGACCAGGAGAACAAAACCTTCGCGGGGACTTCTCCAGGGTGACCCTCTCTCTCCCTACCTTTTTATAATATGTGCGGAATCTTTCTCTACCATGTTAAGTATTGCTTCACGTGACAACCTTATACACGGTATCACTCCGTGTAGAGGGGTGCCACGCATATCTCACCTTTTCTTTGCAGAGACAGCATCCTGTTTGCAAGAGCAACCTCGTCGGAGTGCTTGAAGATAGCTCAAATTATCATCCAATATGAATAGGCATCCGGACAACAAGTTAATTTATCCAAGACGGAGGTAGTTTTCAGCAAGGGGATGTCGGCCACAAAACGGAATGATTTAAAGGGACTGCTGCAAGTAAAGGAGGTAGAACAACATGCCAAGTACCTAGGCCTTCCAACGGCGATAGGTAGATCAAAGAAACAGATTTTCAACTTCATAAAGGAAATGATTTGGAAAAAAACTCCAAGGATGGTCAGAAAAATTGCTATCCAAACCCGGCAAGGAGGTCCCTATCAAGGCAGTGGCACATGCTATTCTGACATATTTGATGAGCGTCTTCCAAATCCCAGCGGGCACGCTTGATGAAATTCAAAGCATCATATCAAGGTTTTGGTGGGGTGCAAAAGGAAATGAAAGGAAACTAGCTTGGACAAGTTGGGAAAATATGTGCAAACCAAAAAGGTTGGGAGGGCTCAGTTTTAGGAATTTCCACGTCTTTAACTAATCCCTTCTAGCCAAACAATTATGGAGGTTATGAGTGAATCCGCACTCCCTTGTGCATAAGGTGTTGAAGGCTAGATATTTTCCTAGAATATCCATTTGGGAAGCAAGAAGAGGCTATAATCCTAGCTATACATGGAGGAGTTTATGGGGAGCAAAAGCACTGCTGAAGGAAGGGATGGAGTGGAGGATAGGAAGTGGGAAATACGTCAACATATGGGAGGATACATGGCTGTCGGAGAGGAGGACACTCTTGCACGTTTCAAGAAATCAGATGACACACATTATTTGAAGGTACATGATCTCATGACACCGAATGGCTTAACATGGGACATTACAAAGCTGGAGGACTGTTTCCCATCGCCTTACATAGAGAGAATAAGAACTATCCCACTTAGTCTTCGTGAACAAGACGATGTATGGTCGTGGTGGCTGACAAAGAAAGGAATATTCACAGTGTGATCAGCATATTGGCTTGGCATGTTAGGGAAAGAGGAAGCTAGGAAGCAAGTAATGCAACAATGTGACAGGTTATGGCAGCATATCTGGAAAAGTGGGTGGACCCCCAAAGTTGCACACTTCATTTGGCGAGTGTGCACGGGGGGTCTAGCAACAAAGGGAAGGTTGTTCGACCGACACTACATTGATGATGGTACGTGTCAGTTGTGCATGTTGGAAAAGGAGTCTATTCCACACATGCTTTTCCATTTCCCCAATGCTATAGAGGTTTGGGAACACTTGGAGCGAGGGACCCAAGAGTGGGTGGAAGACTATAAGGACGAAGACATCATCAGCACCATGGGGGCGGCTTTGGGTAGGACCGACAAAAAGGCGATCGTTGCAGCCACGTGGGATGTTTGGAGGGGGCACAACATGTGAATCTTCCAAGACGACGAAGTGCACAGCAGGTACCTCTTTCGTTCGGCGCTGACATGGCTCAAGCAGGGTGGAAGAGAGCAGCACCCAAGGAGTCATAACAAAGCTCGATGAGACAGGGAAGTGATACCACGGTGGGTCAAGGCAGCACAGGGACGACTGAAGATCAATGTGGATGCTACATGTGGTGAGGATGGAGCGACGACTATTGGGCTGGTGATGCGGGATAGTGAGGGGCGCTAATCGAGATAGCGGGAGAGAAAATTTGCAGCGGCACAGGGATAACAACGGCAGAAGCAACAGCCATGAGGACAGCACTCCGGTGGGCGAGTAGACACAGCGCCGAGAAGGTGGAGATGGAGACGGACTCCCTTGAAGTTGTACAAGCATGCAGCGACTCTTCTACACGGAGAGACTACGTGGGAATCCTTGCTGACGACATTAGGAATCTGAAGTACCATTTCTCTTTTTGCAGTTTTTCTTACGTTAGGCGCACATGTAACAAACTTGCCCATGAAGTTGCCACCATGGCATGAAGGGGACAAGTAGATAGGTTTTCCTTTTTCCAGTAATTTCCTTCATACTTTGTGAACTTAGCTTTGGCCGATGCAGCCTAGTTTTATAGACGACAGGGGGTCCCAATCATAGGGCCCTCCATCCTTTATCAAAAAAAAGGTATCCTCGCCACAGTGTAAGCAATTGAAATAAAGTATACATCTCCTAAAGTGGGTTGGGTGATAGAGTTATGATAATGGTGAATTCAAAAGCATGTGGAAGTGTACTAACCAACAATGCTACTAAAATAACAGAGTTGATTGACATCATGGATATCAATTCATCTAGTAAGGCTGGTGAAGGGAAAAACACTTGGAGTGCCATATATGAAGTGAATGTGGTTTCTACAGTAGATACCAATATTAATAGACCTACCAAGAAATTGAGAAGTCATGAGAATCATTAAAATCCAATTAGTGATGATATGTAACATGTGCACATGTCAACATATTGGTGGACAATGTGACATGGTTATACAATGTCTCAACAACAAGTAACAATTAATTATGGTGGCCACAACAACATCAACATGATATTTCCTAGAATCTAGAATAACGAGTTGAGGAACCATAAAACATTTTCATGTAGGAACCAAGCATAGTCTGGTAGTAGGGGCACCAAGACATCATATGGCCATTAAAATCACGGATATAGAACCTTCTTTAAGTACATGAATGAGACAACCAACCTATTGCAAAATTAGGTCACTTCCATAAAGGCTAGAATTACACCTTGAGGAATGCTCGATTGCATTCAATAACTAGATTTCTATACATACCCCTTCTAAAACCAAAGTAAAACCAAAGGGAGAATCCCAAAGGAAATCCCTATCATGAATGAAGAAGGACATGCATTTTTACATTTTCATTTGCATAAATAGAAATAAATGAAGAGAGAAAATTACATACCCTCCCACAACATTTGAAGCAAACATCAGTCTGATTGTCTTGGGACCGTAGATATCACCTCACCTCTTGCCTTTGGGTCCACAATCATTTATCCTATCTTGGTTTGCCCAGGGCCACAGGATGTTACTGCATGAAGCAGAGAGAAATAGAAGAAGTTGGGAAGAGATAAGTTTGGGAGACATGATTGATGGAGTGGAGTAGAATGGAGGCCTCATACCTTGTTGTTGCTCCTGCTGATCAATTTTTGGCTGGGTTGACACTCGCCTCTTGTTCTAGATCGGCGTTATTTTGCTTGAGCTGCTAGTGTTTCTATCCTGATATGTCTGGCTGCTGGCGTCTCTACTCTGGATTTCCTTAGATCCACCGCAGGAAGTACTAGCCCGACCTGATCACCCGACCTGATCGACATTACTAAAGATGAAAGCTTAAAGTTGCAACCGATCGATCTCCATGTTAGCCACCATCCTAGCTCTCTGTTCATGGGTTGGTAGGTGTGGGAATCATCATTAGAGTGGGAGAATGTGGGAGTCGGGTGTGGAGTTCTTTCTCTCTGCAAGGATCAGGTTTAGTTCCTGCTCACCCGGGGGTGGTGTGCGTTGGCGTGGGGGGGGTAGGGGCGGGAGGAAATCAATCCCTAAATATCATTTTTTGTATCCCAAATTTCATTTTTTGTATCACTTTGTCAAATATAGATACATAAAGGGGCTTTAAGAAAAAATAAAAGTAACAAAATGACATAAATGTAATTTAGCGATGGAATCAACATCACATTTATGACAACTAATATATTTGGTTGTTATTAACCCTACTAATACCGACCATAGAAATGTGTGGTCGCGATTAGGGTAACAATTATGAAAAATGATCTATATTTTCGTTACTTTGGTCATTAATGCCTTTATTCCTTGTATTGTCATCTTCTTCCACATTAAGAGTAAAGTAAGTATTAAGATTTAAGAAAAACATAAGAGAATGTTGAGTGGTTTAAGAGAAAGATAATGTTAAAAGATAACTTATTGAAGATCCTCATCAAAAGGCTCCTCAGAGCAAAACTAAGAGGGACTTTGGTGCATAAGAGAAGAGGCCCTTTGGTGCAACACAAGAGGCACTTCAGTGCAAAACTCAAGGATTCTTATATAAGTCAAGATAAAAGATATAATCTGAAATAAATTATGTCCCATTTTAAATGTTTAAAGTATCAATGTTTATTTTTAGTTTACATGCTTCCTTTCAATTATAATATGTTCAATTACACTTACCATTTGTTTTATGAATGGTTGGGGGCACAATGCCCGCAAGTAAGGATCAAGCTTAGGAGGGAGAAGCCTTTGACATTCAAGAAATAGGTCAAGGAATCTTCAAGAAGAAAAGACCTAGTGGAGTGCCTTTTACCAAGATGATCCAGAGATTTAGATATCTTTTATATTATGTATAATCTTGTTATCTAAGTAGATAGATGAACTTGATGTAGGTTGTACTTTCTCAAATCTATGTATGAATCTATTTTAATCAATGTAATGTGTTTTATTTACTTTCAATTTCAAAGAATATCATCTTGTGACACCCCCTTGAGTAAAGTGCTTCCGCTCAGTGATTTATAGATTTAATAAAAGTGGGGTGTTAGAATATGGTATCTGAGCAATTTGGTAAATGGCCAATAGGCAAATATGATTCACATAATCACCCAAGATTGAAGATATGAGATTAAGGTTTAGGAAAGGACTCCATGGAAGAGTATCAAATCCTAGGATAAAAAGAGTTTTCACCCTAGAGTAGAATTATATGTATTAAGGATAGGTTATATCTAGTTTGTATCTTAGGTAGTCACCCAAACTTAGATAGTGTCATATACTATATTATCTTCGTGGTTGGTGCACACCATGTGTGGAATGTAGAGGGATTTCATAAGCATTAGACTTATTGTTCATATTTCCCCTTCATAATAGTATGTGTGGTATGGGACATGAGTACTATTAAGTTGGTGAAGGGTAGCATAATGAGATCTCTCATCATTGGGTATGTTCCTAATCAACACCTACCTGGGATGTCAAATAGATGAGAAATACAAGACACCTAAAATAGATTTTCATCTACACATTATAAAGTCATGCCCTAGGTATAGTTACGAGTTGGTTTCTTAACCCTAATTATAAGTTGAGAAGATGAGGAGTTAAGTAATAGCTAATTCATGTCCTCTTAATCATAATGAGATTTAGATGCCTGGTTTTTTTTCTTGTGAACATAAACGAATCTTAAAATTTTAACTATCATTAAATGAAGAGGTAAGAAAAATCCTAAGGTGGGTAGTAGTCGGAGAAAAATTTCGAGGACAAAATTCATTTAAGGTAGGTACAATTGTAACATCTCAAAATATTAAAGAATAATTTAAAGCTTAGAATGTGGTTTTTCTTAAATAGAAATAGTTGAGGGTCTATATGCAAAACGTCCATGAATAAAATTTCTTAAAATATAATGGAGTAATAAGAGTATAAAGGACTCAAATACAATTTTCTTTCTTTTGGGCATCATGTGTTATAATTAACTCTAAGATATAAATTTTGGTTTTCCTTTTTTTCTCCTCCAAAGAAGTTACTCAAAAAGGCACAAAAGGAACATGAAGTAACTTTTGTGTGCACAATAAGTTATTATCTCATATTTGTGACGTAAAGGATCACAAAGGGAATTATTTCCCCAATTATCTAATGTATAGATGTATTACATTAAAGTTGAGTGACTAATACAGAATTATGTGAAAATTTCTACAAAACGGTAGGTTGAGAGTAACCAATGGGCATAATTCGATCCTAACTTGCACCCAAGTGGAATTTACACTTAATTAGGATTCCTTGCCAATTTAGGATGTATAAAGAAGTAACTTAATGTAATAAATAAATCTAATATGTATTTTTCTTAAGGGGCTCATCTGAGCAAAGTTGCACCATGCCGGTGGCGTGCGGTGACCACCCCCCAGTTGAGCACACATGGTGCAACGGCCACCCCCCAAGGAAAGGGTCTGAACAAACCTTCTATAAATGCCACCAAACTTCTTGGAGGCTCTTTTGGGACAATTCTAAGGAATATGGAACAATCTCATCTGAGCAAAGTTGCATTGTGCATGTGGCGTGTGGTGACCACCCCCCAGTTGTGCACACATGGTGCAACAGCCACCCCCAAAGAAAAGGATATCTAGATTTTATATTTTGTCCCCAATTCTTTCCCACACTTAGATAAAGTCATTAAAAACCTTTCCTAAAAATTTGGGATTAAAATTATTTACAAAGTGAGAGATATAAAATTTAGAAGTTTTCCCAAAGTGTACATGACTATATGAATATAATTTAAATGTCACAATTTTAATTGAATATGGAAACTTTAGTTCGGCCTTCTAATATGACGTGCTTTTTTTGGACCATGGATCAGGGATCTGACGACTACATGTTGTATCCCACCTTCGGCCATAAAGGGGAAATGAGGAACAGTTTGGTTCCTTGTTCCCTCTCAATCCTCTCTCTCTGATTCATATGTACACCTAGAAATTTACCCATTGAATTTGGAAGATCACCCCGAACATGGAAACCCCTAGTTTGGTCTGATTCAGAAAGGTATGGATGATTTCCCCTATTTCAGTTAATGTCGCCACCCATCACCATAGTCATGGGTATATAAAGGGATGAAATACCTCAGCTACACCACCAAAAACCCTTCAATGATTTCAGAACTCTTTGTGAGGTAATGCTGAACTCCTGATCCCTCTCCTAGACTCTGATTCCCTACAAGCATCGACCCTTCCCCATTGTCGCTGGTTCGAGCATCACAAGTGACCCGACTCACCATTCTCCATGTCCAGGCTGCTCCCTAGGTGATTGATGACATCGTTGAATCTGGTGAGGCCAGGTGGGGGCTGTGGCACCCTTGCCCACTGGTTAGAGGCCTGGAAGCCTGGAGTCAACCTCTGTGTTGACTCGCCTGAGAGGCCTACTCACGAGGTAGCATTTGGCCAAGGAGGAAGATGAAGATCGGTCAGTTTACCATCCTGCCATCAACTCGTACACTAGATATTAAGGGTGCTTTCATCGGCCTTATAACAAGATCTACCTATGTGGATAGCCTAGCTGATGTAGCTGTGGGCTATTGGTTGCACTGAGCACATGTGGCCTAGTAAGGTAATTGATCTTTTTCTGATGTTCTCATTGGCAACTTAATAATAATATTGGAAAAATTATAGTAATTATTGGAATAATCAGATTAAGACAAGTTATATATGAAAATTGATCAAAATAATGCAAGGAATGCAATAAAATATAATCAAAGCTTAGTTCTATCTCCAGTTCTAAAAGTACCTAAAGCTACCAACTTTAAAGTGCTAAGTGTATAAAAATCCTAATTCCTTAGTTTTAATGATCATGATATGTTTAAATGATTATAATAGTCAAAGTCTAACCTATTTCGATACAAATATCATCTTGGATCAAATTCAAGATCAATAATCCATATTTTATCAAAATTAGGGTTTCAGGTGATGAATGTAATATAGATTGATATGTTGAATATTATGAACAAGGTATTTAGGTTTTTAAAATCCCAAGGACATAATTAGGGTTTACTGAACCTAGCTAGGAAGATCAGATCTCCTCTAAGTTCAAGGTGAGTAGTCCATGCTAATTGAACAAAAGTAATATTTGGTTTTATGAATGTATGTATGCAATTAATGTTATGAATGTTTTATCTATTTCAATTTCTTAAAGTCAATGAATTTAAGATTAATTTAATGCAATATTTTATTGTCCATATTATGGTATCATCTGCATCCACATTAAGAGTAAAGTAAATATTATGATTTAAGAGAAATTTAAGAGAAAGTTAAGAGTCTTAAGAGAAAGATAATGTTAAAAGATAACTTATATAAGATCCTCATCAAGAGGCTCCTCAGAGAAAAACTAAGAGGCACTTCGGTGCATAAGAGAAAAGGCACTTCAGTGCAACCCAAGTGGCACTTTGGCGCAACCTAAGAGGCACTTCAGTGCATAAGAGAAGATGCACTTTAATTCAAAACCTAGGGATTCTTATATAAGTCAAAATAATAGATACAATTTAAAAGAAATTGTGTCACTTTTTCAATGTTTAAAGTTTTAAAGTTTATTATCAGTTGACATGCTTCCTTTAAATTGTAATATTCTCAATTCAACTTACCATTGGTTTTATGCATGGTTGGGGGTTCTATGCCTGCAGGTAAGGAGCATGCTTAGGAGGGAGAATCTTTTGACATGCAAGAAATAGCTCAAGGAATCTTCAAGAAGAAAATACTTAGTGGGGTGCCTTTTACCAAGATGATCTAGAGATTTAGATATCTTTTACATTATGTATAATCTTGTTATCAAAGTAGATAAATGAACTTGATGTAGATTTTATTTTGCCAAAATTGTGCATCAATCTATTTTCAATCAATGTGAAGTGTTTCATTTACTTTAAATTGCAAAAAATAGCATTTTGTGACACCCCGTTGAGTAAAGTGCTTCCGTTCAATGATTTATACATATGATAAATATGGGATGTTACACCACTTATATTTTTTGGTATGGATCTTATGATATATGCCATACAAATTGTCGACATGAGATGAAAAATAATTTTATCATGGAACACATATATAATTTTATTGGGAGATTTTGAGTATAAGTTATATATGGTGGAGAATGTAGATCAACAAAGTGTTTGAAAAGACAATATGTAATAGAATAACCAAATTCTATCCATTTCCCTATTCCTTCATTGATAAGATGTTACTGGACATCCTTTAAAGGTTAACTTAAATATCATTATTTTTCCAGCACAAAATGAATTCTTCCAAAAAGATTATAGACCTATATAGATGATTGTTCTATGGAGAGCATGATATGAGGATCTACACTATATTACAAAAAGAAACAAAAACCTAATTCATATATACATGATCTTGAAACATATATAGTTCAATTGGTTTCAAAGTAATGAAGAAGATACTAGAGGAAGTAAACAACCTTGAATAAAACCTATGGAAGGATGAACTTCTGGTCGAAGGCTTGTCAAAAGAACTATCTATTTCAAGGAAATGATATTTCCTAAAATTCATGCATTTCTTTCTAGATTTTAATCCTTAGATTCACTTTGCAATAATTTCTAGAAATCCTTTGATGCTAGTAGAGAACTATGTCAAACCCAAATGTTTGAACAAATTGTTGTTTACAAAAACACATAGTTAGAGTAAATTATAGGCATCATAAAACACTACAACAATGTACGCATAAGAAGGTGGTATATAAGCTTATAAATTATTGATCAAGGTGACATATAAGCCTAGTAACCACTAATCCCAAAGAAGTGGAAGATGTAGATGGAACATGTGGCATAATACTAGTTTGGCAATGAATGTTGTAAAAATTGGTATGCTCCAAATGGATCAAATGATATTCTCATATAGAGACATATCTCTTGGTTAGATATAGTTGGTTCTACATTATTTAATAGTACCAATCTTAGAAAAACACAATCCTTACATCAATGATACAGTCTAATCACTATTGGATGACGCCAATAAACCTTAAATTAATATGAAGGAAATGATACAAACAACCTAGGAGGGTATGAAGAGATCTTTATACTTGAGGTACTATATGTCCATGTCTACATGGTAGACACTAGTGTATCCCATCACTTTGCAATTTCTGGTGCATAAAGAGATTCCTAAAATCCTTTCATGGTAAACCTCATCTAATAGATATATAATCTTGAACATGGAGATGTAATCTGAATCCCGCATATGAATACATATTATAAAGTAAGAAGTTGTTAATGTGAAGAATCTAGGTGAGAGAAGGATTGGAAAAAATATTCCAAATAAAGTGGCTATCACATACATGTTTCGACACCCTATTTTTTGTTACCAAATTTCAATATATTTATAGCCCAATGGTCATTCATGTGCCCTTAGGTTGAACTCCCCCATAAGGAAATACGTACCTCATTGGTTGGTATGAATGGATTAAGGCTCTAATTTGTTTGTCATTGATGTGTTGTTCATTGCACATGACAATTCACCTAGGGAGAAGTCTCTAGGTTTTTACCTAAACTATGTACAATAATCACCACCTACAAGGGGATAAATGTTATTTTAGTATAGTTTAATATTGAACCCAAAGGACAAAGAAATTAAGAATGATATGATCCAACTAACCAAGCAAGAACTAGTATTAAATACATAAGCTAGATTGGTTGTTTATCATACTAAGATTGTAAATAATAAGGGTTTAATTAAGGATTGATTATCAGATGATGGAAACATCTGGGTGGATGGGTTTCACCATTATATCTATAGTTCACTCTCTTCGGCATCATAAATAACATGAACATGCATCTATTGAGGCCAGATAAATCCCCCTTTCTACATAAAGATCAAAATTAGTCAATTATAATTGTAGCTCATTTTTATGTTACCTAGAGATCACTCACATATCACCTTATAAAACACTTATCTAAAGTTTTCATCAAGGGTTTAACATTTTACAAAGTATATCCAAGTTATTAGGTCCAAAGTTCTCTACATACAAGATCTAATAAACATTAAAATAGTTGGCCAAACAAGTTTGCCAACATAAAATGTTTGTTTTATAACCCAAAAAGGTTCATATAATAGTAGATGCAATAAATAGGATGGAAATAGGTAGAGGGGTCACTTGTCTAACCCTAGAGAGAGGACTACTAGTGCATTGCAATAATAACAAGCTTAACAAGGGTAAAGAAGAAAATATCCATCAACATAGAAGAAGAAGAAGATGCAAGTGTGTTGTGCGGAAGTGTTTCTTCAAGTTGTGGATATGGGTATCAGACAAGTAGCGAGAACATCCGTTGATGTTCATTGGAGGTGAATGGGAAGTCGCCGGTATCCTTGTTTACAACCTAAACTTGTCATTATGAGAGTTGAGCAAGTGGATGATGATGGAAGATGGAAGGCTTTGTTAGTCTATGTCACCTTCAAGATCAAGACCTTGGATCCTTGGTAGAGGTAGAATCTTTTTCATTTGATGGGACATCAATCTATCAAAAACAATGACGAGAAATGGAGAAGATGTTTAGTATGGATTACGGTATTTGGCAGCATCAGGAATGGATACCATTTGTGGTGGTTTTGAACTTGTATTTATACGCAGAGGCTAAGCTTTATAACTCTCCTCATTAGCCTTGTAGTTAAGCATCGACCACCATGGATGTGGAGGAATAGTGGTAGGGGGGAAGATGAGGAGTCTCACAGATGTCAAGATTTTGATTGACGCATGGGAGAAGAACTTATTCAGCATTTGAGTGTAACACGACAATCGGGGGGGAAAATATGGAGTTTCATCAATGTGAAAAGACCAGACAATGATCGATGCATGGTAGCATATAATGATCGTTAGTTGTTGGGCGCATGTCAGTAATTAGTGGATAGGTAGTCAAATCATTAGTCCATGTTTCCTATTCAGACACCATCTTATACACCTAACTTTTATTATAGTTCAGACATAGGAATGTCATCAGTGCACAGCTTGGCCAATAACTGGTGCATGTTTCATCAGTGGGTCCAGGTGTGATTTTTATTGGTAGGCTAAGTTCACGTACCCTACATGCATTGATATGGGTAGTTTCCATTGGTGTTCAATCTAAAGGTATAATGAGTGATCCACAAGATTTCAGTAACATGTAAACCCACCCTATGGGTATATTTGTGTGGGCAAGGGCCTACCCCAATGAAGATTATGACTAAAGAAAACATCAATCAATGAATGGATGGTTTAATAAAAGTATTGTTTAATTTATCAAAAAATTCTTGTGACCACTATTTGTTTAGCACAATCATTGTCTCCTACACTAGTGAAAATGATATGAATATCGATCATGTCATGGAAATCAAAGAATTAGACCATAACCTTACAAATTAACCTAAAATAAGGTAAACTAAATGGAATCTAATTCTAAGGTAAATTGAGGAACATGAGTGAAAAACTAAGATGAAAATGCAACTAAAATTAGGATGAATTTGCATTCATCAAATAACCTCTAACCTAAACATTTCTTGTCCTTGAGTAACAAAAAAAATCTAAAACCATCACCAAATCAATTCTTTCAAAACATGCGATCACATCACCTTTACATCATACTCATTTCCCTACCACCTGATACGGTCAAAGTTCCCAACATCTTGGGATCACAAAGCACATTTATCCATGTCTTCATTTTTCTCTGAGAAAGAGCTTCCTCACCACTATCCCTAATACAAAGCATGTCTATGAGTTTCATGAAAGTTTTGAGAATCCCGTAGAACAAGATGTACACATATGTAATGACATTGAGGTATGTGAATAAGATATCAAAGTAAAACATTCATTGTATCTTTAGAAGGAAAACAAAGTTAAGATGAGGTTTGGGAGGAAGACACAAATGTTTCCTCTATTTGACTTGAGATTGCATTTATTTGTGCAAATACATATATTGAATTCTTTTTCTTTTCTTTTTGTACACATTGGCATCTTTTCTTTATCTTTGGTGTTACACATGTATTACATAGAGAGGGGTATGGATAGAGTTGGGAGGGGGTGTCCCACCCCAAACATAGAGCGTAGAACTTTTTAAGGCCTTCTGTTTTATATTTGGGAATGGAAGACAAGAAGATGGAAAAGAAATGCATAAGAGAGGTGGAATAAACATGCATCTTGAATTATAGTTATATACATCGAGTTGTTCTCCTAGTCCCATTATTCTTAAATAGTGATCTAACATGGGGAAAAGTGACAATTTCATGACTTTGTTTCACTATTCATTTATAACATTGATGAGTGTGATCCCAGTCAGTACCTCAAATACCTACCATTCTTTCCAAAGAAACATGATACTATGGTTCTTAGGCCATATAAAGTGATTTCTAATCATTGGTTTGTTTCAAAGTAGGTCATTGTGAGGAGTTTCTTTAAATAAGGGGAGTTAAGTGATGATATCATGCATGGATGTAGAAAGGAATTTGAATCTAAGTCGACTAGAGAGTAGCTTTTTGTTACAAAGAATAATTTGTTTTCTAAAATTTTTGTCTAGATGCAATGTAGTATGGAATGAAAAAATCATAAGTTATAAACAACAAGGTGAGAACCGAAATTAGAATACATACTGGACACCCTCTACCCCAAACTTATATTTTTGCTCATCCTTGGGAAAAAACTAAATCTAAGATGGAAGGAAGAACTATGTTGATTGGACCATGAAGAATAGTTTATCTCTACTCATAAAAAGTTATTCACCTACAAATAAAGTTTCTTAAATGTGTGATCTTGCCATGAAATATACTAACTAACTGATGCAAAGATGGAGTAAAATGAAAAAATAGCTTAAAAATGGAATGGTTACCTCTTTTGAACCGCCTTTGTATAACATCAATGGATTGATGCCTGAAGCTGAATCATGATATGTAGGGAGAAGAAGTAGAGTGGTTGGTTGGTCTGCATATTGTGCATTTTGAACTAGTGTTTGAGACACTGGCCATAAACTTTTAATTCACCAGTCTTCTCACTCAAAGTTGTAATGATGAACGATCTTGACCCTCAGGTCCTGAGCTTTCCTTAAAAGAGACAGAGACAAGAGTCATGCAGTACCACTAGATCTCTGACTTGCATATCTTTCCTCTTAAAGTGTCTATCATGCCACATCTTGGTGTGATCCTTACAAATGCATATATTTTTGTAGGTTGTTATTTGTATGTCTTCTAGTTGTTACTATGTAGCAAGTGGCTTCCATTTTCTACACATAGGTCAAAGTTGAGTTTTGTGTTTGAGCTCCATCAGTAGGTGACAAGACTTCCCATAAATTATTCTAAAGGGTGTAGTTCCTAGGGGGGTCTTATAAGAAGTTTTGTAGGCCCATTTTGCATCATTACACTTCTAATCTCAGTCTTGCCTTGTCTTGCTAATTGTCTTCTTGATAATGGATTTGATTTGGTTATTAGAGACTTCAACTTGACCACTCGTGTGAGGCTGACATGGAGTAGTTGCATGGTGAGAGACACCATACTTATGAAGTAGAGATTCAAATATACACTTAAGGAAGTTAAATCCTCCATCTGAAATAATAGTGTGAGGGACTCCAAAGTGTGGAAAGATAATATCTTTGAATATCTTGATGATTTATTTGAAGTAACTAGCAATTGTGGTGATAGATTCATTTGGGAACATAGTCAACAATGAAACAAATGTAGGAGAAGTCATAAGTGGAGGGGAATGGACCCATGTAGTCCACACCTTATACATCAAAGATCTTGACTTCTAGAGAAATATTTAGTGGCATCTCAAACCTCTTGGATATATTACTAGATCACTGACATTGGTCACACGACTTGATATAGTTGTGAAATCCATAAAGATAGAGGGCTAGAAGAATCCACATTGAACGTCCTTGAATACATTCTTCTTGGAACTCATGTGGACTGTTGGCTAGAGTGACATTGTTCCAAAATGGGAGAAGGTTCCATTTCTGAGATGCACTGATGATAGGGGTCGTCTGAACACAACCTAAATAAATAAGGCTCATCCCAATTATAATAGAAAATGTCTAAAATGAACTTCTTCCTTTCGTTCCCAGTGCCATCTGGATGAAGGACTCTCACAAGTAGGTAATTCGCATTATCATCATACCATGGGGTGAATGTGAATACTTTAAGAAAGTGGTCATCAGGAAAAGGATAATTGATAGGGACTTTTCCACTATCCTTCATGTGAAATTGGCTAAGATGATCAACAACAACATTTTCACTCCCCTTCATTTCCTTGATTTCTAGATTAAAATCCTACTGCAATTAGATCCACCTGACTAGTCTGGGTTTTGTGTCCTTCTTTGACATCATAAACTTGATAGCGGCAATATCAGTGTAAAGAATCTCTTGAGAGCCTATTAGATAGGAGCAAAACTTGTCAAAGACATATACAATAGAAAGGAGCTTCTATTTGGTGGTTTCATAGTTCCTCTACATGACATCCAAAGTCTTTTTGGCATAGTAAATGATATGGTTCTTCTTGTTGACGTGCTTCCCCATAATTGCACCTACGACATAGTCAATGACATTAAACTGATCTAGAAAGGAAGAAACCAATATGGGACATGAAGGATTGGGGTAGGGATGAGATTTTACTTTAGAGAGGTGAATCTTTTCTTACAGTCAAAGTTCATTATGAAGTCAAAATCATTCTAAAAAAGATTCATTAGAGGTTTAAATATCTTGCTATAGTCATGAACGAACCACCTTTAGAATCCAACATGTCCAACAAATGCCCAGACTTCTTTGACAATAATAGTTGGATATATCTTAGCTATCACTTATGAGTTCTCCTTGTCAACTTTGATTCCTATGGAACTAAAACGATGCCCTAGAACAATGAATTCATTCACTCGTGTGGCATTTTTCTTGATTAAGCACCATATTTGATTCTATACCAAGTTTTAGAATGTGAGAAAGATGATGTAGGAATGTGTAACAAGAATCTCCGTTGATAGAAATGTTGTCCATGACAATTTTCTTACTATGTATAAAAAGGATAACAAACAAGCATCATTGGTAAGTGGCAGGGGCATTGCATAGTCTGAAGGGCATTCGTCAAAGGCATACATAACAAAGGGGCATGTAAAGGTGATCTTTTCTTGATCACTAGAGTGGATGTGAATATGGTAGAAGCCAGAGTATCCATTCAAGTAACAAAACAACTCTTGGTGTGCAAGTCTCTCTAGGAATTGACCAAGAAATGGAAGGGGGAAGTGATCCTTCTGAGTTGCATTATTGAGCATGCGATAGTCGATGTAAATGCACCACTCAGTCCTACTGCATGTAGGGATAAGCTCATTCTTCTCATTCAAAACAATTCTAGTGCCTCCTTTCTTTGTCACTACTTGCACATGACTCAACCATGGTGAATCATAGATGGTATAGATGATTCCAAAAAGAAATAAGTACAAACACTTAATAGACATAATGATATCAAGACTCTTGAGAGCGTGTGTGTCTACTTTTAAGATTTCTATTTTGTCTCTAAAATTATTAGTAGCCAAACTTCATGTGAATATGTTTTGTTGTAAACACTAGTCTTCTTTTGATTTAGTAACCTATGATCATTGAATGGATTTTTGGATTGTATTCTAGGTGACAAAGTTGCATCATATGTGCTATATTATTATGTTGAAAATGTTGTTTGACTTTTATGTTCTCTGATGTTAGTTGTATTAATAAAAAACACATAGTGCAAGACCATCGATATCTCATATCTATGACATATAAAAATATGAAAGAATCTCTGCATGAAGGTGGAAGCTTTTCATTTATAAATTACCTATAATTAACCAACATTCTTAGATAATAGACATCAATACACAATTTTCACTTGTGGTGTTTCGTTGGTGTGGTGTTGTTTAGTAAGAAGATTATAGAAAATGTACCCTATATATGAGAATCACATTATTTGAATTGAGTATTATCTAATTTAAACTTATTATTCATGTACATCGTATTCTTTTTGTTGGTAAGGATCTTATGGTAGATGTCATACAAACTATCAACATGAGTTAAAAATAATTTTATCATGGAACACATATATAATTTCATTGGAAGCCTATGAATTTTGAATATAAGTTGTAAATGATGGAGAATGTAGATCAAAAAAGTGTTTGAAAACACCGTCTGTAATAGAAGAACCAAATTCTATATATTTCCTCATACCACCATTGATAAGATGTTGATAAGACGTCATTTTAGGTTTAACTTAAATATCATAATTTATTTCCAGCATAAAATGTATACATCAAACAAAATTACAAACCTATCTAGATAGATATTCTATACAAATCATGATGAGGATCTACCCTATCTTACAAAAAAAATCAAAAACCTAATTCACATATAGATGTTGTTGAAACATATTTAGTTAAGTATATTGCAAAGTAGCGAAGTAGATACTAGAAGTAGTAAAAAACCCTAAATAAAGAACTATGAAAGGAGGAACTTGTGGTTAAAGGCTTGTCAAAATGACTATCTCTTTCAAGGAAATGATTTATCCTAAAATACATGCATTTCTTTGTAGATTTAAATCCTTAAATCCACTTTGTAATAATTCCTAGCAAGCCTTGATGCTAGCAGAGAACTACATCAAACTCAAATATTGGACAAATTTTTGTTTATAAAATCACATTGTTAGAGTAAATTCTAGTACTCATAGAAATGGTACAAGAACATACGCAGAAGAAGGCTATATTTAAATCAATATTTATTGATAAGGTGACATATAAACCTAGTAACTATTAATCTCAAAGTAGTGAAAAAGGAAGATGTAACATGTGTCATAATGCTATTTTTACATTTAATGTTGTAAAATTGGGTATATTTCAAATGGATGGAAGGATATGTTTACATAAAGACGTATCTTTTAGTTTCAAATAGTTAGTTCTACATTCTTCAGTAATAATGATCTTATACAAACACAATCCTTACATCAATGATACAACCTAATTACTCTTTTTATGAGGTCAATAAACCTTAAAGTAATAGGAATTTATAGATATACACAACTTGGGAGGGTATGAAGAGATGTGTATCATTTGAGGTACTAGTTATCCATATCTACATAGAAGAAACTAGCGTATCCCATCACTTGGCAATTTTTGGTGTGTAAAGTGATTCCAAACATCCTCTCATGGTAAACATTTTCTAAAAGATATGTGATCTTGAACATGGAGATGTAATTTGGATCCCACGCATGAATGGATATCATAAAGTAAGACCTTGTGAATTTGAATCGTCTATCTAAGAGGAGGATTGAAAAAGATATTCCAAATAAAGTAGATATGCCACATATGTTGTACCACCGTTCTTGTATTATATGTTGTCCAACTAAAGTTCATCTAGACTTCGGTTGAAATCCCCCACAAAGGGATACATCACTCATTGGTCGATAGGAATGGATTAAGGATCTGATTGGTTTGTCAATTATGTATTGTTAGTTGTAGCTGCAAATTCACTTAGGGAAAAGTCCCTAGGTGTTTACATAAACTATGTACAATAATCACCACCCACAAGAAAACATATCTTATTCTAGTATGGTTCAAGATTGAATCACAAGGATAATGTAATTAACAATGATATAATCAAACTAACCGAGTAAGAACTAGCATAAAACACATACCATAGATTTGTTGTTTATTATACTAAGATAATAAATAATAAATGGTTGAATTATGGGTTAATTATTAGATTATGGAAACATATGCGTGGATGGGTTTCACCATTGCTATCTATTGTTCACTCACTTTCTGCATCATCAATAATGTAAACATGCTTATGTTGACGCTGGATAAATCCAACTTTGGAAATTAGGATCAAAACAATCAACTATTACTCTAGACTCACTTTCGTGTTACCTAGAGATCATTTACCTATCTCCTTAGAAAACACCTATCCAAAGTTTTCATAAAGGGTTTAAAATGTACTAAAAAATCAATCTCTTAGGTTCAAAGTTCTTTAGATCCAAGATACAACAAACATTAAAAATTGTTAGCCAAACAAGTTTACAAGCATAAAATTTTTGTTCTATAACACAACAAGGTTAATAGAAAACCAGATGCAACAAAGAGAATGAAAATAGGTAGCAGTGCTACTCGTCACACGCTAGAGAGAGGAGTACTCACACATGGTAACAATAATAAGGTCAATAAGGGTAAAGAGGAAGATAGGCATCATCATAGAAGAAGAAGAAGAAGAAGACACAATTGTGTTGTGCAAAAGTGTATCTTCCTTGGGGATGAAGGCATCAAACAAGAATCAAGAACATTCATTAATGTTTTTCAAAGGTGAACGGGAAGTCGTCAATATCCTCTTTACAACTTGAACTTGTCATTGTGAGATTGGAGAAGGTGAATTATGATGGCAAATGGAAGGTGTCGTCAGTCTATGTCTCCTTTGAGATTAAGACCTTGGATCCTTGGCAGAGGTAGAAGCAATGTTGAGTGATGGGATGACAATCTATGCAAAACACTTATGGGAAATGGAGAAGATGATGAGTATGGATTATGACAATCTTATGGAATAAAGAATGGATACCCTTTTTGGTGGTTTTGTCCTTGTATTTTTAGGTGGATGGTAAGGTTTATAACTCTCTACATCAACCTTATAGTTAAGATTTGGCCACCATGGATGTGAAGGAAAAACGGTAGTTGGAATATGAGTAGTTTCATGAATGTTAAGATCCCCATTGATGTGTGGGAGTATAAATTCATCAATGTTTGAATGTAGGATGACCATTCAGGGACAAAGTCTAGAGTTTCATCTGTGGGAAAACCCTGAATGATCATTGATGCATGTCAATAGAACACTAATTAGTTGTTGGGTGCATGCCACTCATTATTGCACAAAGGGTAGGCCAATCTTTATTGGTGAAAGATGTCCAGTCATTAGTGCATGTTAACTGGCCAAACATTTGTCTACACTTGAATTTCATTAGAGGTTAGACATAGGCCAGTCATCAATGTACATTCTTGACCAAGCATTGGTGCATGTTTCATTGATGTGCCAACATGAAACTTTATTGGTAGGATAAGTGCACAAACCCTTCTCCCCTTGACATGGGTACTTTTCACTTGTCTTCAACCAATAGAAAGGTATAATGAGTGATCCAAGGGATTCCATTTACATGCAAACCCAAACTAGGGGATATTTTCGTGTGGAAAATGGCACACCCAAATGAAGCTCCTAACTGAAGTAAGAATCTATCGGTGAATGGATGGTTAAATAAAAATATGATTCAATTTATCAAAATTTCTTGTAACCACTAGTCAGTTAGCATGATCATTGTATTCTGCACTAGTGCACATGATATGAATCTCAATCATGTTAGGGAAATCAAAGAATTGGATATAATCTTACAAATTAACCTAAAAATAAGGAAAACTAAATGGAATCTAATTCTAAAGTAAACCTAGGAACATGAATGAAAAACTAAGATGAAAATGAAACTAAAATTAGGATGAATGTGCATTCATCGAATGACTCTAAACCTAAACATTGCTCATCCTTGAGTAACCAAAATTTGAAACAATCTCCAAGTGAATACTTTCAATGCATGAGATTGCCTCACCTTCACAACATGCTCATTTCCCTACCACCTGATACGGTCAAGATGCCCAACCTCTTGAGATCACAAATTACATTTATCCATGTATTCATTTTTAGTTTTTCTATGAAAAAGAATTTCCACACCACTATCCCTAATATTAAGCATGTCTAAGTGTTTCATGAGATTTTTGAGAATCCCATAGAAAAACAAGTACATATATGTTATGACATTGACGTATATGAATAAGATATAAAAATGAATTTTTTTTGTGTATCTAGACTAAAAATGGAGTAAAGATACAGTGTGGAAGGAAGATGCAAATTTCTCCTCTGTTCAACTTGATAATGCATTTACTTGTGCTATATTGAAACACTTTTCTTTTCTTTTTGTTCACATTGGCATCTTTTATTTATTTTTGGTGGTACACCCCTATTACATATAAATGTGTATGGAAGAAATGGATAGAGTAGGGAGGCGGTGTTCCGACCCAAACTTAGGGTTTAGTACTTTTTATGGCCTTTTATTTTACATTTGGTGGATGGAAGGTAAGAAGATGGAAGAAGAAGTGTAGAAGAGAGGTCAAATCAGCATGCAACTTGATTTATAGTTCTATGCATAGGGTTGTTCTCCTAGTCCCACTATTCTAAAATAGATACATGCTATGGGGAAAAGTGATGGTTTCATGACTTTGTTTCACTATTTAGTTAGAAAAATGGTGTCTATGATCCCACTCAGTTCCTCAAATGCCTACCATCCTTTCTAGGGAAACATGATATTTGGGTTCTTATGCCATGGAGAGTTATTTCTAATCACTGGTTTCTTTCAAAAAATGGTCATGTGAGGCTTTTCTTTGAATAAGGGGAGTTAATTGATGATATCATGCATGGGTGCAAAAAGTATTTTGAAACCAAGTTGGCCATATAATGGGTTTGTTACAATAAAATAGAAAAGTTCTACAGTTGTTAGATAATTGAAATGTAGAAATGGAATGATGAAAAAATATGTTACAGACAGATAGGTGAGAGTCAAAAGTAGAATATGTACCAGCCACCCTCCACCCCAAAATTATATATTTTCTCATTCTAGAGAAAACATTAAATTTAAGATGAAGGGAAGAGCTATGACGACAATTGTTCTTTGTTCAAAAAAAGTCATTCACCTACAATTAGATTTTTCAAACTTGTGATCTTGTTATGATATGAACTAACTAACTGATGCAAAGATTGATTAAAATGGAAAGTTCTCTTAAAAGTGGAAGTAATATTCAGGTTAACTACCTTGTTTAACATCAACATATCAATGCATGAAGATCAATCATGATATCTATAGAGAAGGATTAGAGTGGTTGGTTGGACTACATATCATCCATTTGAAGTAGTGCTTGAGACACTAGCCCATCAAACCTTGTACTAAAACTTCACTGATAGGTGAAAATACTTCCCATACATTATACTGAAGGGTGTAGTTCCGAATAGGGTCATGTAAGAAGTTTTATAGGCCCATCGTGCATCATTTCACTTGTGAGCTCAATTTTTCCTTATCTTGTTGATTCACTTCTTGGGAATGGCTATAATTTGATGATTAGAGACTTCTACTTGATCACTCATGTGAGGGTGGTGGAGTAGTTGCATGGTGAGAGATACCATACTTATGAAGCAAAGCTTCAAAACTATGCTCAAGAAGTGAAATCCTCCATCAGAAATAATAGTGCTAGGGACTCCAAAGTGTGTAAAGATAATATCCTTGAATAGCTTGATTACTGGCATCAAGTCGTTAGAAATTGTGGCAATATTTTTGACCCATTTATAAACATAATAAACAATGATAGAAATATACGAGAAGTCATAAGAGGAGGGGAATGTATCGATGTAGTCCACACCTCAAACATCAAATATCTTGACTTATTGCCAAATATTTAGTGGCATATAGTCCATGTTGGAAAAATTACCGGATCAATGACATTGTTCACATGACTTGATATAGTTGTAAGCATATTTAAAGATAGAGGGCCAGAACAATCCACATTGAAGGACCTTTAATGTAGTCTTTTAGGAACTCATGTGACCTCCAATCAGGTTAGAGTGATGCTATTACAAAATGAGAAATGGTTCAACTTTATATATACACTAGCAGTATAGGTGTCTAAACACAACCTCAATAAATAAGGAAGATAACACCCAAATTCAAGCATTTAAGCTAAGCATTTATTTATGGTTTTGTGTCATTATAGTCTTAATACTCTCAAAATAACCCTAGATCCTTATCTTTTAGTAAATTATATTTTATCATAGATAAAGTTACATAACTAGCCAATTTTGGGACTTGCAGGCACCAAACCTGAAAAGACATCTATTTTCTAAGATTTCTCCCCCACCACATGGTTTTTGTAGCAGCTAGGCTTTCATATGTCAGGACCACAACACCTAACGTGATTGAGATGCTTGGCATGACCGTGCTGAGGACAAGGGTCATGTACACGTGTCTCAACCGAGGCACCTGCCTCGATTGTGACACCTGCCTCGACCGCGGTGCCTTCCACGACCGTGGAACCTACCTCAAGAGCAACACCTGTTGTGATCGTGACACCTACCTCGACCATGACACCTTTTGCAATTGTGACACCAACCTCGAGTGTGGAACCTGTCACAATCGTGACCGAATCTCACCTGTCACAATCGGTACGCTCGACACAGTCGTGTCGAGCCAGGCATGGCTGTGCTGAGGAAAAGGGTCAATTGTACCTGTCTCGCCTGTGACACATGTATCAACTGCACCTTGACTATGACGTCTTCCTCGACCACGATGTCTACCTCAACCGCAACATTCATTTGACTGCAACACCCAGCACGACCGTGCCGAGCCTGGCACGGATGTGTCGAGGCACCTGCCACGACTGGGACAGGTGTCGCAAAAACTCATTGCATACACTCTGACTTCACCTATAAATAGCCACCCCTCGCAACCTAGAGAGGGGTTCTAAATTTTGGGAGGTTACACCTTGTGGTTCCACACATTCCTAGTCCCTAGAGCCCCGTGGGAGAGTTCTAAGGTCCGAAAAGGTTGAAGTTCTCATCCTAGATCTGTTCCTCCAGTTTGCTTCCATCTACCACCATTTTCCACCACCATTCACCCATATCCTACCATTCCCAACCATCTTCCGCGTCCATTCACCCACCAAGATGTTGTTTGGGTTGGAATCAAAGAGAAATGAGACCAAGGAGTCCAAAAGACCAAGGAGGACGATCTAAAGATGAGATCCAACCTATACATAGGCTAAGGAGCAAGAGCCACCTCTCGTCTATGGGCTAAATTTCTTCTTTTTCTCCTTTCTTCTAATGTTCTCCTTTGTTTATGTACAAATGATGTTCTTCAATCTTTGTTAGGTGCCAACTATGTTATCCATGTCTAGTTGAGCTCCTTCTTGGCTATGTAGCTCGTTTTGGGTATGTTTATGTACTTTTACCTTAAGTAAGAAGTTTATTTCAGATCTAGTACGTTTCATGTTCTATCTTCTCTTTCTGGTTATGATTACTAGTTTGGTTGATCTCTTTCTTGCTTGAACTTCTATTTTTTCCTATATCGAGATATTTGTTGTAAAATAGATAAGAGAAGGTAGTTTGGATCTGAATCTGAAAGGAGTATGGTTCCAAGTGATATGTGCATAATTGCACACCTAGACACGGTCCGGCCCAGCCCTCCACAATTGGGCCCACTACCAAGTTTTACCTAGATCACACATGTTCCTAGCATCTCATAATATCCTAGACCTGAGAAGGTATCTAGAATATTCTAGGGTGTTGATTAGTCATCCTCAAGAGAGGTTTCATGTCATTGATGGGTTTTAGTCATGCTGCACAAAAATGAGTGGGATGACCCCACAGGAACATATACCATGGTACATACTATGTTTGGATGTAGGTTTCTCGTTGGGGTGTTTGAGAGTTGTCTACGCCTGACAACAGGTGCATAGACTACCCAACTTGTGGTTACATAGCAATGAACTCCTTCTGTCTGATTACTAGAATCTTACGAGCTCTATTTTGTTTTATTTTATTTTGTGACAACCTACTAGACTGGTTCTAGCTCCATACTTTTATCAAATATTAGATTGGCTTATCTGACTTGAGAGAGAGATCTTAAGCATTCTTAACATCCCCACATCCCTGTGTTTGACCCCATATATCTACTTCGACCCCGTAATAAAGTTTGGGGAGTCATTGAAGGTTTTGGGTTATAAATTTAAAGTTTGATTCCTTCTAAGTTTGCCTCCTTTCATACGTGCAATTTTAGGCCACATCAACTTTTGGCGTCGTAGCTGGGGATGTGGTTTTCCATGTTTACATGCTAAAAGATGTTGTTCTGTCATCCATAAGCATGTATATATATGCATAATTTTCTATTTGTTTTACACATACTTTTTCATATACACTAAATAGTTTTTCTTTTTCTTATACATCTTTTCAACCATGGATCTTGCATCTGCAAGACAGGTCATCTTGTCCACATGTACTCCCAAGTTTTTCTGTAGTTCCAACTATTAGCAAATAATTGAAAGTCATTCCCTACAACTAGTCTAGCTATACTCACACCCACCTTCATCATACTTGGAAGTTTTAGTCACAGGGATCACCGATCAGCCCTCGACTTCAATTCTATCATAGGATCAAGAACTGATTAGAGAAGTGGAGCTAGTCGGAGAAATCGTCAATCCGCTCGCCACCTCCTTAGCTCCTCATCTCCAAGACAAAGTCGATCTGATCCAACATCTACTAGAAAAGCAAGATCATCAGCTCCAAGTAGCCACTAAGATCGTAGACCGTAGTAGAAGTATACTTCAGACTGTTGAACAAGGATTCATCCAAGTGCATCAGTTTGATACAGCGGGTTTCCAATGGAAATGCAAGGCAAAATTGACGAATCTTGAAGGCATTGTTGCTCAAGACTAACCACTTCATGACAAGGATGTTGAACATGGAATGAGGCTTCAATAGCTCATTGATTTAGTTACCACGCAATTACAAGTGCCAGAGCACAAGCATGAAGACATCAGTCATCAATACCATACCATTGGGCCTGATATGGAACATACCTCAACATCCTATTTTGTCTATCAGCTGGATTCACCAAGAATTTTTAGAGAAGACTCGTCCATCTGGGGCAACCCTTCATTTTATCCAGATGCTTCAGTTGATCAAATAATGAAATCTACAAGCCAAGAGCATGAATTGTTTTATGATGTTGATGACTTTTATCATCCTCAAGGAAGCCAACAGACCTCACAACTGGAGGATCAGTTTGAGGAACCTGAATCAGACATTGATCTAGACCAGAGTGATATCTCTCATATTGAGACTTGTCACTTCGCTTTGAGTAGTACGCCAATCATGGTTTGGAACAATTTTTTCGATGAGGATGATGACGACATCTGCTCAAATTGAAGCAGTGAGTATACCGACGATGACGAGCTAGAGAAACATGAGCCGACATTGTCCATAATTCCTTTTCAAGGAATAGTTGACATCAAGGGAGTAGGATGGACTATCCATCACAACATGATTGATGAGCATGATGATACACCAGACCCCATGGAGTGTGAGATGCTTGGGGTAGTAGAAACACAAATATATTCACCGGGAGGTACTTATTGTTCATAAGATGATTGGATGACTCATATTGCACATGAAAATGTATTCAAACATCCATCCACAAGTTTAGAGGTGGATAGAGAATAGAGGAGTCCTCTAGAATACTTTCAACCTCTCCCCTCCATCACATCACGACCTGTCTATTTAGATTCATACCTTTATGGGTACCTTGAGGATGTTCTACCAAAGAATTCATTTCAGTGCAGTTCAAGCCAATCCCAACACAGAGATGACTTCACTGAGTTTCTGGATTTTATTCCTCTTCTTTAGACTCATAAGGGCCCACATTTCCACCTATTCTATTCCTATTATGTGGTGGAACCCGTCGGCAAAACACAGGTGACACTGGTCCCAAAACATAGGATTTGGGATCCCAGTGTCGATATTGTGGGGTAGCCACCCACTTTCTCTTACTCCTTTATTTACTCTATTTGTTAAAATAATTTTTTTTTTCATGTTCTTTCTTAGATAGTTTCTTTCCTCTAACTACTTTTACATATCCTTCCATACATGCATCATACTAAGACTTTTAATAATTTTCCTTCCTGTACATCCATGCATTCCTTCCGTACCATCTCAAGTTCAAGTCTTGCTCGAGGACGAACAAACTTTTAAGCTTGGGGTGGTTGGTACTCACCATTATATCTCTTCATTCTTCATGCATGCATGTTTACTCCCTGCATTTAGTATAAATTTTGAAAATTTTGTAGAACTTTGCTTCATAATTTGTATCTTTACAATTAAGGTTGTGCAATGCAAATCTTAGAACTAAATGCTTATCTTTATGACTAAATGCACAATTTTCAACTGAAACTTCTTGATCTTTTTCTTGACTTGCTCATTGACTCTTTCCTTCAATTTGGTAATAAATGTAAGGTTTTGCACCTCTTTCATGATTAAAACATTATTCCCTTGATCTATGTTGTGTACGACAAGTCTGGGATATTGGACCATTGGAAAGAAGTTAGAGTTTGATCAAAACTCCAAGCTACGTTTTTCATGAACTTTCCTCTACTCTAAGGATCCTTGAATCATAATTACAGTCTTTCCATGCAGGTATCAAGAAGATAATGATGAGTTTTGATCTATAATCAAGTTGAAGTTTTTTCCTTGATGGATTATGTGCCCTCTCACATTAGATTGATTCAAAAAGACGAAAAATAAAAAATTTGCAAAATAGACTTGACTGCCCACAAATTCCAAAAATGTCAAAACAGTTCCACCCAAACCTACAAAATAGAATGTAGAGAATAAAATCATGAGTGTGAATAAATTAACATTGCTTTCTCTTTTTGGAGAGTTGAGGATGGTGCCCATCCAGTGTATGATTGTGCTCATGAATGCGGGTATCTCGTGCCTAGTAGTGCCACCCTGAAAGCTCATTAGAGAGTTACTAGGAACCCCTAGGAGACCTATGATATCATTCCAGTAGTAGGGTTGGTTTGAGTACAGTACAAGGAGTTTGACTCACTACTTTGGGCCAATTGGCTCATACTGTAGGGATTGTTGCTCGTTACATGTACCAATCTAACGCAGACTGGGATCCTCAGAAGTCATTAGAGTCTTTTTTCTTTTCTTGCTTCTTAGGACCTGAATAAGTGGGAGGCATGTTGTTCTCGATTGTTCTACATGAATACATGATGATGGCTCATTGCTCATCACCTGTGTGATCACCTATGTGAAAATTCTTTTATGTTTTATAATTATGATTCAAACCCTCATGAGTATCGACAAGTTGTAGTGAATTTACTTAATCTTTCCTGTATACTCTTTGATCATACTTTAGTAGGATTGTGCTCGATTGGTGGGGGTTTTCTCTAAAATGACATGGGTCAAGAGAATTGATGTTTTAACTTATTTTTCTTAGCCTTAGCATTTATCGCCAAGCTTAATTTGGATCTTATGTTTTTGTTCTTTGAGCACAGTCATGCTTGAGAACAAGCAAAGGTTTAAGCTTGGGGTGGTTGATAACACCCAAATTTAGACATTTATGCTAAGCATTTATTTATGATTTTGTGTCATTATAGCCTTAATATGCCCAAAATAACCCTATATCCTTATCTTTTAGTAATTTATATCTTTTCATAGATAAAGTTTCTCAACTATCCAATTTTGGGACTTGCAGGCACCGAACCTGAAAAGACATCTATTCTCTAAGATTTCTCCCCAACACATGGTTTTTGCAGTAGCTAGGCTTCCATTCATCGTGATCGCGACACCTGACGCGATTGAGATGCTCAACATGGTTGTGCTGAGGATAAGGGTCATCTGCATGTGTCTCGATCAAGGCACCTACCTCGACTGTGACACCTGCCTTGACCACAACACCTACTGTGACACCTATCTTGATCGCAGCACCTGTCACAACCATGACACCTACCTCAACTGCGACACCTACCGCAACTGCGAATGAATCTCACCTATCGCGAGAGGTACACTCAGCATGGTCGTGAAGAGGAAAAGGGTCAGTTGCACCTGTCTCGCCCGGGAAACCTGTATCGACCGTGACGTCTACCTCAGCCGCGATGTCCACCTTGACTGCGACATCTACATCTACCGCAACATTCATTCGACCACAACCACTGGCATGACCATACCGAGACACCTTCCGCGACCACTCATTACATACACTCCGACTTCACTTTTAAATACCCACCCCTTACGACCTGGAGAGGGGTTCTAAATTTTGGGAGGTTCCACCTTGTGGTTCTGCACATTCTTGGTTCCCAGAGCCCCGTGGGAGAGTTCCAAGGTCTGAAAAGGCTGAAGTTCTCATCCTACATCGTTCCTCCAGTTTGCTTCCATCTACCACCATTTTCCACCACCATTCATCCATATCCTACCATTCCCAACCATCTTCCACCTCCATACACCCACCAAGCTACTGTTTGGGGTGGAATCAAAGAGAATGGAGGCCAAGGAGTCCTTAAGACCAAGGAGGATGACTCAAAGATGAGATTCAGCCTATATAGAGGCTAAGGAGTGAGAGACACCTCTCCTCTATGGGCTAAATCTCTTCTTCTACTCCTTTCTTCTACTATTATCCTTTGTTTCTATACAAATAATGTTCTTCCATCTTTGTTCGGTGCCAACTATGCTTGTTCATGGCTAGTTGAGCTCCTTCTTGGCTATGTAGCCAATTTTGGGCATGTTTATATCTTTTACCTAAAGCAAACAGTTTATTTTAGATCTAGTACGTTTCATGTTCTATCTTCTCTTTCTGGTTATGATAGCTAGTTTGGTTGATCTCTTTCTAGCTTGAACTTCTATTTATACCTATATCGAGAGATTCTTTGTAGAAATAGACAAGAGATATTAGTTTGGATCGAAATCTGAAAGGAGGATGGTTCAAGGTGATCTATGGAGAACCGTAGACATGGGCATGGCTGGACCCAGCCCGACACAGTTGGGCCCACTACCAGGTTCTGCCCAAATCACACTTGTTCCTAGCATCTCAGAATATCCTACACCTGAGAGAGTATCTAGAATATTCTAGGGTGTTGATTTGTCATCCTCGAGAGAGGTTTCATGCCATTGATGGGTTTTAGCCGCGTTGTGTGTAAGTGAGTGGGATGACCCCATAGGAACATATACCACATTATGTACTATGTTTGTATGTAGGTTGCTTGTTGGGGTGTTTGAGGGTTGTCTACACCCGAGAATGGGTGCATAGACTACCCAAATTGTGGTTACATAGCCAGGAACTCCTTCTCTTTGATTAGTAGAATCCTACAGACTCTATTTTGTTTTCTTTCTTTGTTTTGTTTTACTTCGTGACAATCTGCTAGACTAGTTCTAGCTCCCTACTTTTATCGACTATCAGATTGACTTATCTGACTAAAGAGTGAGATCTTAAGTGTCCTAGACATCCTCACGTCCCTGTGTTTGACCCCATATATCTACTTTGACCCCGTAATTAAGTTACAGGGGTCCTTGAAGGTATCGGGTTATAAATTTAAAGATTGATTCCTTCTGAGTCCGCCTCCTTTCAGACGCATGATTTTAAGCCACATCAAAGGCTCATACTAATAGTAATAGAAAATGTCTAAAATGAACTTCTTTCTTTTGTTCCCAGTTCCATCTAGATGAAGGACTCTCGTAATTAGGTAATTCACAAAATCAACATACCATGAGGTAAATGTGGATATTTTAAGCAAGTGGTAATTAGTCAAATGATCATTTATAGGGACCATGCCACTATCCTTGATGTGAAATTGGATAAGATGATAATCAAAAACATTTTCACTCCCCTTCTTTTCCTTGATTTCTATATTGAACTCCTACAACAATAAGACTCACATAATAAGTTTGGGCTTTGCATTCTTCTTTGACATCAATACTTGATACCAACATGATCAATGAATTCAATCACTTGAGATCCTATTAGATAGGAGAACAAATTGTCAAAGGCATAGAAAATATCAAGGGGCTCCTTTTTAGTAGTTTCACAGTTCCTCTATGTGACATCCAAAGTCTTGTTGACGGTAAATGGCATGATTCTTCTTGTTGACGTGTTGTCCTAGAATTGCACCTATGACATAGTTATTGGAATCACACATGATCTTGAAAGAAATTGACCAATATTGTACATGACATAGGGGGTAGATATTAGATATTCCTTTACAATGCCAAATCTTTTCATGTTGTCAAAGCGGAATATGAAGTCTACATTTTTTGGAGAAGATTCATCAAAGGTTTGGAGATCTTGTTGAAGCCATGAATGAACCCCCTTTAGAAAACAACATGTCTAAGACATGCCCAAACTTCTTTGACAATGGTTGTAAGAGATAGCTTAGGTATCACTTCTATGTTCTCCATGTCAACCTCGATTCCAATGGAACTAAGATGATGCCCTCAAATAATGCCCACATTCACTAGTGCAGAATTTTTCCTAATTAAGCACCAGATGTGCTTCTTCACAATGTTGTAGAACAATCAAAAGATGAAGTAAGAATGCATCAAAAGAATCTCCACTAATAGAAAAGTTTTCCATGAAGATTTGCATTACCATCTTAGTATTTCTGACAAAGATAACAGGCATGCAATGTTGGGAAATGGCAGGGGCATTGCATAGTTCGAAGGGCATTCATCAAAGGCATACATACTTAAGGAGCATGTGAAGGTGGTCTTTTCTTGATCACTAGGTATATGTGAATCTAGTAGAATCTAGAGTATGCATCCAACTGACGAAACCACTTCTGGCATGCAACCCTCTCTAGGACTTGATAAAGAACTGTAAGGGGAAAGTGGTCCTTCTTAGTTTCATTATTAAGCATGTAGTAGTCGATGCACATGCACCACCTTGCCATAGTGTGGGTAGGGGTAAACTCATTCTTCTCATTCAAAACAACTATAGTGTCTCCTTTCTTCATTACTACTTGCATAGGAATCACCCACGATGAATACTATATGGTGTAAATGATCCTAAAAAGTAGTATCTTTATCATTTCTTTGATCACAACTTTCTTTAGAATTAGATTCATCTTTAGTTGAGGCTTGATAGAAGGCTTGTAGTTGTTAACAACATTAATTTATGTGTGTAGAGGACTTGTCTAACTATATTTAGGTTGGTCACTTTGTATGCTAGTTTCTTATGTCCCTTCCTTAGCTTTGTCAAAAATATGCATCCTTTCCTATCAGTGAGACTAGCATTGATGATGATTAGGCAAAGGTATTTCTCATTTAGGAAGATATATTTCAGCCCCTCAAGTAGAGGCTTCCTCTTTGGAGATGTGGGCCCATTTCTTTCTTCATCAATCATTGGGATAGATTTGAGTTCTTCAAACCTTCACATCATTTAGTGTCTTCCTCAACATAATATAAGTGTAAGAGGATTTGTTCCACTTGCTCATCATTTAGTTCATTAGCATTAGGGTAGATGAGCACTATCTCTGGAGGGTCTTCAGAAGTAGGCATATCCTACCACAAATAGTATATCTTATTAATACAGTCGATGAGGAAGCATTTCACTTTGAAAGTGGGACCCTCAAGACTCTAAAAGACATTGAAGTTGACTGTGTGTGAGGAAATTAGGCATATATATAGGTATTAGAAACAAAAAATTTAAATGCTCGATTCCCTAACTAGAAAATTTGCATCTATAACAATGTATCTAGGAAGGAAGGTTTGCAAGGTTATACCTGGTCCTGGAGAAAGTCTAGTGACATTACCTTTGTGTATCATTGTGCTTATTGTTTAGGTAGTAGCTCACTTGTTCAGCAACAGCAGCACACGAACAGTCATCTCCACCGACCTCCTGGTGCAGCACCACAAACTGTGACTAACGATGTCTTCTTGGCAGAAGACAATGACCTTCTGCCACTAGAGTAGTCCACACGGACCACCATGAACTACATGCTGCACTACCAGAGCCAATTGGAACGAGTTGTCTCTTTAGAATGTCAACTTGCTAGGGTTGTATCACTCTTTCACAATTTTCTCTCCCTCACCATCCCTTCCTTTATCAGGTAGGACTTGCTCGGGCTCTCTATTGGTTACCACAACTAGAGAGGACAACAAATTGTCAAAAGCAATTTTTGTGTCTATCAAGCCCCCAATATTCCTCTATTTATAGGAGAGGCCGGTTTAGGGTTCCTAATCATTATAGGAGTCAAAAGAACCGAATTCACAAATTTTTTGAAAACTTCAAAAGGAAAAACACTCGATTCACACACTCAACCGGTCGGTTGGTGTGTGAGCTAGTCGGTTTGCTAAGAGAATCAGTCGGTTCATGTAGTTTCCTATTCTGAACCAAATTGGTAATCAACGCACGATTAATGCCAAACATGACGTCAGTATAAATCCTTGATCAAATCAAATTAGCAATCAAATCGGGTGGTTCATCCAATGAACCGGTCTGTTGGTATATGTGAACCGGTATATTCACTATGTGAACTGGTTGTCTCACTCCCTAGTTCAGTCATTGATCATCCAATGTTGATTCCAATTGACCTGACACTCCAACCGATCAGTTCACTTCCCAACCGATCAGTTGCCAAGGTGAACCACTCAATTCATAGTCCAATCAGTCAATTTTGAACTACAATTGTTTAATTGAATACCTAAACACCTTTAGTAATCAAATTAAACATCATTCATGAATATAATCCTTTAATCTAAGTGTATCCTATGTGTGTGAACCTATAGATCTAGAATTACATTGGTAGGGAATGTCCATAAAAAAACTTATGACATCACAAGCAAATAATGGCATCTAGCAAAAAATCATAGATACCCATGTAATTTGAAAAGTTAGAGAACAAATTCAACCTACAATCCATGATTAGTGTTACCATGATCATATAGTTCCTTTGTCTTTGATATCCAGATTCAACTTGAGGCATGGAATCATCATCCTATCAATGTTCAATCCATGTTCCCTGGACTAGAGCAGACTGTATGATATGCATGTGAGTTCACATATCACATATCGAATCACATGATTACGACCATACAATTCTTAGTCTCGCTGATCAAGAGGCCCTAGATATCAATCTCCTGTAGAAGGGACAAATCCCATATATATCAGTTACACTCAATCATCATGTGTCACAATGCACCCAAGCACCACCTCTATGGAAACCTTATTCATGATTACGGTGGATGATTTCAAAGTACATGAATGACATGTGATCAATATAGTGACTTTAGGTCTAAGACCCACAATCACCACTATCACTATGAGAGTTGATTGTTATTACCATTCCATGGTATCCATGTATCACTTTCATGGTGGGTCTATCTGATACACTATTCTCTAACATGTATATGTGTTCTGGACTTGATATCATATATCATGACTAATGAGACTCTGTCATCAGTCAGCACATGCTCGAGTCTTATTTATTATTGTTGTCTATTTTTCTTCCATAGTAATATTCGATTAGGGACATAACAATAATGTATGTACTCTATCATGCATATGATCTCATCATTCCGGTCCTCAACATAAGACATATTTCATCGAGCAACATCATTCTTTAGACATATAATATCTATGTTTCATCATCTCATGAGTGAGACAAACATAATAGACAGAATTACCTTTATTATTATCAAATAAAGTATCTAATGCAGACACCAATCATCATATGATTGACTCTCTAGGCATACATACCACTAAACTCTCACTTTCACTTAGATCCAATCACCCATGAATCTTATTCCAAGTGATCTTAACATATTCATCATGTTTCTATTGCACAAGCACTTTTATAGGGGGTGAGAAATTTTTACTTACAGTTAGTATTTGCAAGTTCCACATCTCCTCATTGTATGACATCTCATATCAGATGGAACTGCCATAGCAGGCTATCTGAGATTCCTTGCCTATCATGTATCTCCATTGTTGTCACAATATTATTATTGTGTCATCAATGGTTGGAACCTCTACAAGTTCATCAATATGAACTTCTAGATTCATACAACATCCTCTGATGTTCTCATAACACAGAGATACTCGGCTTCTATTTGTAGATTCTAATAACTTTCTCTATCTTAGAACCCTTTCCAGCTTATGGTTCTCATTTTAAGGTCAAACACAATTTATATTGCGATCATTTATCATTTTGGACGATTGCATCGGTGTAACCCTTTACACCTAACTCTTCCTCATTGCCATATTGAATGAACTGATCCTTTTAGTGCTTCTCAAGTACTTAATGATGTTCTTATGGCATTGTAGTATCTGATAGATACCCTCTCGTCATGTCCAATACATACAAGATTTATAGATAAGTATATATCCTCTCATCACGTATAATACATATGAGATAACGAGATGAGTACATTGCATATATGATCAATCCAATTGTGAATGCATATGACATCTTACTCATGTTTTCTATTCTTTACAAGAATTGGGACATTAGACCCTAGAGAGACTAATTTCACAAATTTTCTCTCATTGAGTCCCACATGTTGAACCCTTCAACATCTTCCCAATGTATATGTTCTATCTTAGGTCAAAAAGCTTCCCAGATTTATCTCTATAGATCACAATTCCTATCGCATAGGATGCTTCACATAAACCCTTCATAGAGAAGGTACTTTCCTTTCCAAGTTTTAACATATAATATAAGGATGTTATTCCCCATCATTAAGTGGAATATAAATATGCTCCCACTAAATCTTTTGTAATCATAGATTTCATCTTTGTTCAGACTCAAGTCAAACTCTTTGACTATCTTGTCAAATTGAAGATTCCCGCTCTGAGATGCTTGCTTCAATCAAACGATTGACCTTTACAGCTTACAAACTTCATTTGTATTAATGGATTTATAAAATGTTTTGGTTGAGTCACATACACATCCTATACAATATTCAAGTTAAGGAATGTGGTTTTAACATCCATTTGCCAAATCTATTTAGTCATAATTTGTGGCAATATCAAGCATGATCCTGATGGATTTAAACATGGTAATTGGTGAAAGACTTCAGCATGTTCAACACCTTTAACTTGTTTTAAGCTCATTACAACCAATATAGCCTTCCATGTTGGTCTTCTTTCAAAAACCCTAAATGCAGCATATGGGTTTATGCCTTCATGTGGATCCATCAAGGTCATTCCTTGTTGGTTAACATGGATTTCATCTTTGATCTTATGGCCTCAAGCCATTTCTCAAACTTTGGTTCCTCAAAAGCTTCTAGATAGTTAGTTTAATCATCATCTATGATCAACTCATCACCTTTATGAGTTATGAGATATCATAATTTTTCAAACTCAAGGCATGTTCTACTACAACTATAAGGTTTTGTGTTACATAAGGAACTTGATATTTAAAAAAATATTGTGATTCTCATTGCTCCCATTGACCCCTTTTAGGTTCAATGCTTTCTTGTTTGTCTTGAACATTTTGAGTTCTACTTTTATCTCACTAATTCCTTTGGAATGGAATTCCCTTTAGGAATGCAATCATCCTAGAAACAAACAACTTTGTTGTTGGATCGGAATAAAAGTAGTATTCAATAAAATAACATTTATGTGATTTGTGGACAAAGCTTTTCAAATAAAATTTTCTTGCACAAGCTTTCATCCTAGTCTCTATAAAAGACATAACGGGACTCTAAGAAGAGGAAGGGAGGGAAACATGTACCACAATCCCTCTGTCCCACACATCCCCATGTCATATCTCATATAGTGTTTCTTGAACCACTTTTAGACAATATATAGTTTCAGTGTAAAGCATGTGTCCAAAAGAAATTCAAAGATCAAATAGATTTATTGATAATTACACCATAACTTAACAGGGTGTGATTCCTTCATTATGATACATCATTATGTTTCAGGTGGAGTTCACTATGATACACTATCATGGTCTCTAGAAGGTCCTCAAACTCTTGGTTCAAAATATTTCAATATTGATCATATCAATGTATCTTAATACCTTTTCCAAGTTAGTTACTTACTTCATTTAAGATCTCCTTGAACACTTCAAGAGATTCATTATTGTATTTCATCAAATACAAACTTTCATATCTAATGATAACATCAACAAATATTATGAAGTACTTGTAACTACCCTTATCATAATTAAAAAAGGTATATATACATCAGTATGTATGAGCCCTAGTAGAATACTCACTCTCCCACTACATCTAGTGAAGATGCTTGACACGAATTTTCCATGCGTAGAATGCAAGTGTACGCGTCAATGTAATATAGGCCTTTGTGAGGCCCGAGTCAAACTCAGGGACACTGAATTATCGGAGACTACTATTAACTACTCGCAATCAGCTAGACTGGTTAAAAAGTTGGAAGTTGTTGTAGAATTAAAAGAAAAATGAAATAAAACAAAACAAAACAATCGATTAAAGGTTTAGTTTAATCAATTCAAGTGGAGATCTTTAGGATTGCGGTTTCACCTTGGGTTTTCATTGTATGAATTTCCGTATAATAATTCAAGTTCATCTCTCAATCCGGGTAGTGGCATGTAGTCAGAATTGCCCACTGTTGTGGTACAATTCACTACCTATATCTAGGTCTGTTCCACCGTCATAGTAACCTATACCCTAAACTAGGTGCATTAAAATCGACCACTGGGTTTCCACCATTAACCGTACATCCCCTTGTTCAAGGGATTTATTAATTAATGTGAATTTCGTCTCTTTTCAACCGTTAATTCTTCTTTCAAAGTAATTAAAGGCATTAGATTATCATTATGGTGATCAAGCATAACAATATAATTGAGAAAATGAAATTATACCACGAATTTAAGAGATAAATGATGAATTACTATGATAAAAATGGCATACAATGCTTCCTCGGGCTACTCGCGGTCCTAAAGATAAAGGGGATTAGCCCCGCATGTTCATCTCAGAGTAAAACATGGTTGAGAAAAGGGGAAACATGGAGAAAAACGTGAATAAGTAATGAAACCCCTGAACGGAGAAGATCCAAGCGTTCCTCGGCGTAGATTGAGCGATCAGCAGCCTTTCGGCGGTGGAAAATGTCTTCTTCGGCGTCCGGAACGGCTGGGGCGTGCTTCTGGGCTCCGTTCTTCTCTCCACACCTTCTCGAGACGTGTGCAGCGGCTAATGATGTGATCCCTCACTCTTGGCCACCATCATTAGCTATAATCACCGAGTTAGGTTGTCAAAATATCACAGACGTCGGATTTAGATCAATCTGAAACCAACTTGTATCTGACGGTGTCGATACCATCGACGTGAGTCGATGGTATCGACCTTGCACGGTATCGGCTGGTTTTCTTTTCTTTTCTTTGTCGCGATTGATGCTAACTCGATACCATCGACGAGGGTCGATGGTATCGACTCTCTTAGGCGTCACTTTTGTCCTTTTCTGTCGCTAAAGCTAATCGCGTCGATAGTATCGACTGTAGGGTCGATAGTATCGACTGTCTTCTCACCAGCAACCTGAGGGTAAGTCGCTACCATCGACTTCTCTGTCGATGGTATCGATTATGTGCTGCTCCTAACAGTTGGCAACCTGTGCTTGTGTCGATGGTATCGACCACTGTCGATGGTATCGACAGCAGCAGATATTCATTTTTCCTAAAATTGCAACACAAAACCCAATAAGCCGAAATAAAACATATTGTTGTAATCATTTATGCTCAAAACAACAAAATAAGGGAGAATTGATGCTGATAGGATCATAGACGAAAGTAAGTGAATTATATAATATTATCCATCAAAATGACAATTAAATGCATAAAACACAAGTAAAACAAGTCTATAAATGTGACTCAAAATCATCGCATCAAACTCCCCTAAGCTTAAACATTGCTCACCATCGAGCAACAAAACCTTATAATAGAATTGTGAGGGTCAACTAAAGAATAGATCATCACAACAGATATTACCATATGATCCCCACCGGACATTCACATTCCGGCCCTCACTATCCACGGAATGATAATTACCCTAAAGGCGACAATAATCATCCATAAAAGATATCCACCTCAAAAATAAAGAACACTATCACATAAGGTAGTTAACATAATAAAATTCTCCGGTCCAGACTCGGTGCATCTTGTGATCTTCTATTCTACTTTGCTCACCCTAACTACCATCTACATGGAAGCAGCTCTCCTGATATTGACATGTGAGGAGAAAATCACGGTGGCCTACCAATTTGAGCAACGGGTGGATGAAATGGGTGGCTCATGGAAGAAATGGAAGCATTATACGGTTTCAATATGCACAAAGCACAAATGACCTAAATGATGCATATGCAAGTGTAACTGCCCTAATGCCTACATTTTAGGTAGAATGATGCATGCACTATGATTCCGTCTCAAGGTGAGATGGAATATCTAAGAGAACTACATCATGTAAATATTCTTATTAATTTGTAGTGCAAAGCATGTTCCTTTCTCCCTCTCATTCCTATTTACTTCTCAATTCTTTTTTTTTCTTTCATATTTTTCTTTTTTTTCTTTTTTTCAAGGCCCTTACATCCAATAATGACAATTAATTATTTGCCGGGCTCACTTCTTATTGCATAACTGTATACTTTAAGCATTCAGAAGGTATGGAACAAGTTTATCACCTTTAGTGTTTCAGAAGAAATAAGATACATGATGTCCTCTATGCACACAAATGTGAATGCAACTACAAAATGATGATTATGCAACTAAATGACATGCACTTTAGGATGATGTGTATGTATAACTAATCAATTTTTTCTTTTCATGCAAAATATACTAAAGTAGTTGCAATGCAAGATCTATTTACATGAAATGCAATCAAGGAGATTAAAACCGTAATGTACTTCCAATTCTTATGGTGGAATGTGAAAAACAATGAGGTGGTGGTTAGATCACAAGACTAATTGATTGAACCTTTGAAAATTATTATGTGTCCCTCCGTATTGACCTGTGTGGCAATTAAGAGGTTTCTCTTCTCTTATTTCAAATTAAGGTCTCATTATCATTTGGTCAGTTTAAGCTCAAACAACCAATTCCATCCACTTTTCATGAATCATAGGAATATACAGTTGTGGTTTTCTGTTCTAGAGTTGACAAACCCAATCATTTTCTTAAGTTATGTGCTCAAAGTTGAACAACACAAGCTTGCAAAGCACTAATTTTTTAAAAAAATTTCCCTTAATTCCCATGTACAAGCAAACGAGATGACACAAGACTTAAGACATCCACAATTACACTAGATAGAACGTGGATCCTACAAACAAACTAAGAACTAAGAAAGACAAATGACAAAAGACAAAATAATAAAACTAAAAACGAAGAAAACTAAAGGATAGATTTGTTCCAACTCCCAAGATCGGATCATACTGGGGCATGGGTGGAGGTTGTGGATACCCCCCAAAGTAATTATGGCTCCAGTAATGATCATAGAAGGGCTGCTACTGCATCTCCATCCTATTCAACCTATCATGCATGAATTGTTGGTTGTCGAGGATGAGGCGCTCATTCTCAAAAATAGCCCTTTGGTTGTCTAACAGTCGTTTCATCATATCTTGAATACCGGCGTATGTCGTTGTATGCTGCCGCTGCGTTTGATGAATATCCTGCAGCATGGCATACATCCCTTGCATGTAATAGACATCCTCGCTTTGTTGCGAGGGTTGTGGTGGTGGAGGCTGTGAAGAAGAAGATGCACCCGGATGCATGCGTGGACGCTTCCTAGGTGCCACTCGTGCCCGAAGAGGAGTGAAACCCTCCTCTTCCTCTTCATTCTCGTCGTCGTCATTGTCATTGTCGTCGTTGCCGCCGTCCTCATCTGAATCAACAATGGCTATGATTGGCCATCGGAAATGTTGCGCACCCTCAATGTGGAATACGGGGTCTGGAAGTGAACACTCTTGATATGCTTGGTTGACATGGCAGTGTGCATATGCCAAGCCATCACGAAGAAGGATGAGGCTAGAGCGGTGCAGATGTTGCAGGTTTACCTTGCTCCTGTTGGAGAGAGGAGTAAGCTGGGGAAAATTCAACCCAAGGTAGTGGGCCAGCGGTGTGATAAGCCCACCAAAGTGAATTGGCGCCTTCCTTGTACTTCTCTTCACAGCCAACACGCGCATTAAGAAAAATGCACCCCAATTACACTCTTGGCACTTCAACAGCTTGTACAGGAAAAACAAATTTGTCTCTTGAAACTTGCTGAGAGATAGGTCATCACGAGCAAACAACGTGGTGCAGAGCATGCGGTGAAGAACCCGCATAAACAGATGCTCAAAATCCGCAACTGCCGCATTGTGGTAGCTCACGGATTTGCCAGGCGGTGCAGTCACTAGCTCGGTGAAGATAGCATCATAATCTGTCCTGTTGTCGGGCCGCCGATACTGATCTCGCCCATGATTCTAGTTGTAGATAGAGTTGAACTATTTGAGGGTGAAAGTGTAATCATTGTTGTACAACCGGAACGAAACACGGCCCTTGATCCATTCCCAATCAGTAGCAATAACGTCATTTGGCACGACGCAGATATCCAGTGACGCCATAAACTCTGCCACGAGCTCCTTGTATGTCGGCCATTCTCCGAAGAATGGCTGGCCATCAGTGTGGAATTCCATCTCAATGGGCCTCCTTCCCGTATGCCTTGCTTGCCCCTTTAGCACGTGGGCCAGATTAGCCTCGAACCCCAGATTACGGATCATCTCCGGGTTGACGTAGCGGGTTGGCTCAATGTTCCTTTTCATGATCTCCTCATAGACCTTCCGAACCTCCACGGAAGGATGAACGATCCGCGGACACAGAATAGAAGCAGTTGGTGGAGGAACGAACTCCGGGATCTCCATTGGATTTGCCCGGGAAGAGGATGCACCGGCAACATGCACCATTGTCGAGCAAGAAGAAGGATTACAAGATGGAGCTTGGAGATGGTCGGAGAAGGTCGGAGAAGGTCAGAGAAGACAATCTCTGCTCGATGAAGGCTCGGTGAAGAACGCGCACTGTGGATACTCGTAGCCGGGCTCCGATTGCTCACAAAGATGCACGACATAAGTGGAGAAGGATTGCTCTGAAGTTGTGACGTCATATAATGACAATCCATCACTTATATAACCATGGTCGGCGCTGCTGTATGTCCGTCGATACCATTGATGCGAGTCGATGGTATCGACTCCTGTAGCACAATCCGTCCACCGCTTGTATCGACGATCGTCGATGGCTTGATGTAGGGGCCCGGATCGATGACGTGTCGTGTCAATACTATCGACGCAAGTCGATAGTATTGACTTCTGGTTAGGGCAACACCCTCGCGAGGCTTGGCCGCCGTGTTCTTCCTGTAACTTGGTCGATACCATCGACAGGCTTGTCGATGGTATCAACTTCACTGAGACAATTTGCGTCTGAATATCTCCAGAGATCTCGATATTATCGACACCCGTGTCGATACTATCAACCTCATTTTTGCGAACAACCTGTTGGTGTGTCGATACCATCGATGAGGCCGTCGATAGTATCGACACAGAGCGATTTCTATAGCCGCCAACATGTACCCAACTCGATACCATCGAAACAAGTGTTGATGGTATCGACTCTACCTCAGTCCTGCACATAAAGCAACGATCACGGTATCTTTTTTTTTTACACTAGAAACAAAATCGAATCAAACCAACGTATAAATGTGAAAGAAACTAGACTAAGCTACTGATGGCTGGGTTGCCTCCCAACAAGCGCCCTTATTTAACGTCTTAGGCTAGACAAAACCAAACTCCTCAGCTTGGGTCTTCTGAGAGTGTTCCTAGGGGATTACTCAGCAGTTTGAACTCAACTCGATCCTGGCCAATCCCCAATGTCAAAGTACCTCTCCTAATGGCAGTGACAACATCGGTCGTCACTTGAATCGGCCTTCCCAAGAGCATTTCGCAACCTTTGAGCTGCGGCATGTCCATGACGATGAAATCCACCGGAAAGATAAACTTGTCTACCTTGACAAGTACATCCTCGCACACTCCGTATGGCTTCACAAAGGACCCATCCGCCAACTCGATAGCCATACTAGACTTCTTTAGTTCCTTCAACCCAAGCTTTTGAAACGTGGACAGTGGCATAAGATTAATGTTGGCCCCTGAGTCACACTGTGCTTGTGGAAAATGTTGACCGCCTATAGAACATGGGATGTAGAAACCTCCCGAATCTTTCCTTTTCTATGGTAGACTCCCATGGATAATTGAGCTCATCATCTCATTCACCTGGCAAACATTTGTATCTTGTATCTGCCTTTTCTTGGTGATGATATCCTTGATAAACCTTCCATAAGCGGGAACATGTTCTATCATTTCCACTAACGGGAAATTGATATGGAGTTTCCTAAACATCTCCAAGAACTTCCTATAGTGTTGATGCTCTTTCTTCGGCCTCGGACAATCCGGAAAAGATGCAACTGCCTCCTTTAGACTCTTATGAGGCGGCACATATGAGCTTCTCGGGGTCTCCTCCCCTAAGCTTTCTTCATTGTCACCCTCAAGCATAGGATTTGATATATCATTTACCACTGGTGTACTTTGTGGCTGCTCATCATTCTCAATGGTTGTAGCTTCACCATGATGTATGGCCTTCACCTGCTCTTCTTGCCTAGGTGTGGGCACGATGTGCTCTAGGTGGGTTTTTCTAAATGGACAATATCCGCCCGATAATCCATAATGACTGTGAGGATATGGTATTCTCGGTGTAGCCTCCATATCAAAAATCATTTTGCTTTTATCCTGGACCTCCACCACCGGGAGTTCTGCCTCAGAAATCACAGATATGTACTTTACTTGATGATGTGCTTGAACAACATCTGCATTCCCAGCCTGTCTTTGTTGATTTGTAAGCTTTAAAGCCGCAACTTCATTGGAGATTTGGGTCACAGTTGTCTCTAATGCCCTCATCTGCACTCCATGGCTTTGCAATGTCTGCCCAAATTTAGTCAAGATCTCACCCTGAGACTGCAGCTGCTTACTAAACATGCTCATCATCTCCTGATTTTGTTGCACCACTTGACTAAGCAACGTGGTGCTTTTATCTTCTGCCGTTGACTTTGGCTTTGCATCTGGATCTTGTAGGAAGTTGTTCGGATCTTTCCATGAGAATTTTCTATCCTTCCTCCAAGCATAATCATTGTTTCTGTAGCCCTATTGTTGCATAAATTTGACCTGGGCTTCCTCATCGGATTCTTCCTCTTTCTCCACAAGCTTCTTATCTATGAGATCTAATTTATCATTCATCTCCTTGATGGCGCTGGACTCACCTGCAATTTTAACTTGTTCTGGTGCATCCCTATCACCCCACGATTCTTCTTTGCCATATTCTTCAAGATTTCCCAACACCTCGTGCCTGTGTTGTTTAAGAAGAACCCTGAACCTGCAGAATCTAAGTTACTTCTATCATGCTCGGAGAGAGAAAAATAGAAGATTTTAACCTACTTCTCCTTGTCAAGCCCATGATGAGGGCATCTCCTATGCATGATCTGAAACCTTTCCCAGGTCTCAGAGTAGGTCTCTCCTGCCTTCTGAGTGAAATTGTGGATTACCTGAACATGTCATTAGTCTTCTCGGGAGGGAAAAACCTTTCAAAGAATACCTCCACCATGTGGTTCCATGATTCCACATATTCATCGTCAAGATTGTGCAACCATTCTCGTGCATTTCCTGCCAGAGAACTCGGGAACAGCTTCAGGTAGAGCGTTTCCTGTGGAAATCTGTCAATTTTAATCATGTCACAATTCTCCACGAATTGGCTTATATGAGTCACTGGGTCTTCATTCTTTAGCCCATGGAATGCATTTGACTTGACCAAATTTATCAATGCAGGATCAATCTTGTAAGTCAGAATGTTGACCGCCTGCTTCTTTATTGGCCCCTTTGACGCAGATGAAGAAGAAGCCTTGATCTTCTCCCATATCGTCTGTTCCTCTACCATTTCTTCTTGTTCTGAGTCGGAATTTGTATCTTCCAGTTGGTCTTGATTGTAATCCTCCCCGTCGTCAGATCCCGGCAGCGGAATCTCTGGTGCCTGTTGCTTGTAGTCGGTGTTACGTGTCTGCACCATGCACAGTATCTGCAAAATGAGGATTTCAGTTTAGTACTGTGCTAGAAAACTACAAAATGTGAAAGATAAGCTATGAATTTTGAAAATGAAAATAAAATTATAAAATAAAAAATGTGGCCTAGAGTGCCCGCTTGCCGCACTCGTAGCGCCGATAATTGTCGTGTCCCCGACAACGGTGCCAAAAACTTGACACGAATTTTCTGTGCGTAGAATGCAAGTGTACGCGTCAATGTAATATAGGCCTTTGTGAGGCCCGAGTCAAACTCAGGGACACTGAATTATCGGAGACTACTACTAACTACTCGCAATCAGCTAGACCGGTTAAAAAGTTAGAAGTTGTTGTAGAATTAAAAGAAAAATGAAATAAAACAAAACAAAACAATTGATTAAAGGTTTAGTTTAATCAATTCAAGTGGAGATCTTTAGGATTGCAGTTTCACCGTGGGTTTTCATTGTATGAATTTCCGTATAATAATTCAAGTTCATCTCTCAATCCGGGTAGTGGCCTGTAGTCAGAATTGCCCACTGTCGTGGTACAATTCACTACCTATGTCTAGGTCGGTTCCACCGTTGTAGTAACCTATACCCTAAACTTGGTGCATTAGAATCGACCTCTGGGTTTCCACCATTAACCGTACATCGCCTTGTTCAAGGGATTTATTAATTAATGTGAATTTCATCTCTTTTCAACCGTTAACTCTTATTTCAAAGTAATTAAAGGCATTAGATTATCATTATGGTGATCAAGCATAACAATATAATTGAGAAAACGAAATTATACCACGAATTTAAGAGATAAATGATGAATTACTATGATAAAAATGTCATACAATGCTTCCTCGGGCTACTCCCGATCCTAAAGATAAAGGGGATTAGCCCCGCATGTTCATCTCAGAGTAAAACATGGTTGAGAAAAGGGGAAACATGGAGGAAAACGTGAATAAGTAATGAAACCCCTGAATGGAGAAGATCCAAGCGTTCCTCGGTGTAGAATGCGTGATCCACAGCCTTTCGGCGGTGGAAAACGTCTTCTTCGGCGTCCGGAACGGCTGGGGCATGCTTCTGGGCTCCGTTCTTCTCTCCACACCTTCTCGATACATGTGCAGTGGCTAATGAAGTGATCCCTCACTCTTAGACGCCGTCATTAGGTTTAATCACTGAGTTAGGTTGTCAAAATATCACAGCCGTCGGATTTAGATCAATCTGAAACCAACTTGTATCTGATGGTTTCGATACCATCGACACGAGTCGATGGTATCGACCTTGCGCGGTATCGACCTTGCGCGGTATCGGCTGGTCTTCTTTTCTTTTCTTTGTTGCGACTGATGCTAACTCGATACCATCGATGAGGGTCGATGGTATCGACTCTCTTAGGCGTCTCTTTTGTCCTATTCTGTCGCTAAAGCGAATCGCGTCGATAGTATCGACTGTAGGGTCGATAGTATCATTGTCTTCTCGCCAGCAACCTGATGGTAAGTTGCTACCATCGACTTCTCCATCGATGGTATCGACTCTGTGCTGCTCCTAACGGCTGGCAACCTGTGCTTGTGTCAATGGTATCGACAGCAGCAGATATTCATTTTTCCTGAAATTGCAACACAAAACCGAATAAGCCGAAATAAAACATATTATTGTAATCATTTATGCTCAAAACAACAAAATAAGGGAGAATTGATGCTGAAAGGATCATAGACAAAAGTAAGTGAATTATACAATATTATCCATCAAAATGACAATTAAATGCATAAAACACAAGTAAAACAAGTCTATAAATGCGAATCAAAATCATCGCATCAATGCTTTTATCATTTTTCCTAATAAATAAGACTTACATTTCTCTATTGGTTCAATAACCATGGGATTATAGAGAACCATCATTATGGATTCCAAAATTGCAATTTTCATTTACATTCTCTAGATGATAAGGCTATAGGTATTCATTTTTTATTCATCAAGACATTCAGTAAATGTGTCATACACATATTTGTCTTTAGAACTATCAAGTATACTTCGTGTGACATAGGGCATTTCCATGAAATATCAATTCTTATCCGTACATGATGTTTTCATCAATGGCAGGTTCATAATAGCAATTCACTAATTCTATTATGTGCTCATGAATGACAGCTTCCTAATATAGTTGCAGCAACCCTTGCTCTACACAGTTCTAGATTGCTTCTTCTCAGGCCCTAAAGTGGATATCTCTATCTCCTTCTTCTTCCTTAGATCCTCCATATAAAAAGGATAGTTCCTTTTTCCATGTCCAACTGGTGATAGTGGTGGAACTTTTCTTCCTTATTCATTAAGTGAAAAGGACAAATTCCTTTTGCACTTATCCCTCACCTTATCTTAAGTGTGGAAGACTTGGACTTCAGCTTATCCTTAAAACTCTTCTTGGCCTTGCCTTTTCCCTTGGACTCACTTCCTATGATAATCATCATGCATTTGATCTTCTACATTATGATTCATTTGACAATAGTAGAATCATATTTGGGGTCTACTCTAAAACTAAGAGAAATCCCAGTCTATCCACAAGCTCAATCATATTGAGCATATGGGAATCTACTACGCCTCCCTCTACCAGTTTGCAATCAAACAACACTTTCAAGACAATATTCCTTGATTGCTTTACGTGATTCTTAAGATGTGTTACCATATCAAAAGTGTCAATGTTATCATGATGGTCCATGCAACTCATAGTTCATACAACATAGCATAAGATAGTCAATGTGTATGGCATGATTGGCATGCTTCAAGTAAGAACCCATTTCAGCCTTAAGCGCATTTGGAGCGGGTTCCTCTGGCTCTGGTCTTTCAAGGACATAGAGTTTTTTCTCATTGAGAACACTTCTCAAAGTCCTAGACCATAAGTGGAAGATTATCCCGTTTTGTCCTTCTTAAGGATGGGTAGCATTTGTGTTTGTCTACAAAAGAAATATTGCAACTTTATCAAAACATTTTTTATTTGGCTTGATTGATAAATTTGACGTAATTGATTATTTTTTTTGGGTAAGTCAGGAGGTGTTCTTATTCATCCCGTCCTCCTCGTACGAGAAAATTAACAAAATTATTGCTACAAATAAGGTCTTGAACAGAATTAAACTTGGCAGTACTACTGCTATTACAATCTCTAATTAACCTGTCATATAGGCATTCAGGAGGGTAGGTGTAATACCTTCCTCTAAGGTTTTGTTTTTGATGATAGCTAGCTAACTCATCAGCCAGCTGGTTACGATCTCTCCTCACATGAACAAGCATCCAATTTGACCTCATCATCCTCCTGCATTCTTCCTAAGCTTCTGTGAAACGTGGGGCTTCATCCTGTACACCTTGAAGCAACTGGACAGCAGTCTTGCAGTCCGATTCCATGATCACCTTATCCCACCCTAACTTCTCTGCCTCCTCCATTGCAATGATGATGGCTTTCACTTCCACTTCTAGGGCATCCCTAGCAGCTACTTTGGTCCCCTTTCCCATCAACCACCTCCCTCTACAGTCTCTCACGACAAAGGCACAACTGCTTCCTCTCTTCCGGCAAGTCGCATCTACATTCATTTTGACCCATCCTTCCTTCGGAGTCTCCCATTGCTCCTGATGAGCTTCAGATTGTTCATCCTCCTGACGTAATTAATTAGTCTTTTAATTAACTATTTCTCCCACTATTTTGTTTAAATTGATAACCCTCATGTATCAATTTGGAAGATTGTAGAGTACAATCATCTCGTAAGCCAATATCCATATTTCATCAAATCATGGCTCAACTTTGGTTTATCCCACAACTTGACTATTTAGGTAGATAATGTTCATCAATGGCATCTCATGCAAATCTTGGATAGATGGTGTGCACAACTCTTTGTCAATAACCATCTTTATGCTTCTAGGTACTTAATCTCATTATGATCACCTAGTTAAGCTTGACCCAAAAGCCAACATGATAGAGTACGTACCCTACTTTGATAGATCTACATACCTACCATCACACTTCCTCAAGATAGACGACACACCATGCTTTGGCATAACCTACACTTGGTCGATCAAGCTTTTCATGTGTGTCACTAATGGAAAGCATATTAGACTTAATATTTATCAAGCGATTCTATATATAAAATACATAAACATATTCAATCACCTCATATATATAGTACACATCATATACATGCTATGATCACAATAAAAACATGTAATTAGAAATATACAAGTGATGGTTATGGCCAGTCTAATATAATTCCTTGGAGCCGCAAGGAATTTCTACCACCTAAGGTCTACATCATATGTACAACCTATTGTTGGTTAAGATCCATGCTTGAACAAATCCAGGTTGATTGATTGAACTCTTGGACCAGTCATCTTGCCTCTAGGTCGCTCGATTGGGCTCTTGAAATGGCTGTCTGGCCTCCTCCATTTGATCGGTTGGTCAACCAATCGATTGGTTCATCCTCTTGTTGTTTGTCCTCCTTGGTCCTCTAGTCGACCAGTTTGTCTCGCGTGCCAATCAGTTCACCTTTTGTAGAATTTCTTCTCACGAGGATGCATAAATTAAAACTATCCTATTTCTATTTACATTGTAATAGGGTAAAAACTCGAGTTGCATTCAAGGGGAAATATGAAGAAGAGAACTAATTTATATTTGGAAGGAAGAGAGAGGCATGGTATGCAGATCGAGTAACAACAGGAATAAATAACCAAAACCATACACACACAGATCTAGGTTTATTGCCCATAACTAAGCTAACATCCACCATTAAAATACTTTTAGGATGAAGTGTATGAATTGCATATATATCATATATATATACACATACATACATACATACATACATATACATATATATGTACATATCTATACATATTAGTTTGTTATCATATGTGGTAATTAATCAGATATGCGCATTAACCAGTTTAATATTCACATCCATGCAATTTAAATAATAATTCTAATCACATCGATTTAAAACCACATACACCATAAATTGGCGGGGCTTTGATACCACTATGAGGAAATCAGGCGCAGATATTGGCAGCGCAAGCAAAAGAATTAAAATTCCCAATTCCCTAACTAGCATAATCATGTCAACAATAATGTGACTAGAAAGGAAGGTTTGCAAGGTGATCGATCTTTGGTCCTGGAGCATGTCTAGTGACATTACCCTTGTAGTATAATCATGCTACTTCTTCAGGTAGAAACTCATTCCTTCAGCAACATCAGTAGATGAACAGTCATCTCCACCAGCCTCCTGGTGTAGCACCACAGAGAGCGGTTGACGATGTCCTCCTATCGGCATACTACGACCTCATGCATCTAGAGTAGTCTATGTGGACCACCAGGAACTCCACGTTGTGTTACCATAGCCAATAGGAAGGAGTTGTCTCTTTTGAATGTCAAACTTCTAGGGTTGAGTTTCTCTCCCGCAATTGTCTCTCCCTTGCTTTCCCTCCATGTATCAAGTAGGACTTTCTCGGGCTTTCTACTGGTTGTCACAACCAGATCGGACAAAAAATTGTTAAAGGAAATTGTCATGTCTAGGAAGCCCCCAGTACCCCTCTATTTATAGGAGAGGGTGGGTCAGGGTTCCCAATCATTGCGAGAGTTAAAAGAATTGAATTCATGAATTATCTGGAAACTTTGGTGAATCGGTCAGTTTGCACACCCAACTAGTTAGTTGGTGTGTGAGCCGGTCGGTTTGTTTTGTTTCTTGTTCTGAATCAAATTGGGAATGCACACTTAATTCCAAACATGATTTCAGCATCAATCCTTGATCCAATTAAATTGGAAACAAAATAGTGTGATTTATCCCATGAACTAGTTGGTTCACTATGTAATCCGGTCATCTCACTCCCCAGTTCAGCCATTGATCTACCGATGTTGATTCCAATTGGACTGACACTCCAATCAATCGGTTCACTTCCCAACCGATTGGTTGGTAGTGTGAACTAGTCGGTTCAAAGTCTAGTTAGTAAATTTTGAACCTTAGTTGTTTAATTGAATACCTAAACACATTTAGTATTTAAATTAAAACATTATTATGAATATACTCCTTTAATCTAACTGTGTCCTATGTGTGTGAACTTATAGGCCCAAAATTACATTGGCAGTGAATGTCCATAATAAACTTATGACATCACAAGCAAAGAGTGGCATCTAGCAACACATCATTGCTACCCAAGTAATTTGGCAAGTTGAAGAGCAACTTCAACATACAATCTGTGATTAGTGTTGCCATAATCGTATAGTTCCTTTGTCTCTGATATTTGGAGTAAACTCGAGGCATGGAATCATCATCCTCTCAACATTGAATCCATGTTCCTTGAACTAGAGAAGACTATTTAAGATGCATGCGAGTTCACATATCACATATTGAATTACATGAGTAGGGTCGTATAATTCTCAGTCTCTCTTATCAAGAGACCCTGGATATCAATCTCCTATAGGAGGGATTTTTTTTTGGTTAAGTCAGGAGGTCGTCTATTCATCTCACCCTCCTCGTGTGAGCATATAAAAGATTCAAATACAACTCATGCTTATAAAATGCAGGTCGAACCTCCACTTGACCTTCCCACATCACAAAAACCACAGCAAAAAACCCCAATCATACAAGACGACCACAGACAGACTCAAAAACAACAACCCAACCAAGACATTTAAGGATGCTTGAACTTCAAAACCACGTAAGGTGTGTGGTTTCTCTCAAGAAAAGCCATACCTCGAACTCTAGCCGGAAATCTGCTAGGATCGGAAATCACGATCAAATCCTGACTGAGGACACCCCATTTACCAATCTCTCTGGGAATGGAATTGATGGCCCTGTGAACAAGCGATCCTACAATACCTTCATCCTCCATGTAGCTCTTTAACTCCCTGACGATACGAGATATTCTCCAAGGAATACAAGCAGTGCCCCATAACATGTGATATGTATTCTCATCATCTAACTCCACCACAGCAATCCGCAACCTATAGGAGGGATTAATCCCATCTACATCACTCACACTCAATCCCCATGTGTCACAATGTACCCAAGCACCACATATATGGCAACCCTTATTCAGGTTTACGACGGATGATGTCAAATTACATGAATGACATGTAATGAATTTAGTGACTTTAGGTTTAAGAACCACAATCACCACTATCACTATGAGAGTTTGATGTGACTACCATTTCATTGTATCCATGTATCACTATCATGGTGGGTCTGTAATATACATTATTCTCTAACAAGTTTCTGTGTGCTTAACTTGATATCATATATCATTACTAATGAGACTTTGTCATCGGTTAACACACACTCTAGTTTTATCTATTATTGTTGTCTATTTTGTTTCCACAGTAATATCTGACTAGGGACATAACAAGAATGTATTTACTCTTATCATACATATGATCTCATCATTTAGATCCTCAATTGAAGACATATGTTATCGAGTAATATCATTTTTAGACATCTACTATGTATTTGTCATCATCTCATGAGTGAGACAAACATAATAGATAGAATTACCTTTATTATTATCAAATCAAGTATCTAATGCCACACACCAATCATCATATGATTGGCTCTCTAGGAATACATACCAACAGTGTGTCCATCCCAAGCCTTAATGTTAAGATGTTGACTGCAACATTGATTACAACACTAGATTTTGTAAGGAGTAAAAACCTAAAGATGAGGGCATATAAAAATCCCCATTGATGTCCATACCTACAAAAGGTAGATAAGATTTCAGACCTACTTTCATACGGATGTTTTATACGATCCCCATAGGTGTGGTCATAGAAGAGTCAACAAGTTGAATCATGATGCATGTGGAAAGGATGTAAATGGTGAAGCCTAATCTTTTGCATAAACTATAGGGCATGCCAGATTTTGTTACCCCAAGGTCATCTAGACCATTATGGCTCTTTGAGTCCTCAATCAAGCATGATAGGTCAAAGGATTTAGGGTCCTTGAGTTAATCGGCATTTTTCTTTAGATAATATCAGATGTTGTCTTTTCCAGCATCACAGTTTCATAATCCTCTGTTATGTACTTACATGAGGAGATCCTTGAAGATTTTGGTCCATAAAGGAATTTTTTCTAGAGTGTCAAGGAAGGGAATGTAGACATGAAGCTTCTTCATTATTTCCTTGAACTTCATGAATCTCAAGTCTAGATGTGTCTCAAATAGATGATTCTTTCAAGGGACACATGGGTTGTAGATAGACACCACTAGATTGGCAGGATTGTTAGGTGTAACTTCAAATTCCTTCTTAGGGATGGGTTTACTAATTGTCTTAGGAGAAGATGTATCATCATGCCTTGATCCTTAAGTCAATGGTTCAACCAGTTTAACCACTGGGGTGACTTCATCATAATTGTCATGTTCAAGAACTAGTGTGTTGTTGTTGAATGGGAATGGTGGTTTTAGTAGAACAAACCCTAAATGTGTGGTTACATCCTTCAATTGCTCCTCTTGATTCTTAGGGTTGTTCTCAAGTTTCCCAATTATCAAACATGCTGGAGGGTGAATGACTACAATAATATGTACAATTTGAGCCTCCATAGATTTGTCATATGCTTGTTGTCTTGCTACTATCTTCTAAATGGCATCTAGGTGACCTTGTTTATTTGAGTAAGGCGTGTTCTACTGGTTGTCTTACCCTAAGAGAAGTTGTCCTTGGTTATTTTAGGGTTGTTGTCCTAGGTTGTAGTTGTGGCCTATGTTGAAGTTATTGCAGTTTTGGCAAGGAATGAAGTTGTTTTGGTGATAGTTCTGACTCTGTTGCAAACCAAGAGGACCCTATATTTGGTTTCGGCTGGGTCCTTTATTAGTATGATGTTCATTCATTGCTCCATTTGTATTCTCATACTGGAAACATGGGTGGTTTCTTAATCGATTGGGGTCTTAGTAGCCTATCATGGAATGGAGTTGACAACATTGTCTTCTTAGACAAGGGGGCTGGTATTAAATTGAGGTTGGTGCATGTTTAGTGTGGTGTGGTAGAGGTGGTTGTGCTACAAACTTGTGTGCCTATATGAACTGTAGACATGGTCAACCTCTTAGGTTGTATTGACTTAAAAAGAGGACAAACCTATCTATTAGTCCCTCAAGAGAGATGATCCAATATTGTCATGTTTAAGAGAAATCAACTTTAGAGATTCAACAATAGCATTCATCTTAGATTTCTCCTATGCCTCGAACACATTGAGAACATTTCTCTTCCTTTACAAACCCCAATTAGCTTAGTTTCTCAGCACCCTATTCGCCACCTTCCACGCATCATCAAAGCCCTGCCACATGATGTCTCCATTGGATGTGACATTAAGAAACTATTTGATGTCATCATCGACTCCATTATAGAACTACTTCATATGATTTGTAGAGAGAATACCATGATAAGGGCATTTTCACATCAACTCTTTATATCATTCCCAGGCTTCAAAGAGAGATTCAGTTGGAATTTGTTTAAACTGGGCGATTTTCCCTTAGATTTAGTAGGTGTGTGAGGGTGGAAAGAACTTTACTAAGAACTTATTCTGAAGTTCCCCCAAGTGGTGATTCTACAATCTTCTAGGGAGTTATACCGCACACCAACCTCACCAGAGGGAATAGTATAATATTCTTAACTTGATGGCCTCCTCAGATAGGTGACTTGTTTTCTCAGTCCAAAAGATCTATGAACTTTTGTAAATAAGCATGCACGTTCTCGCCAACTCTTCCTATACAACTATAATTTTGCATCATCGTCCCCCAATGAGTCTTGGTTTGTATACTTTGTGATTCGATGGAACATTGGATGATTTGGTTGTGACTGTCCACTGCATTAGGGATAGAGTAGTCATGTAGCTCTCTTTGTCTTTCTACCTCTTTAGTTGCTCATTATTTTGGTTACACAATAACTATGGCTTCAACAATGAGTCTATCTTTTTGTGTTGCAAGTGCTTCTTCCACCCTACGGTTGAACTCCTATTCCACCATCTGGGCTTTACATTCATGTAGGAGCCTATAGTGGGTTTTCTCCATCTCAAGATAAAGGTTTGGATGGATTTGACACTAGAAGATCATCTCATGAACAAAGGATGTCATTGGAGAAGTGCAAAGGAACAAGATCAAATCGTTGAAGATGAGTTGGATTCAATATAATTTTAGTATTTTTAGTTACAAAAGAAAAATCATAGCTAGTTCAAGTCAGTCAACTTGATTAATAAAATATGTTGTCCCTGACAGTGGTGCCTAAATTTGATACGTTGTTCATTAGACACAAAAATTCACCTAAAGGAAGTCCCTAGGTTTCTACCTAACTACATACAACAATCACCTCCCGCAAGCAGACAAATCTCATTATAAATATAGTCTAGGATTGAACTAAAAGGACAACATAATTAAGAATGATCTGATCAAAGTAATCAAGTAAGGACCAATATTTAACACAAAAATTGGATTGGTTATTGACTATAGTATGATTGTAGATAATAAAATAGATGAATTATGGGTTGATTATCAGATGACCATGGTGGATGGGTTTCACCACTTCTATCTATTGTTCACTCTATTGCTACATCATAAACAACATGAACATTCATACATTAAGGACGGATAAATTCCCCTTTCAGAGTTAGGAACAAAATTAGATAGATATTACTAAAGGCTTGTCTATGTGTTACCTAGAGATCATTTACCTACTGCTCCAAAAAATACATATCATAAGTTCTCATCAAGAGTTTAACATGTAACAAACTATATCCTAGATCTAAGGTTCAAAGTTTTCTTCATCCAAGATCTGGTAAACATGCAAAATATGGCCAAACTAGTTTTTAGACATAAAATGTTTGTTCCATAACATGACAAGGTTAAAAAAAAATAGATGTAGTAAAGATAATGGAAATAGGATGCATGACTACTCCCTGCACCCTAGTGATAGAACTAATCACACATGATAACAATAAGAAGTTTAACAGGGGTAAAGAGTAAGATATCCATGGTCATAAAAGAAGAAGAAGTCACATCCACGGTGTGTAGAAGTGTTTCTTCAACTTGGGGATGAGGGAATTAAACAAGCACTGAGAACACCCTTTGATGTTTGTCGAAGGTGAATTGGAAGTTGTCAGTCTTCTTCTGTATGGACTGGAATTTTATTGCGAGAGTAGAGTAGATGAATGATTGTGGTAGAAGGAAGTTGTCTATGTCTCCTTTAGATTAAGACCAGTGGAGGCATAAGCTTCGATGGTTGATGGGTCACCGACAAATGGAAACCATATATGGGACAAGGAGACATATATTGAGTATGGTTTGTGGCATCCTGGCAGCGTCGGGAATGCATACCCGTTGTGGTGATTGTGGCCTTGAATTTATAGGAAGAGGCTAGGATTTGGAACTCTCCCTGGTCACCTTGTATAAAATGTCAAGTATCATGGATGTGAAAGGACAATGGGAGGTGGAATATGAGGAATCTCACAACTGCCAGGATTTCCATTGATGCGTGGGAGTAGAACTTTCTTTGGTGGACAAGTGCAAGTAGGCCACTAGAGATCAAAGTATGGAGTCTTATTGGTGGGAAGTTCTTGAATGATCATTGATATGCAAGATCAGAGCGCTTGTCGGTTGATGGAATTAGTTTGGTCATCGAGGGCAAAGATAAACTGGTCATTAGTGGATAAATTTGTTGGTATGTATTCCCAGAGAGACAATCATATGATGATTGTAATGGCCTAATTTGTTAATGATTTGATTATTAATAAAGGTAAACTTTCAATTTATTCTATTTTATCCAGTTGTGAAAATATAATGTAACATAATAAATGTCTAGAGAATGATATTACTCGATGACATATGTCTTCAAGTATGTGACTTGAACAATGAGATCATACAAATGTTAAGAGTATATACATTATCATTATGTCTTGGGTTGGATGTTTTTGTGGAAACAAGGTAGACAACACATACGACTAGCGTGTGTTGGTTGATGACAGAATCTCATTAGTCATGATATGTCATATCAAACCAAGCATAAGAGAACAATGTATTGGGCAAATCCAGCATGAGACTGACACATGGAAATAATTACAATGGTAGTCATAGTCAGCTCTCATAGTGTTGATGGTGATGGGGTTCTTAGACCTAAAGCCACTACACTCATAACATGTTACCATAACGGTGATGATTGGGTGACTGTGACACATGGGGACTGAATGATATTGATGTAGATGGGATTTGACCCTTCTATGGTTGTATGATATTCAAGGCCTCTTGATAAGTGAGAGTGAGAAACACATGGCCATGGATATGGAGTCAATATGTGATATTGAGCTTACATATCTGCTCTGGTTCAAGGAAAAATATTGAATGTTGAAGAGAATGACTACTCAATGCCTCGAGTTCAATCTAGATATCAGTAAAAAGGAACTATACAAACACTATAGCACCATACATAGATTGTAGGTTGAAGTTGTTCTGCAACTTCTATTTACTTGGGTAGCAATGATGTGCGACTAGGCATCACTGTTTGCTTTTAATGTCATAACTGGTTATGGAGTTTCACTACCAATGTAATATGAGAACGATAGGGTCACACACATAAGAACTGACCTAGAAGAGGAGTTTTGATGTTGAATGATAATTGGATAATTACTGAAGTGTTTAGTTATTCAATTCAAGAAACAAATCAACTAAATGGACTCTCAACCGATCAGCCCATATGATGAAATGACTGGTTGGAGTGCCAGGCTGACTGGATATTGCATTGGCTGAGTTCTGCCCAAACTGGGGTGCTAACCAATCAGTTCACCTACTGAGTTGTTCGGCTGGTGGTCATGAGATGACAGGCTCGCTTCACGAACTTCCCAGTGCGTGGTGCAATTTGATTGCATCAAGGATAAGTGTTGACGTCTTGTCATCCATTAATTGGAATTGAATTGCCAATTGATATGCGATTGGGAAACATGTGAAACAACCAGTTCTCTAAATGAACTGATAAGCTTGTATGTGAATTGACTGATTTGCTGTTTGTAGGTTGTGAGCTTTTAAGATTCCAGTCCTTTCCACTCCCAGACAGACTGGGGACCCAGACCCAAACCCCTCCTATAAATAGAGGGGTATTGGGAGCTTCTCAGATACATCAATTGTCTCTGACTATTGTTTGTCTTTTTTTTTGTGGTAACTGAGAAAACCCAAGAAAGTCCTACCCAATAAAGGGAGGGATAACAAGAGAGAACAATTGTCAAAGAGAAAGTTGGTGACTAGTACACCAACGAGAGAGACAACTCATTCTTGTCCATTCTAGTAGGATGGAAAGAGTTCTAGGCGGTCTGTGTAGACTTCCATAGAGATGTAGAGGTTGTTGTCTACTTCTAGGAGCACAACATCCACCAGATGTCCATGGCGAAGACCAAGAGGCACAACAGACAAATTCAATGCAACTAGAAGATAGTTGCACGTCTACAATGATGAGGAGATGTCACTGGACTTGTTCTGGGACCAGGTATTTCCTCAAAACCATCATTTCCATTATATAGTTTTTGACATGATTTGCTGGTTTAATAGGGAATATGGCAGGTAAATATTTTTATTTTCACTGCCTATTATGTCATCATATTTCGCAATAGTGGTATCAGAGCCATGTTAATATACAATATTTTGGGATAATCGATATGATCAGATTTTTGGTTTTATCATTTATTTATTGCATAAGTTCTAATAATAATGTCCAATCAAACCGACCAAAAAAAATAATGTCCAATCAAATACCACACATGATCCCAAAGAATATACATATATGATATATGATATATACATACATATATATATGTATATGTATATATATATATATATATATATATAGTCTAGGATTGAACCAAAAGGACAACATAATTAAGAATGGTCTAATCAAAGTAATCAATTAAGGACCAATATTTAACACAAAAATTGGATTGGTTATTGATTATTGTATGATTGCAGATAATAAAATAGATGAATTATGGGTTGATTATCATATCACCATGGTGGATGGGTTTCACCACTTCTATCTATTGTTCACTCTATCGCTACATCATAAACAACATGAACATGCATACATTAAGGTCGGATAAATTCCCCTTTCAGAGTTAGGAACAAAATCAGATAGATATTACTAAAGGCTTGTCTATGTCTTACCTAGAGAACATTTACCTACTGCTCCAAAAAATACATATCATAAGTTCTCATCAAGAGTTTAACATGTAACAAACAATATCCTAGATCTAAGGCTTAAAGTTTTCTTCATCTAAGATATGGTAAACATGAAAAATATGGCCAAACAAGTTTTCAGGCATAAAATGTTTGTTCCATAACATGACAAGGTTCAAAAGAAAGTAGATGTAGTAAAGAGAATGGAAATAGGAAGCATGACTACTCCCTGCACCCTAGTGAGAGAACTAATCACACATGATAACAATAAGAAGTTTAACAAGGGTAAAGTGTAAGATATCCATGGTCATACAAGAAGAAGTCACATCCATGGTGTGAAGAAGTGTTTCTTCAACTTGGGGATGAGGGCATTAAACAAGCACTGAGAACACCCTTTGATGTTTGTCAGAGGTGAATTGGAAGTTGTCAGTCTTCTTCTTTATGGACTGGAATTTTGTTGCGAGAGTGGAGTAGGTGAATGATTGTGGTAGAACGAAATTGTTTATGTCTCCTTTAGATTAAGACCAGTGGATGCATAAGCTTCGATGGTTGATGGGTAACTGACAAATGGAAACCATATATGGGAAATGGACACATATATTGAGTATGGTTTGTGGCATCCTGGCAGCATCGGGAATGCATACCCGTTGTGGTAATTGTGGCCTTGAATTTATAGGAAGAGGCTAGGATTTGGAACTCTCCCTAGTCACCTTGTATAAAACATCGAGTATCATGGATAAGAAAGGATAATGGCAGGTGGTATATGAGGAGTCTCACAACTGCCAGGATTTCCATTGATGCGTGGGAGCAGAACTTTCTTTGGTGGACAAGTGTAGGTAGGCCACTAGAGATCAAAGTATGGAGTCTTATTGGTGGGAAGTTCCTGAATGATCATTGATATGCAGGATCAGAGGGCTTGTCAGTTGATGGAATTAGTTTGGTCATCGAGGGCAAAGATAAACTGATCATTGGTGGATAAAGGTGTTGATATGTATTCCCAGAGAGACAATCATATGATGATTGTAATGGCCTAACTTGTTAATGATTTGATTATTAATAAAGATAAACTTTCAATTTATTCTATTTTATTCAGTTGTGAAAATATAATGTAACATAACAAATGTCTAGAGAATGATATTACTCGATGACATATGTCTTCAAGTATGTGACTTGAACAATGAGATCATACAAATGTTAAGAGTATATACATTCTCATTATGTCCTAGGTTGGATGTTTTTGTGGAAACAATGTAGACAACACATACGACTAGTGTGTGTTGGTTGATGATAGAATCTCATTAGTCATGATATATCATATCAAACCAAGCATAAAAATACATGTTAGAGTGTAACACCCCTGACTTGGGTTATGCTCTAACCTCAGATGTTTTGTTTAAGAAAGATAATTATATGCTTGATCTTATCATTTGAAAATTAATTAAGGTTCAAGAGGAGCTCATGTTTCAATTTTAGTCCTTTTTGAATAATGTTAAAAACAATGTGTAACCTGTTTGGACTAAAGTGCAAATTGCCCAAATTGAGGGGTTAACTTGCAAATGTTACATGGTGAAATGTTCCTCAAGTTTTGAAGCATCATAAGAATGAAAATGATGCAGAGGTATGGCTACCACATGCCTGAGCACCAAGAAAGGAGCTTGTTAAGCAATGTTTGTGCATTAAAACCTAGTTTTGGTGTAATGTGCAATTTACCCAAAACCTAGGGTTCAATATGCAAAATACCACTTCTAGAGAGTCCCTAATGTTTCTTGGTATTAATTAGAGACAAGAAAATCAGAAGGGCATCTCATTTGAATCTCTTTGGAAGAAAGAGAATCTTGATATTAAAATAATCAAGATTTAAGCATAATTGAAACCCTAATTCAATTTAATACAAAAATAAATATATTAATGGAAATGCCCTTCAAACAAAAATTAGATGGTTGAATTTGTATAAGTATGGACGTCCTTGTGCCTTGCAATGGCACCGAAATATCCTAAGTAGGTGAAGAAATCCACTTGCATTTGTTAATTAAAAAGAATTGTCCACTAAAAATGGATAATAGTATTATAATGATTAAGGTCCTTAAAGTGGTTGCTTTCAATTCAAGGATAAATGAGAGGTTTTTGAAGGCAAGGATGATGGATTCGTATGCAAAGCAGTGAGGGGGATAAGTGGCACCAATTTTGGGAATTGAAGGATTTTTATAACACTTTCTCTCTCTTGAAATTTCCTGACATATATCCCATTTTTCACCCACATGAAAGACTCTTTTTCGACTCTTCTTTGTTTCCTTGCTTTGGTCGTGCACAAGGGATCTTAGGAGCAACAGGAGGACGTATCCCAACCTGTAGGTAATCCCCATAACCATCTTCAACCTTGATTTCATGGTGGAAATCGAAATTCAATGCTTATTTTCTTCTTTTCTCCATTCAATCTTCAACTTTAGCCAATCTTTTCACTCAAAGACTTGAGAAAAGACCTTGTACAATTGAGAGAGCTTCATTCACCATTGAGTACGTGAATCTTGAAGCTTGGATTCAACTTTGAAGGCGGTTTATATAACTTGAACCCTTAAATATCATTATTGATTTCATTTCTTCATTGTGTATTGATTCCTTTTTCATTCTCGAACTTCCCTTTGATTAATTGATGAAATTACCACAAAGATCACAGAAAATTTAGAAGGTTTGTAGCTTGAAGATGATGATGTCATCTTATCACACACCTCAAAACATATCAGGTCCTAACGGTTTCAACTTGAGACCAATCGATCTCAAGACTGATTGAAACCAAACTGTCTCAAGACCATTTGGGAGCAAACGGTCTCAAGACCGTTTGGGATCAAACGGTCTCAAAACCGTTTAGGGATATTTGCTGATGTAGTTATATATTGATCCAATGGTTCTAATTGAGTTAAACCATAATAGGTTTAGTGATGGATAATCCACTAATTACAAACCCTAATCGGATTAATTGGTTGAAACCCTAAATTGATTCAATCAATTTCATGTTGATTGGCCCAATCGGTCTCAAGACCGTTTGAGGGAAAATGGTCTCAAGACCGTTTGAGACCAAACGGTCTCAAGACCATTTGGAGTTCAAGGGATGTGATGGATGGTTGGAGATCCAAGGGTTGTAATTTGATGTACTTTCAATGGTCTCAATATTGGATGGTTCAATGAGTGCAAACCCTAAAATTGATTGATTGATTGGAGGAAACCCTAGATGACCCCTTTTGGATTCAAGGTGGTTTGGACCAAACGGTCTTAAGACCGTTTGGGATCAAATGGTCTTCAGACCATTTGGAGAGCAAATGGTCTCAAACCGTTTGATGTTCAATCAGTTTCAATGATGAGTTGTTCATGCAGTTTCAAACCGTTTGGAGTTAATTAATTTTTAATTCAAATGGTCAGAAACCATATAGAGTTTTTGAGATCAAGACCGTTTGATGATCTAATGGTCTTAAGACCAATTGAAGGTATAGACCAAGACCGTTTGAAGGTCTAGTAACTCAAGACCATTTAATGTCTAACGGTCTTCAGACCGTATGGAAATGCAATTTATTCAAAGACCGTTTGAAGGTCAAAATACTTCAAGACCGTTTGAAGGTCTAGTACCTCAAGACCGTTTGAAGGTCTAATTGACTCAAACCATGTAAATACTATTAAACCCCATGATTGTTAATGATATTTATCAAAGATAATTACAATGGATGTACCTTTAAGGTACTAGGGTGATTAGTAACCTTAGAGGGGTTAACCTTTGATGCTTATGGAAGCAATGCCTCAATACAGTATGCTAAACCTAAATGTATGCACTTGAATGAAGGGTTGACCTAATCTAAACAAGTTTGAAGTTACTAACATTTGAAGTAATTAACATCCTAGAGAGGATGAAAGAGAGAGTGGAATTCATACATGTATGATAATCATGTAGTGGTTAAGCCTCAACACTTTCAACATGAGTAAAATATGTAGTTAGGGTATGATCCTTGATAAAGAGATCATGAAACCCTAATTGAGAAGGTCGATGAGCCCTAACCCTAATTTAGGGCAATGCTAGGTGTAACCCTAATCTAGGGTAATGATGTAACCCTATTCTAGGGTAATGATATGAGAAATCCCAATTCAGGGTAATTTAATGAAAACCCCTAATTTAAAAGGATGCTCCATGAAACCCTAATTTTGGGTAAAGTTACATGGAACCCTAATTTTGGGAACAGTTATAAGGAACCTTAATTCAAGATAGTGATGTGATGTGAAACCCCAATTTAGGGTGATGTGATGTAAAACCCTAACCAAGGGTGATGTCATGTGAAACCCTAATACAGAGATGTGATGTGAAACTCTAATCCAGGGTGATGCTATGTAATGCTATATGAAATCCTACCCTAATATAGGGTGAAGGTATGTGAAATCCTAATTTTGGATTATAGTGCAAGAAACCCTAATGTTGGGTAATATGATGATAAACCATAACTCTAATTTTGGGTAATGGGATGAGTATCCCTAATTGACATGAATTTGGAAAACCCTAACCCTAATGAGTGAATAGTGATGTTACCATCACATTGCATAGTACTGATATGTAATTGATATAACTGTTATCATGTGTACAATTCATGCAGGTATCATGAGATGTTGGACACAGCCAGGTATGAGCTATGATTTTTTATTATTGAAATTTGTTTTATGGTCCTTGTGAGCCATTATATGCTATGTTTCCTAGTGAGAGGTAACAAGAAATTAAATGGGCTTTGAGAGCCATGTGAGATGCTTATGTACCAAATATCATGTTTACCTTGGTCAGATGACCTGAAGGTATTAGTTACCTGATAAGTGGTAACAAGTGTTCTTCGATGAACTAAGGGTTTGAATAACCATATTCCATAATCATGATGACGAGATGTTAAGGGATGAGAATGCCCCTGATGTGACAAGGGATTGAGATCCTAATATTTTTAAAACTTCAAAAATTACTTGATAGAAGTATTACATATTCTGAGTAGCAATTGCTATACCGATTTATGTTTGAAAACCTATCTGATGCTAAAATAATATGGTAATGTACTTAATTAATAAAGTGAAATCTTATCATGTAGAGCCCTGACCATAGATCCATCATCATCAGTAATTGGTGATGGTGAAATAGGTTTTCCTACGGGAACACCTGGAGGGCATACTGTTGAGTATGTGGGGGTTATGGGCACGAATATCCTTACGTCCTGATGGAGGAATTGATGAGAGATAAACATTAAATCTCTCAATCCTTCATTATATATATGTCAGGATGTATGTATCACTAATCTCTCGATGATGTTAATGTCAGATCGATGTGAGAGAAACATGAAATCTCTCGATTGTGAAGAGAGTACAGCTTCCACTGTAACTCTATAGAGAAGTTGCCAGTATACCCTGGAAAGCTATTTAGCAGAGACACAAGATGTCCTGCATTTTGTCCTCACACTGACTGAGGAGGATGAGGTCATGGGAATCTGTCTCTTCCATTGACCTAGGTATGGTACCGATTTCGATTTTGCAATGGTCGGTTGGAGTATGAGTGATATACCTCATCTCCTCAGGGCTTAAGTATGATTATAAAATGTAATCAGTCGTGTAGTGTATTTGCTTAAGGTTGAAATACAAGAACCACTGGTTGATGATACCTTTCTTAGCATATCTTAGACGGATAAATGTTTTCTATGTTCTTCAATTTCTTATTGGATAAGTAACATGCTGCTTTATCAAGATATAGCTAAAATGATTTGAATAAGAATATTGCTCTAAGTTGTTCAGACATTGATTTATCTGTTGATGAACATATATGATTCTTCTACTCAGTTTTATTCTATTAATTTGCAATAATAATATTTCTAGTAGAGAGTTATATCTCTCTCTAGGACAATTTCAATTATCTCACCCCCGTGGGATCCAACTTTGTAGGTAAACGCAGAAGAAGAGGCAGAAACCCTACTACAGGGGAAGAGCAGCAGCAGCAACAGGGACAGCAGTGATAGTCCAGGTGGAGGCACTGGCTGTCATGTTTTGTATAGAGAGTCCTATGTGTCATCTCTGTACTCTCAGGTCCTCGGAGTTAGTAGCTAGTACTTTTAATGAATCAATCTGAGATTTTGGCTTGATGCCTCGAGGTTCTTATATTGTCTGTGTATAGTTTTAACAAGACAGCCGATGCTTGTAATCCTCGAGAAGAGACGGTACAGGATATACTTATGAACTAGGATGTAAATGTAATACGTTGGTTCTTGATAAAAAAGTTTTACTGTGTTTGGATCTCTTTGTATATGGTTTTAATTTTTAGTGATTTTCAGTAATTCCGCTGTTAATGATCGCTTCCGCTTAGTTAATTACGTTTTCTTCGGACGATGTGTCACAAGCTAGTGGTATCAGAGCTCTAGGTTCGCTGAGTCTACAGAGACATAGGATTAAGGTTGTTGAGTCTGTTCTAGTGTCTTCCAGTTATTTAATAGTGTCTTCTGCTCATATAAGAGGAGAAGAAGAACTTGAAGATGTCTGGATCACATGAAGAACATGCTGTTGAGAGCAGCATTGTTGCACCAGGAAGAGGTGCAAGGGATCAGGATAGGGAGGAACCAGTGCCTGAACATCCCCAGCTTAACCAAGATGCACTGGAAAACCCAGCCTTCCTTGATCTGTTCGGGCAGTTCATGGCAACCATGACGCATATGGCGGATAGGATGCCACTACCTGCACCTAGGGCACCAGCTCACCATGAAGGACAGGGAGCCGACAAGACTTTTGAATGACTTCGTTGGGTTGGGGCCACAGATTATGCTGGTACAACTGACCCAGCAGATGCGGACATGTGGCTGACTGAGCTGGAAAAGGCTTTTAGAATCCTCAATATCCCTAAAGTAGAGAAGGTAAGGCACACAGTGTACCTTCTAAAAGGGAGTGCTGGCCACTGGTGGACAATAGAAGAGGGAAAGAGGCCAGGTGTTGAGATCGGATGGGTAGAATTCCGAAGAGAATTCGTCAATAGATACTTCCCCAAGATGTATCTAGATGAGAAGATCTCTCAGTTTGAGAGGTTAAGGCAAGGACCAATGAACATTAGCGAGTATGAAGCTAAGTTCATGGAGCTTTTGTGGTTCTGTCCGCATATGGCAGCTTTTGATGAAGAGAGAATTCGATATTTTGAGAAGGGGTTGAACGCTGAATTTACCACTCCTGTGTCTGCCTTAGAGAACAGGGAGAGGTTTGCCACCTTTGTGGAGACCGTGAGACGGATAGAAAGGTCGGTGATTGAGAAGCGTCAGACTAAAAGCAAGAAGGTGTATATTCGGTTTCAAGGACAGAGGTCCGAAGGTTTCAAGAAACCGAGATTTTTTGCACCAATAGAACCACCAAGATTCAATACCCAGACGCAATGTATGTTGAATAGGGGTAGAGGTCGTAGTTTACCACCAGAGGGAGCCCATAGCTCGGCATCAGTGTTAGTAACAGGACCACCCAGGCCAAAGAAGGAGACCAGAGGTTGTTTTATATGCAGAAAGATGGGGCATTTGATGAAAGATTGTCGAGCTAGGGATGCAAGTGTGACTCAACCTCAGAGGCAGAGTCAGCAAGGCTCTCAGAGACGGAAGTTTTCGTGTGGTGCCAGAGGACGTGGACAAGCATCCCAAGATGGTACGTCGGCACCCAAAAATCAAGCACAGGCTCAACAGCAAGAAATGGTGAGATTCTATGCAATGAATCAAACCAAAGCAGTAGTCAACCCTCGAGTTGTGACAGGTCAGATGGAACTATTTCATTCTGATATGTCTTCGTCCTGCTTGGTATCTATTTTAATTGATCCGGGTGATACGCATTCCTTTATCACTCGAAGAGTGATTCATGACTACAACATGACTGTCAGTCATAGAGCAGATAGTCTGTTATTAGAAACCCCTTTGTTGGGATCTGTAGTGCTACGGGAGGTGTGTTCTCCCTACATTCTTTCCTTTTCTGAACATTGCATTTAGGTGCATCTTATACCACTTGAGATGCAAGGGTTCGATATAATCCATGGGATGGACACTCTAGAAAAGTATAAGGTTGTCTTGGATTGTAATTCCAAGCAAGTTGTGTTCACAGATGACGGTGATACATGGATCTTTCAGGGATATAGAAAGATTCTTCCAACTTGTCTTGTGTCAGCTATGGCAGCTGAGAAGCTGATGAGATAAGGATGCTTTGCATTCTTGGCTCATGTGGTAGATACCACAATGGAGAGCCCTAATTTTTCTGAAGTACCGATAGTTAGGGAGTTTGAAGATGTGTTCCCTGAGGAACTTCCAGGTGTTCCTCCGCCCCAAGAGATTGATTTTGAGATCAATCTAATCCAGGGCATGCAACCAATAGCACAAACACTGTATAGAATGGCACCTACTGAGATGGCAGTGCTCAAGAAACAATTGCATGAGTTGCTTGAGAAAGGTTTTGTCCGACCGAGTACTTCACCATGGGGTGCTCCAGTTCTCTTTGTTAAAAAGAAGGACGGATCGATGCGGATATTCATTGATTACAGATAGTTGAATAAAGTAACCATAAAGAACAAGTATCCTCTTCCAAGGATTGATGACCTATTTGATCAGTTGTGTGGTGCAACTATCTTCTCTAAGATAGATCTGAGGTCAGGATATCATTAGTTGCATATCAAGGAGAGTGGCATACGTAAGTCTGCCTTTAGGACAAGGTATGGTCACTATGAGTTCATAGTTATGTCTTTTGGACTAACTAATGCACTAGCTGCATTCATGGAACTCATGAATAGAATCTTTCGATCTTTTCTTGATCAGTTCATAGTAGTCTTTATAGATGACATCTTGGTATACAGTAAAGATGCTCAACAGCATGAGCAGCACCTCCGTCAGGCTTTAACTTTGCTAAGAGAGCATAAGTTGTATGCTAAATTTATCAAATGTGAGTTCTGGTTACCAGAAGTTTCTTTTCTAGGACACGTAATATCTGCCTCAGGTATCCGTGTTGATCCTAAGAAGGTAGAATATGTCCTGCAATGGGAACAGCCAAAGACACTGACGAAGATATGCAGTTTCCTAGGATTGGCAGGATATTACAGGAGGTTCATTAAGAACTTCAGTTCTATAGCTTTACCCCTAACCAAGTTGACTAGGAAGGAGGTTCCTTTTGTCTGGAATGACAAATGTCAACATTCTTTCCAGCTGTTGAAAGAAAGGTTAACAAGTGCACTTGTGTTGGTGTTACCTGAGCAAGGGAAGGGGTACACAGTTTTCTGATGCATCTAAGAATGGCCTAGGATGTGTGTTGATGCAGGATAATCAAGTGATTTCTTTTGCCTCTCGACAGCTTAAGAAAAATGAGAAGAATTATCTGACACATGATCAAGAGCTAGTTGTTGTGGTCCATGCTTTGAAGATCTGGAGACATTATCTCTATGGAGAAACATTCCAGATTTTCACAGACCATAAGAATGTAAAATATATCTTCTCACAACATGAGTTAAACATGAGACAACGCCACTGGATGGAGTTAATCAAGGACTACGATTGTACAATTGATTATCATCCAGGGAAGGCTAATGTAGTGGCTGATGCACTAAGTAAGAAATCATCATCACCAACCCTAGATAAAGCACAGTTTAACTCCTTAGTGTGCTTTAAAAGAGATATGCTCATCTCTTTGAGGAAAAACAATATACAACTTAAGGTATCATTGTTAGCCGGGCTGTTAGCTGAGATGCAAGTGAAACCTACTCTGAGACAGCATATTAAAATAGTACAACAAGCTGATACTGTGGTTCGGAAAATCAGGTTAGAGTATGGTAGTGAGAAACGGGATGGCTTTCATGAGTCAGAGGATCAGGTAGTTTGTTACCATGGTAGGATGGTGGTACCTGATGCCAATGACTTAAGGAAGTTAGTCTTGGAGGAAGCTCATTCTTCGATGTATGCAATGCATCCAGGAAGCACCATAATGTATCATAACTTGAAGGATATGTATTGGTGGCCAGGATTGAAGAAGGATGTAGCTGAGTTTGTTATGTGGTGTCCGGTGTGTCAGTAGGTTAAAGCTGAACATCAAAATCCCACAGGAACAATGCAACCTTTTCCTATACCGCAGTGGAAATGGGATCATGTGACCATGGACTTTGTAGTTGGTTTGCCTAGAACAACCAAAGGTCATGATTCCATATGGGTGATAGTTGATAGGTTGACTAAGACAACACATTTCCTTCCAGTTAGAACAACCTACACTACTGAGAAGGTTGCACAGATATATATAGATGAGATAGTGCGGTTGTACGGGGTTCCAGCCACTATTGTTTCTGATAGAGGTCCCCAGTTCACGAATCATTTTTGGGAACGACTACATAAAGCTTTGGGTACACAGTTAAGGTTTAGTACTGCTTTTCACCCACAGACAGATGGACAATCTGAGAGGACCATACAAACCTTGGAGGATTTGCTTAGAGCATGTGTCCTTCAGTTTGTAGGAAGTTGGGATCTACACCTGAGCTTGATATAATTTGCTTGCAATAATAGCTATCAGCACAATATTGATATGGCACCATATGAAGCATTATATGGTAAACGTTGTAGATCTCCTTTATGTTGGTATGAAACAGGAGAATATCAACTTTTGGGTCCTGAGTTAGTGCAGTAGACAACTGAGAAGATTAAAGTAATACAACAACAATTAAAGACTGCACAGGATAGACAAAAGTCGTACACTGACAAACAATTAAGACCTTTAGAATTCCAAGTTGGAAACAGAGTATATCTCAAGGTCTCAACTTGGAAAGGTGTCCTTAGACTTGGGAAGAAGGGAAAGTTAGCTCCTATATTTGTGGGGCTGTATCCAATCATTGAACGGATTGGAAAGGTAGCCTATAAGCTGGAGTTGCCACCTGAGCTGCATAAGTTGCATCCAGTGTTCCATATCTCCATGCCGAGAAAGTGTCATCCTAACACAGAGTTAGTTTTGCAACCTGTGGAGGTAGAATAAAATGATGATATATCATATGTCGAAGGACCTGTGATGATCCTTGATAAAAGAATTAAAAATCTGAAAAAGAAAGACATATGTCTTGAAAAAGTTCTTTGGCATCATCATGGCATTGGAGAAGCTACGTGGGAGCTAGAGGAAGAGATGAGGACAAAGTACCCTTCTCTTTTCACTTGATGATTTTGGGGACGAAATCCCTGTTAGGGGTGGATAATTTGTAACATCGATGACCTGGGTTATGCTCTAACCTCAGATGTTTTGTTTAAGAAAGATAATTATATAATTGCTCTTATCTTTTCAAAAGTAATTAAGGCTCAAGAGGAGCTTATGTTTCAATTTTAGTCATTTTTGAATAATGTTGAAAACAATGTGTTGCCTGTTTGGACTAAAGTGCAAATTACCCAAGTTGAGGGGTTAACTTGCAAATGTTACATGGTAAAATGTTCCTCAAGTGTTGAAGCATCATAATAATGAAAATGATGCAGAGGTATGGCTACCAATGGCTTGAGCACCAAGAAAGAGCTTGTTAAGCAATGTTTGTGCATTAAAACCTAGTTTTGGTGTAATGTGCAATGTACCCAAAACATAGGGTTCAATATGCAAAATATCACTTCTAGAGAGTCCCTAATGTTTCTTGGTATTAATTAGAGACAAGAAAATCAGAGGGGCGTCTAATTTGAATCTCTTTGGAAGAAAGAGAATCTTGATATTAAAATAATCAAGATTTAAGCATAATTGAAAACCTAATTCAATTTAATGCAAAAATAAATATATTAATGGAAGCTCCCTTCAACCAAAAATGAGATGGTTGAATTTTTATAAGTATGGACATCCTTTTTCCTTGCAATAGCACCGAAATATCCTAAGTAGGTGAAGAAATCCACTTGCATTTGTTAATTAAAAAGAATTGTCCACTAAAAATGGATAATAGTATTATAATGATTAAGGTGCTTAAAGTGGTTGCTTTCAATTCAAGGATAAATGAGAGGTTTTTGAAGTCAAGGATGATGGATTCGTATGCAAGGAAGTGAGGGGGATAAGTGGCACCAATTTTGGGAATTGAAGGATTTTTATAACACTTTCTCTCTTGAAATTTCCTTACATATATCCCATTTTTCACCCACATGAAAGACTCTTTTTCGACTCTTCTTTCTTTCCTTGCTTTAGACGTGCACAAGGGAGCTTAGGAGCAACAGGAGGACGTATCCCAACCTGTAGGTAAGCTCCATAACCATCTTCAACCTTGATTTCATGGTGGAAATCAAAATTCAATGCTTATTTTCTTCTTTTCTCCATTCAGTCTTCAACTTTAGCCTATCTTTTCACTCAAAGACTTGAGAATGGACCTTGTACAGTTGAAAGAGATTCATTCACCATTGAGGACGTGAATCTTGAATCTTTAATTCAACTTTGAAGGCAGGTTATATAACTTGAACCCTTAAATATCATTATTGATTTCATTTCTTCATTGTGTATTGATTCCTTTTTCATTCTCGAACTTCCCTTTGTTTAATTGATGAAATCACCACAAAGATCATACCAAATTTCGAAGGTTTGTAGGTTGAAGTTGATGATGTCATCTTAGAAAACACCTCAAAACATATCAGGTCCTAACGGTTTCAACTTGAGACCAATCGGTCTTAAGACTGATTGAAACCAAACGGTCTCAAGACCGTTTGGGATCAAACGGTCTCAAGACCGTTTGGGATCAAACGGTCTCAAAACCGTTTAGGGATATTTACTGATGTAGTTAGATATTGATCCAATGGTTCTAATTGAATTAAATCATAACAGGTTTAGTGATGGATAATCCACTAATTACAAACCCTAATCGGATTAATTGGTTGAAACCCTAAATTGATTTAATCAATTTCATGTTGATTGGTCCAATCGGTCTCAAGACCATTTGAGACCAAACAGTCTCAAGACTGTTTGGAGGTCAAGGGCTGTGATGGTTGGTTGGAGATCCAAGGGTTGTAATTTGATGTACTTTCAATGGTCTCAATGTTGGACAGTTCAATCAGTGCAAACCCTAAAATTGATTGATTGATTGGAGGAAACCCTAGATGACCCCTTTCGATTTCAAGGTGGTTTGGACCAAACGGTCTTCAGACCATTTGGAGAGAAAACGGTCTCAAACCGTTTGATGTTCAATCGGTTTCAATGATGAGTTGTTCATGCGGTTTCAAACCGTTTGGAGTTAATTAATTTTTAATTCAAACGGTCTCAAACCGTATAGAGTTTTTGAGATCAAGACCGTTTGATGGTCTAACGGTCTTAAGACAGATTGAAGGTATAGACCAAGACCATTTGAAGGTCTAGTACCTCAAGACCGTTTAAGGTCTAACAGTATTCAGACTATTTGGAAGTGCAATTGATTCAAAGACCGTTTGAAGGTCTAATTGACTCAAACCATGTAAATACTATTAAACCCCATGATTGTTACTGATGTTTATCAATGATAATTACAATGGATGCGCCTTTAAGGTACTAGGGTGATTAGTAACCTTAGAGGGGTTAACCTTTGATGCTTATGGAAGCAATGCCTTAATATACTATGCTAAACCTAAATGTATGCACTTGAATGAAGGGTTGACCTAATCTAATCAAGTTTGAAGTAATAAACATCCTAGAGAGGATGCAAGAGAGAGAGGAATTCATACATGTATGATAATCATGTAGTGGTTAAGCCTCAACACTTTCAACATGAGTAAAATATGTAGTTAGGGTATGATCCTTGATAAAGAGATCATGAAACCCTAATTGAGAAGGTTGATGAGCCCTAACCCTAATTTAGGGAAATACTAGGTGTAACCCTAATCTAGGGTAATGATGTAACCCTATTCTAGGGTAATGATATGAGAAATCTCAATTCAGGGTAATTTAATGAAAAACCCTAATTTAAAAGGATGCTTCATGAAACCCTAATTTCGGGTAAAGTTACATGGAACCCTAATTTGGGGAAAAGTTATAAGGAACCTTAATTCAAGATAGTGATGTGATGTGAAACCCTAATTTAGAGTGATGTGATGTAAAACCCTAATCAAGGGTGATGTCATGTGAAACCCTAATATAGAGATGTGATTTGAAACTCTAATCTAGGGTGATGCTATGTAATGCTATATGAAATCCTACCCTAATATAAGGTGAAGGTATGTGAAATCCTAATTTTGGATTATAGTGCATGAAACCCTAATATTGGGCAATATGATGATAAACCATAACTCTAATTATGGTTAATGGGATGAGTATCCCTAATTGACATGAATTTGGGAAACCCTAAACCTAATGAGTGAATAGTGATGTTACCATCACATTGCATAGTACTGATATGTAATTGATATAATTGTTATCATGTGTACAATTCATGCAGGTATCATGAGATGTTGGACACAACCAGGTATGATCTATGATGTTTTATTATTGAAATTTGTTTCATGGGCCTTGTGATCCATTATATGTTATGTTTCCTAGTGAGAGGTAAAAAGAAATTAAATGGGCTTTGAGAGCCATGTGAGATACTTATGTAGCAAGTATCATGTTTACCTTAGTCAGATGACCTAACAGTATTAGTTACCTGATAAGTGGTAACAAGTGTTCTTTGATGAACTGAGGGTTTGAATAACCATATTCCATAATCACGATGATGAGATGTTAAGGGATGAGAATGCCCCTGATGTGATAAGGGATTGAGATCCTAATATTTTATAAAACTTCAAAAAGTACTTGATAGAAGTGTTACATATTATGAGTAGCAATTGTTATAATGACTTGTGTTTGAAAACTGGCCTGATGCTAAAAGAATATGGTATTAATTAATCAAGTGACATCTTATCATGTAGATCTCTGACCATAGATCCATCATCGTCAGTAATTGGTGATGGCGAAATAGGTTTTCCTACGGGAACTCCTGGAGGGCATACTGTTGAGTATGTGGGGGTTATGGGTGTGAATATCCTAACGTCCTAATGGAGGAATTGATGTGATATAAACATTAAATCTCTCAATTCTTCATTATATATATGTCGGGATGGATGTATCACTAATCTCCTGATGATGTTAATGCCAGATCGATGTGAGATAAACATGAAATCTCTTGATTGCGAAGAGAGTACAGCTGCCACTGTAACTCTATAGCGAAGTTTCCAGTATACCCTGGAAAGCTATTTAGCAGAGACACAAGATGTCCTACATTTTTTACTCACACTGACTAAGGAGGATGAGGTCATCGGAATCCGGCTCTTCCATTGACCTAGGTATGGTACCGATTTTCATTTCGCAATGGTCGGTTGGAGTATGAGCAGTATACCTCATCTCCGCATGGCTTAAGTATGATTGTAAAATGTAATCAGCAGTGTAGTGTATTTGCTTAAGGTTGAAATACGAGAACCACTGGTTGATGATACCTTTCTTAGCATATCTTTGATAGATAAATGTTGTATATGTTTTTAAATTCCTTATTGGATAAGTAACATGCTTCTTTATCAAGATATAGCCGAAATGATTTGAATAAGAATATTGCTCTAATCTGTTCAGACATTGATTTATCTGTTGATGAACATGTATGATTCTTTTGCTCAATTTTATTCTATTAATTTGCAATAATAATATTTTTGGCAGAGAGTTATATCTCTCGTTGGGACAATTTCAATAGTCTCACCCCCGTGGGATCCAACTTTTTAGGTAAATGTAGAAGAAGAGGCAGAAACCCTATTACAGGGGAAGAGCAGCAGCAGCAATAGGGACAGTAGTGATATTCCAGGTGGAGGCTCTGGCTGTCATGTTTTGTATAGAGAGTCCTTTGTGTCGTCTTTGTACTCTCAGGTCCTCAGAGTTAGTAGCTAGTACTTTTAATGAATCAATCTGAGATTTTGGCTTGATGCCTCGAGGTTCTTATACTTTCTTTGTATAGTTTTAACAAAACAGTTGATGCTTGTAATCCTCGAGAAGAGACGGTATAGGATATGTACTTATGAACCAGGATGTAAATGAAATACGTTGGTTCTTGATAAATACTGTGTTTGTATCTCTTTGTAAATGGTTTTAATTTTTAGTGATTTTCAGTAATTCCGTTGTTATTGATCACTTCTGCTTAGTTAATTACGTTTTGTATGGACGGTGTGTCACAGGAAGTTCCTGAATGATCATTGATATGCAGGATCAGAGCGCTTTTCGATTGATGGAATTAGTTTGTTCATCGAGGGAAAAGATAAACTGGTCATTGGTGGATAAAGGTGTTGGTATGTATTCCCAAATAGACAATCATATGATGATTGTAATGGCCTAATTTGTTAATGATTTGATTATTATTAAAGATAAACTTTCAATTTATTCTATTTTATTCAGTTGTGAAAATATAATGTAACATAATAAATGTCTAGAGAATGATATTACTCGATGACATATGTCTTCAAGTATGTGACTTGAACAATGAGATCATAAAATGTTAAGAGTATATACATTCTCATTATGTCCTGGGTTGGATGTTTTTGTGGAAACAAGGTAGACAACACATAAGACTAGCATGTGTTGGTTGATGACAGAATCTCATTAATCATGATATGTCATATCAAACCAAGCATAAAAATACATGTTAGAGAATAATGTATTGGACAAATCCAGCATGAGACTGACACATGGAAATAATTACAATGGTAGTCATAGTCAGCTCTCATAGTGTTGATGGTGATGTGGTTCTTAGACCTAAAGCCACTACACTCATAACATGTTACTATAACGGTAATGATTGGGTGACTGTGACACATGGGGACTGAATGATATTGATGTAGATGGGATTTGTCCCTACTAAAGGTGTATGATATTCAAGGCCTCTTGATAAGTGAGAGTGAGAAACACATGGCCATGTATATGGAGTCAATATGTGATATTGAGCTTACATATCTACTCTAGTTCAAGGAAAAAGATTGAATGTTGAAGAGAATGACTACTCGATGCCTCGAGTTCAATCTAGATATCAGTAAAAAGGAACTATACAAACACTATAGCACCATACACAAATTGTAGATTGAAGTTGTTCTGCAACTTCTATTTACTTGGGTAGCAATGATGGGTGACTAGGCACCACTGTTTGCTTTTGATGTCATAACTGGTTATGGAGTTTCACTACCAATGTAATATGAGAACGATAGGGTCACACACATAGGAACTGACCTAGAAGAGGAGTTTTGATCTTGAATGATAATTGGATAATTATTGAAGTGTTTAGGTATTCAATTCAAGAAACAAATCAACTAATTGGACTCTCAACCGATCGGCCAATATGATGAAATGACCGGTTGGAGTGCCAGGCTGACTGGATATTGCATTGGCTGACATCTGCCCAAACTGGGGTGCTAACCAATCAGTTCACCTAGTGAGCTGTTCGGCTGGTGGTCATGAGACGACAGGCTTGCTTCATGAACTACCCAGTGCGTGGTGCAATTTGATTGCATCAAGGATAAGTGTTGACGTCTTGTCATCCATTAATTGGAATTGAATTGCCAATTGATATGTGATTGGGAAATAAGTGAAACAACTGGTTCTCTAGATGAACCGATAAGCTTGTATGTGAATTGACTGGTTCGCCATTTGTAGGTTGTGAGCTTTTAAGATTCCAGTCCTTTTCACTCCCAGACAGATTGGGAACATAGACCCAAACCCCTCCTACAAATAGAGGGGTATTGGGAGCTTCACAGATACATCAATTTTCTCTGACAATTGTTTGTCTTTTTTGTTTGTGGTAACTGAGAAAACCCAAGCAAGTCCTACCCAATAAAGGGAGGGATAACAAGGGAGAACAATTGTCAAAGAGAAAGTGTGTGACTAGTACACCAACGAGAGAGACAACTCATTCTTGTCCATTCTAGTAAGATGGCAAGAGTTCTAGGCGGTCCGTGTAGACTTTCATAGAGATGTAGAGTTTGTTGTCTACTTCTAGGAGCACAACGTCCACCAGATGTCCATGGTGAAGACCAGGAGGCACAACAGTCAAATTCAATGCAACTAGAAGATAGTTGCACGTCTACAATGATGTCACTAGACTTGTTCTGGGACCAGGTATTTCCTCAAAACCATCATTTCCATTATATAGTTTTTGACACGATTTGCTGGTTAAATAGGGAATATGACAGGTAATTTTTTTTATTTTCACTGCCTATTATGTCGTCATATTTCCTAATAGTGGTATCAGAGCCTTGCTAATATACAATATTCTGGGATAATCGATATGATCAGATTTTTGGTTTTATCATTTATTTATTGCATAAGTGCTAATAATAATGTCCAGTCAAATACCATGTATGATCCCAAAGAATATACATATATGTATATGATATATATACATATATATATACATACACATATATATATATATATTCTAGGATTTAACCAAAAGGACAACATAATTAAGAATGATCTGATCAAAGTAATCAATTAAGGACCAATATTTAGCACAAAAATCGGATTGGTTATTGATTATAGTACGATTGTAGATAATAAAATAGATGAATTATGGGTTGATTATCAGATGACCATGGTGGATGGGTTTCACCACTTATATCTATTGTTCACTCTATCGCTACATCATAAACAACATGAACATGCATACATTAAGGTCGGATAAATTCCCCTTTCAGAGTTAGGAACAAAATCAGATAGATATTACTAAAGGCTTGTCTATGTTTTACCTAGAGATCATTTACCTACTGCTCCAAAAAATACATATCATAAGTTCTCATCAAGAGTTTAACATGTAACAAACAATATCCTAGATCTAAGGTTCAAAGTTTTCTTCATCCAAGATCAGGTAAACATGCAAAATATGGCCAAACTAGTTTTCAGACATAAAATGTTTGTTCCATAACATGACAAGGTTAAAAAAAAGTATATGTAGTAAAGAGAATGGAAATAGGAAGCATGACTACTCCCTACACCCTAGCGAGAGAACTAATCACACATGATAACAATAAGAAGTTTAACAAGGGTAAAGAGTAAGATATCCATGGTCATAAAAGAAGAAGCAGTCACATACATGGTGTGCAGAAGTGTTTCTTCAACTTGGGGATGAGGGCATTAAACAAGCACTGAGAACACCCTTTGATGGTTGTCGGGGGTGAATTGGAAGTTGTCATTCGTCTTCTTTATGGACTAGAATTTTGTTGCGAGAGGGGAGTAGTTGAATGATTGTGGTAGAAGGAAGTTGTTTATGTCTCCTTTAGATTAAGACCAGTGGAGGCATAAGCTTTGATGGTTGATGGGTCACTGACAAATGGAAACCATATATGGGAAATGGAGACATATATTGAGTATGGTTTGTGGCATCCTGGTAGCTTCAGGAATGCATACCCGTTGTGGTGATTGTGGCCTTGAATTTATAGGATGAGGCTAGTATTTGGAACTCTCCCTAGTCACCTTGTATAAAACGTCAAGTATCATGGATGTGAAAGGATAATGGAAGGTGGAATATGAGGAGTCTTACAACTGCCAGGATTTCCATTGATGTGTGGGAGCAGAACTTTCTTTGGTGGACAAGTGCATGTAGGCCACTAGAGATCAAAGTATGGAGTCTTATTGGTGGGAAGTTCCTGAATGATCATTGATATGCAGGATCAGAGCGCTTGTCGGTTGATGGAATTAGTTTGGTCATCGAGGGCAAAGATAAACTGGTCATTGGTGGATAAAGGTGTTGGTATGTATTCCCAAAGAGACAATCATATTATCATTGTAATGGCCTAACTTGTTAATGATTTGATTATTAATAAAGGTAAACTTTCAATTTATTCTATTTTATTCAGTTGTGAAAATATAATGTAACATAATAAATGTCTAGAGAATGATATTACTCGATGACATATGTCTTCAAGTATGTGACTTGAACAATGAGATCATACAAATGTTAAGAGTGTATACATTCTCATTATGTCCTGGGTTGGATGTTTTTGTGGAAACAAGGTAGAAACCACATACGACTAGCGTGTGTTGGTTGATGACATAATCTCATTAGTCATGATATGTCATATCTAACCAAGCATAAAAATACATGTTAGAGTGTAACATCCCTGACCTGGGTTATGCTCTAACCTCAGATGTTTTGTTTAAGAAAGATAATTATATGCTTACTCTTATCTTTTGAAAAGTAATTAAGGTTCAAGAGGAGCTTATGTTTCAATTTTAGTCCTTTTTGAATAATGTTGAAAACAATGTGTTGCATGTTTGGACTAAAGTGAAAATTACCCAAGTTGAGCGGTTAACTTGCAAATGTTACACGGTAAAATGTTCCTCAAGTGTTGAAGCATCATAAGAATGAAAATGATACAGAGGTATGGCTACCACATGCCTGAGCACCAAGAAAGAGCTTGTTAAGCAATGTTTGTGCATTAAAACCTAGTTTTGGTGTAATGTGCAATTTACCCAAAACCTAGGGTTCAATATGAAAAATACCACTTCTAGAGAGTCCATAATGTTTCTTGGTATTAATTAGAGACAAGAAAATCAGAGGGGTGTCTCATTTGGATCTCTTTGGAAGAAAGAGAATCTTGATATTAAAATAATCAAGATTTAAGCATAATTGAAACCCTAATTCAATTTAATGCAAAAATAAATATATTAATGGAAATGTCCTTCAACCAAAAATGAGATGGTTGAAGTTTTATAATTATGGACAACCTTGTGCTTTGCAATGGCACCGAAATATCCTAAGTAGGTGAAGAAATCCACTTGCATTTGTTAATTAAAAAGAATTGTCCACTAAAAGTGGATAATAGTATTATAATGATTAAGGTGCTTAAAGTGGTTTCTTTCAATTCAAGGATAAATGAGAGGTTTTTGAAGGCAAGGATGATGGCTTCGTATGCAAGGAAGTGAGGGGGATAAGTGGCACCAATTTTGGGAATTGAAGGATTTTTATAACACTTTCTCTCTCTTGAAATTTCCATATCCCATTTTTCACCCACATGAAAGACTCTTTTTCTACTCGTCTTTCTTTCCTTGCTTTGGCCGTGCACAAGGGAGCTTAAGAGCAACAGGAGGACGTATCCCAACCTGTAGGTAAGCTCCATAACCATCTTCAACCTTGATTTCATGGTGGAAATCAAAATTCAATGCTTATTTTCTTCTTTTCTCCATTCAATCTTCAACTTTAGCCAATCTTTTCACTCAAAGACTTGAGAACAGACCTTGTACAGTTGAGAGAGATTCATTAACCATTGAGGACATGAATATTTAAGCCTGGATTCAACTTTGAAGGCGGGTTATATAACTTGAACCCTTAAATATCATTATTGATTTCATTTCTTCATTGTGTATTGATTCCTTTTTCATTCTCAAACTTCCCTTTGATTAATTGATGAAATCACCACAAAGATCACAGAAAATTTCGAAGGTTTGTAGCTTGAAGATGATGATGTCATCTTATCACACACCTCAAAACATATCAGGTCCTAACGGTTCAACTTGATACCAATCGGTCTCAAGACCGATTGAAACCAAACGGTCTCAAGACCGTTTGGGATCAAACGGTCTCAAAACTATTTAGGGATATTTTCTGATGTAGTTAGATATTGATCCAATGGTTCTAATTGAATTAAATCATAACAGGTTTAGTGTTGGATAATCCATGAATTACAAACCCTAATCGGATTAATTGGTTGAAACCCTAAATTGATTGAATCAATTTCATGTTGATTGGCCCAATCGGTCTCAAGACCGTTTGAGGGAAAACGGTCTCAAGACCATTTGATACCAAACGGTCTCAAGACCGTTTGGAGGTCAAGGGCTGTGATGGATGGTTGTAGATCCAAGGGTTGTAATTTGATGTACTTTCAATGGTCTCAATGTTGAATGGTTCAATGAGTGCAAATCCTAAAATCGATTGATTGATTGGAGGAAACCCTAGATGACCCCTTTCGGTTTCAAGGTGGTTTGGACCAAATGGTCTTGAGACCATTTCGGATCAAACGGTCTTCATACCATTTGGAGATCAAACGGTCTCAAACCGTTTGATGTTCAATCGGTTTCAATGATGAGTTGTTCATGCGGTTTCAAACTGTTTGGAGTTAATTAATTTTTAATTCAAATGGTCTCAAACCGTATAGAGTTTTTGAGATCAAGACTGTTTGATAGTCTAACGGTCTTAAGACCGATTGAAGGTATACACCAAGACTGTTTGAATGTCTAGTACCTCAAGACTGTTTAAGGTCTAATGGTCTTTAGACCGTTTGGAAGTGCAATTGATTCAAAGACTGTTTGAAGGTCAAAATACTTCAAGACCATTTGAAGGTCTAGTACCTCAAGACCGTTTGAAGGTCTAATTGACTCAAACCATGTAAATACTATTAAACCCCATGATTGTTAATGATGTTTATCAAAGATAATTACAATGGATGTACCTTTAAGGTACTAGGGTGATTAGTAACCTTAGAGGGGTTAACCTTTGATGCTTATGGAAACAATCCCTCAATACACTATGCTAAACCTAAATGTATGCACTTGAATGAAGGGTTGACCTAATCTAATCAAGTTTGAAGTAATTAACAACCTAGAGAGGATGAAAGAGAGAGAGGAATTCATACATGTATGATAATCATGTAGTGGTTAAGCCTCAACACTTTCAACATGAGTAAAATATGTAGTTAGGGTATGATCCTTGATAAAGAGATCATGAAACCCTAATTGAGAAGGTTGATGAGCCCTAACCCTAATTTAGGGCAATGCTAGGTGTAACCCTAATCTAGGGTAATGATGTAACCCTATTCTAGGGTAATGATATGAGAAATGCCAATTCAGGGTAATTTAATGAAAAACCCTACTTTAAAAGGATGCTTAATGAAACCCTAATTTCAGATAAAGTTACATGGAACCCTAATTTGGGGAAAGTTATAAGGAACATTAATTCAAGATAGTTATGTGATGTGAAACCCTAATTTAGGGTGATGTGATGTAAAACCCTAATCAAGGGTGATGTCATATGAAGCCCTAATATAGAGATGTGATGTGAAACTCTAATCCAGGGTGATGCCATGTAATGCTATATGAAATCCTACCCTAATATAGGGTGAAGGTATGTGAAATTCTAAATTTGGATTATAGTGCAGGAAACCCTAATGTTGGGTAATATGATGATACACCATAACTCTAATTTTGGGTAATGGGATGAGTATCCCTAATTGACATGAATTTGGGAAACCCTAACCCTAATGAGTGAATACTGATGTTACCATCACATTGCATAGTACTGATATGTAATTGATATAATTGTTATCATGTGTACAATTCATGTAGGTGTCATGAGATGTTGGACACATCCAGGTATGAGCTATGATGATTTATTATTGAAATTTGTTTTATGCGCCTTGTGTGCCATTATATGCTATGTTTCCTAGTGAGAGGTAATAAGAAATTAAACGGGCTTTGAGAGCCATGTGAGATTCTTATGTAGCAAGTATCATGTTTAACTTGGTCAGATGACCTGAAGGTATTAGTTACCTGATAAGTGGTAACAAGTGTTCTTTGATGAACTGAGGGTTTGAATAACCATATTCTATAATCATGATGATGAGATGTTAAGGGATGAGAATGCCCCTGATGTGACAAGGGATTGAGATCCTAATATTTTATAAAACTTCAAAAAGTACTTGATAGAAGTATTACATATTCTGAGTAGCAATTGTTATAATGATTTATGTTTGAAAACCTGCATGATGCTAAAAGAATATGGTAATGTACTTAATTAATCAAGTGAAATCTTATCATGTAGAGCCCTGACCATAGATCCATCATCGTCAGTAATTGGTGATGGTGAAACAGGTTTTCCTATGGGAACTCCTGGAGGGCATACTGTTGAGTATGTTGGGGTTCTGAGCGCGAATATCCTTACGCCCTAATGGAGGAATTGATGTGAGATAAACATTAAATCTCTCAATCCTTCATTATATATATTACGGGATGGATGTATCACTAATCTCCGGATGATGTTAATGTCGGATCGATGTGAGATAAACATGAAATCTCTCGATTGTGAATCGAGTACAGTTACCACTGTAACTCTATAGCGAAGTTGCCAGTATACCCTGGAAAGCTATTTAGCAGAGACACAAGATGTCCTGCATTTTGTCCTCATACTAACTGAGGAGGATAAGGTCATGGGAATCCGGCTCTTCCATTGACCTAGGTATGGTACCGATTTCGATTTCGCAATGGTCGGTTGGACTATGAGCGGTATACCTCATCTCCTCAGGGCTTAAGTATGATTATAAAATCTAATTAGTCGTGTAGCGTATTTGCTTAAGGTTGAAATATGAGAACCACTGGTTGATGATACCTTGCTTACCATATCTTAGATGGATAAATGTTGTATATGTTCTTCAATTCCTTATTGGATAAGTAGAATGCTTCTTTATCAAGATATAGCTGAAATGATTTGAATAAGAATATTGCTCTAATCTGTTCAGACATTGATTTATCTGTTGATGAACATATATGATTCTTCGGCTCAATTTTATTCTATTAATTTGAAATAATAATATTTCTGGCGGAGAGTTATATCTCTCGCTGGGACAATTTCAATTGTCTCACTCCCGTGGGATATAACTTTTTAGGTAAACAAAGAAGAAGAGGAAGAAACCCTACTGCAGGGGAAGAGTAGCAGTAGAAACAGGGACAGCAGTGATAGTCCAGGTGAAGGAACTGGCTTTCATGTTTTGCATAGAGAGTCCTATGTGTCATCTCTGTACTCTCACGTCCTCGGAGTTAGTAGCTAGTACTTTTAATGAATCAATCTGAGATTTTGGCTTGATGCCTCAAGGTTCTTATACTGTCTTTGTATAGTTTTAACAAGACAGCTGATGCTCGTAATCCTCGAGAAGAGACGGTACAGGATATGTACTTATGAACCAGGATGTAAATGAAATACGTTGGTTCTTGATAAAAGAGTTTTACTGTGTTTGGATCTCTTTGTAAATGGTTTTAATTTTTAGTGATTTTTAGTAATTATGTTGTTAATGATCGCTTCCGCTTAGTTAATTACGTTTGGTTCAGATGGTGTGTCACATAGAGAACAATGTATTGGGCAAATCCAGCATGAGACTGACACATGGAAATAATTACAATGGTAGTCATAGTCAGCTCTCATAGTGTTGATGGTGATGTGGTTCTTAGACCTAAAGCCACTACACTCAACATGTTACCATAACGGTGATGATTGGGTGACTGTGACACATGGGGACGGAATGATATTGATGTAGATGGGATTTGTCCCTACTATAGGAGTATGATATTCAAGGCCTCTTGATAAGTGAGAGTGAGAAACACATGTCCATGTATATGGAGTCATTATGTGATATTGAGCTTACATATCTGCTCTGGTTCAAGGAAAAAGATTGAATGTTGAAGAGAATGACTACTCCATGCCTCGAGTTCAATCTAGATATCAGTACAAAGGAACTATACAAACACTATAGCACCATACACAGATTGTAGGTTGAAGTTGTTCTGCAACTTCTATTTACTGGGGTAGCAATGATGTGTGACTAGGCACCACTATTTTCTTTTGATGTCATAATTGGTTATGGAGTTTCACTACCAATGTAATATGAGAACGATAGGGTCACACACATAGGAACTGACCTAGAAGAGGATTTTTTATCTTGAATGATAACTGGATAATTACTGAAGTGTTTAGGTATTCAATTCAAGAAACAAACCAACTAACTGGACTCTCAACCGATCGGCCCATATGATGAAACGACCGGTTGGAGTGCCAGGATGACTGGATATTGCATTGGCTGAGTTCTGCCCAAACTGGGGTGCTAACCAATCAGTTCACATAGTGAGCTGTTCGGCTGGTGGTCATGAGACGACAGGCTCACTTCACGAACTGCCCAGTGCATGCTGCAATTTGATTGCATCAAGGATAAGTGTTGACGTCGTGTCATCCATTAATTGGAATTGAATTTCCAATTGATATGTGATTGGGAAACAAGTGAAACAACGGGTTCTCTAGATGAACTGATAAGCTTGTATGTGAATTGACTGGTTCTCCGTTTGTAGGTTGTGAGTTTTTAAGATTCCAGTCCTTTCCACTCCCAGACAGACTGGGAACCCAGACCCAAACCCCTCCTATAAATAGAGGGGTGTTGGGAGCTTCTCAGATACATCAATTGTCTCAGACAATTGTTTGTCTTTTTTGTTTGTGGTAACTGAGAAAACCCAATCAAGTCCTACCCAATAACGGGAGGAATAACAAGTGAGAACAATTGTCAAAGAGAAAGTTGGTGACTAGTACACCAACGAGAGAGACAACTCATTCTTGTCCATTCTAGTAGGATGGAAAGAGTTCTAGGCTGTCTGTGTAGACTTCCATAGAGATGTAGAGGTTGTTGTCTACTTCTAGGAGCACAACATCCACCAGATGTCCATGGTGAAGACCAGGAGGCACAACAGACAAATTCAATGCAACTAGAAGATAGTTGCACGTCTACAATGATGAGGAGATGTCACTGGACTTGTTCTGGGACTAGGTATTTCCTCAAAACCATCATTTCCATTATATAGTTTTTGACACGATTTGCTGGTTTAATAGGGAATATGGTAGGTAAATTTTTTTATTTTCACTGCCTATTATGTCGTCATATTTCCCAATAGTGGTATCAGAGCCATGTATATACAATATTTTGGGATAATCTATATGATCTGATTTTTGGTTTTATCATTCATTTATTGCATAAGTGCTAATAATAATGTCCAATCAAATACCATGCATGATCCCAAAGAATATACATATATGATATATTATATATATATACATACATATATATATACATACATATATATGCATATATAATATATATATATATGCAACTTACATACATTGCCCTAAAAGTGAGTTTTTGTGGTGGGCATGTAGCGTGGTTATGGCCAATAACCTTAATTATCTATGCATGGTTGTGTGGTTGGTTATTCCTATTTGATCTCAGTTTGCATATCAAATCTCTATCTTATCTTCTAATTGTAATATTATTATTCTCTCCTACCTTTGCTCCCCTTGAATGTAACTCGAGGTTTCTCTATAATCATGTAATAGTAGGATAGTTTACTTTCTTGTTATGATGAAGATGGATGCTCATACTAGACCAACTGACCGTATCAAAGGACCAAGGAGGATGAGCCAAATTGATCGGCTGGATGGAAGAACGAGGAGGACCAATGAGGACGAGCCAAATTGATCGGTTGGTGGACCCGACCGTTCGACTAGAGGATCTAGAAGACGGTGGATCATAGACCAGGTGACCAGTGAGATGACCAACCGACCGGCCAGGAGGTGAGCCCATTGATTCAAGGGTTGGCTAATCAACCTAGATTAGCAAGCACAAATTTTCATCAACAACAGGTTTCTGCATGTGTTGTAGACCCTAGCTTGTGATAATTCCTTGTGTCTCTAAGGAATTACATTAGAATGGACATAACCATCACTTTTTGTTTATTTCATGTTTTTTTTGTAGGATATATAGCATGTATATGATATGTACTATATATATGGTGATTGGATAAAGTATATGTATGTATAGATACAAACTCCCTCAATCAAATACTAAGTCTTATATGCTTTCCATTACAACACACATGAAAAGATTGATCGACTAAGCAAATGTTATTCCCAAGCATGGTGCGTCGTCCATCTCATTGAAGTGTAAAGGTAGATATGTAGGTTCTGTCAGAGCAGGGTGCATATCTATCATGTGGGCTTTTGGGTCAGGCTTAACTATGTGTCTTTAATGAGATTAAGTACTAGAAGCATGCAGATGATTATGTCAAGGAGTTGCACATATCATCTATCCAATAATTGCATAAGATGTAATTAGCAAATGTTTCCTACCTTAATAATTGAGTATGGAGACTGGCGTTGACCGGGTAATAGTTGAATTATTTTGGATCTTGGCCAATTAGAAGGTTGTATGTTGCAATCTTTCAAATTGATATGTGAGTGTTGTCAATTTGAATAGAATAGTGGGAGTGATAATTAATTAGATACCTAATTGAATATCATCAAATTTTTAAATTAAATCAAATAAAAAAGGAATTTTGACAAAATACAACTTTCTCTTGTAGAATCAAATGACGAACAAATCGATTCTACAATAGAGGTTGAGTATATTTGTATGGATCAATAGGTTCATCTATGAACTTGGGGTTGTTCCAAGCATCAGTGACACAATTGAGATATATTGCGACAACAATGCAACTATTGCACAAGCTAAGGAACCCAGATCACATCAGTGTTCCAAGCATATATAAAGGCGGTTCCATCTCATATGAGAGATCGTACAATTAGAAGATGTGAATATTTGCATAGTACCAACTGAGAGCAATGTTGTTGACCCCTTGACAAAAGCACTTTCACAATAGAAGCATGATGGACATGTTAGATCACTTGGAATACGATTAGTGGGTGATTGGCTTTAAGTGCAAGTGGGAGTATGTTGGTATGTATGCCTAGAGAGCCAATCATATGATGATTGTAATGTCATAACTTGTAAATGATTTGATTATTAATAAAGGAAAGCATCTAATTTATTCTTGTAATTTAGTATGAGATAATGATGTAACATAATAAATGTCTACATAATGATATTACTCAATGACTTATGTCTTCAAGTATGTGACTTGAACAATGAGATCATATGAATGTTAAGACATGTATTTGGTCATATGTTATTGTGGAAGGTAGATAGACAACAATAACACATAAGACTAGAGTGTGTGTTGGTTAATGATAGAATCTCATTAATCATGATATGTGATATCAAACCAAGCCACACAGATACATGTTAGAGAACAATGTATCAGGAAGACCTACCATGAGACTGACATGTCAAAACCATTACAATGGTTCTTAGACCTGAACTCACTGCACTCATTGTATGTCGTTCAGTGTGCTTTGACGTCATCCAATGTTATCTCTAATAAGGGTTACCATAAGTTGATCATTGGGTGACTGTGACACATGGGGATTGACTACAAGTGATGTAAATGGGATTTGTCCCTCCTATAGGAGTATGATATCCAAGGCCTCTTGATGAGAGAGATTGAGAAATGCATGGCCATGCACATGTGAATCAATATGTGATATTGAGCTTGCATATATCTCAGACAGTCTGCTCTGGTTCAAGGAACAAGATTGAATATTGAAGAGGATGACTACTCCATGCCCCTAGTTCAATTTGGATATCAGTGAGAAAGGAACTATACAAACACTGTAACACCATGCACAGCTTGTAGGTTGAAGTTGTTCTTCAACTTTTCATTTACTTGAGTAGCAATGATGTGTGACTAGGAACCACTCTTTGCTTGTGATGTCATAACTAATTATGACATTCACTACCAACTTAATATGGGACCTATAGGGTCACACACATAGGAACTAACCTAGAAGAGGAGTATTGATCTTGAGTGATAATTGGATTGATTGCTAAAGTTTTTAGGTGTTCAATGCAAGCAACAAATCAACTAACTAGACTCCCAACCGATCGACTCTTGTAATGAAACAACTAGTTGGAGTGTGAAGTTGATTGGATATTGCATTGGCTGAGTTCTGCATGAACTAGGGAACCATCTGGTTGGTTCACCTAGTGATCTGATCGACTGGTGGTCATGAGACGACTGACTCGCTTCACTGAATTGACTGGTTCATTATGCAATTTAATTACATCAAGGATTAGTGCTGACATCATGTCATGCATTAATTGGAATAGAATTTCCAATTCATATGCAACTGGGAAACATGTAGAATGACCGGTTCGTTGGGTGAACTGATTGGATCGTCTAGTGAACCGTCCGGTTCACTATTTGTAGGTTGTGAATTTTCAAGATTCTGGTCCCTTCCACTCCTGCACAGACTGGGAACCCAGACCCAAACCCCTCATATCAATAAAGGGGTACTAGGGGCTTTTCAAATACATCAAGTGTCTTTAATAATTGTTTGTCTTCTCTGGTTGTGGTAACTAGAAGAACCTGAGCAAGTCCAACCCGATAAAGGAAGGGATTGCAAGAGAGAACAATTGTACGAGAGTAAGTTGGTGAGTAGTACACCAACATGTTGGACAACTCTTTCCTATATGTTCTAATAGGACGATGGGAGTTATACGTGGTTCGTGTGGACTTCCATAGAGGCATGGAGGTTTTTGTCTACCGCTAGGAGGAAAACATCAACCTACTATCTGTGGATATGACAAAGAGGCACAATCTAGGAATCCCATTGTAATTAGAAGACACTTGTAGGTCTACAATGACAAGAAGATGTCTCTGGACTTGCTCCAAAACCATATATATCTTCAAAATCATCATTTCCATTATATAGTTGTTGATTCTATCCAGTGGTTTAATGGGGAATATGTTAGTAATAAATTTTGTTTCCACTTCCTATTTTGTCGCCATATTTCCCAACAAAAGGCAAGCCAGTCATTGGTGCATATTTCCAACTAGACATTGTTCAACACATGGACTTCCATTGAAGATCATACTTAGTCTAATCATCAATGCACATGCTCAGTTGGTCATCTATGCATGTTTCATCAGTAGGTCTATGTGTGATCTTTGTTGGTAAGCAAAGTGTATGAACCTTCATCAATTTATGTCTGGTAGTATCCAATCGTGGTCATCCAATGGAAAGGTAGACTCAGTGAAGTAACATGATTCCAATAATATGCAAACCCACCCCAGCTGGGGTGGGGTTATTGTTGACTGGCCAAGGGCCTGCGCCAATGAAGCTTCAAACTAAAGAAAGTATCAACCAACAAAGGGATAATTGAATTTAAAAATATGGTCCAATTTATCAAAAAATTCTTATGCATGCTTGTTGATTATCGCTATCACTGTCTCATACACTAGTTCTCTATATGAATCTTGATCATGTTTGAGAAATCAGAGAATTGGATCAAAACCTTACAAATTAACATAAAATTAGGGAAATGAAAGGGAAGCTGATTTTAAGATACAACGATAAACATGAATGCAAAATGAAGATGAAAATGCACCTGAAACTCAGATGGATATGCATTCATCAGTGATAAATGGTATGAAAAACTTACCAACTTAAATTCCTCATAGAGTTTTTCTTGATTGATTTTAAATTAGTGGGGAACTTGAGCTCTGTTGAAGTCTTGAGAATTACAAACATACATATCATGTAGTTCCTGAATTCCCTCTTAAAAAGAATAGAAGATGATTTTCAGAATAACTAACACCACTAATTATGTAATTATATTCAATTTTCTGTGCGCTTTAAATGGTTCCTGGGTTTGCGGGATGCCCAGGGACCCGAGAGTTTACGCCGCCTGGGGGGTCACGAATGTGGTGCTTCTGCGGGGGTGGTTCTCTCGTAAATCTAAAAACAAATCATAGCATATAAAATATTATACACCATAAGCCCACTATTCTCTAACATTGTACACCACAATCACACTACATCCACTGTAGTTTTTTTAATTTAAATCATATTTTCACCACGAGAAAATAACCTCACTGCACACTATTAGAAAAAAGTGGTTTAAGCAACATTTTGTCAGAAAATCACAATTTATTATATTGTTGTACAAAAATAATGTAAACAATTATTATCATACATTGTACTAAATAGTGAACCAACACTAATATTTATAAATACTTGAAATACATATATCTTTATTACAAAATTCATACATATAAAGTGAATTAAAAAAATATTGTGACTTAATTTTTAACCAAGACATTTGTATCAAAATCATAATCATAAAACATGATAAATATTTCTAGAAGAATCAATAACTACTCCATAAACACTTGGTGATATTATTACAATTATAAAGAAAATACGGTATCCACCATATGATTTTTTCTTTACATCATTTCTGTACCTAATTATTTTTGTACTATACTAAAAAATTAATAAAAAATGTATACCTTCAACAAACCAAATACATTAAAGTGAATGGAAGTTAACTTCCATAACTTGAAGTAATGTTTCCTGAAAACAAGTTCCATATAACTTTTGACCTACATCAATCCAATATGAGCTTCTAAAACCTCCACCATTAACTGCCCACATTTTTTTGTATAAAAATGGTGTTTAAAAATATATTTCATAATTATGCTTTTCAAGATTACCCATCACATGAGCCTTTTAAAAAATGCATATTCAATAAAACAAATATGTGTGATTATATGAATGAAGTATTTGTATCTATACTACTATAAAATGAGGAAGTTTTTCCGTTTATTTACAAATCAGTCATTCAAAACCTCTTTGACCAATCAGAATCCAGCATTTTGAGTTGGTGTTCTCTCCTTCATTCAATCTGTGCTCACATTTTTACTCCTTGCTATCCCCTCTTCAACCACTCTCTCTCGATAACTTCTACAACCTTCCATTTACTCTCTTTCTTCCTCCCTCCTCATCCCAACAAAATCTGTTCTTTTTTACTCCTTCCATGACTCTTTCTCTCTTTTCTCACATTTATCCCTTTAATTACAACATTTGTTTCTTTTTGACTCCTGAGGTGACTCTTCCTCTCTTCTCTCACATGTACACCCTTAATTCAATTTCCATCCATCTCGCCCTCCCTCCCTCCTCATCCCAATAGAATTGTCTCTTAACCCTCTACTACTTCTCTACAAGAAGCAAAACTTTCTCATTATCGGGTAACAAACTATTCTCTCTCCCCTCTAGCCTAACAACTTCTGTTTCTTTTTAACTCTTTCCACGACTCTTCCTCCTTTCGTCACATTTCCCCACCTATAACTGATCCCCACTCTCCCATGATGTTCCCAACATCTCCCTCAATAATCTCCACTCTCCCTCCATTCCCATCTATATCCACACCCAATTCTTTCTCCTACTTTGTCACATTCTTTTCGGTGACATTCACACCTAAAAGACTAACTTACAATGTGGCAAGGGGCCTTTCATGAGAAGGACGACTTCTCGAATGATCAATATTATATCGAATGATCAGTCTAGCAACAATATTGTGTTTAGCTATAGGACATGCATGTTTTTTCATATATGGCCTTCTCTTAGCATGATGTATCCCGCGACACAGGCGATAATTCCCCATCATCATCTTCCCGCTTCGCTTTACATGGTCTTGCAATGACTTGATATGGAAACTAATTGTTTCTATCTGATGCGCGGAGACAAATCCATATAACTAAATGTTCTTTTTTTTTCTTTTTCTGTTGATCAGCAATCTATTATTTATTTTTCTCACTAATTTTGGCCAACCACAATTTAATGTTCCCTTTTGGAAATTTAATGTGCAGTGACATTTTGTTTCTCATATAAAAAATATATTTTATGATGAATAAAAGTTAAATGTGTCTATTCTTTAATCATTGGAATTTTAAAAATAAATACACTTTACTATGATTGGTCATGTTAATGAAACTTCCATTAGGGTTGAAACAAATTCCTTATGTCAATATATTTTTGTTAAACAATAAATATTGTTATTATTTTTGTCATAGCAATCCCACCCATCCCAATTTAATCTCTTGTCTTTTAGTGTTCCGACTATCTTTATCCCAGTCAAACTAAAATTGAGTACATGAATGTTCATATCTCTTTCCATTTCTTTCCCAATAATCAACAACTTTATCATTTATTTTTCCTTATTAATTCTGGCTGATTGCATTCCAATGCGAGTCAGATCCCTCCACTGGCCATGATAGACTTTTTCCAATATCTGCATTCAATACTATTTTTTATTTTTATTTTTTGTATCTTTCTAAGATTTTCATTAGTAAAAATATTTAACACATTTAGAGCATACTTTAAAAATACTGAAATGGTCAAAATAAAACAATAGAATGATGCGTCAATTTTTTACAGTATGTGACTTTTAATAGTTTAACTAAACACTATTATCATTTATTTCAAAGAAATCCCACCAATCCCAATCATATCCCTAGCAACTCCTATTTCTCTTTTTGTTTCACGTTTCAACTCCCTTTATTCATACAGAAATTAAGTACATTCCATATAACAAATGCTCTATTCTCCTTCCATTTCTTTCCCACTAATCATCAACCTTGTCATTAATTTTGGTTGATTGCATTGCAATGCGAGTCAGACCCCTCCACTCTTCATGATAGACTTCTCTCTAATATCCACATTCAATGCTATTTTTATTTTTCTTTTTTATCTTTTTAAATTTTTCATTGTTAAAAATTCATAATTTTCTCATTTAGAGCATACTTTAGAAATTATAAAATGACAAAAAAATAATACAATGATGCATCGATACATTTACAATAAGTGAATTTTAGTGTTTTAACTATGATTGTTGATTACATTCATATTACATGTGAAAGAAACAAAAATTTAAAAGATTTATGATTAAATTACCGAAACATGAATTAAGATTTTTTTTGAATAAAATTAGGTTATTAAATCTGTATTTATTTGACTCGATGAAGTATAGCAAATTATTCATTTAGCTATTTTTGTCCAACAAATGTATGTCTATATCATCATCATATGTAAATGAACAATGAGCTTCTTTATGCATACATCTAGAAATACTCCTTTAAAAAATGATGTATAGTGACAAACCTTTCGCTTGTGATAAAGTATAAATTTATTTTTATGATGATTGATATGTAATCAATGTTTGTTATCTAAGCTTGAAAGTTTAAAAGAAATACACTTCGTTATGATTCGTCATGTAAATGTAATTTTATTGAGTGATAGCCATTATTAGTCGATACAAAAAGAATTTGTGAGTACAACTGAACTCTAACTTAACATTTGCACATTTTAATTACAACTATTATATTGAATGTCAATTTTTGTTATTTTCATTACATTAATGTCACGTCACACTAACAATGCAATATCTTCACATAATAATGTTATATGACAAAGAAAACTCATTTTAGATTATTGACTATTCTTAAATATATTAACTTTATTTAGTTGTTGAAAACTATTTTTTAGAATATATGAACGACTTTAATAAATAATTTTATTTGGTGTTACAATTTTAATTTTAATGATCATCAACTATAAATTCAACACTTTTAATTTGACACGTGCATGTGCATGTGTGTGTTTACTAGTAATATTATAATATGAAAAGTTATTCCTTTACATAATTGTATTCTTTCTATCACATTGTATATAGATGACAAATATATGACACTTGCCACCTTGTGAAAAATCCCAAACAGTTAAATTCAATCGCAGATACCCATACACTCTAGTTAATGGTTAAAAATCGATCTAGTGGATCGTAAATTTATTTGAAGCTTTTCGTACACGTTCTCTATGAGAATGTCATGCGTACTATCTTCATCTACCAAACCAGTCACACGTGTGGTGAGGAATCTGAACATTTTTCTTGTTTTGTACATTTAGGAAACAACAACAAAACATAGGGCCGATAATCAAATAAAAGGACTTGTATGTGTACAATAAATAAGTAAATTCAATGAAACTCCTTATGAGAACAATGCAAATGAACTTTACAATAGTATGTGAGATTCTTGTGGAGCGTCATGACCTTGCCTATACAAGTTTTGACTATATATTCTAAGATATACCATCATTCCAATATTCAGGCCAAATCAAGGTAGGGACATATCCTTGAGATTTGTTGTTACTAGTTAAACAAAAAACACGTTGTACTTAGTTTAAGACTAGTGAACGCACACATGCACATGCACGTGACATATAAAATTTGTTGAAAATGTGCGGGGAGATGACTCGTCCGTGAAAGGGTCCATATGGTAAAAGATATTTGTGTTGGTTGTATGAAAGGAGAGAATCAAGGAACCGTTTCCGTGGGATGGAGAGAGAAATACATAATTAAAGATAATAAAAGTTAATAGGAGAGTGAGAATAAATATTTGTAGGAGTAAAAATTTTTTAAAAAATGAGAGAAGAGAGTGAATTAAGGAGAGTGCACCATCAAACTCGCTCTTTTTATAGTAGTATAGATGACTCCACACATTATATACACAAAAAACCCACCCTACCTTCCGATGGGCACAAACACTGTGTAAATGGATGACAATAGAAACAACTTATTCCTTACAAATTCAGTAACAGCAAATCGCTACTCAGGGATATATAGAACTGCATGTTCCGTGCAAATGACTCCTGGACATATGGAACCGCCAAGGATATCCATAAAAATCACTCAAAACTCTTATTTGCCAACATTGTTGATATTTTGTCCTTCGTTGCTGCACCTCTGGCGTCCATGAGTCCAGCTGGCCGTACTCAGTCATTGCCCACTCCTTCCAAGTTCCATTAATAGTGCTCTTCGAGTGCCGCACAGCCGGTCTTACGCACAACGGCCCTCCAACTGGCGTTGTACCCACTTTGATCATATCCGAGGTCTTAAAAACATCATCACACACCACTGGATGGGGGATGAAGGTAAGAGCTTCACTTTGCACGTCATTTCCTGCATCATCAAACTCAACAACCAGCTTCGCTCAGTTATCCCTTTGCTTTGGCTTGTTCATCATGGTGATGCCTCTTATTTTTTCATGCTGACAATGCCGCTCATCAAGCTCAACAAGATCCTTAGCGTGCACATCCTCATGCTGAAAATGACAAAAAATACATATAAATTATAAAAAGATATAACTTATGAAGGTGAAAAGACAATACAACAATACAACAAGATAGACATTATAAAATGCACATCTACGTAATAAAATAATACAACTTACACTAGTGTCATGCTCACGGTGCACATCGTCATGGTGTTTATCCTCACGGTAATCATCGTCACGATCGTCATAATCATGGTCAGACACCATCTGAAAAAATATCATATCAAAAATAGTCAAACAATAAAATATAAGTGATAAAGAACGCAACGTGCTTATCTAACACTAAAAGAATAAAAGCATGCCTCTAATTTTGGGATCTTGTATCAATTAACATTCCCTCAGTGTGATCATCAGGCATATATATGCCAGTATTAGCTTCAATATTTGGTGTTGATAAGACAACTGAGAATGGACTGGAGTCATCATAATTGTCATAATACTCTTCTTCACTTATAGGATTTGCAATGAACTGCCTTTTACCATGAAGAACAACTGAACATTTTTTATTTACAAGATCATCAATTTAATATACTTACACCTATGATATCATTATAAATGCTTCACCTTCTCTCCAATATTTTCAAAACTCATTAATGTGAAACCCAACTCGTCCACTACAACTTCTTTGGTGTTATCAATCCAATTATACATAAAGACCGGAACTCTGAAATCTATATAGTCAAACTCCCATATGTATTCAATGACACCATAATAGGACATTCTCTCTTCACGTGAACTCTTATCTTCGCACTTGAAAAATACAATAAAGACGTTTAAAGGGTGACCCCACCGTTTCATCTTGATACTTTGTGTAATATGAAAATTCATCTGTATCAAACCCCTCATAAGACATAACATATATTTTTAATTTAAAGGCAACACATTTGATATTTTTAGATACATTATTCGGTGTTTGAGATAGTTGACGTAAGAATTTATCTTCAACCACCTAATAATGTCTCGTTATGCTCTCTAGAAAGCCACATTGAATTGGCTCGAGAATATTTTATCTTGAAGAAATTGGTATGTTTGGTGATATAAATACGCACTTCTTCGATGTTGTGTAAAATATACAAGTGTTCTTGTTCTCATAGGCTCATGACTGATTACTTTCTCTTTTGATCCTAAAGTCTCGTTGCCAAAATAGTTTATAATATTCTTGTCATTTACAGGAGCTTGATTACAACTCAAAAAGTCATTGTAAAAGTCCATAACCTCCCTGGCCATATAACTCTCAGTAATACTCCCTTCAAGACAATAACGATTTTGAACATCACCTTTAAAAATATTCATGTATCGTTCAAAAGGATACATACAATGCAAGAAAATTTCTCACAATATTTTCACTTCCCGAGTCAAATGGACAAAAAAATGTACCATGATATCAAAGAGTGAAGGAGGAAAATACATCTCAAGCTAGGATAGGATAATGACCACTTCTCTGTGCTACTTAGCAAGATTCTCAGGATCAATTACTTATCTGTATAGAGTGTTGAAGAAGAAACAAAGACAAGTGATTGCAAACCTTACATGTTTAGGCATTATAGATCAAATTTCCATAGGAAATATATATAACATTAGAGTGTGACAATCATGAGATTTAAGACCTATCAGTTTTAGATTTTCATTGATAACAACTATGCATTTTGGAAGAGTAACCCTATGGTACCTTAACATTAAGCAAGCACTTGCAAAATGTTTTCTTCTCCTTTCTAGACAATATGTAGCAAGCAGGAGGTAAATATGTTTTTCGATCATTACTAACTTCTTTTATTAATTCTTTCCTTATGCCCAATTCACATAGGTCCATTCTGTCTTTAATGCCATCTTTAGTCTTATTTGGTATATTCAACAAAGTACCAATGATGGTATCACAGACATTTTTCTCAACATGCATGACATCAATACAACACTTAACTGCCAAAGAACTCAATAAGGAAGATCTCATAATATTGACCTCTTCTTGTATAAAGATTTTTCACTCTGTGTAGAAATGATACATTGCTATCTCTTAATAAATGCATTAATAAAGTCTTTTACTCTTTTATAAACAATCTCCCCTGATATAGGTTTAGAGGCACTCCGTTCCTCATGCGATCCATTGAACATTTTGCAGAACCTTTGGTAAAACTGAACTTTTGGAAGAAACTTTTGATGACCAAGATATACATTCTTGCCTCTATATTTTGGTCGTATTGAATCAGTATTCTCGTCACATATACGACATGCTTCGGATCCTTTTACACTTTATCTAGCCAAATTCCCATATGTTGGACAGTCATTCATAGTGCAAAATAACATGGCATGCAAATAAAATATCTCTCTACGCAAAGCATCATAGGTAATCACACCTTCGCCCTAGATTTTATTTAGGACATCAATCAAAGGTGCAAGATAAACATCAATGGTATTTCCAGGTTATTTAGGGCCCGATATTAACAATGACATCATGCCATACTTATTTTTCAAACACAACCAGGGAGATAGATTGTATATAACAATCATAACCGATCAAGTGTTATGTTGTATGCTCAATGTGTCGTATGGATTCATACCATCAGTACAAATCTCGTGTCTTATATTTTTGACTTATTAACCAAATTCAGGGTACAATAAATCAATCTTCTTCCACAGTGAGGAATCAGACACATGTTGTAAGATCCCATCATTATTTTTATTTGCTTATGCATGCCATCTTAAATTCTCCACATCCATGGTATTGGCAAACAAGCATTGAAACCATGATATTATAGGTAAATACCACACCACCTTGGTCGGAGAGTCAGTTTTAGACTTCCATGAGGTCGTCATTTTATACCTTGACACTCCACATTTTAGACAATCTTTCAAATTGATGTAGTCCTTTCGAAATAACACAATCATTTAGGCATACATGTATCTTCTTAGCCTTCATTCCCATTGGACACAATATTTTCATTAATTTGTATGCTGAGATTGGAAGCTCGTTGCCTTCAAGAAGAATTTCTTTCAACAAAGAAAACAATGACGTGAAGATTTTATCTCTCCATCTATTGTTAGCCTTCAGAGTATACAATTTCAAAACAACATTCAGCTTCATCAACTTAGTACAACCTAATTATAATGGTCTCACATCATCATGCACAATGGTTCTAAATAAGGAAGGTGGATTTGTGTGCTCTACCCCATAACTATCTAGCATCATGTCAACCATGTTTGTCGGAATCAATTCGTTCACATCTAAATCATCATCGACAATTTCTTCTTCAACACAAATACTGCTATCGACATCTAATGATCTCATAGTAGGAATATGTCCATGCCAGTACCATTCTGTATAGCAATGTACAATCCTGTTGCACATGCCATGAATTTTGATTTCATCAACAGTGTTGACTTTCAAGTTTTTACTACAATTCCTACTTAGACAATAGAACCTATGTCCAAGTCATATCCTCTGATCCTCCACATATATTATAAATTGATCAAGACCAGTAATAAACTCTAGGGTGCACCAATTTGAAATGGACATCCATGATCTATCTATTCTATGATCAAAGAGAAAACAAGTATTAGGTTTAGGGTTTCCATATTAGGTTTTGGATTTAAATATTAGGGTTTTTATCATTTAGGATTTATAGATTAGGTTTTAGGGTTTAAAGATTAGTATTTAGGGTTTTGGTTTACAAATTAGGGTTTAATTTTCATATTAGGATTTAGGGTTTATGATTTACAAATTAGGGTTTAGGGTTAAGTAATGAATGTGTGTACCACCTATACCATTCTTGAACATCAAATCTCACTAATAAGTGTATAATGTATATTCAGTTATCAAGAAAATTTTGACAACATTTTCCCACAGTTCTCCAAGTACACCAATGTAGTTGGGCAAATATCCACCTACATATGTACGTAGGGAACAAATAGGTAAGTGCTGACAAAATATCTTGAAAACTGAATACACATTATACACTTACATCCTAAGTGAGATTAAGTGTTCAAGGATAATCTCAAACTGGGGACCATCCAAGATTTACTCATAAAATGTAAATTGCAAATGAGTTTCTAGGCTAAGAGAAATGTTGTCAAATCCACATGAACATAGGAGACTCACTAGATACTTTCATGTTTGGATTGTAAAAAATAGAGTTTAAATGGTTAAAACATAGTTGTAGATCTAACCAAAGAAGATAACATTCTAAACTAATTTAATTCTAGCAATTTAAACTATTGAATTAACTAATGGATCAATTAACACTAACAAGAAGAATTAACTAAACCTGACAGGAAACCAATAAGATAATTAAGGGTTTAAGCAATTCAGTAGCAAAGTTTAAGAATAGTAGAATTTTCAGAATAATTAAGGGTATAATATAATTAAGGGTTTAAGTGAGGGATAACCACTCACCACAGGTGTCAAGTACTGAGCATCAGCGGTTGTTATGGTTGCAGTGACATAGATGGTTGCATTTGTGGAGGAGGACGTGGAGAAGACTATAACTGGAGGTGGTTATGTCCACGCCTATGGAGGTGGAGGTTGTGGCGGCGGTTGGAGGTGGAGGTTGCGGTGGCAACTAGAGGTGGTTGTGACAACAGCCAGCAGCAGCAGCTGTTGGTGAGCAACAAGGCAGCAAGAGTAGTAGTTTTGATAGCAGCAGCAACAACAACAATAGAGGAAGAGTGGCGAAGGAGGTAGAGGAGAAATTGCTAGAGCAAGAATGGGGTTCTGTGATTAAACAGAAGATTAGGGGAAAGAAATTCCATGGGTGGTATTAAGTGGGACATAGTCATCGATTGTTAAGTAAAATTGATGATAATGTACTTAGTTGTGAGTTAGATAGAGCAAAATGGTGACAAAGGTAGTCCTTTGCCGTCATTTTCTTTGAAAAAATTTGGCAACTATGTCCCTTATCCTACTAAAATATGTCAGACTCATTAAGGACTGAGTTTTCATTTGTGGAGAGAGGAATCAATGACTAAAAGAGTAGTTGGTCATCAGTTCACTAAAAGAAACTGATGCCATTCCTTATCCAAACAAAAAAAATCGGCCTGATTAAGGCCTGAGTCACCTATTTTTTCTAGCTGAACCGACACTAAATAGAAATTTTGTGGAAACACTTTTCTCATGAGGACGTGGCGTAAATCCTCCAACATCAGTTTCTTGACAAAAAACTGACACCGATTGTGCAATTTTTTGCAGTTTTTTCAGAGAATCAATGTTAGTTTTGTGGACAAACAATAGACGCTTGAAGTATTTTGGATGAAAAATTTATTTCGTTTGAAGGTGTCTATTGTCAGTTCTCTTAAAATTGACGCTCATCTTTAGATTTTTGGAGGCAAATATTTTTTCTCTAAAATTTGTATTTTGCAGGTTATTTTGGACGTATATTTAGTAAAAATGTAGATGAAGTTAAATAAAAGGGGCACCTGAGTCTTTTCTATATCGGACTGACTTGATCAATGGAGATGTTCATTCTTATGAACCGATGTTGTTTGGTATACAGTGTCATTTTTCCTTTAGAATCAATGTTAGGAAAACGTGACATTATAGGTCAGAAATGTGCTAGTTCCCATTGACGCCTGCCATCGGTTCCATCTTCTTTCTTGTCTAGATCATCCTCACTATCGTGATAGAACAAAAAAGTTGCTTCATAAAGCTACGATCCTCTTCTCCACCATGGCTATGGCTGATTATCCCTTCTTTCCTATTTTCTTTATTTTTACCATGAATAGCAAGTAGTCCTTCTTACTGTGCTGCGATACAGGGACTATATCCACTACCTATTCTTGCATGTCCATTTCCTAATGTTCCATGGCTTGCATATTATTTTTTCAACTCAATGTTAATCATTTTATGCATGTTTTGTGGATTTATTTCCTACTTTATATGGTCTATTATATTCCTATGTTGTGAAAACTTCAATACTTAGGATTTAAATATTGATTATCTAGGTTGATTCCCGGAAAAAAATTGCAAAGGGATATCTCCTGAATAGTAGACACATGATCTATGAGTAATGAGACATCGAGATCAAAGATATATATAGCCGATTTATCATATATAATGAGTGGATCTTGGCTTTGCTCCTTTTGAATGGTTGTATCAAGCATGGACATATTTTGGATGTGTGTGTGCGTGTAGTGGTGGTGAAACTTGATACCGCTCAAGTGACATCATAATTCTTAATCCAGTTTCAATCTTGCTCTTTTACTTTCTCTTACAATTAACTTAACTCAACTCTTGGTTCTAAATATTATCTTGGTTCAACTGGATACAAACTAAAAATATTCTTAAAAATGTTTTCTCTCATGATTTGATCCTTAATTATACATCAATAAGACACGTCCACTTGTTGTTGGTATTATTGCACATTGTTTCAGTAAAAACTTACGGATAACATCCTTAGGTGAATTTGTTAGTGCAGTAAAACCCACGTCAATATTTGAGTGCTAATTGTTGGAAGGAGAAGGAGGTATAGTCAAGGAATAAACCAATCACAGAGGAACCCACAGAGCCACCAAGATTATCTCCAACCTACCCCAAGTTCTTTAGGACCATTTTGAAGAAATTTGACTCCATAGAAGCTCAAGTGAATAGAAAAGGTGCATAAATAAGTCCTCAAAATGGTCGTTTCATCAACAAAGACTATTCCATAAAGCCTCAAGTCACACAAAATCCACATAGTTTAAGGAGACGCCATAACATCCACCTTCAAGAGAAAAATGATTGTTGTAATTAGTGTCTAGAATGGTTGATCTACTTGCCATCCAGAACAGTCATTATACCTAGACCTCATCATGGTTTTTCTCTTATTCAACGACCGTTCTACAGACCCAAGTTCCCATGTTCAACCACCACTTCAGAAACCATCCACCATGATCATTTTGAGTCATCATAGTAGTTCCACCATATGCATACCATGGTTGTGGTGGGGTAGAATGATCATTTTTCACTGAAGACCTAAGTTAATTTGGATTAAATTAAACATTATAACCACACTTAACCCTATCCACCTTAGACCCTCTATTAGTCTTTTAGGGCATCTAGGGTGAAGTGGTAAGAACTCCATTCATTGTCATATTTGTTCTATCCTATCACCAACCTGATTCACATTCACCTCAGATCCACCTAAAAATCCCACCTTTCATCCATTAATGTTCATGACCTAGCTCCTTTTCATGCTAAATCACCTCGAAGGGAGGATCTTGTGCTGCTATCATATGGAAGTGAAGAAGAAGGCATGACCCTCAACAGTCATGGCCCCATCTTCTATACTCTTCTCTATGTTTTCTTCCTTCGTGACCATGTATAGATAAGCCCCCTTTGTGGTCTATTTAGGAACAAAATATGAGATTGTAATACTACATTGATGGGGAATATTTGTATATAAAATTGTAATATATCGATTATTTCTATCTTCTTTCTTGTTCTTTACCCCTATCTCCTTCTTTGATCACTTATCTATCGTACCACCTAAGGCATAGAAAAAAGATTGAATAGGAGGCTTGGGGGAGAAAAAAAAACAAATCCACTTGTGGAACCATGACGAATTTTCTCTAATACCCTACTAACATTCTACTCTGCTAACCCTAGGTGTGATATCTAAGTAGCTAAGTGTGATTCTCTCCTCAAACTTTGAAAAAAACACTTATAAGGAAAACCTTCTCCTACATGAACCACCCCTTGCCACCAAATGATGTTAGAGAGTCACTCTTGGAAACCTAGAGTAGGTTTAGTCTTAATGAGTTTCATCTACCTACTAGACAAATGATCCTTGTATGGATGGATAGGTTGTGATTTAGAGAGTAGTTCCCTAGATATCTTATATGCCATCCATAGACAACCAGTAGGGTCAGGTTCCTAATCAATACCAACCTTTTCCTTTTGGTCTAATAGCATCATCTATTGGATGTGTTTTTTAATATTACCCTAATACACAGTTAAGCTTCCCATATCCTCAAAATAACCCAATACCCCCATTAATTGAGAAACCTTAACTTGATTAGTTGGTTCCTAGTCATGGTCTCTCTTTGTATTGTCTTATTTTGTGATAATTACTTAGTGAATGATGAGTGTTTTTATTAGATTAATTTGGTTTCTTTTTTGGTTGATTGAATTTTTTTTCCCTTCATTTATTGCTTAGTGTTATTCTTGCTTGCTTTAATAGTTCATTTGTTAAGTCTATTTAGGCTTTCTAGTCTTGTGTAACTAATTGCTAGTGACTAATTAGTTTCTAATTGTTCTTTGAGTTAGTCAAATATCCCTAATTTCTTGTCACATATTTGTTTCAATCTTATATTGCCTTACTTGCATGTTCCCTATTTTAGTCATCTAAATAAGTGTAAACACTAAGAAATCACATCATTGCACTAGGAACCTAGAGACATCTTTAGATATGGAGTTTTCATTTATCCATGTGGATCAACCTCGACTTACCATCTCTAGTTCATTCCCATGCATGTGTGCTTCTGGATCTACCATTATAGAGTGTGTCTATTGAGTTACAAATTGTAAGCCCAATCTACTTATAAGCATCAATTTGGAAAATAATATAAATCTTCTTGAGTTTTTCATTGTTGGTTATTTGAATGATAGACTTCCTGCTTCTTGGAAACATTATAAAAACTATATCAAGAATAAAAAAATATAATGTTGTTGGATGATGTAATAATAGACACATAGGTTGGACATCAAAACCATAGTAGAGAAAGATCTTATCTAAAAAAAGTTGTCATTTATTTTGAATTTTGTTGATAATGAAATCAAGAAAAATAACAAGTCTTCTAACCAATGTAAAAATTGTTGGAAGAATGTGAAAGAATAAAGAAATAATAATCAAAACAAGAGTAATATAAGAAGAAAATTGTATTTATTTTGCATGTAGGAACCTTGTTCCCACTTCATCAAAATATAGGCACACGAAAAAGAAAACAGTTCATGATTCTAAAGAAACAAGATTGTGATGTATAACATATTTTTGATGTTCATCAATCTAATCAATGTGGCATTTTTCCAGCATCATTATTTGATCATCAACTTTGAGGCATCATGATATGTTACCGACAATAGGGATGCCTTTGTGACCTTCTCATAAGTAGGATAAGATGAGAATTGAATTATCATGGGAAGATCTAATGCTTTCTTCATGACCAGTAAGGACAACATTATGATTACGATGATGTCTAGAAAATTCTTGATGATCAAGGATGTGATGTATGTGCCAGACTGTAGGGTGGTCTCTTTGCTCCAACTACAATGTTTGGTATCGAGGTGTCATTTGAATATGACAAGGCCACTCTTTCTGATTCTCTAGAGTAGATAGAGATGGGATATCGTGCAAATGGGTTGTTAGTCTCAAATGTACCAAACAATGGTGTTAACAGTTATTCTTCTTCTTATATTGTTGATTGTTTTGATATGTGCTAAAATTAGCTTGGGCATGTTAATTCTGAATATGTACAACAAATTAAATCACATGTCATTAATTTAACTACTAAATTTCAAATATTTGTAGAAACTAGTTAAACAAAAAATATAATCTCAAATATTTCATCAACATTTTAATTTGCTATATTTCGTTTATACATATCACTAAGACTTAAAAGGAAATTTGCTAGAGTTGGGAAAAGGTATTTTACATCATGTTTGTAGATAATTTCTCATGATATACAATTTTATATTTAAAACATTAAAAAGATGAAACTTGAGAGATACTTTTTTAAATATAAAATAGAAATACAAAGTCAAACTAGTTGTAAAGTAAAATGTCTTCATTCAAATAAGGGTGTCTGATATGAATGTTCTCCATTTAATGATTTTTGTATAACCCATGGTATGACATACAAGTGCAACCATCCATATTTTAGTCAATCAAATGACATTGCTGACTGTGAAAATAGAACTCTCATATAAATGATGAATTTTATGCTAATTAAATAAGAAGAACCCAACTACATGTGGGGAAAAGAAATTTTGTCATCTAGTTTTGTTCCAAATCACATTCCTAGTAGGAAGACCAATAAGACTCCATATGAACAACAAAAGTATATTCTCCTAATTTGAAACATCTCAACTTTTATAAAACGAACCTAAGAAATAGAAATATTGGACTTAGATTACTTGTTGGTGGTTTTGTAAATTATGCTTCAAATAGTGCAACATATAGATTTTAGGCTCTTAATAGTAGCAATGTTGTTGCAGAACCCAATACTATTATTGAATCTAAACATGCATAATTCCTTAAGCATACATATTCAATGAACTCTATATAAAAACATTGCCTAATCCTTCAAATGAAACTTTATATAATGTACTACGTACATATCATAACAATAGTATTGTAGAACTTGATGATGTAGAACCTAGAAGATCCACTACGGTGAGAAAAGAAATAAATCTTATTGATGACTATTAATCCTTTATGATAACAATGAGACTTAATCTTAAAATTATTCTATATATACATTCAGTTCCTCCCTTTTGAAGGGAGTATTCTAGAGTGAGATTGAATCTATATTATCCAAAGAAAAAGAAAGTTAGTGGACTTTCCACTAGGCATGCAACTCATAGGATACATACGGATATTCAAAAGAAATTAATAATTAACAAACATTCAGACAAATACAAAGCTCGATTAGTTGTGAAGGGATATAAATATAAAAATGGTATTAAATATATTGATTTATTTTTTCATGCTACTTCAAATTTCTTCAATTATTATGTGAATTAATATGACATTGGTTAAAAAGTAGTCTTACATAAATGGATGTTAAAACTTTTTTATTGAATAAATATTTGGAAGGAGAAATTTATATGGATAAACTAAATGGTTATGTTGCATCAGGAAAAGAAAATATGATTGTAGACTAATAAAATATCTGAATGGATTGAAAAAATCTCCTAAACAATGGCAGAAAATGATTGATAAAGGAATAATACCATATAGGTTCATATAGTTTAATAGATAAATTTATATATTATAAAATCAATAACCAAGGTTCTGTTATAATATATCATTATGTTGATGACATGCTTATTTTGGAACAAATTTTAATATTATCAATAGTACTAAATGTTTCTTGGCTTCTAATTTTGACATGAGATATATGGGAAAAGCAAATGTAATTTTTGAAATTAAACTTCTTAAAAGTGATTATTGCATCATGATCTCTCAAAAAGGTAATGTTGTGAAAATATTCACAAGATTGTCAATGTTTGATTGTAAGCAATCAACACATTTTCATTCTATATTCAATTATAATCAAGATAAAATTATTAGTATTTAGCAAGTCATAAATGCATAAGTAAAGGAAGCCAAATGTACTTAATGAATTGTACTGGTTTAGATATGGCATATGTAGTTTGAAGAAAAAAGTAGATATACTCCAAATCCTAAATAGGATCACTGGGATGATCTGCATATGATTTCAATATACCCAAAGCCCCAATTAATCACGGGTTAGTCTTTTTATTATCCCCAACATTGTTAGAAGGATACTATGATGCCAACTAGATATCTAGTTTTGATGAATTGAAATCTACAAGTGGCAACATCTTCACAATGGGTGAGGTCATGAGTTTTGTATATTCATTAAACATACATGCATAGCTTGCCCCAATATAGACTTTGAGTTTATCATTTTGGAAAAATATGGACTTGAATTTGAATGGCTCAGACATGTTTTAATGGATTTTCTCATTTGCGAGAAACCTTCTCGCTTGCAAGTGTATGTACACCATGATAATCAAGATTCCAGAACAAAAGCTAAAATTAAAGCATGTAATTGAATGAGCATTGTAACATACCCAAAACTAGACTTATAGCTTAGAACTCCATTTTCTTAGGATATTTGTTATTATATTAGTAAAGGTTTTATCCGCAAAATAAGTTACAAATTTAGAATAATCAAAGTAACACAACACAATGTTATGGTAAATATCCTAATGTGTGAGTTTTAGGATAATTTTTTAACTAAGTCTTTGATTTGGAGTTAATTATATTAAATTCATCAACTAATTTTGACCCTAGTTTGGTGTTATAGAGTCCTTCTAGTCTAATTTATAAAATATTCTCAATAAATATGAAATAATGTGTCAAATTGATTAAAGAAGGTATTAACTTAGAAGTAAAGAAATAAAATGTAAAATGTTTTCTAATGGTGAAACTAATGTTAAAAGTGGAATCATCATACCCGTGAATTTTAATACCAATCAGAGGTTATTTATCCTACAATTACATTAAAGAAAGTAATAATATTAATTGTCCATTATAATCTGTTTTATCTCTATAAAGAGTGGGACTCGTAGGGGATCCACTCTTCACTAAATGGGAAATATAAAAGCATCCTATTCCACAAAAGAAGGATGTATTTATTTATTTCCTAAAGGGTATATACTATTGAGCAAGATAATGAATAAGAAGTGGAAACAAAACTATTACAAAGTTACATCTGAGTTCATGTACAATTGTTCCACACATAAAGGTAATGCTACAAACACATTGGTTACAACTAGTAATACATGATACCAATTGTAGAGGAAACCCGTATGTGTCAGGATATCCTAATGTCAACATCCTGATGGTCATCTTCATGATTCAAGGTCATCTAACGCTCCTATACTTGGGTGGTTTTAGGAATGACACCCGGTAAAAGGAAACAGAAAAGTATACGTCAGAACATTACTGAGTATGTGCTTAATAAACATAATTGAGCATTATCACATGTATAATAAGAAATAGGGATGTTCCCATTGAAATACGAGCCTTAAATCATGTAGGTAACTTCAAGAGATATAATAAAAGAACAAGGCAGTAAAATTTAAATGAGAATACATAATAATTTGTAAGATCTTGCCAAAATAAATCACAATAGTTATAAAAAAATGTGCATACAGGTTAGGCTAAGTGAATCTATTGTAGGGCCGAGACAACAGAGGATCTCAAGACAGGGAGCAAGGGGGGTTAAAACCTCGATCCTCCAAGGATTAGGGGGAGTAAAACCCATATTCCCTAAGGGAAAGGGGGAGTAAAAACCCTAATACCCAATATATATATATATAGGGCCCATCTTTATTGCCCGCGCGGGTAGCTACCTGCCCACCCTTCCAATCATTTTTTTTTTCAAATTTTTTTTCGCAATTATAGAGGACTATTTTGTCTAGCTCTCCAAAAAATTTTAGCCAAAAATAATATCATTTGCCCCTCCAAAATAAAAAAACCCGTCCTTATATATATCTATTGTATATTTTGTACAGAGTTACTTTTTTGGCCAGCAGAGTTACTTTTTTGACACTATAGTTACTTTTTTTACAGCAGAGTTACTTTCTTAGCCAGGAGAGTTACTTTTTGGGCTGCCGAGTAGCCAAAATCCAGGCTACCCGCACGGGCAATGAATGAATGGCCATATATATATATATATATATATATATATATATATATATATATATATATATATATAAATATATATATATATATATATATATATATATATCTATATATATATATAATATGGTTGTACAAAAGTACGCTACTCTAAATTACTATTCTAATGACAAGCATGCAAATAGTGTGGTATGATGAAATGGGTAATAAATCCAAAATTCAATAATAGTCCCATATTTCAAAGAAATAAAATAAATAAATATCATAGGTTACAAAAATGGCGTAAAGAAGAGGAAAATGGTTAAAGATGCCTCATTAAGGAAAATGAATTTATAGTCAATTTAATGCTCAATTGTAAATATGTATTGCACATTCTTGTCTTCATGACTCCCTAGCTCTAGGGGTTCATAGTTCTTCCTTTATGACCTAACCCCATTTTGTACCCACATTTAGTTCACTATTACCCATTCATAAACAGAAGTATATCTAAACCTAGTATTTGTTACCAAATCCAAATTTAGGATTTTCAAATCCTATAAATACTTATATATAGAGTTAGGGATAGGATCAATTATTATTTATCAAAACATACTTTCTGGGATCATCTAAAGTTTCATGTGACATACCTTTATATATTTTAATCACATACTCATGCTTAAATCTTAATATGTATATAAATATATGTTTATCACATAAGGTTATATGCACTATAGTAGACGCCTATGTAGTCCAAACTCACATGTCATTGAATTGTCATTTTGTCACAATATGTAATCACCCACATGTATGATAGCAAAATTACTTGTATTTTATCATTTCAGTATTAGATAATCAAGCTTCACTAATGGAAAATAAGAATACTACATACAAAATAGTGGTTTCAATAGTGCTCTAGGAACACATCTTATTATCATTTAGAACAAACATGGTTTATTGACGCAAGAGTTTTATGTCCTCTTCATTGCACAGAAGTGTTACCGAAGAGGTCTAGATTCTAGTCACTCATAGAAAGCATGTGATCTAGTTTCATACCTAGATTTCATGGGATGTTAACCCCAAAGCAAGAGGCATTGGTTGAGCCTCAAGTCATGATGTGTGCTACTTGACATCTAAAAGTCTTAGATCCTAACTGATTGTAGTGTTGAAAGGTTGACACAGTGCATTGAGTCTAAAAATTTATTAACTTCTTATTGCTACATTGACTAAGGAACTGAAGGCTAAGAAAGGTGGGTCTTGCTCCATTGATTGTTGAGGTCCATATCGCCATGGGATTGATTGACTAAATTGTAGACTAACAATGATTTTTTGGATGGATGGAAGTCATCTGTGGATTCTGGTCACAAGAATCTTTATCATCAGCCACTCTTAGTTGGTGGAAGTGGAGCAAGTCAGCACAGGTAGGGTAGAGGAGGGGAGTCCATTGCTGCATAGGTGTTAGGCTGAAGGAGGATTGAAGTTGAAGTTGTTGGTGCCCACTGTGATGATGCAAACCTCAGTAGTTGTAGGACCATGCAACCTACATTCCCTGTTGAAAAAGATTGCATCTGCAAGCAAGGAGGAGGAAGAATAAGAAAAAGAGAGGAAGTATAGGGTTTGTAGGTGGTTTTGGCTGGATTTGTTGGCATGTTTCTAGTCTAAAGATGTAATCTTTGATTGATGATGGTTGGTTTTATCTAGGTGGTGGCCTCCAGAACCACCAGTGGTCCCTACAACTGGGGTTTCAATTCTCTATTGCTCTTTTCGGTGGTGTTGAGTGAAGGAGATACTAGTAGTGGATTCATGTCAGTTTCGTGGACACCAGGGGGAAGGCGACGCTACTAGGGTTTTAGGAGGTGAGGTATTAAGTGGTTGCATCGTGGTTGCAGGGTGTTGTTACAAACATTTTCAGTGCTAGCAATGAAACTCATGGCAGACAAAGGATTAAGGAAGGGGAAGGCGGTCAACATCTAGGATCTTGGAGAGGCCAGCCAAAGATAGGGGAAATAACTAGAAGAGAGGGCAGGGAAGATTGGACGGTGAGGGGAAGAAAGTTATTTGTTACAAGGAGAAGAAAGTGAGGAGGAATGACAGTTTTGTGGCAACAATGATTGTGTTTAGGGTAAGGATGCCTGCTTTGGGGAAAGGGGGAGGTAAAACAAGTGTTACCTCAATTAATTTCATAAACTTTTAATGAGGACAAATGAGACAATTAATTGAATTAATGTTTACACCTTTCTTTTCTAATTTAGTTAGGAGATTACTTGATATTTGATTGACTTGAAAATAATTGGCTAGGGTAATTAGGACATCAGGAACTCAATTTTGGCCTCAAACTTACCTTTTTAAAGCATTTGTTATTATATTTCATTACTTACATTCTAAATACTCGAATAATGCATTTGTTTCTTTAATGATATCATTGTGTCACAACATTTTTTGATAATTCAATTTCTTTCATCTTTTACTCCTGGGGGGGGTTCTAGAGTGTCACATTCAAGTCAAAGTTGTTAGGGTGTATTCTTACATTGATCCTTATTATTAACTTTATTTGGTTATAATGTCATAACACCTCATATACAAAGGATATTTATAATTACATTATGTGTATTGCCTCCAATTAAAACATCTAATGTGTTTCTTAATTGACTCAATACATTATTTCATTTCTATTTGTTTTCTTTTACAATTTAGACTTTGAATAATTTTAGCATGTCAATTTAGGGTCATTAGTAATTAACTTGTAATCTTATATCATTAAGTCCTAATTGAAGAAGTTTTATATCAATTATTGATTATCATTACATAAATTTTATTTGTTAGACTGTTGTGTTTTTTTGGATCCATTTACACCTATTTAATTAAAATTTAAAGGCTAAAGTTGTCAACACTCATACAATTAAGAGTGGACCTAAGGAAAGGGAAATTAATATATATACCCAGATCGATTATATTAGAACACTCCAGCCCTAAAAGAGGGTTTCGTCCCCAAAATCCTCCCATCATAACTTAGAGCAATGTTATGACTAACATCAACCTATTAGGATCTCTCAACCTAGAAACTTACTCAACATTATGAGTACGACTTTTAGGTTATTTAATTAATGTACATTGTATCCATCTTAGTCGGGTTTAATCACCCTAACTAGGTGTAACCATTGTTGTGTGGCATTTTGTTGATTAATTTACCTAAAGGTAACATAATGCATTCTTCATTAATTTTAGACATTCCTAAAGTCAAATTAGTCTCCTACTACTAAGGTGAAAGACTCCACCCCATAAAGTATTAACCTATAATATAATTAACCAACTGTAGACGTAATACGGGGTAGGTCTACAAAGTTATATGTAACAAAAACTTCTCCTTTAATATATCTCTATACCTAGGTTTAGTGTTTATAGGTTGACCTGGCCAGCCAAGGGGCTTCTAGGTCTTATTTTTATCGAGAACTTCTTCTTTGTACTCAGTACATCACACTTAGGCGTAGGATCTCATAGTTGATCATTTTATTCATAGGTTTCTTCACTAAAGGTTATTCTACTACTCAAACTTGATTGTAGTGGTGACTTGGTTGCCAAAACCAATGATAAAGTTTGATTTTTTTTCCCTTTTTATTCATATATTTTTATACTAAAAATAAGTTTGATGTTGAAAATTTTGTGATGAGAATTGAAAATGTCGCCAAAATCAATCTGAGAACCAATTCAACCACTTTCCACTATACTACACACCTACTATTGTTATATCATCACTTAATTATACTAAAGAGGCTCATCATTAGTACAAGTAAGAAAGCATGGCCAAAATAACTTTCATATATTCATATGTGGGGGGAAAGGTTTTGTGTTATGAATGGTCAACTTCTATTAGATCCTAATAAGGCACGTCATCCTATATTATCAATTTCACTCTAATCATAATCTTTCATTACCTTATATTGATACATAGGTCCATATTATGATCTAGACTCTATGTAGGGGTTACGGTTTTCTAATCACTTGTTGGTTTGCAACCATGGTACCTTCATGAGATAGGGTGAATATACAAAATCACACCACTCATCATCTTGATCATTGGATAATCTTATCACACTTTGATTATGAGATAAGTGTGCTCCTAAGAATATTCTATCAAACTAATAGCTTCCATCCAACAATCCACATGCATGAGGCATAACTAGCTCAATGATGGTGGTAATCAACCGTTAAGTAGTTGGCCTTTGGGAATAGGTATGATGAGATGTTTCGTGTTGAAAACAATGCATGCTTAACAAAAGTTGATCTAGTTCAAATTATCACCAAATATCAAATGAATCATTTAACTCTATATTTACTTAAAATTTTGTGTTTTTCATTCAAGCATACTCACTTCTCAAAGTGGATATATCCATGTCATGCTAGAGAAACAACAAAATAAATGGTTTAAGTTAAAAACTAGGGTTATACTTAGCTATGAGCCTTCAAGTCAAACTAAAATTCATAGTACTTAGGCTAACTTCCTGAAGACAAATTGTACAAGAGTTAACTCCAACATGATGACAATATCACCTTCATGAGGAGGGTAGGAGTGATTACAGTTACAAAAGATAGCGAAAATCCCATCGATAGTATATCCTGAGTCGTATTCAACTAGGGTTTCATCCATTACTACTTTAATCATTTCCACACCCCAAAGTACCTAAGTGGTGGAGAATCAATCTTTAGCAACCCTAAGCACCCTACCCTCTTCATGGTCGTGGGAGCATCACAGTGTGGAATTAACACTTGTACTATTTATATTCTAGGAGTTTAGCCTAAGAACCAGGAATTGTCGGTTGATTTGAACACTTATAGTGTTACAACCCTAATTTTTGGGCTTGAATGGTTTGAAATGCAATTTCTCCAATACATGTATGATCATGGGAATTGGATGATTTATGTGCATTGAATGGATTTCCTTTCCAATATTTCCTTTGTGCATGTGATTTCATGGATCATAATATGTTAATGAGTCCAATATGATTAAAAGGAAAAAGAAGAAATCAAATAATGTATAATTGAGAAGGAAATTTGAGATAATGATGAAAATATGAGAATTTTGTGGAAAGATGTATCATTGAACCATCATGGATGAGATTTAGAATCCACAAGGTTCCTAATGGTTACAAGAATCCAAATAAAGAGAATAAAAGAGTAAGAGAGAGAAAATATGTATAAAATATGCCTTATTAAGAAATAACTTGCATATGAAAAAAAGTCTCTTATACTTTCGAATTTGAGTCCCAAACTTGGAACACAAGTAGATTAAGTCATTCTGAACTTTCCTATGAAATTTGGAAGCAAAAGGATTAACGAGTTAAGAGATATGTATTTTCAAAATAATCCAAAAGTTAATCATTACCAATTAATTTGCATTAAATGTCGCAATGTATCCAAGATATATTTTCGGGTAAGGAATGATGTGGATAACCAGGACTGTTGATCTAACAATTCGATAGTTTGGGATCAACATCTCTAACTTGAGACAGAATGGGAATTGGAGAAGTTCCACCTCCAATTTCCTCTCACTCAGATGCATGAGTGGCAATGGAAACCTTCCCATTGCATTCGAGATGCTCTCCCGATGTATTCCATCCTAGGTTTGTCAGGGTTTGGAGGACTACACTTGATTTCCCTAATTTGATAGGAATGGGATGCTCCATTCCAGAGTCCCACACCTATATATAAGGGGTTATGGATTCCTCCGAAGTCATCAACACCACAAAGAACTTCCCCCGACATTGCCTAGCTTTCTCTTCATCCAATTGTGCCATAGCCTACGTCTGGATCCACCTTGCTCATCGCCAGAGGTCGGGAGGTCTCTCCTACTTGACCCATCGATCCCAATCACCCTCGAAGGAACTAGGAGCGGGAATGAGTTCGTCGGGACCTGGAAAAGATGAGTGTGCCATTACTTTGCGGTTTGGGGGATGAGGGTGCGAGGTCAACCATGGTGTTGACCATGGGTCAGCACTGTTCTATGTGAGAGGACCCTCATGAGGTAGAAGATGAGGGTCTATGGTTTTACCATCATGCCCCCCATGATAATACGCTCTGCAACTAGGGAAATGAGGCCACAAATGTCCTTTCCCCTCATCCCGCATAGAGGAGAGGCGAGGCTCATGTGGGGCAAGTCGCCACACAGCTGGCAGTGATTCATGAAATTCGGTCGACATGGAAAAGGAAAAGAAACCCCAAAAAGATGACATGGTGTGCCATCATTGGACCAAAGGTAATAATCTCACCAAAATCGTATCTAATAATTGGTAAATCGGATGGATAAATGTATATATGAAAATTGATCAGAAAATTATGTAGATTACAATAAAAATAATTTTATAGCCTGAATCTGATTATAGTTTGAAAAGTATCTAATGTTTCTATCCTTAATGTTTTTATAATTAAGAAGCCCTAATTTGATGATCTATGAAATTGGGAAAATTAATATGGATGTTTTATGAGAATAATTAACCTATTGTTCATAAAGAGGACGTTCTGTATCTAAATAAAGGATCCATATGCTTAATAGGCTAATTTAGGGTTTCATATGTTGATATACATTAATGGGCATAGAAACCCTAATCTAGGTATTAATGGTTTTTAATGAGTTATATTTAGAGATCCTTTGTATAAAATGATATTAACTTAATCATAAGACAAATTGATAATAAAGAGGCTTTAATATGGATAATTTGAGTAGTTAGGGTAGAAAAGTTGTTTTAGGGTTTGTTGACCTAAAAAGGATAAAGATTAAGAAATTGATCTAACAAACCCTAAGGAATCCTAATGAGACTTAGAAACCTTATAAAGGTATCCCAAGTCAATAAAGAGTTGTTTGGATGTGATGGTAACAACTAGGTGTTATACATGTTTTCAGGATCAAGGGTTGCTTGATTTGGTTTCTTACCTTGCTTGATTGGACATCTAGTTGGATTTGGATATCTTGCTTATTTTGATTCATAATCAGGTATGTGGTTACGATTATGGCTAATCGCTCTAGTTTCACGGTGATTTCTGAGGTTTTATCGGTTGCTTGAAATTAACTTCTTGGTTGACTTTTATAACATGAAACTATAAAGTGACTATGGCTATCACCATAAATATATGTGCATGACTAGCTTAGATCCTCGTCCTCCTTTGTAGCTTTGATGATGATGAGATGGATGACCTAGTACATAATCTACCTTTGGGGTAGGATCATCATCTTATCATGAGTCAATGTGTTGGTCTACCCTTGGGTAGGACCATACAACTACACAGCCCTAGGTCGTGATCTACTTATAAGGTAGGATCATAGAGAATATTTGAGATCTTCCGTATGAGAGAGGTAGTATTCTTATCCACTGTAGGGACAACACAGAGGCAAGGATATGTACGGATTGAGTAGTTATGTTTAATATGTAAAGTTTGATCTGTTAAGCATTAATTTGTTGCATTATGTTGTTACAAATAGATGCAAGATTTTGGTTCCCCCACATACTAGTATAATTCATTATACAGATCGATGTTTTGTTTGTCAGTGTTTTAGGAATATCTAAAATTGGACAAACAGTAAAGTGGAATTTGTGAAGAATAAATTTAATTCATAAAGGAGGATTTAGTTAGATAGAACTCTACCGTGGGTAGAAGTCCCTCCTATTTTTGAAAGGTATGTGAAAAGTAAATTTTAATCATGTTTTAAGCTTAGTCTTTGGTAAAATTTAATAATTATTTTTATTATTTACAAAACCATTGATCCTGTTTTAGGATAGCAGCTCTGGCTTCTTGGCCTTCCTTAATTGGGGGTTACTGGGAAGTAGGGGTCATTACATTTGGTATCAGAGCATGGTTTTCCATTTAATCTCTAATAATTATTAAATTTTACAAACTCTTTAGAACCCAAGGGAGTTATTAGAGGATTTTCCAATGATGAAGGTGTCTATAAAAGGATCACAATCTGGGGGTTGGCAAGATTTTCCTCTACTCTGCTAGTTGGTCTACGAGGACTCACGGATTCTGTGTGACTGCCTGGCCAAAATGTGAGTATTTGACTCAAAATAAGATACCTCTAGGTCTGCTCTCATCTGTCTTTGTCCCTTATCTACCCTATTCATTGAATAATTTTAAGAGATTAGGGCTTCTCTCTCTCTCCACCACCCTCTTAAGTTTTGGGGTTAAGAATGATAAGGATTAAGGAATCCTCCACCAAATAATAAAAAACATGTAAGAAAGATGTCATGGACATAAGTTTTGATAATTAGAAACTCAGACTGAGTTTAGTTACATGCTTGGGTTGCATGGCATGTGTTATCGTGCCCTCAGGAGAGCTCTGAGGCTAGACCTTCTCGTAGGATGAGGAGAGGGTTAGCCTTGGAGGAAGAGAAAGAGACATGGTGCATCCTCTAAGGATGATGCTCAATACCATAAGTGGTGGATAGAGAAAGAGAAGATACGATGATTTAGATATCATAGTTGATTGTGCATGTATGTATGTGGGTTTGGCATGCATGCTTTACATAGAGGGTTGAGTACGCATGAGAACCCTAGACTGTGAGTGGTTGTTTGGCCCTAGTGCCTTTTTGTGACCCAACTCTGGGTGGGTCATGCCTATTAAGGGTGAGGGATAGCTCCCTCATTGAGAAGGTCAGTGGTGACCGTATAGGAACCTTAACAGGTATATATGAGTAGAAAGAGGCATTGACCTACATAGAACTGAATGTCAACAAGGCTGGTAGTAGGTTTTAGACCTAAGCCAGAAGGGTTATGCCTGATGGTTTATGAGATAGGCATGCAGAGCTTTGGATGACCTTGGTTGGACATAAGTTTTAATAGTACATTTCACCTAGGTAGAGATAGATGTGTATCCTTAAGAGCTCGACCCATCTCCTGAGAGGGAACCTCATGTGGTAGGACCAGTTGTAGGGTTAGCTCTAGAGAGAGAGTGGGATCCAATGAGGAAGGTTGGAGACCTTGAATGCAAGACACGAGGAATCATGAGAAGTTAGTATGATATGACCTAGAATGGATGACCCTGAGTAGATAGATGTGGTTACCTCATGCATGATCCTTGGAGGCTTGTTGTACCTTGGATGCTTTTAGAGGAACCAAACCCTAGAAAAGAGAAAGAGGCTTCATGAATGAGCGTACAGATGATATGAGTACCTACCGTTTAGGTGTAGGAAGGAGAGTTCCATAGACCCTGAAAAGGTATGGTGACAAGTTGTGAGGTCTCGCACCCAGTTGGTTGTCCTGGTGTAGGATTCTAAAGGTTGTTCACATGGAAGGGTGTTAGGATGTATATGCCCTATCTCGTATAGGTTCAGTTCATGGTGGAACAGCTGAGCATGTTGTTAGATAGCTGATGTATAAGAGGTGAACCTGGGGTTCCTAGACTAAAGAGGGGAAGTAGAATTACCTGGTGCACATGATGCTCATGAGTCCGATTGAGGTCATAAGAAGTAAGCTTGGCACCCCTTCCCATGTATTATAAGGAAACCCTAGTTGAGCTGATATATATGTGTTTTGGTGACATATGTGTGTATGATATTGGTACAACTTTGAGGAATTAGGAACAAGTATGACATATCAAGGAACTTAGCATGGCTTAGTAGGTTGTCTTCTTTCTAGCTACATGCATAAGTAGCATCATAGGATCTATGCATATACATGACGGTACAAGCTTTGGATGCAAGCACGTTTAGTGACTCTGCTACTATCAAGTGATAGTTTTATCCTATCTTGGGAAGGAACCCTTCATGTTGGAGTGAGCAAAACCCTTGTTTAGGTTTGAGATAAACCTTCTGAGGTCACTTATAAGAGATTGATGAGCTAACTATAAGAGCAAAAGGTATGAGCATGAATCTATATACCCATGTGTGACCACCTCTCATGGGCATGAGGATATGCTGCCATGGAGGTAGCTTGTATGGGGCCAGACCGAGTTAGGTAGGTCATCATGATTCCTATGAGGGATGCAAAATTAACCATGAATGCCCAGAAAGAGGATGGACATTTGGGTGAGGACTCAAGGATGAGATGTTCTTGAGTATCAACACAAAAACCACAAGCTACAGTAGAATCCTAAGTCACCTAAAGTCAAGTAGGGATAAGACCGATGGGAGTAGGAGTTTTTTGTTCCTTGAATGCACAAGACCATAGGTTCGGGAGGTAACAACTACCTTTTCCCGAGGCCCATGGGTTATGAGGTTGGACATCTTCATGAGTTCATGGGGTTTAACGGGTAAATGTGGGAGACACTCCCTAGATGCATAAGGGTCAAATCACCCCATAAGTACTGACACCCTAGAGACCTTGAGGTAATGACTAAGGATTGTACATACGAGAGATGTTAAGATCCAGAGGTGATGGGAAAATTCTTCCCATGGGCGTAGATCCATAATGGAGATGTTCATGGGGAGGAGTCATGTGAAGTATGTTTTGAACTTAGATTGGAAAAAGTGATGACGATGCGTGATGCACCATCCCTACTCTTGTAACGGGATGAACTCTATATTTGGATTACAGCCAAATGCTTATTTCCTCTCGTTATGGGTGTGAGATACAGGGCAAATGCATGCCATATAATAAGGGTTAAGGTGGTATGAGTTGAAACGTTTCTACGATTTTTGAGTATAGAGGAGGTACCACACCCTTTTAAAAGTATATTGGAGAGGTGTTATGCAAGCATAGATGAACTAAGGTAATCTTCATATGAGGACATTCTTGTCATGAACAGTTTGGATTTTATGAGTTCCAATTTGGGTTTGATAATCGAGATGACAAAAGCAATTACTCAAAATTTTCTTGACTCAGATAGACCTAAACCCAAGACAAGGATGATGAGTGGAGTATATTAAGGTTGATGTTTTCACCATCACCTAGAACATAAGGAAGTCAATGCAATAACAAGATATTCTCAGTTGAAAATTGCTCAGGTGTAAACTGTCTTGTCTAGCCAGTGGGAAGAACTAAAAAAGGGTTGCTAGGTGGACCCTATGACCAGTAGAGGACTAGACCTATGTGGCTAACACCCAGATACAACTAAACATGTTGGTCAAGTTGGTGGTTTCCCAGTTAGCCAGTCCAGAAATTGATGAGATAAAAGGATTGTTATAAGAACCTCAGATACACCTCTCAAGAAAAGAAGGTGGTGAAACTCGCTAATAGAGTGTATTAGGGTTTTGAGGATTCTCCTTTGAAGAATCACATCATGCAAGACGATCATGATTTTAAGTACACCTTACACCCGAGTTTTATCAAGATGGTTGAGGTTTGTAGTGATACCTTGAAGACATGGGATGAAGAAGAATATAGCGTTGCATGTGGCCAGTTTCCATACATGCCATAGGGTGAAGGTTGAGCACATGTAACCTAATGAGTTGCTATAGATAATGAGGAGTCCCTGAGAGGGAATGGGGGCATATCACCATGGACATTGTGGAAGGCCTCCCCTAGACCAAGACAAGTCATGAAGAAATATGGGTTACGGTAGATCGCCTCACCAAGTTGACCTAATACCTTGCCTAAGAGAGAGAGCACTGCCAGTGTGACAAATATAATTGAACTATATATATATATATATATATATATATATATATATATATATATATATATGAGAGAGAGAGATAGTTAAACCACATAGTGATCTGAGTTCAATATCTTGAGCATAACCTCCAGTTCACTTATATGTTGTGGAAGTAGGTACATGAAGAACTCGATACTAGATTAAAGTTTTATGCAGCAGATCATCCTGTGACTGATGGGTAGTCAAGAGAGTATGAGCCAAACTCTAGAAGGTCTTATGAGAGCATATGTGCTCATTTAGGGTTATTCATGGTAGTAGTTCCTGCCCCTAGCAGAGTTTGCTTGCTATGTTAACCACCATATCCAATATTGGGATGTAAGAAGCTCTATAATGGAGGCTATGTCTGTCACCACTTCATTAAGATTATGTCAATGAGAGGACCTTGTGAAGGTCAGAGAAACCACCGTGTATGTAGATGAAGTTGCTTTAATCGAGCAATGGCTGAGAAATCCCAGAATCCACAGGAGTCATGTGCTGATGTGAAGCAGACTGACATGCAGTCCACTGTGGATGAGCATGTGTTTTGAAGATCCGACCCCTCTGAGCTATAGTAAGAAAGTTGAGCCCCTGGTACATGGGTCCATTTGATATGGATTAGTGGAGTTGCTTATGTTTAGCCTTACCCCTCAGGATAATATGATGTATGATGTGTTCCATATGTTTGATCTAGAGCACTATGTGATGTACCTGAGCCATGTGCTAAGTAATGAACATATTGAGATTCAAGGGAGGTTGACATACCCTGAGTCACCTATGAGGATTCTAGATATCAAGGTGAAAGAACTCAGATGTAAGAATATAAGATGATAAAGGTTCCTTGGAAGCACCATGGAGAGGATGAAGCCACATGGGAGCCAATGATGGACTTGGGAAAGTCTTATCTTGATTGTTTGTATGTTTGGTGGAATTTTTAGGGCAAAATTACTATAAGAGGGGAAGGATGTTACCACCCAAATTCTTGGGCTTGAATGGTTTGAAATGCAATTTCTCAAATAAATGTATGCTCATGGGAATTGAATGATTTATGTGCATTGAATGGATTTCCTTTGCCATATTTCCTTTGTGCATGTGATTTCGTGGATCATAATATGTTAATGAGTCCAATATGAGTAAAAGGAAAAAGAAGAAATCATATAATGCATTATTAAGAAGGAAATTTCAGATAATGATGAAAATATGAGAAATATGTGGAAAATGTATGATTGAATCATCATGGATGAGATTTTAAATCCACAAGGTTCCTAATGGTAAAAGGAGTCCAAATAAAGAGAATAAAAGATTAAGAGAGAGAAAATATGTATAAAATATGCCTTATTAAGAAATAACTTGCATATGAAGAAAAGTCTCTTATACATTCGAATTTGAGTCCCAAACAAGGTACACAAGTAGATTAAGTCATCGTGGACTTTCCTCCAAAATTTGGAAGAAAAAGGATTAACGAGTTAAGAGATATGGATTTTGAAAATGATCCTAAAGTGAATCATTACCAATTAATTTGCAATTAAATGTCGCAATGTATCCAAGATATATTTTTGGATAAGGAATGATGCGGGTGACGAAGACCATTGATCTAACAATCTGATGACGTGGGATCAATATCTCGAACCTGAGATAGAGTAGGAACTAGAGAAGTTCCACCTCTAATTTCCTCACACTCATATGCATGAGTGGTAATGGAAACCTTCCCATTCAGGATGCTCTACTGATTCATTCCATCCCAGGTTTGTCGGGGTTTGGAGTACTACCCTTGATTTCCCTAATTTGATAGGACTGGGATGCTCCACGCTGGAGTCCCACACCAATATATAAGGGGTGATGGATTCCTCCGAAGTCATCGACACCACAGAGAACTTTCCCCCGACATTGGCCTAGTTTCTTTTTGTCCAATTGCATCATAGACTACATCTGGATCCACCTTGCTTATCATCGGAGGTCAGAAGTTCTCGCCTACTCGACCCATCGATCCCAATCACCCCCAAAGGAATTGGGAGCGGGAATGAGTTCGTCGGGACCTGGCGAAGATGAGCGTGCAATTACTTTGCGGTTGGGGGATGAGGGTGTGAGGTCAACCATGGTGTTGACCATGGGTCAGCACTTCTCTATGCACGAGGACCCTCGTGAGGTAAAAGATGAGGGTCGATGGTTTTACCATCATGCCCCTGGTGAGAACACACTTTGGAATCAGGGAAACGAGGCTACAAATGTCATTTCCCCTCATCCCACATAGAGGAGAGGAGAGGAGAGGCTCGTGTGGGTCAGGTTGCCACATGATTGACAGTGATTCACGGAAGTCGGTCCGTGTGGAAAAGGAAAAGAAACCCCAAAAAGCTGATGTGGTGTCCCATCATTGGCCAAACGGTAATTATCTCGCAAAATTTGTATCAAATAATTGGTAAATCGGATGGAGACAATGTATATGTGAAAATTAATCAGAAAATTATGTAGATTACAATAAAAATAGTTTTAGAGCCTAAATATGATCATAGTTTGAAAAGTATCTAATGTTGTTATCCTTAATTCTTTTATAATGAAGAAACCCTAATTTGATGGTATATGAATTTGGGAAAATTAATATGGATGTTCTATGAGAATAATTAACATGTTGTTAATAAAGTGGACGTTTTGTAGCTAAATAGAGGATCCATATGCTTAATAGGCTAATTTAGGGTTTCATATGCTATTAATGGGTTTGAAACCCTAATCAAAGTATTAATGGTTTTTAATGAGTTATATTTAGATATCCTTTGTCTAAAATGATATTAAATTAATCCTAAGCCAAATTGATAATAAAGAGGCTTTAATATGGATAATTTGAGTAATTAGGGTAGAAAAGAAATTTTAGGATTTGTTGACCCAAAAAGGATAAAGATTGAGAAATTGATCTAAGAAACCCTAAGGAATCCTAATGAGACTTAGAAACCTTGTAAAGGTATCCCAAGTCAATAAAGAGTTGTTTGGATGTGATGGTAATAACTAGGTGTTATACATGTTTTCAGGATCAAGGGTTTCTTGATTTGGTTTCTTACCTTGCTTGATTGGACATCTAGTTGGATTTAGATATCTTGCTTCTTTTGATTCATAATCAAGTATATGGTTATGATTATGGCTAATCTCTCTAGTTTCACAGCGATTTCCGAGGTTTAATCAGTTGCTTGAAATTAATTACTTAGTTGACTTTTATTTCTTGCAACTATAAAGTGACTATGGCTATCACCATAAATATATGCATTACTAGCTTAGATCCTAGTACTCCTTTGTAGCTTTGATGATGATGAGATGGATGACCTAGTACATGGTCTACCTTTGGGGTAGGATCATCAGGTTATCATGAGTCGATGTGTTGGTCTACCCTTGGGTAGGACCATATGACTACATAGCCCTAGGTCATAATCTACCTATAAGTTAGGATCATAGGGGATATTTGAGATCTACCATATGAGAGAGGTAGTACCCATGTCCACTATAGGGACACCAAAGAGGAAAGGATATGTAGGGATTGAGTAGTTATGTTTAATATGTAAAGTCTGGTCTGTTAAGCAATAATTTGGTTGCATTATGTCATTACAAATAGATGCAAGAATTTGGTTCCCCCACATACCAGTATAATTCATTAACTCAATGATGTTTTGTTTGTCTGCATTTTAGGAATATCCAAAATTGGACAAACGGTAAAATCCCAGATTCCTATTTTTGAAAGGTATGTGAAAAGTACATTTTTATCCTATTTTGAGATTAATATTTTATAGAATTTAATATTTAATTTATGATTATTTGCTAAACCATTGATCCTATTTTGGGATAGCGGCTCTAACTTCTTGGTCTTCCTTAATTAGGGGTTACCACGAAGCGGGGTCATTACATATAGCTTATCATGACCCTAGTTCTCTCATCAAATCCTTTATTTTGTTGTTGTTCTAGCATTCCTCATATACACCCACTTTGGATACTATTCATGCATGAACGACAAAGATAAAATCCTGAGAAAGTTTTTAAGTTTTATGATTGCTTTAATGTTTGGTGATAATATGAACTTATTCAGATTTTTTTAGATAGGCCTTACCATCAACATGGTTGTTTTGGTATAGGTTTTTAAAAACTTTTTTTCCTAGTGGACTGTAAGAACTCTTACATGATATCTAGTTTTTTCATGCACTAGGTTCAGTCGAGAAAAGGTTTGGTGAAGCTCCTTAGGAGTTCATCTATATCATTTCACAATTAGATGGCATACCCTAATATTCCTTCATGGCTTATGAATATATGATTTTCTAACGAGACCAAGTGTTGGGAGGCTAATGTGGTTCTCTTGGTCTAACAAACCCTAATCTCTTAATGGGATAGTTGGGTGAAGTGGGTAGTTCCTGATGTCCCATGTCAATGCTATGTATTTTCTGATAGGATCAAGTATGTTTAAGGTAAAGTGGTAAATGACATGTCAAGTAACCAACGTGGATCTAGTACAATATTACGACATGTTCATGTATTTCATGTAATGTTTACCCCTATCACCTACAATACCAGTTAGAGATGTTTTTAGTATACCCTAATAAGTCAGAATCTCTCGAGAGAATGTATATGAAGAAAAGCTACTTACTTGGTTCGCATGTTTATTCTGACACCAATTTTTTAACTTCACATAATAAGAGTTCTCACCGTCAAAATATATTCATTATTATACTATATAATGTAAAAAAATAAAGGCTTCATATATTTTATCAATAGTTTCATGAACTAATTCATCATTATATGAAGTTTGAATTATTAAGGAACCCCTCAGTGAGACATTAACTGGTTAGGTCAACCATAAATCTTGGAACTAAGAGTAGAGCAATGAGTTAAAAATTTGGGTAATATATGACTTAGTTGATCTACCTCATTCAAACCCTTTAAGAAGTTACTTACATGATAGGTTAACCATTTTTAAATGGTTGAGTCTTGTACCTTAGTAGATTAGGAGAGTAATTCAACTTTACTATCCCCAACTTAATAATAATGAACTTGGCAACACTTGGAAAAATTCCTCAATTAATGTCACACAAATATAACTACTCTCTGATTAGGGTAGTAAAACCTTCATGAGATGGATATTTTTAAATTTAATTAGATAATTAAATAAAAAGGTAGGTAAATAATTCAGTATAGGCAATGATATTTTTTTTGTCTTGAGCACTAATTCAATATAAGGGTAATAGTGTCAATAAACTTACTTCAAAAACTAAGTAACCATTTTACAAAATGATAGAGATAATGAAATTCCATCTTGGCTCCACATGGCAATACACAAAACCAGATGTTGAAAAATGAAGTAAATAACTACTCTTAACGAGTTTCTACAATAATGAATTACTAAGTACTAAAAAAGGGGATATTTTTGTTGATGTCAAGCATATTGGTGGGATAGGTTAATGTGATGACCGTGGAATAACCATTAGCTACGGATTAATGAAAATCACTAAAAATTTAAAATCATTTTGCAAAGAGATCCATTTCCACGAAACTCTTAAAGAAAGAACTAAAGCAATATATACATCATGGTTCACATTGTACCATTTCATCTCGAGGACATTATATACCAGGTGCTTTGCCCAAACATAAACATAAGCAACATAAAACCTCGAGGCATACAAGCCAACATGTCAGATTGTTTATAAGACCATAATGTACTAACACCCAAGGACCTCATAGTACAGAGACAACACATAGGACTTCTATCTACATGACATGATAGAAAACACACTCAACATGATCTGTTACTACTATCCCTATTGTTGATGTCCTCCCTCTGCAGTACGGTCTCTACCTCCTCGTCTGCATCTACCTAAAAAATGTTGGGACCAACAGGGTGAGGCAAAAGTCCCAACGAGAGATATAACTCTCCTCCAACAACATTATTAACATAGGTAAACAATATCAAACTAAGCAGAGGATCTTTTATATTAATAATAAAGATTAATCATTATTATAAGAAGAATAAAGTAATATCATCTTTTAAAGCAATGCAACTACCTATGATAGAGCAATAAATCATCTATTCACTTTATAAGGAATACAAAGAATACACATAATATCTATCTATGTAAGATGTATAAAAGTAATGTAACATTAACCAACGTTTCTGTATTCAATCCTTAAGTAGATACGCTACACGGCTGATTACATATTTACAATCACACTTATGCCCAGAGGAAATGAGGTATACCGCTCATGCTCTAACCGACCACCACTTAGTCAAAATTGGTACCATACAAGGTCAATGGAAGAGCCGGCTGCCAAGACCTCACCTGTCTCAGTCAGTACGAGACCACTGGTAGTGACATCATGTCAAACTACAACTAGCTTGTCGGGGTATAGCGGCATCTTCTCTATAGAGATACATCCGCATCATGCACTCTCTTAGGGGAGATTACATATAAATCCCTGATACATTTTCATCAGGGCGATCACACAACAACCATGGTATTCATCAGGGAGATCACACTCCCTATCTGGACGTAAGGATATGTTCGTCTGTCACCTCCACATATTCAAAAATATGCACTATGAGTTAAACTCGTTTCACCATTCAGCAAATCCTGACACTGAATGGATCTATGGCCTGGGAAACTACATGATAAGCTTCTACTTGATTAATTAGGTGCATTACATTATCTTTTAGCATCAACCAAGTTATAAGCATGAATTATAATAGATGCTACAAAGAAAGGTGTAATACATTTATCAAGTACTTTCATAATCTTAGGAACACATTGAATGCATAACACTCGAGATCTCAGTCCCTTATCACATTACTGGGAATTCTCATCCCTTATCATTATCATCATCATGATTGCTAGATTTGGGTATTCAAACCCTTAGTTCATCATTGAACATTGTTACCTCTTATCAGGTAACTATTACCTATAGGTCCTCAGACCAGGTATACATTATACTTATTGCACAAGTATTTCACATGGCTCACAAGGCTCATTTAATCTATATCATATGAAACACCATATCTCATACCTGGATATGCTTATCATCTCATGATAACTGCATGGTTAGTATTTCATGATAAACACAAAATCAAATACATAACATCACCTTGCAATACAAGAGAAGTACAACCTTCCCATTATTAGGGTTAGGGTTTCTCTTTCAAGCCGATTAGGGTTTCAAGCTGATTAAGGTTTCAAGCCGACTAGGGTTTCAAGCTAATTAGGGTTTCAAGCTGATTAGGGTTTCAAGCTGATTATGATTTCAAGTTCATATTATCAAGAATCAAAACCCTGATTCATAGCTCCACACATATTAGGAGTATCAATGTATGCTCATTAAATGATTATCACACAAGTATGAGTTTCTCTCCCATCCTCACTAGGATATTGATTACATCATACTTTATTAAGTTGGCTCAACCCTTTCCTCAAGGTACATTGGCCTACACTTATCAAAATGCATTAAAACTCTTTACATCTTAATGTATCATTTGACATAACACACTTCATGTGTTACTCAATCAAGTATATCGGATTTGAGGTGCTTACCTCCATATTGTCTTTAAAGTGCTTCCACCATATCGGGCAAGAGGTGTATGCTTTCTTACCATATCAAGCAAGAGGTGTATGTTTGCTTACCAAATTGCACAAGAGGTGTATGCTTGCTTACCATATCGGGAAAGAGGTGTCTATTTGCTTACCATATCGGGCAAGAGGTGTATGCTTGTTTACCATATCGAGAAAGAGGTGTATGTTTTCTTACCATATCGGGCAAGAGGTGTATGTTTGCTTACCATATTGGGAAAGAGGTGTATGTTTTCTTACCATATCGGGTAAGAGGTGTATGCTTGATTACCATATTAGGAAAGAGGTGTATGCATGTATGTGTCACACCATATCGTCCAAAATGTGTGTGTGCTTCACACCATATCAGGTTTCATCACCATATCGGGTTAGAAGTGCTTCAATCCGATATCGGTTTGAGACATGATGATGTCATCATCATCAAGCTCTAGACTTTCATTCCTTACTATTCTAGTTCTTGGACAATAGTTGCATAGGACTATTATAACTCATGGATTCATCAATTATTCAATAAAACTCGAAATTGAAAGTAGATCATCAAGTATAGCAAGACTGAAGGTGAACCATAACATGATTGGGTTCAAGTTATATAACCCACCTCAAGAACAACTTCAAAGCTCCAAGATTCACATTCCCAAGTTTTAAGATGAACTTATCAAATATCTAATACTTGTTCACAACTCCTCTATATGCAAAGAATCCGTAGATAAGAATTTGGTGAAGAAGAAAAGAAAGGAAGAATCACAACCCGAGATTCATGCTTCAACCAAGGTTGAAGATGACCATGGCTTCACCTTAAGCTTGAGGCTCAATCTCCTCCTTTATCCTCAACTACTATGCATGATATATACGAGAAAGAGGTTTGTAGGGTTTGAAAATTTTCACTAGTAGGTGAAAGGAGTGGTATATATAATTGAGGTTCATGAGAGAGAGTGTATAATAGGTGGCATCACCTTATACTACTAGGTGCCACGTGTCCATGCATGGTTGACACATATCCATGCATGAATACATATTTATCTTGACATGAAAAACTCTTGAGGATAATCTAGAGATAAGGTTTTGGCCATTAGTTATCTTGTTGAGCAAGATATTTGAACTCAACATCACTTTATTCACAAACTGATACACTTTTTTCAAGGGAAGTTGTAAACTGATAACCATCACCTGCTTTAGGTGCTTAACCCATCATGGAAAAGTCCAAGATTTGATAAAATGATATAGGACCTCCTCTATAGCTCCTTGTCTGATAGGCACTCCCATATAGGATCTACAACTCGATACAACTCAAATAGGGTTTCAACTATACAACTCTTCTTGGTGTTTTCATCACCAAGAATACCATCACTCAAATATGATTCAAATATGGTGTCTCTTTCTATCTCACTCTCCTCTAGAAGAATATAATAGAGAGTAGGGACACTCTAGAGGAGGTAATTTGCATATCAACCCTACATTTTGGGTAAATTGCAATTTGCACCAAAACTAGTACACAAGGCACAAGCATTATTCAAACAAGCTCCAACTTGGAAATTTAGGCTCTTCAAAAGCCACCCCTTAGAATCATTCTCTCTCTTATGATTCTAAAGAACTTTATGCATGTTAAAAATGTGACATATTGCAATATAACCCCTCATTTTGAGTAAATTGCAAATTACGCCCAAACTATCATATAATGCACAAACAGTTTGCAAATAAGCTCAAACTTGAAATCTAAACTCTCCTTGAGTCTTAATTACTTTTCAAAAGATTAAAACAAGTTTATGAATAACTTACTTAAGCAAACCTTCTAGGTTTATGGCATAACCCAGGTCAGGGATGTTAGAATTATCAACCCCTATTAGGGATTTTGTCCCCAAAATCTCAAGAGAAAAGGGAAGGGTACTTCCTCCTCATTTCTTCCTATAGCTCCCATGTGGCTTCTTCAATGCCACGATGATGCCATATAACTTTCACAAGAACTATGTCTTTCTTTTTCAACTTCTTGATTCTTTTGTCAAGAATCATCATTGGACCTTCCACATAGGATATATCTTCATTCAATTCTACCTCTACAGGTTGCAACACCAAATCTGTATTAGGATGACACTTTTTTAGCATAGATATATGAAACATTAGATATAGTATATGTAGCTCAGGTGGAAACTCCAACCTATAGGCTACCTTTCCAATCCATGTTGTCACTAGGTAAGGGCTCATAAATCTAGGAGCTAATTTACCCTTCTTCCCAAATCTGAGAACACCTTTCCAAGGAGAGACCTTAAGATACACTTTGTCTCCAACTTAGAATTCTAGGGGTCTAAGACATTTATTGACATATGACTTTTGTCTATCATGTGCAGCCTTCAACTATTGTTGTATTACTTTAATCTTTTTAGTTGTCTGTTGTACTAATTCAAGACCCAGAAGTGGGTATTCTCCTATCCCATACCAGCATAATGGAGATCTACAATGTCTACCATATAATGCTTCATATGATGCCATATCAATACTAGTATGATAACTATTGTTGTAGGCAAACTCTATTAAGCTCAAGTGTAAGTCCCAAATTCCTACAAACTAAATAACACATGCCCTAAGCAAGTCCTCCAAAGTTTGCATAGTCCTTTCAGATTGTCCATCTGTCTGAGGGTGAAAAGATGTGCTAAACATTAACTGTGTACCCAAGGATTTATGTAGTCGTTCCCAAAAATGACTTGTAAACTGGGGACCTCTATCAGAAACAATTGTGGCTGGAACTCCGTGCAACCTCACTATCTCATCTATGTAGATTTTTGCAAGTTTTTTGGCGGTATAGGTTGTTCTATTAGGAAGAAAATGTTCTAACTTAGTCAACCTATCAACTATCACCCAAATGGAATCATGATTTTTGGTTGTTCTGGGTAGACCAACCACAAAGTCCATTGTCACGTGATCCCATTTCTACTGTGGTATAGGTAATGGTTGCAATGTTCCTGTAGGCTTCTGGTGTTCTACTTTAACTTGTTGACACACTGGACACCGCATAACAAACTCAGCTACATCCTTTTTTAAACTAAGCCACCAATACATATCTTTTAAGTTATGATATATTTTAGTACTCCCTGGATGCATTGCATACATGGATGAATGAGCTTCCTCCATAACTATCTTTCTTAGGTCATTGGCGTCAGGTACTACCATCCTCTAATGGTAATAGACTACCTCATCCTATGACTCATGGAAACTGTCCCGTTTCTCACTGCCATACTCTGACCTGATCTGCTGAATCATAGTATCATCTTGTTGTGCCTCTTTAATCTGTTGTCTTAGAGTAGGTTTCACATGCATCTCGGCCAGTAATCCAACTAACAAAGATACTTTTAACTGTACATTTATTTGTCTCAAAGATATAAACATGTCCCGTTTAAAGCACATTAAAGAATTCAATTGTGCTTTATCTATAGGTGGAGATGAAGATTTTCTACTTAGTGCATATGCCACTACAATAGCTTTTCTTGGATGATAATCAATTGTACAATCATAGTCCTTGATTAATTCCATCTAGAGTTAGTGTCTCATAATCAACTCGTGCTATGAGAAGATGTATTTTAAGTTTTTATGGTTTGTGAATATCTGACATGTTTCTCCATAAAGATAATGCCTCCAAATCTTCAATGTGTGGACCACTGTAGCTAATTCTAGATCATGTATCAGATAATTCTCCTCGTGTTTCTTAAGTTGTTGGGAAGAAAAACAAACTACATGATCACTCTACATCAGCACACATCCTAGACCATTCTTAGAAACATCACAGAAAATAATGTATCCCTTTCCCTGCTCAGGTAAAACCAACACAGGTGCGCTAGTCAACCTTTCTTTCAACAATTGGAAAGAACGTTGACACTTGTCATTCCAGACAAAAGGAACCTCCTTCCTAGTCAACCTAGTTAGGGGTAATGCTACAGAACTGAAGTCTTTAATAAACCTTCTATGGTAACCTGCCAGACCTAGGAAACTGTGAATCTCAGTTGGTGTCTTGGGTTGTTCCCAATCTACAACAGACTCTACTTTCTTAGGAGCAACACGAATACCTGAAGTAGATATAATGTGTCCTAGGAAAGATATTTCTGACAACCATAACTTACACTTGCTAAACTTAACATATAGCTTGTGTTGTCTCAATAAAGTCAAGGCTTGACGAAGGTGTTGATCATGTTGTTGACCATCTCTACCGTATATCAGGATGTCGTCTATGAAGACCACTAGAACTGGTCAAGGAATGACTGGAAGATTCTATTCATCAGCTCCATGAATGCAGCCGGTGCATTAGTTAGTCCAAACAACATAACTACAAACTCATAATGACCATACCTTGTCTTAAAGGCTAACTTAGGTATGTCATCCTCCTTGATACGTAATTGATGATATCCTGACCTTAGATCTATCTTAGAGAGCATTATTGCACCATGAAACTGGTCAAACAGATCATCTATCTTTGGCAAAGGATATTTTTTCTTTATAGTCACCTTGTTAAGTTGTCTATAGTCTATGCATAATCTCATACACCCATCCTTCTTTTTAACAAAAAGAACTGGAGCACCCCCATGGTAAAGTACTCGGTCAAATGAAACTTTTCTCAAGCAACTCCTGTAACTATTTCTTGAGTTCTGCCATCTCAGTAGGTACCATCCTATAAGTTGTTTGGGCTATGGGTTGTGTACCCAGAATTAGATTAATCTCGAAATCAATCTCTCGATGTAGAGGAATCTAGAAATTCTTCAGGAAATGCATCCTTGAATTCCCTGACAACATGAACTTCAGAAAGACTATGACTCTCTGATCTTGTGTCTACTACATGTGCCATGAATGCTTCATATCCTTGTCACATCAATCTCTCAGCTATCATTACTGATACTAGACAAGTTGGAAGAATCTTTCTATCCCCCTAAAAGACCCATGTCTCATCACTGTCTGCAAACATAGCTTTCTTGGAACCACAATCCAAGACAACCTTATACTTTTCTAGGGTATCCATCCCAAGAATTACATCAAACCCGTGCATCTCAAGTGATATAAGATCCACTTGAATGTTGTGTTCTGAAAAGGAAAGAACACAGGGAGAACATACCTCACGCAACACTACAGATCTGACTAATGGAGTTTCTAATAACAGATTATCTGCTCTATGACTGACAGTCATATTGCAGCCACGAATCACTTCTCGAGTGATAAAGGAATGTGTAGCACCCAGATCAATCAAAACAGATATGAAGTAGGATGAAGACATATTAGAATGAAACAATTCCATTTGACATGTCATGACTCGTGGATTGACTACTGCCTCCGACTGATTCATAGCATAGAATCTCATCGTTGCATGTTGCCGACTCTGTGCTCTATTGTTTGGTGCAGATGAACCTGCTTGGGATGCCTGTCCACATCCTCAAATGCCACTACTGAATTGTTGCCTCTGAGAGCCTTGTTTACTCTGCCACAATGGTTGGGTTACCTCCATGTCTCTAACTGGACATTCTCTCATCATATGTCTAGTTTTCCCACAATTGAAGAAATATACGTCCCGCTGTGGTCTAGATGGTCCTATTACTGACATTGATGTCGTACTATGGGCTCCACTTTGTAGAAAACTACGGCCTATACCCTTGCTTGACGTCCATTGCATCTGTGTGTTGAACGTCTATGGTGCTAATGGTGTAAGAAATCTCAGTTTCTTGAAATTTCCAGACCTCTGTCCTTAGAACTGGGTAGGTACTTTCCTACTGTTAGCCTCTCGTTTCTTAGTCATAGACCTCTTTATCCTCCTAACTAACTCTACAAAGGTGGAAAATCTCTCTCTATTCTCTAGAGCAGCTACATCTATGGTTAACTCAGTGTTCAAACCCTTCTCAAAATGTCAAATCCTCTCCTCCTCTATAGTAGCCATGTGTGGACAAAACCGCATAAGCTCCATGAACATAGCTTCATACTCACTAATCTTCATCGGTCCTTATTTAATCCACTCAAACTGTGAGATTTTCTCATTCAGATAAATCTTGGGAAAGTATCCACTAACAAACTCATGTCGGAATTCCTTCCATCCAACATCAACACCAGGTCTTTTCTCTTCTTAAATGGCCCACCAATGGCCAGAGCTTCCTTTTAAAAGGTACACAACATGCCCAACTTTATCAGTATCTGGGATGCTAAGGATTTTAAAGGCTTTTTCTAGCTCAGTGAGCGATGAATCTGCATCTGCTGGGTCAACTATACCAGCATATTTAGTGGATCCTACCCAGCATAACCACTCAAAGGTCTAGCCAGACCCATATCCCTCATTGGGAACCGGTGCCCTAGGTGCTGGTGCTGGCATCCGATCTGCCATATGCATTATTATGGTCATGAACTGCCCCAAAAAAGCATGAAAGGTTAGGTTTTCTAGCATGGCTTGATCAAGATGGGGATTCTCATGCACTGATTCCTCTCTAGCATGTTCCCTTGCACCTCCTCTTGGTGCAACAACACTTCTCTCAGTAGCATGTTTTTTGTGTGCTCCAGCCATCCTTCAACTTTACTTCTTCTCCTATATGAGCAGAAGTCACCATAAGATAAACTGGAGGACACTAGAATAGACTCAACAACCTTAAACCTATGTCTCTGTAGACACAGCGAACCTTAGGCTCTGAGACCAAAACTTTGTGATGACTTGAAGTTCGAATCACCACAAGTAATTATGCAGAATAACCATTAGCAACAGATTAACAAAAATCACTAAAAATTCAAAATCATTTTGCAAAGAGATCTATTTCCAGGAAACTCTTAAAGAAAGAATTGAAGCAATATATACATCATGGTTCACATTGTACATACATTGTGCCATTTCATCTCGAGGATATTATATACCAGTTGCTTTGCCCAAACATATACATTAGCAACATAAAACCTCGAGGCATACAAGCCAAAATCTCAGATCATTTATAAGACCATTACGTACTAACTCCCAAGGTCCTAAGAGTACAGAGAAGGCACATAGGACTTCCATCTATAAGACATGATAGACAGCACACTCAACCTGAGTTGTTACTACTGTCCCTATTGTTGTTGTCCTCCCTCTGTAGTACAGTCTCTACCTCCTCGTCTGCGTCCACCTAAAAAAGTGTTGGGACAAATGGGGTGATAAAAAAGTCCCAGTGATAGATATAACTCTCTACCATCAACATTATTATCATAGGTAAACAGTATAAAACTGAGAAGAGGATCTTTTATATTAATAATCAAGATTAATCACTATTATAAGCAGAACAGAGCAATATCATCTTTTAAAGAAATGCATCTACCTATTATAGAGCAATAAATCATCTATTCACTTTATAAGGAATACGAAGAACACATATAACATCTATCTATTTAAGATGTATAAAAGTGATGTAACATCAACCAATGTTTGTGTATTCAATCCTTAAGAAGATACGCTACACGGCTGATTACATATTTACAATCACATTTATGCCCAGAGGAGATGAGGTATACCGCTCATGCTCCAACTGACTACCACTTAGTCAAAATTGGTACCATACAAGTTTAATGAAAGATTCGGATGCCAATACCTCACCCATATCGATTAGTATGAGACCACTGATAGTGACATCATGTCAAACTGCAACTAGCTTGTCGGGGTATAGAGGCATCTTCACTATAGAGCTATAGCCACAGCATGCACTCTCTTTGGGGAGATTACACATCAATCCCTGATACATTTTCATCAGGGCGATCACACAACAACCCTGGTATTCATCGGGGAGATCACACTCCCTATCTGGACATAAGGATATGTTCGTCTGTCACCCCCACATATTCAAAAATATGCACTCTAAGTTAAACTTGTTTCACTATTCAGCAAATCCTGACACCGAATGGATCAATGGCATGGGCAACTACATGATAAGGTTCCACTTGATAAATTAGGTGCATTACAATATATTTTAGCATCAACCAAGTTATAAGCATAAATTATAACAGATTCTACAAAGAAAGGTGTAATACATTTATCAAGTACTTGCATAATCTTTGGAACACGTTGAATTCATAACACTTGGGATCTCAGTCCCTTATCACATTACTGGGAATTCTCATCCCTTATCATTATCATCATCATCATTGCTAGATCTGGGTATTCAAACCCTTAGTTCAACACTAAACATTGTTACCTCTTATCAGGTAACTATTACCTCTAGGTCCTCAGACTAGGTATACATTATACTTATTGCACAAGTATTTCACATGGCTTACAAGGCCCATTCAATCTCTATCGTATGAAACATCATAGCTAATACCTGGATGTGCTCATCATCCCATGATACATGCATGGTTAGTATTTCATGATAAACACAATATCAAGTACATAACATCAACTTGCAATACAAGAGAAGTACAACATTCCCATTATTAGGGTTAGGGTTTCCCTTTCAAGACAATTAGGGTTTCAAGTTGATTAAGATTTCAAGACGATTAGGTTTTCAAGCTGATTAGGGTTTCAAGTTGATTAGGGTTTCAAGTTCATATTATCAAGAATCAAAACCATGATTCATAGATCCACACATATTAGGAGTATCAATGTATGCTAATTAAATGATTATCACACAAGTATGAGTTTCTCTCTCATCCTCACTAGGATATTGATTACATCATACTTTATTAAGTTGGCTCAACCCTTTCCTCAAGGTACATTGACCTACACTTATCAAAATGCATTAAAACTCTTTACATCTTAATGTATAATTTGAAATAACAAACTTCATGTGTTAGTCAATCAAGTATATCAGATTTGAGGTGCTTACCTCCATATTGGCATTAAGGTTCTTCCACCATATCGGGTAAGAGGTGTATGCTTGCTTACCATATCGGGCAAGAGGTGTATGCTTGCTTACCATATCGGGTAAGAGTTGTATGCTTGCTTACAATATCAGGCAAGAGGTGTATGCTTGCTTACCATATTGGGCATGAGGTGTATGCTTTCTTACCATATCGGGCAAGAGGTGTATGTTTGCTTACCATATTAGGCAATAAGTGTATGCTTGCTTACCATATCGGGCAAGAGGTGTATGCTTGCTTACCATATTTGGCAAGAGGTGTATGTTTGCTTACCATATCGGGCAAGAGGTGTATTCTTTCTTACCTTATTAGGAAATAGATGTATGCAAGTATGTGTCACACCATATCATCCAAAAGGTGTGTGTGTGCTTCACACCATATCGGGTTTCATCACCATATCAGGTTAGAGGTGCTTCAACCCGATATCGGTTTGTGCCATGATGATGTCATCATCATCAAGCTCTAGACTTTCATTACTTATTGTTCTAGTTCATGAACAACAGTTGCATAGGACTATTAGAACTCATGGATTCATCAATTATTCAAGAAAACTCAAAATTGAAAGTAGATTATCAAGTATAGCAAGATTGAAGGTGAATAATAACATGATTGGGATCAAGTTATATAACTCGCCTCAAGAACAACTTAAAAGCTCCAAGATACAAAGCTTCACGTTGCTAAGGTTGAAAATGAACTTATCAAATATCCAAGACTTGTTCACAACTCCTCTATATGCAAAGAATCCATAGATATGAATTTTGTTAATAAGAAAAGAAAGGAAGAATCACAATCTGAGATTCATGCTTCAACCAAGGTTGAAGATGACCATGGCTTCACCTTAAGGTTGAGGCTCGATCTACTCCTTTCTCCTCAACTATGATGCATGATATCTAAGGGAAAGAGGGTTGTATGGTTTGAAAAGTTTCACTAGTAGGTGGAAGGAGGGGTATATATAATTGAGGTTCATGAGAGAGAGTGTGTATAAGAGGTGTCATCACCTTATACTACTAGATGCCACGTGTCCATGCATGGTTGACACATGTTCATGCATGCATACTTATTTATCTTGACATGCAAAACTGTTTAGAATAGTCTACGGAGAAGACTTTGGCCATTGGTTATCTTGTTGAGCAAGATATTTCAACTCAACATCACTTTATTCACAAACTGATACACTTTTTCCAAGGAAAGTTGTAAAGATAATCATCACCTTCTTGAGGTGCTTAACCTGTCATGGAAAGGCCAATAGTTTAAAAAAGATATAGGACCTCCTCTTTGGCTCCTTGGCTGATAGGCACTCCCATTTAAGCTCTAGAACTTGATACAACTCAAATAGGGTTTCAACTATACAACTCTTCTTGGTCTTTTCATCACCAAGAATACCATCACTCAAATATGATTCAAACATGGTGTCTATTTATTTATATATCCTATATATGATACTAAAAGAGAGAGTAGAGACACTATAGAGGTGGTAATTTGCATATCAACCCTACATTGTGGGTAAATTGCAATTTGCACCAAAACCGGTACACAAGGCACAAGCATTATTCAAACAAGCTCCAACTTGGAACTTAGGCTTTCCACAAGCCACCCCTTAGCATCACTCTCTCTCTTATGATTCTAAAGCACTTGAAGCATGTTCCAAATGTGATATATTGCAATATAACCCCTCATTTTGGGTAAATTGCAAATTACATCCAAACTATCATATAATGCACAAATAGTTTGTAAATAAGCTCAAACTTGAATATTAAACTCTCCTTGAGTCTTAATTACTTTTCAAAAGATTAACAAAAGTTTATGAATAACTTAATTAAGCAAAAATTCCATGTTTATGGCATAATCCAGGTCAGGGATGTTATAGTTAATCTATGGATTTTTGGGATGAAATACTCCTTAAGGGGTGGAGTGTTATAACATACCCTAACCTATACTTGGATCGTAACCTTTATTTTCTTAGATATTTCTAATTATCTTATTAAATACCCCTTTCCCCTAAATTAGACACAAATTTAGATTATTTGAAGTAAGGAAATATAATGTTTTAGTAAATATTCTAATATGTGGGTTTTAGGATAATTTAATTAACTAAGTCTTTGATTGGTAATTATATTAAATTCATCAACTAATTAGTTTGTATCCTAGTTTGGTGATATAACATCCTCCTAGGCTAATATATAAAAGAAATTCAATAAATACAAAATAATGTGTCAAATTGATTAAAGAACGCATTAAATACATTAATTGAGTGATTGAATTAGAAGTACTAAAATAAAATATAAAATGTTTTATAATGGTGAAACTAATGTTGAAATTGGAACCTTCGCATCTTAAATATCATACCCATGCCTTTTTAAACCAACCAGATGTTATTTGCCCCTCCAATTACTTCAAGTGGTGGGATCTGTAAATGAGTAGAGCTGAGAAAACAATTATTAATAATAATTGACCATGTTTAATCTGATCTATATATTTGACCCCTACAGTTTCCATTTAATTTTAAGGTAACATCTTCTTCCCCTAGAACATGGACCCACATTTCCATTTATTCAACCCACGGACGCGTCGCGTAACTAACGGACATCCCTCCTTTAATTTTCTTCTCATGCGCCTTCTTCTTCTCCTCCTTATCCTTCTTTCACTTTCCAAATTTATTATCCTCTATCCTTCCCCCTTCTCTACATGCACGGAAGAAAAACCCTATTCATCGATGTCGATAGCCTTGCGGATTGACCATGCATAGGTATGAATTGCAAACAAAGGGCAAACCACAAAGGCATCAATGGCGGCCAAAACCTCCTACTAACTCCACCAAAAGGGTCACATGTAATGACCATCATCTCCAATGGCCGCTAGTGGACCTTCAATGAAGAACTGGTAACCCAGTCATACAATAAAAAGTGATGGTGCTCGACACCTATAGATCATCCTCCACCTCTATCCTCTACCTTCAACCAAGACACTATTAGATATATGGCTGCTACAGCCATGTATATAGCCTGGGTTAAGCCCAATATATAGCATGGGTTAAGCCCAATGTAGTGCAGCTAGTACATGTGAGAAAAGTAGTTTTGTCTCTAGTGCAAATGGCAAAGAAATTTTAACCCATATTGCTCATTTCTAGAACTTTTGTGGTCCTTATATGTAGGATCACATGGGGCACTAGTGTCCAAGGGGTCCTAGGAGGAGGGTATGATCACCTCCTTGGTGGGTATGGTGACACACATGCACATATGCGCCACACCTGGTCGGGCACGAGCACGGGCTTGTATCTTATTCCTTGTGGAGAATGTCATTAGTTAATTATGACTGGTTCTGGCATGAAAATTGACATGTCTAGTATGCCTGAAAAATTTATTGGAACTTATTTTGCTCGTTGACAAAGTAGGATGCAAATCTGGCTTAATGTGGTAGGGTATGATCAGCATTTAGAAGAAGACAAACCAAAAGTAGATGAAATTATTCCTAATTATGCTCATATAATTACAACCTGGAAGAAAGGTGACAATACGTGCTGAGGGTTGATTCTATTTGTGTTAAAAAAACAAACTATATGACTCATACTCTAAGCTACTTGTTACTACATATAAGGTTCTGTGCAAAGCATTAGAAAACAAATACAATACTTATTTCAAAATTTCTTAAGTTTCATATGCCTGAGGTTAAATATATTTCTGATCAAACACATGATTTTCAACTCTTGGTGTAAGAGCTCACTGATGCGGGCATGACACCTCTTGAAAAATGTGTTGCTATGTCAATCCTTAAGAAATTCCCTAAATCTTGAGAGTCGTTTGGCATGACTCTTAAGCACCACAAAGGAGACATGTCAATGAACAATCTCATGATGGAGATCAACATTTAGGAAGAGCATTTGAAAGAAAAGACTATCAAAGTACCAACTCATGTTAATGTGACTGTTAATTTTACTAATGCTAAGAACAAGGATAAGAAATCTAAGAATTTACTTAAACCTAAGGCTAAGATCTAGAAGAAACTGAAGAACAAACCTTGTTGGACTTGCGGATAGGTTGGTCACTGGAACAAGGATTGTCCTTCAAAGAAGGCCAAGAAATTTGTTGCATCTGCAACTAAGGAGGTTGTGGTCAACATGATGACTGCATCCTTGAACCTCAATGATGGGTATGTATCTATAAAACTTGAAGTTCTTTCTATTTTTGAACCACTATATTGGATTATAGACATTGGGGCTAATGTGCATGTGTGCACTGACAAGTTCGTGTTTGTGTCTTATCATGCCTCTAAAGGTCGATCCGTGACTTTAGGCGATTCTAACATTGTAGAAGTCAAAGGCAAAGGATGGGTGGACTTGAAGTTTCCTTTGGGAAAGGTTCTGACACTTCATAGTATCAGACATGTTCCATCAATATGACTCAATATTATTAGTGGTGCAATTTTAGTTAGAGATGGTTTTAGAATATATTGTAAATGTAATAAAGCTATTATTACTTGCCTTTGAGATTCTTTATTTTTTGGCAAGGGGTATCTTTGTGATATGGAGAACCTATTTAAGATTCTTATAGAATTTGTTTCAAATTCTTTTTTAAATTTGAATGATAATAGTTCTTTATGCTTGAATCTTGTATCATATGATGTTTGGCATGCGCGTTTGGGACGTATGAATGTTGTCTCAATGAAACACATGATGAATCTGAATTTAATCCCTAAATTTGAAATTAGCAATAATAAATGTGAAATCTATGTGCAAGTTAAATTACCTAGGAAACCTTTTCATTTTGTGAATAGGAATTTGGAAATATTGAATCTAGTGCATACGAATATCTATGAATTTAATGGTATTGCTACAAGGGATCAAAAACTTTATTTTATAACTTTTATTGACGATGCTACTAGATATTGTTATGTCTTTTTTCTTAGAAGTAAAGATGAGGCATTGGATAAACTTAAAAATTATACGAAAGAAGTTGAAACTCAAACCGGAAAAGTACTTAAATGATTAAGGTCTAATAGGGGAGGAGAGTATACCTCGAATTTGTTTTTGGAATTTTTCCAATTACATGGTATAGTTCATGAGGTTACTACTCCGTATTCACCACAACCTAATGGGATAGCTGAATATAAAAATAGAACCCTTATAGATATGGTAAATTCTTTACTCCAAACCTCAGGTCTACCCAACTTCATGTGGGGGGAATCTTTGAAATGGCTTGCCATATTCTAGATAGAGTTCTCCACAAACATGTAGAGAGTAGTCTGTTTGAGTTATGCAGAGGAAGAAAATCGAGTCTCAAATACCTTCGAATGTGGGGTGCCTTTCTAAGGTACTTGTCCCTGAACACAAAAGGAAGAAATTGGGACCAAAAATGGTTGATACCATATTCTTGGGGTATGCAGAGACAAATTATGCCTATATATTCTTGATTGTAAAATATGATATCTCAGGCATTTAGGTCAATACAATTGTGGAGTTATGTGATGCTACATTCTTTGAGGATGTGTTTCCCATGAAATTTGGTGTGCCCAATGAAGTATCTCAAGAGGATTCATTCACCACAAGTTCCAATCATGAGCATGTGGAAAGGATGACAAATGTGGGGGGCGACTCAGAACAAGCTATTTCTGAATCTGATGATCCTGAAGAAATAGTTGAACCAAGGAGAAGTAAACGGTCTAGGACATCCAAGGACTTTGGAAGTGAGTTTCTTACTTACAATATTGAGGATGATCTTGAAACTTTCAAACAAGCTATGGAATCTCCACAAGCTAAGTTTTAGAAATAAGTTGTTAATGATGAAATCCAATCAATTCTCTCAAATGGAACTTGGGAATTGGTGGATTTGCCTTCTGGTGTTCTACAGTAGGTTGTAAATGGATCTTTAAGAAGAAACTTACTGCAGGCGGGACAATCAATAAGTATAAGGCTACGTTAGTTGCTAAGGGTTACACATAGAGGGAAGGAATATATTATTTTGATGCATATTCCCCTATTTCCCATATGACCACAATCCGAGTGATTATAGCATTGGCTTCCATTTATAATCTGTGTATCCATCAGATGGATGTGAATACTGCATTCTTACACGGTGATCTTTAGGAATAGATATATATGGAACAACTTGAGGGATTTGTGGGTCGTGGGAATGAGTCTAAAGTGTGTAAACTTGTTAAGTCATTATATGGCTTGAAACAAGCTCCTAAGAAATGGCATGAGAAGTTTGATTATGTGATATCATCATTTGGCTCTGTTTCTAATGAATTTGATAAATGTCTCTACTGTAAAATCTTCAATGATGGATTCATTTTATTATGCTTATATTTTGATGATATCCTGCTTTTTGGTTCCGATATGAAAGTGGTAAATGAGACAAAGACATTCTTGTATAGCAAGTTTGTGATGAAATATATGGGTTTCGCTGATGTGATTTTAGGGATTAAAATCATAAGGTATACTGATGGTATAACTCTCTCTCAGTCTCACTATGTTGAGTACACATCACGTAAACCTATTAAGACTCCATATGATTCATCCAAGGCCTTGTTCAAGAATGAGACTGGGGTTCCAGTGTCTCAATTACAATATTCTCGGATTATCGGAAGTTTGATGTATCTTATGAACTAAACACATCTAGACGTTGTGTTTTCCATGAGCAAGTTAAGTAGATACACCAGTTGTCTCGACTAGACCCATTGGGATACTCTTGAAAGAGTTTTGAGGTATATCAAGGGAACTTGTTCTATTGGGATGCATTATGGCAAATATCCTTCTATAGTCAAAAGATATAGTGATGCAAGCTGGATTGTCATCAACTCTGGGAGTAATGGTGTCTCGGGATATATATTCCTATTGGGAGTAGGAGTTGTTTCCTAGAGGTATAAGAAATAGACCATATTGTCTCGGTCTACTTTTGAGGCAGAGTTGTGTGCTTTAGATGAAACTGGATTGGAAGTTGAATGGCTACATGGACTTATATCCAGTTTACCTATGGTAAAGAAGCCACTTCCTGTAATTTCAGTTCACTGTGATAGTACTACAACTATTGTCAAGATAAAGAGTTACAAGTATAATAAAAAATAACATAGACACATCCAAGTCAGACTCAAGTCTGTAAGGGAGTTAGTGTCTAATGGGGTAGTGGTTGTGGAATACGTCGGTACCAAAGAAAATACAATTGATCCTTTCACTAAAGGTCTTACCCTAGCTTTAGTGGAAAATTCCAAGTTGAGGATGGGACTGAAACCCCTCATTATTCACAGGCAGTAGCAACCCAACCCAATAGAGTGGAGATCCCATAAATTGGGTTCAATGTGGTAATAACAAGCTGTCGGGTAATTTGGATGACACTATGTATTTACTTTGATGCTTCATGCATATGTGTGTCTATCCCCTGGGAAACATGTTAGTGTCATGATTGCAAGTTAGTAAGAGATTAATCTCTAAATGGTGTCAAGTCTTAGGATAGTATGTTAACAGTACATCCTTGGAGACTCCAACAAAATGATTGATGTTGTGTAGGCTGTAACAGGAGAATAGGGTTGTTCTCTGTTATCAATCATGATATAAAAATTTTATATGCATGGCCTTAATGCATTGTTTTCTTTTCTACCATGTCTTTATTATGTTGTTACCAACCTATACTCTTGTACCCAAGGTTTAGGTTCAAGAATTTAGTTCACCTAGTTCCTATGAGGTCATAGTTGGATAACTCAAGTAGATTCAAACCGAAAGGTATTTGCTGAAAGCACAGTATGGAGGAATGAATGGTAGAGAACACTACACATTGGACTTTATGGAGGACTGTTAGATATATGGCTGCTACATCCATGTATATAGTATGGGTTAAGCCCAATGTAGTGCAGCTAGTACATATGAGAAAAGTAGTTTTGCCTCTAGTGCAAATGGCAAAGATGGTTTATCCCATATTTCTCACTCCTAGAACTTCTATGGTCCTTATATGTAGGATCACATGGGGCACAAGTATCCAAGGGGTCCTAGGAGAAGGGTATCCTCACCTCCTTGGTGGGTAGGGTGACAAAAACACACATGCACGCACGCACGCACGCACGCCACGCCATGCCTCGCCTCGTCGGGCTAGGTCGGGCATGGGCTCAGGCTTTTGGATTGTGGATTGTGAATTGTGGAGAATGTCTTACGTCTTATTTTTACACTAGGATACAACTACGTAATTAATTATTCGTTTAATTAATTGTTTCTTTCTTATTCGGGTTTATGAATCCTAACTGGAAAGTGTCTCTTTTGTGGAATTTTCTACAATGTGTACAAGAGCAACCGAGTAGTCACATCTTAATAGGAATAGGATTATTGGTGGATGTAAGGCTATAAATAGGCCTCCGGTCATTAGGGTTAAACACATCTTTTCGAACACAACCGTCAGTTGTTCGAGTACGTGTGTTTATAAACCCTAAAGTTGGAGTCTCTTTCTACCGCTTTCGTGGTGCTACATGGAGATCCTCTCTTGGACGTAGCATGTTCATCCATCCTTTCCAAGCCGCAACCTGTCAAGCGGTGGTCTTGCGGTTGCTGAGCTGCACTGTTGGTGCGTTGCTTCGTCTGCAATGTTCATCGTCAACATGAGTGGGACGTCTCTTCTTCAGGTTCATACCAGGTCGACTGGGAGAATAGCGCTATCCAGAAGGGTTACAAGGCGTTGATTTCTATAAGTATATTACATTCATTTCTCAACGAACGACCTAGTTTTATCCTAACTTTATTTACTTTTGTTCTCCTACATTGGTTTATTCTACATTTTCTTATCTAGTTTGGCCTGAACTATTAATCAAAATTGCATCTGTCGTTGTTGCATGTAACGATGTAATTCAAAATTAACAACAACCACTACCTCTTGTTTCTCCAATAGACTTTCAGATCACTACGGTGAAACCTTTCTCCAATTGGATAATACATCTAGCCACCAATGTCTTGTAAATATGCCCCCATCTTCATCTCCTTCCTCATAGAACCTACTTACAGAACCAAAAAATCTACAACTACATTAACCATGTCTCTACCTTTTGCAACTAAGAGACTTGTAGTCAATTTGCATTGTTAAACTACCACTCATTTGCAATTGTATCTTCAAATCATCATGAGGGAAACTGATATCACACTTCCACAAAAAACTTTCTTCCTATCTCGTTAACCTCGACGGGAACATCCCTTTTAGTGATTTTAATGTCCAAATTAGCCACCATGGGAAGATGGCGTTGTTGTCTACCTCAACTCTAGCACCTGCAACATCGGTATATATTACTTGATCACTTCCTCCACATCCTCTTGGTCTGCAAGATGACTTATGGAGCATATGGAGGCAAAAAACCCCATCTTATGTTCTTTCGACATTAAGGATCCTTGATTTTTCAACAATTTGGATTCAGGAATCACGAGGACCACAAAAAATTCAACCTTGAATGATGATGGGTCTATGAATACCCGTTCAAGCATATGATGAGTAGGTTAGTGTTTTCCTACTATGCTTTTTCTAATTTAGTTAACATGATTAATATAATAGATAAACACGGTATGGAAATACATGATCTTCATAACTAAAACCATAACTAAAAATAAGTAAACATAAAATCAGTAATTACTATAGGATAAATACTAATACAATGCATATGTTCTTATAGGATAGACTAGAGAATGGTTGATCAATTATATTAGTATTTAGTATATTAGTACCAGTATACCTATATATGTGTGAGTTAACAAGTAATTAAGTAGAGGTTCAAGAAATTAATAGTATTCAAAGAGGAAAACTCAAACTATCATATAATTTGTTCTACAAATTGAAAACCCTATACACACACACATATATAATATATATGTACATATATATTTGATGGTAATCACAAATGCGAAAGAATCTTTTCAACATATTCATACTTATGGGTTACATATTTACCCTTAGTAGAATATATTAGAGTGGAATGTTATTAGATGAGTAGGATTTCACAAGATCTAAATTGGAGGAATTAACTATTCCAAACATGTATCAAACCTAGAAATACTTAGACTTATCCATCCAAAGATCGATATTAGAACTTAAGCGTTTATGTAATGGTTCATACACCCACTTATTAAGATTAAAAATATGTCACTAGGTTGTTAGTACTAGGTTATGAACAATTTGAAATTCGGTAATAGGTGTGGATACATAGTACTAGCCTTAGTTTGACTAACATATATAATATATTCCTAGGATGTATACTCGATTGTGGGTACCAAGTATATTTATTGAGTTGACATTTAACTATGAACATTAGGTATGTGTAGTCTATATTTACATCTGTGCATTCATTAGACTTTGATACACATTTTCCCATACTGAGACACCTCTTGATATACTTACTTCTTAATTGAAATTATATGCCTTTCAAGTGGAAATCTTCTGAAATATCCAGAAGACCTATTTATTCTTGTTATATTTAGTAGGTAAACCCTTTTGCAATGAAATTTAATCTTGTTGATGTTTTGATGGACTTAAGTCTTTCCTTCTATTATTGCATGTTATTTTAGACTAATTTAACTAACGTAGATGGTTTTTCATAATCATGCTTTTATATGAGGATGTGATTTTCCATCCAGGCTGCGCTATTCCACCCTTACTAAATAAATGGGGCATTTTTTCTGCCTAAGAGTGCTATTCTGTTATCCCTATTTTTAGGTCAATGATCCTTGGTTTCTTGACCCTACTTTAGTTATTTGTAATCTACATTATCTACATGCATTTGTTTATTGTATGAATTGATTCATGGCAAAATACTTTATTAAATTTTGTTTTCCCTTATGCCTTATTTTTTTGAAGTTCATTCTATTGATTACGTCGTTTAGATCTTACCTATATGTTGATAACCCCCACATTGCTTGGGAATACCCCTTTTCATACTCATAATCCATAATAATGCCCAAATATTATATATGCACATATTCATAAGCATTATATCACATATTTTTATTGTCTTTTATTGGGTGTCGTTCCCAAACCCACCCTGGTCTAGGAATATTTGAGAGCATGGACTCGGTAAGATTACATACATGACATAGACTTAAGGATAGCTTGTGGTTGTGTTTCCTTCAGCATTTGGGATTGTGTGATCGTAGTTGTACATATATTATTTGTAGTATTATCTATTTGTTGAGGAACAATTGTACATGATATCATATGTAACTTTACAATAGTATTGTTTATATTTCTTATAAACTCTTACGATATGTCATGCGTATACCATCTCATATATAATGAATCTCATCCTTTCCTCTATTTTTATAATAAGATAGTTTTACCTCTCAATTTACAGAAGTATGGATCCCCTCTCGGGTCTCACTTTTTATATACATATATATTCTTCTATGTCATAACATTGTGAGACAACTTATATGTGATAGCATAATTTTAGTGGACTATGTTAAGTCAGAGTTGAAGTTGACTGATCCTCTAACAAGCTTTCAAGTCGAAAACTAGTAAGAAGTGCATCAAGGAGAATGGAATTATGCCCATACATTAAGTTAAAGTGATACATATCCAACTTTCATGAACGGTGATCTTGAGAAGGAGGTTCAATGTGATAAACTAAGCCACTAGATCACTCAATGTATTATAATATCTTCTATCATGTTCTTCAACATAAAAATATTTTATTATGAATGGATGGTTTTATTATTAATCATAATGTGGTGTGTATGATTGTATATATGAAATTCCAACTATATGAGTGTCGAGTGGGTCACTCCTCTTGAGATTCAGGTAAATCTCTAAAGCACTAATACATATTTTGAGTAGGCACATGACAAGAATAATAAATGATAATGTGAATGTCATGTGGGTAAGAGCCTTTAATCGGAGGAATTGGTTTAGAAACAAGTTCAACCAATCCTCCACAAATTACGCACACACCAACTTTGTGTCTTGAATCAAGAACATTGTTCCACCAAAGCTTATGCATGTTTAAGTTCTTCCAATCTAGTTTTTAGACATTTGTATTTTGAAATAGTGGGGGATTATTAAGGGGTACTTCAAAGCAAAAGGGGCAGCTTTTGTCCCACATGGGTGATCTCTGAAACCTCACTCCTCCTTTTATATATAGTATTATTCATTGGTTATTTGAGGAGCTAAAGGAAACATAAGCTATGCACAGGCATGGTGGGTCAGAACAACTGGGTTTGACCTAGTTCGGTTCAAAAACTTTTTCATATGAAACATCGGTGCATGTCTCGTCTTGCGTGTAAGGGGTATAATTTTGGACTCTCATGTCTCCTTGCAGCAGCATGACCAGGATTAGATTTTGCAATTTGGTTTGGTCACTCTAGCCCAAAAATCCTTAAATTGAATGTGTCAATACATGTCACATCCAATGTACAAGAGGTACAGTTTTGGCCTCTAAGAGATCCTGAAGGAGCACAACCCCGACTTGATTTGTCCACTTGATCCACACAACTTTTTTGGATATGTGCCGCATCTCTTTTTTGAGTCTTAGGGAGACCCCGCTCCCCCTCCTCCTCAAACAGGTGCCAGAGCCCGGATGACCCAAGGAGTTGGTAATTACAGTGCGCTCAGGGATATTCGAACCCGGGTCCCCCAGAGAGGACAAGCCGGACCGAACCACCTGAGTCACACTGGCCGGGTTCTATAGTTGTTGTTTGTTTGTTTGGATGATTCGAACCAGTTTAGTAGTTGGAGATTCCAAACCGCTACGCATCCCACTCATTAACCACCCACATTGTAATTTTATTTAACAAGTCGTTGTTGACTCTTTCTCTATTCTGGAAAATAGAACATTTTCCCCTTCTTTCCTTCTTGAATTGTTATTTTCATTGTCTGCACCGTGTGTGTGACCGTTGACCGCTCAAAAATTCTATAATTACATCAGCATGTATGTTGTAATTTACGCCTGCTTCTGATGCTCCAAATGTTGTATCCTGAAAGAATAGCCTCTCTATGCTATTGAGTAAAATAAAAATATTCTTAAAAACGGTGTCTTATGCACGATCTCAAGGATCTACTTTTGGGTGGATGGGGTGGGGGTGCTGCTGGGGAAAACGATTGTCCCATGTCCACTCCTGAATACATAATTAAACCCACCTAATCATAGTCATTCTCATGCCATTCAGCCTGTAATGCAAAGTACAAACGTCAACGCAGATTTTCCCCACCATCTCACCCAGCGAACCTGAAGTGTAGTTCATATGCTATGGTTTTCTGGAAGAGGCTGTGGAAGATGATGCATATCATGATAAATTACAGTAGATGGATCCTGGGTGATGGAGAGAGAGCTTTCTGGGTGGATAGATGGTACGGGAATGAGAGATTGTTGGAGTTTAGGAATCCAACAGCAATGTCTCCTCTTTCAGCAAAGATCAAAGACATGCATGGCAGACATGGAAGGGAGGTGGTGCTGGGAAACGCTGGAACAAGAAGTTAATGAGGAAGGGTTGAGCATGATCATGGAACAAGGAGCAGTTCTGAGAAGGAGACATGATCAGCTGATCTGGACACCATCTCCACACGGACAATTCACCTTAAACTTGGCACGAAAGACCCTGGTGGGGGGTAACCATGGAGACAGAAAAGTCTCGAGGTGGTTATGGCATACATTTGCCTAGAAGGGCGGCGGCACTGGTCTGGCGGCTCATATCTAAGGCCATCCCCACGGATGGAAGGATCAAATCTTATCAAATCAATCTGGCATCGGTGTGTGAATGTTGTGCATCCCCACAGATGGAAACAGATGCACATTTATTTCTTGCAGGTGACCTGGCAAAGGATCTATGGGAGAGAGGTTTAAACCTGATGAACATGACAGGGAGGGCTGATGACTTTAACTCGGTGTATGACCTTTGAAACTTCTGCTGGAAGGCAGCGGAGAGCAAATCAGTGCTGGGTTGCCTGCGAGGTACCATCCCATAGATGATTATCTGGAACATTTGGAAGGATAGGTGCAAGAGGAGGTATGAAGGGGGGAACCTCTCAGCACAGAGAACATGGACGAGGATCTAACTGATTTTGGAAGACATGCTGAAAGACAAGGTTTTCCAGAATAGAATTACCTTTGAGAAGAGACAACACCTGCAGGAGGCAGGGGTCAGGGAGCCGAGAGTGAGAAGTCAAAGGGTGAAACTTTTGAGATGGTTACCTCTGGCCGAAGGACGATTGAAACTTAGCCTTGCGGTGATCTTTGGCAAGAGGAGGGGTGAAAATAGGAGACCTTTTGCGGGCGGCCTCGTACGTGATGCCAGGGGCAGACTAAGATTGGCCTTAGCAGGGCAGGTAAGGGGTGCTGACAGAGATGAGGCTTGTTTGAGAATCTAGTGTATGTTGATTTCATATGCAGAAGTAGAGGCATAAGGGTAGACGTAGTTGAGATGGACCATGACCGGATGTCTCGTCTTTTGAGCAATAGACACATATTCCCTTTGGAGGACATGCAGAGAGTGTGGACTTTATTATTGAAAAATTCTACAGGTAGTCACATTACTATCCGCTCACTTACCCAGTTCTTAGAAATAGCAGCAATTAAAAGCAGTAAAGGATGAGGGAAGTAGAAGAGAAAGAAAATATTTTTGTTCGTAACTTTCAATCCGGAACGTATTTTTTGATGAAATAAATAGCATTAGAATCCTTGTAGAAAATACTTTCCAACGAGACTACTGTTGACATATTTTGAAATAATGATAATACGCGAGTAACATAGTACCATATATTAGGATATCATACACATATTCTGGGTACAGACATACAATACTCGTGAGTATTATACTTTTGAATGAAGGAGGATCAACAGTACTCGTGAGTACTGTACTATGGATCCATAAGTACTGTACACACTTGTTAATTTCAACTCATTTACTCAAGCATAAGTACGGTACCTAACAAATTACAAAATCAAGCATAATTGTATAACTAGTCTAGAAGTAATATATCTCAATATATATAATCTTTTGTTTTGGGGTACAGTACATGTGTCATGAGGTACGATAGTCAGCAAGTAAACTTCTGTATAGTACCTCCAAAATGGAAGTAGTACATCTCAATATCTAAAAGTATCCCAAAATGTGAATAATATATGTAACAATATACGTAATATATCCTAAAATACAGAAATACTAGTATTTTATTGTACTATACTCTTATTTTGATATTTTGTACTTTTGATACTTCCCTTATCTATTTTTTATACTTCTCTCGTATTAAAAAATTTTCCAAAGTATGTCAATATTGGTCTTGTTAGAAAGTATTTTTTGTGTTGAATCTACTACTTTTTATTTCGTTCAAAAATACATTGTAGATCAAAAGGTATGCATAAAATATGTTTCTCTCTCTTCATTTATGCTTTTTTAGCTTTTTCTACCACATCAGCAATTAGCAATTTTTAAAAATTAGGTGGGAGCCCGGGGGTGAGGGCGGGTCCCTGTAGCGCTGCTCCTATTATTGAGGCCTAAACTCGGAGGCCTTTTCCGAGAGCGGTTGACTAAATTATATGCATCATCTGCACCACATGCGCTGGCAATCACTTCCTTTCTTACGCCTAAAGTCGGAAGGGTCGGGCTAAGTGGGTTTTGTTACATCAGTAATTGTTGCTGCCAACCAAGCCCAACAAGGGTTGGTGTGCACTGCCCCTCCCTGCAATTGTATTGGTGCTCGTTGTAGATCTTAATCAGTGGCCGCTAAGGTTTCATCAGCCCCACAACTCATGTAGCCCAGTCCACGACCATCACTGACTTAACTTGACATTCATGTTTCTTTCATGTCCATCTCCCATAGTGTAGTGTCATCACAATAGTTGTGGCTTATCACTACCAGTTTCTATGCTTCCAACGACCGAGCAGCAGCGATCGCTAGGTCCAAATGTCTGTGCTAAAACACTCGTCTACCATTATTTGTATTTCTTAAATCTAAGATCCAATTTGGGTGATGAATATACCCTATTTGATAAGATATAATAACAGCCAATTAGTTGATTATAAATATATGGAGATTAAATATACATGTTTGAATTAATGTGGATGTTATCTGTAAGGATGTAATTCAAAATGAAGGAATTTAATCCCATATGTATGGTACAAAGGATCTGACTTTCCTATATAATTAGAACAAATACTGAAACAAACATGAGTACATTGAGTCCTTTACAAGTAGTTTGTGAGGAGAAATGCGTAGAGGGGACCCCTCAGTGTCCCCATCCATACTATATAATGAAACTTGTGTTGGGTGTTCGGTGCAATTTTCGCCTTCATTTTTATGAATTATGAAGTGTTCTTTTTCTCTACATGAGAAGGCAATTTAAGAAATATCTACAACTATGTCCTTTGTTGTGAGAAGAATTCAGTAGTCTTCAACTCTCAGTGCATCCACGCCATCGCTTCTACTGGCTCTTTGGATTTCACATGTTGAGGTTAGTTGATGAGATCACATGATCCAATTTCCACTCCTCCCCCTCTAACTCCAATCAGTATGCGTCTCCACCACCTCTTATTCTCAAATTATAGTTCATATCAGAACTAGAGGCAACAAAATCATACTCCATTTGGTGGATCATGCGGCCGGGACAAGAAAATATTTAAGTCACCTCTATAGGTATCTCCTCATTTGATACCATCCAAAATCTTGTAGATATCGATAGGCATAGGGTTCTATCTAAGGGGGTCATGGTTCTCTTAATCCGCTCTTGTTGTGTCATGCCCACTATCTCAAGAAAATGAAGGGTGTAATTGTTGTTTCCAAATAGTTGCATTTTGTTGATGTTCTAGTTCATGAATCATCTCAACCTCCTCTCCTAAAACCAAAGTTCAGGAGGAAGGAGGTACTTCTAACATTAGAGAATGTTGAGATCATCACTAAAACTCAAGGGTAGCTCATTGTGGGAGAGTGATCTTTAAAGTTGTTCTAGACTCCATAAATTATATGTCGTCTTACCTTGTATCTTCTATGAATTATAGATAAAAATCATATATAAAAAGTTCTCTTGTCCCTGTCAATTACCATTCCCAAGGTTTTTACAGACATTTTCCTATAAGTTTGGATGAATTCAGGAGTAGGGAGGCCCTTGCTATCATAATATGGTGATAGTTCTCACCATCCTTTCTCCCTTTCTGGTGTCTACAAGTTTATTGTTTTAGTCAGCTATATGTTGTTTCATCTAGTCTAAAATTGTTTTTTAGATGATTTATTATCCGAACCGAAAGGCTAATAACTAATAATTAACCAATTAACTCACTCTTAGTATAGATACATAAATCAAATATGATTTTTAAATTTAAAGTGTTTTGTTTTTGGTAGGTAAGATTCTCATGCATTTCCTAAGTTAGTAATTAAAAACAACAATCAATGTTAGTCACATGTACTTTCAAGAATTAATGTAGGGACCTCAGTTTGATTAGCATAAATACCAATAATTAGAGAAACCCTAAACCTAAACCCAAATTTAGAAATAAAACACTTCAGTCTTGACAAACATGATTCACACAATATACGAGACTTACAAGTATTTTTTTCATTTCTTCACAAAACTTAAGAATTACAAATTCCACATCATAACGTCCATATGCTCAATTCTTACAAATAATATTCAAAGTTGTTAAAGACAAACCAAGTCTTGTTACTCACATGTACTTTGATGTAGAACATATTACATATATATGACAGAAACAAATATGAACTACAACCCATCCCAATAAAGACAGAGTACATGGTCATTCTAATCTAGACTATTATATTTTTATCATCTTTGTCATGACCTCTCCTTTGAATGGTGATATACTTAGAAACATGTGAAACAACCTCATTAGACTCATATAGACCATAGTGAGTGGATACCTCCCACTCAAGTTAAGTACATACACCAACATCAAAATAAGTATACTCAACTTTAAAAAAATTACATTAATTGTTCATTCTAATAGATAATTCAAGAATTTAGTGAATTCCACTTTATGACAAGAAACTAATTTTTATAAGGTCATTTAATTCTTCAAATCCCAAATCTAACCATCATTGATATCATATCTATGAAAAAAATTCAAATACTAATCATTTTAGAGTTATAATCATGTTATAGAGGTAATACATCTAGATCTAAATATTTACAATAAAGACATAACAACAACATGATCCTTGTGATGCCCCACCATTTGCACAAGAAACACATCTTATAATCTCAAACCTAAAGTACACATAAGACATGTTTACCAAGTAAGACTATATAGATGACAATTGAATCCAACTAATATTAATATTGGACATTAAATCCCGATATAAATAAACTGTACACATCTAAGATCAGATTCTATACTAGGGATATAAAAAGGGAACATTTTATCCTTGTAAAAGAATGACTAGCTTCAATAACTAAAAACATATTCAACAAAAATAGATTTATCAAGTAGCGGTAAAAGGAATGTAAAAACATTCAACTCTATTCTACATGACTTACCATCTTTTATTTATTTGTGTTAAAACTACTTGGTTCGTACCTCATTGAAATAGAAGTTCCTACATGTGATTCCCGCATCAATGACTTACCATCATTATATTAGGGTTTAGTTTGCCACCCTAAGATATCAACAATAGACCCTGGTCCACAAAAGGTTTTCTGAAGAATCTTAGGTCCTCATCTCGAGTACATGAGATAGGAACAAACATAATAGAAAAACGTATATTAGAACATTTCTCATCTTTCACAGCTTACATACATCACAGACGATTCCTCATGGATATAGTATTTCACGACATAGGATTTAGAACCAAAATCACACCACATGACTCACTCCTAAATCATGGTAGTCTAACCTTTAAGGTCTCATTCCACACTTAGGAAATTATTCTCATATATGTCTAATTACTATAACGAGATATGTTTCGTTTCTCCAATATCGAACTTGACAAAAACTCATGGTGTTCATGGCACCTAACCAGATGTATTCATCATTTCACTTGTTACTTAATCCTCTTGCATATCTTAAAAAGAACATCATTTATCGAGTGTGTGTATTCTCCCAAAACTAGAATAGTATGAATGAATTTAGGCTTAACAAGAAAGAAAATGATTAAAATAAGAAGCACAACAATCTTTGATTTACAGCATATATGATTTTGTTTGCTTCTACCTCATTTCACATAAGTCATCATTAGTGGGCTATCGTCCCACGACATAATCATATTCTCATGTATTTATCCCAAATAGGTTTCTCAAGTGTAAATAAATATGTCTTGTTTCAATCATATCACATTGCTTATTATTTCATGTCATCTCATACATTTTCATAAATATCCACAGAGATATTAGGGACCACTATACTATCAGGATACAAACATCTTATATCAACCATCATGCTCAAATAGTTTGAATATACAATATGTCATTTATTTTGTGAGTTTTTTAAGTATATGAATAAATCTCAATGCTTAAACATGCATATCATATTAATTAGTCCTTGTTTACTATTTTCCATTATTCTGTTAGAGTTACTATTCAAAGCAGATCTTATCTAATTTGCAATTTATCAGAATATAAGTATTTTAGCAGACAACTAAAATCCAGGAATCCATATTATGATTTAATTCACATCCTTGAGCTTCAACTTTTAATTGAATTAAGCCATTTTTAATGACATTCCTTAGTCCCTCGTTCAATAGTATTATTTATTATTACCACATACTTCATCATATTAGGGCTAGGGTTAGGTTCTTAGATCCACCAAGATAACTACTTGGTTTCTTTTCCAGTTTAGGTTTATTACTCTTAACTTCTTTCATTTCATGTTCACTACATTATTGGAATCTATCATTCTTAATTAATTTGATATACAATGCATCTCTCTCAATGACATCCTCTAAAGTCCAATTTTAGTTATTTAATTCAATTTAGGTCAATTCAAATATAATTCTAATAAGTTGATTATATACTTCATCATACTCATTTCCTTAATTTCATCCATAACTTATCATCATTATTCAATTCACACTTTTCCATTTCCTTTCTTTCATTTAGATGAGTGTATCGTGTTATTTGACTTCTAGTGGCATTTTGGTAATTAAAAAGTAATCCTTACATTCCTTATAAGACTACTCACTTTAGGAAAAAGGATGGATTAGGGTTACTTTTTCTTATGTCTTAGTCTCTAGTCACCTTTTCAAATTATTTTCTTAATAATACAATGTGCCTTCATGCCACTACATTGAGGGCTCAATGATGGTGATGAGTGGCATTCTATGAGTGTGTTTTAAGAAAAGAACGTAGTCAATCTTGTCATCTTGGCAAGCATCCTAACTATTCCATATGATGTAGTTCATAAAAGAAACTGATGGGGGTCACACTAGGTGATAATTGGTTATTTGCCAGCCTCAGATTTAATGACTTCCTCTTCCATTTCCTCTTGGGAAGACGTACCTAGATTGAAAAGTCATCTGGATTCAGTAACTTTGTTTTCATCAGGTGGGACGACCACCTTCCCTTTCTTTCTTGTGTGACCTGGTCTTACTAGTAAGATTTGATATAGAATTTTTGTATCTGCAGAGTGCCTCCATCGCACTTGTCTAAGCTAGTCGAGTAGGATTTGAACTCATAGGAAATCTTTAAACTGATGTCCATGGTTTGGTTACTTGCATGACCTTTTGAAGTTCCATCACCCACCAAGCTGATGAAGGTGTTGTCCTGGTTAGAATTGTTGGAGTCATTTTCTCACTTCATCATTATGTGACTTGTATAAAAGATTTGTTATCATGGGGGTTTAATCATTATTTCATAAAATATACTAGAATATTTGCATTAGGCTTAGATAATATTAAAAAGACTTATCACCTTTAATTGAAGTAACGACACCTACAATAGGGCATTTTCTTCACATTTACAAGATAATATACAAGTTTGAGCTTTACCTCTCATCTTCTTCTTAATATTGAATTTATAGAGTTTTCAAGAAGTTGGTTTTATTGAATACATCAGTAACAAACTTATTATTCTCTAACATCATTAGAATGTACATAGGGTCAATAATTCTATTCGTAACACTACACAAAATCATAATTTCAATTTTCCAAACAATTCATTTATCAATTATGAGTGTGCAGAATCATTGCATCATTTCAGTCAATACTATAATACTAACCTTATGAATGGATCTCCATTTCAAACCCTCATATTGATCCTTATATACATTACATATGTAATTCTAGCAATGATTCTAAAATATAGTTGAGAAACTCATTCTTGTTAAGTTTAAACATGATTATATACATGTTAACTCAGTTTTCAAGCTTATCATTCATAAGGCTGATTTTGCCAATATAGGCACGTGGCAAGGAAGTCATATGACCATTAATATCTCAAAATAAAGTTTAAATACACTTTTCATGAGATAATCATATTCAACTCATTAAGAATAAATTAAATCAGTAGTATGTGTTCCCTAAGATTGTCCTCGATTGATTACCTATCTTCATATAGTACAACCATTGGTTTCATTGAAATATTAGTCTAGACAGAATTAAGTTTAACATGCATTTAGATTTTAAGAGGGAGATAAATAGTTACCACATGTGAAAAGAATCGTAGAAATATTTTCCATAATCCAAATTTCTATAGATCCAACCAACTCAAGAAGAATGGATTCATTTCTTGCTCTTTTCAACTCAGAGATCCTAGAAAATGATAATAGGAAAGAAAGATAGAGAAAAGAGGTGATTTAATATCATTTTTTATTCAAATCATGATGGACAAATTTCAGATATAATAATGAAGATGTATCATACAAACATACATGGGTTTATGAACTTACATGAATTTAAAAACATTTGGAAGCTAAAACCCCATATCAACATTTCCAAAAAAAATCTCCTTCAAAATCCTTATTGTTCTCTCTCTCAAATTTCATATCTAAGACATGAATGGTGTATTGTGGGAGCTAGTTGAGTGTTAGGTTGATGATATCGATCGATTGATATTCTTTGAATGTTTACACACAAGTCAAAAATCTAGTTTTAGACTTTTTTATATATTCATATTGTTTGGTCTACCGAGTCGTTACCGATAAGAAACTTGGCAAACGCACACTCTCAGGTCACTTGAATATGTGTCGAAAGTTACAAAATTTAATATGTTTTCTAAATTGAGTTTCTAAGATTCAATTAAAATTTTAGGATAAATGGATAAATCTTTATTCAGATATATGAGTAACCTACTCTAATATCTCCTTCTCTCATTATTATTTTTTAGGAACCTCTTTGTAGGAATTTCAGATAATGCCTTTCTAGATTGTGGACTACCACGTTAAACAACACATAGCTTGCATTATACTCCTCCCGTTCTTTTATTTGTTGAATGCTATCATTATCTTTACCATGAGTTTGAGCATGTTTTTGGTTAGACTACTAACAAATATAAATCAAGTTTCATGTTGAGTAACCCGCGTTCTGAAGTTATACCTAGTATACATAAAACTAGGGGATGCATCAAAGCAACTCATTTTATGGAACCTAATCGAATCAAGATGGCATCTTGGAAGAGTAGGTTACTTCCTTTTACAAAGAGAATTACTTTGATTAAACACACTTTGGCCGGTATGCTTGTTTCTATGATAGGCTCCTTGGGAAATTTGAAGAAGATTATTCATTTGATGGGTCTATTTTTTGAGGTTCTTGTAGAGTGTGAGGGATGGCTCCACACGCAAGGCATGTCTATATTGTTCTATAGTATCACAACTCAAGGAATAAGGAGGTTTGGGTTTCATACCTCTACATATTAATTTTAAAGCTTATCTTATGAAATCAAGATGGGAGGTGATTACGAGTAACTCACTATGGGCTCACATCTATAGGATGAAATATGGGTTCATTCGATTGTGGCATAATCCTAGCTTTCCACCTTTCTTACAATTGTCCTCTTTCCTTTCACTATTTTGGAGGAAGATCTGGAGCATCTTTCCTTCTCTCATGCCTAATATCGGGTGGAATCTAGGCAATAGGAAGATTTTATTTTGGTGGGATAGATGGTGTAATAACCATCTGTTTGAATTTTCCCAAAGGGTTGTGTTTGACAAATATATGAAATTGAGTTATGGACCCCAAAAAATGGATGGAACCGGGAGGGATTAGGCCATATTTTCACAAACGATAGCTTAACTCTAGTTGTTGGTTCTCTACAATCCATTCATGATGAGATGGATATCCCCATTTGGGCTTTAGCGATGGAAGGTGTCTTTTCTTTGCATGATTCCAAAAGATTCTTAATATCTTATTTGGACCAGAAAAATGATACTTCATGACATCTTTGACATATGGAATTCATTACACCTCCTCTCTTACTTGGAAGATTGTTCACAAAGAGATACCATCAATTGACAACATATAGAGATGTTCTATTCAGCTGGCCACGAGATTTTCATGTTGTCTATAGCCAAGCATTGAGTTGTGTAATCACATTTTTCTCTTTACTGACATTGTAAAGGAGATGTGTCATTTGTTCCATTATTTTATTCAGTGCCCCTTCAATAGACGTGGTCATTCAGTTTCCACATGGTTAGAGCTCTAGTGGGGAACGGTAGATATTATAAAGCTAAATATTGGTTATGGATCCTTTTGCCAACACTTATTATATGGATGATATGGCACGAAATTTGTAGACCATGTTTATGGAAAAGTTACTATAGTTTCAAGATTCTAGAAGGAGATTATAAGTGTTATTAACAATAGAATCAAGTAAAAAAATTCAAAAGGTTGGGTGATAAGAGATTTTATCTTCATTTCTTGCACCTTAGCCTTGGAGAGCCCAGACTTATGATTCATCACTTGGAGTTCGTTAAGTGGCATCCACCAGACTTTAGAAACCTTAATATGAACCTTGATTTGGGGATGAGTAGGGCTCCATATGGAATCCTTAGGTGATGATGTGTAGGTTTCATATGAAGAAATGATGGAATTATGTTGTTATCAATGAGAAGTTGGTTAAATGTTCATTTTCACGGGAGTCTTGTTCTTAATCCCTTACTGTAGACTTAAAAGTCTATGATGATGCAAACTTATCCATTGCAGTGGTGGAATCATATGTGGCATTGATGATTGATATGATTTGGTTAGTTGCTAGCTATCATTGGAGAATTTAGCCTTATATTCATGAGCTCAAAAACTTGTAGAAGATCTAGTTATCATGGAAAAATCATATGCAAGGAGGTCAAAATGTAGCGGGAGTTTTTGGTGGATAATTTCTTTTGGAAGAAGGTCTTAGGATTATCCATAATCCTTTCTTGATTCCTAGTAGTATTAGAGGTTTGATCCATATGAATAGGAATGGTTTCCTATACAAAAGATCTTCCAGTAGAGATACATAGTGGAGATGATAGACTCTATAGGTTTTGAGGTTTTTGGTTGAGTCTAATTGAGGGCTCATTGTACATGTTTTATACATGTTATGATCTTTATGATGGTTGTTGTAAGGAGTGGGACCCAACAAGGGAGTCACTTAATTTACTTGAGGGAATAATAATAGAAAACCACCCAATGCCTTATTTGAGAATAATTTTTTGCAAAGGATAGAAGATTAAAATTCAAGTATGTAGTGTATCATTCACAATTAAGTCTAGAAGAGAAAGAAAAAAATATAACTATTAAAATATTTATGACTAACATTGTTCTTTGACAAACAGGATGTAGATAAAAGAAAACTAGAGGAATTAAGCTGCATAGGGTAAGACAACTACATCAATCTACCTCCCAAGAAAGATCAGCTACACTTAAGAAATCCTGATCAGATGTGGTCCACGCCTCTTTTATGTCCACCTAGGGGTTGGAAGCATACCCCATAAGAGAAGACAGAGTGGATGTTGTCATTATAAAAACTGATATGTACATATAATAGTGACTTGAAACTTTTAGGGAAAAAGGACAACATTTATAACAAGGCTTCCCAATCAAAATTGGAAAAGAGTCATCCAATTGAGTATCATGAGAAACTTTCATATAGTGAAAGAAAATAACTATATGAAAGTTTCAATAAATATTACCATTAACAATGATTGCCTTTAAATCTTGGATTATATAGCAACATTGAATAATAAGAAATATGCATGTATATTATCATGATAATATCTAGTATAATAATATTTAAGGTGTATGTCATCACCACCATAAGCACATATTATGGGATCACCACCATAATCTCTGAGGGAGTAATGGCATCACAACAAAATTACCCATGGATAGGAATCACGATATGCATCATCTATTGGTAATACACACAATAGGGACACACAACCTATTGTGTACATTATACAAGTTATTGAACCAAACATGCATTATAAATAGAGAGGAAAACATCAATTCTATTTGATCACAATATAGTGTCCAATTTTTAAAAAAAAATCGAAAAGATGTATAAACATGATCAATAATTTACTCATGGCCAACATGTAGCAATTTAGGGTTTCCATTGAATATTGATCAAAAAAATGACCAGTATGAAAATTTAATCAAACAACCACAAGAAGAAGATTTAATTTGAAGATATAACAATCCATATGACTAATTGTAAGATTTGGAACCAATCGGTTCAACTATATGTAATATTTAAGATAATGTGTCACAATCAAGTCCAAGAGAGAGAGAAAATAAACAATTGTCTAGTATGACTCATAAGAGAATGCAACATACCTCAAAGATGCGTATAAAAGGTTAGAGTCCAAAACTTAGATTTAGATTATGTAGGTTATTCTAATTACAAATTTGGTATATATCATAAACCCTAAATTTTGACTTCCTATTACATTGGATTTAGGTTATGAAACTTATACTGTAGGATATAGTTTATTTGTATGATTCCAAACCATATTTTTGTTTTTTACCTACCAATTAATTTCCATGGATTTTACAAGATAAAACGAGTTACCGCATTTCTATAGATAACAACTATATTTAATAACAAGAATAACCCCGCACCATGCATCAATATCTTGATGTGTGATAATGCAAGGTCATAAAATTTTCCTCTTAATTCAACCTGTGATATGATACCATTTAGGGACGAAGAGATGAAATACCCATTGATAACATGACATTATAAAAAAATTCAAGGTAAAATGATAAATACATCTTCATACTCCCCCATGCATTCAACCCCACCGAACAAACACACACAATGAAATAATAGCAGATATTGGTATGATGGATGTGGGTTCATGGGACCCTGCAAGGTAGAACTATAAGGAAGTCCCCAGTGCATCCTTTGGTTTCTTGCGATGTCATGGTGCTCAAAAAGGTGATTGAAGCAATAAGAAACATTGTCAGGAGCTCTCCACCATGTTATGAAAGGAGAAACTTTCCACACAAAAAAACATGAGAGTCCACCCAATGGAATTTAAAGTTTTGGAAGCTTGACCACAACAATACAGAGTCAAACAAGTACAAACCTTGACATTCCAAATTCAAGATGATGACAGATATCCTCAGGTTCAGATAGTCATAAAAAAGAAAGAAAAAGGGAAACATCGAATACCTCAAATTGGGCCAAGAGAAGGCTTCTATAGCTTCAAAATTGGTCTCCCACGAGTTCTAGATTTCTGGTCAATCCCTTAGTGGCCCCAAGTGGTTGATAAAAATGATCCCTTGGTTCATAGAGAAGATGGAGGAGGGGGAAGTGGTTCAAGGCAGTTGATGACAAACAAAGACCGTGAGACACAATATTGGCATTCAAAAGCCATGTAGAAAAAAAATATATATAGGGGAAGATTTCACGAGCAACGGGGAATCCTAGTGGAACTTGGAAGCAGGGGAAAGAAGAGACCCCTTTGTCACTTAGGAGATTGGAAAACTGAAACCCAGTCCAGATATAACACATCTTACTTGACCTCATGCAAGAAACATAGAGAGGGATAGAGTTTGAGTAATGGAGGGAAGGAGAGAGAAAAAACAAGAGGAGGATAATATAGGGGATGGTAGAGTCCCAGTTAGGCTGGGATTTGAGTCAGAGAGTTGATCGTGGGGTGTATCTCATGGATCCTAGTCTAACACTGGCGTTAATCAACTGAGTGTGTTACACCGGGGACCTTATGCAAGAATCAGAAAACAAAGTGTGACATTAAAATTATTAGGTGAGACTGAAATATATGTGTGATAGTACATCTGAATACAAATCCAATAGGTCACATTCGAACTTAGTTAGGAGATGTAAGTTTAAGTGTTACCTTTTCTCATTAAATTGGGAAGCCAAACACAATATAATTTTATTGGAAATTTGTAGGTGAGCTAATCACAACCCAAAAATCCATTTTTGAGCTTAGTTTTATCTTTTGATATTATCTTGTGCAAGTTTCAGTACACTTAGGGTTGAACTCTATTATCTTATCATTATTATTATATTTTACCATTGTCCTTAATATTCCAGATTTAGACTTAATTATCCTAATATTACCACTATATGAGGTTGTTTTAGATTATCTTGCACGAAATAGGTTATTTTAAGAAATTAATCAATAAGACCATTAATGTCAACATTAATTCAAATCATGAAACATTAGTTATGTTCAATTATACTAAACATCAATTTGTTGTCACATTATATATATTAGTTACATCATTTTCTACATGGAACATTCATTTACATTCACTCACATCCAATCACTAACTTTACACCTTTAGCCCCACATTAGCTATTTACACAAATTTATGTTAATCCAATTACTTGTTAACCATGTTCGAGTCATCATATGTGTATTAGTGAACAGGGTGATTTATATTAGGTATATTATTAACTCATTTACATATGAATCCATGATTAGCCTAATTAGGTCCAATCTACGTGTATTGAGATATATTATGTGGTTTGAGCACCTAATGTTACTTGTGTATCATGAATGTCACCAAGGATGCACATGTTAGGGTTTGTCATAACAACTTGAGGTTAAGGTCAGCATTATCATATCCAAGGTCTCCTGTTAGGTTCCATACACCATCTCAACATCACAGTAGGTTTTATTGATCCAGGGTATGGTCAAGATCATATGTATACAAAAATATTTCACCTTCAAACTCAGCATATCCACAAACCACAAGATACTACACTCCACCCTAAAAAGGTGTAACCTAATAATACAAAAAAAACTATACACACAAAATATCTAAACCATATGTACAATTATCCATTAAAAATATGTATTCCTCATCATGTGAAGATATCAAGCAACATGGAAATAGGAAGCATAAAAGTATACTCAGTAACTACAAGTATAAGGGTTACCTTCATCATTTTGGTTATAAATTGTTGTACCACCAACGACATTGAGATGTCTTGCATGCCTATCATTAGGTAATCATCCATTGTTGTGATTGTTACCATTACACCCCTTTGTCGTACTAGTAGTTTACCTCCATGAATTCGAGGACAACGAGGCTTGATATGACCATGTTCTCCACAATGATGGAATATGAGTAGCCCTTCAGGTTTAGGAGGACAGCTTCTAAGGTAATACTTCTTATGGCACTTATAGAACCTATCACTCTTTGAATCTTAACTAGGATACTTCCTGTTATGATTAAGCTTTTCATGATAACCAAGGTAAGATTCTATAGAAATGGATTTATCCACCAACTGAGGAGATGTCAGGGGTAGTTGAGGAATCAACTATCATCTAATACTATAACATGCCCCTTCCAAAAAGATGCTAGCAGGTCATTCATCAGTCAGGCCATTAGCATAACGCTCTAGGTGCACATACCTTTGCATGTACTCAATGACTCCCATGGAATGCTGACTTAGGTTGTAGAACTCAGATTCCTTCTTCATTAATGTAGCATAGGGTACTTCTCCCCAAAAAAAACTAGGAATGTATTCCATGTCATAGAAGAGACATCACAAGTCTTGGACATACTATTCCACCAATACTGTTGAGAATGTCTAAGTAGAAAAATGAACCTTTTGGTGTTCAGGACAAGCCATTCCATCAAAAGTCTGTTCAGTAGAAAGAATCCAATCATTGACTTTGTCTACCATGCTGACTTCATTCTCTCCATAAACATATGTAGGGTGTGTCTTCAGAAAATTAGTGAGATTATACTCCTTAGGTTTGTCTATAGTTACACCAGATCTAAATTTCCTTACTAGCACTGAGGAAAGCATATGTAGAAGATGAAGTAGCTCCAACTCAGGGGGAATACCCGCACGCATGGTAGTTGATGCCAATATTGATGTTGATGGAACAAGTACATGTTGACTCTCAAGAGTTTGAGTCACTGGAGGGGTAAAAGGAGGATCCATCCTCGACATTCTGTACCTTTAATCATGTGGTCTCAAATCCAACTAGGTTATCAACATTTGATTTTTCACCAGTCATGTTGATATGCATGCACAAGGCAAGATTATAAGGTGAAACATATAGGAGAGGTAAAACCCTAAGGGAGATAAAGATTGAAACAGTCAGATTAACCAACTACACTGGCTCTGATACCATACTTGTAAGGAGTAGGACCCAAAAAGGGATCCACTCAACTTACTTGATAGAATAGTAATATAAAACTATCTAATTCCAAATTTGAGAATATATTTTTGCAAAGGATGGAAGACTAAAGTTCAACTATGTGGTTTATCATTAATCGTAAAATGTAGCAGCAAAAGATAAAAATCTAACTATACCAATATTTATGTCTAACATTTTTCTCCACACTAGGTGTACATAAAAGAAAACTATAGGAATTAAGCCTAGAGGGTAATCCAACTACGTCAATCTACCTCCCATGAAAGATCAACTACACTTGATAAGTCTTTGTCAATTGTAGTCCACATCTCTTTTCTCTCCACCAAGGGGTTGGAAGCATACCCCACAAGAGAAGACAAAGTGGATGTTGTGAGCATAAAAGTCAACATGTCCATATAACAATGATTGGGCAATTTTAGGGAAAAAGGACACCAAATATAACAAGCCAACCAAAATTGAGAAAGAGTGATCCAATCGGATATCAAAAGAAATCTTTATATAGTACACCAAAAATATTATATGAAGAAAACAATAATCTTATAATTAACAATCTTGCCTTTGAATCTCCAATTAGAGAGAAACATTAAACAATAAGAACTATGCATGTATATTATCATGATAATAATTAGTATAATAAAATTCAAGGTAAATGGCATCACTATGATAATCACATATTATAGGATCACCACCATAGTATTTGGGGGAGTAATGGAATCATGACACAGTTACTCAGGGACAAGAAACATCATTTGCACTCTCTATTCATAATACACACAATACACAAACACCACCTAGTTTGTACATTATACAAGTTATTCAAACCATATATGCATAATAAATAGAGAGGCAAGCATTAGTTTATTAGATCACAATGTAGTGTCCAAATTAAAAAACATCTCAAAGATGAATAAACATGATCAATAATTCAATCATGACCAACATGTGGCATATTAGGATTTCCATTGAATATGGATCAATGAAATTTACCAGTATGCAAAATTGAATTAAACAACCATAAGATACAAGAGTAGGATTCAATTTGCAAATATAATAGTCCATACAACTAGTTTTAAGATTTAGAGCAAATCAGTTTGACTATATGTAACATTTAAGATAATATGTCATAATAATTTCCAAGGGTGAGAGAAAATTAACAATTATCTAATATGACTCATAAGAGAATGCAACATACCTCAAACATGTGTATAAGAAGTTAGCATCTAGGCCCAAGATTTAGATTATGCATGTTCACCTAATAAAAAATTTGGTATATAAACCATTAGTTAAGGTATATACATAAACCCTAAATTTTTTGCTTCATATTACATTAGATTTAGGTTATGAAACACATACCATAGGATAGAGTTTCTTTTTATGATTCCAATACATATTTTAGTTTATTTTTCAGACCTACCAATTAATTACTATGGATTTAAAAAATAAAATCAGTTATTGCATTTCTTTAGATAAAACATGTATTGAATGACAAGAATAACCTCGAATCACACATCAATATCTTAATGTGTGATAGGGCAAGGTTGTAGAATCATCCTCTTAATTCAATCGGTGATAGATACCATATTAAGGACAAAGAGACAAAAATATCCATTATAGTTGTGACATAATAAAAATCAATTCAGGGTACACAATGAGAAAACCAAATGTAATCTTCCCCCTTGCATTCATCCGCATGATTAAACTCTAAAATAAATAAACACAATGAAACAATAGCAGATCTGCTATGATGGATGCAGGTTCATGGGAACCTGTAAGGTAGAACTAGAAGGAAGTCCCTAGTGAATCATGTGCTCTTGTGATCTCATGGCACTCAAAAAGGTGAACTGAAGCAACTAGAAACCCTATCAGGAGCCTTCTATCATGTCGGGAAAGGAGTAGCTTTTGAAAAAAACCAACAAGAGAGGCTACCTAATAGAAACCAAAGTTTCAAATAATTGACCACAACAATATGGAGTCAAAAAGGAGAAACTATGGCAAACCCAAGTTAGGACAATGACAACACTCCTCGGGTTCAAAAACTACATAAATGAAGAAGAAAAAGGGAAACATTGGATACCTCAAATTGGGCCAAGAGAAGGCTTCTATAGCTTCAAAATTGGTTGCCCTGGAGTTTAGGGTGTTTAACCGATCCCCCGGTGACCCCAAGTGGTTTCCAAACGGATGCCTTGGATCAGAAATAATTTGGAGGAGCAGCAAGAGGTTCAAGGTAATTGACAATGAATGAAGAGTATGAGATGAAACCTTAGCATTCAAAGGTTAGGCAAGAACAAATATATAGGGGAAGATGTTAGAAGTAGCAACAATCTTGGTGTAACTTGGAAGCAGGGGAAAGAGGAGATTTCTTTATCGATTGGAAGATTGGCGAGATGAAGCCCAGTACAGATAGGGATATTAATCAGCCTCATGTGAAGAAAGTGGAGAGAGATAGAGTTGTAGTAAAGCAAGGAAGGCGAGAGATAGAAAGACGAGGAAAATGCCAGGGACTATAGAGTCCTAGTTAGGTTGGGATCCAGGTTACAGATATGACCGAGGGGTGTAGCTCAGGGATCCTAGTCCTACATTGAGGTTAATAAAAAGTGTGTGTGACACTGAGGACCTTGTTCAATTAAGAGTAAATTTTGACATTAAAAACATTAGGTGAGACTGAAAATCAATGCATGATAGTACATCTGAATGTGAATCAAATAGGCCAAAGTCAGACTTAGTTAGAAGATGTATATTTAAGTGTTACCTTATCTAAATTAAATTGAATTACCAAACATTATCCAATTTTATTGAAACTTTTCACCTGAGGTAATCACAACCCAAAGAATCTAATTTTTGAACTTATATTTATCTTTTGATATTATCTTGTATGAGTTTTAGTATAATTTGGGATTGAATCAATTATCTTCATAATTATTATTATGTTTTACCATTATCCTCAATACTTCAGATTTAGACTTCATTATTCTCATACTATCACCGTACAAGGTTGTATTATATTATCTTGCATGATATAGATTATTTTAAACAATTAGTCAATTAATGTCAACATTAACTCAAATAATGACACATTAGTTATATCCAATTATATTAAACATATTTTTATTGTCACATTATATATATTAGTTACATCATTGTCCACATGCATCATTCATTTACATTCCCTAACATCTGATTACTAATTATACACATTTAATCCCACATTTGCCATTTATGTACACTTATGTTAATCCAAATACTTATTAACCGTATTAGAGTCATCATATGTGTTTCATTGAACATGCTGGTGTATATTAGGTATTTCATGAACTCATTTGCATATGAAGCATTGATTAGGTAATTAGGTCCAATCTATGTGTATCGAGATATATTATGATTTGAGCACCTAATGTTACTAGTGTATCATGAATGTTACCAAGAATGTACATGTTAAGGTTTATTCATACCAACTTAGGGTTAAGGTCAAAATTATCACATCCAAGGTCTTAGGTTAGGTTCCATACATCATTTCAACATCACATTAGGGGTTATTGGTCCAAGGCATGGTCAAGATCAAATCTATCCAAAATTAGGTTTAACATGTGAGTTACTCATATTATGTAATTAAGGTACAAACAAGAATGTTAGGGTATCACTATAACCTTGTTTGGTCAATTCTAATGCTCTAAGCACATTAACCTCCTTTTCAAAGAATTAGGGTTTCTAAAGTCAGGATAGTCAAATCTTGATATGTTACAAGACTCCACCCATTAAAAAGATTTTGTCCTGGAATTCAACATATCCATAAACCACAAGTTACTACACTCCACCCCTTAACCCTAAATATTTTAAGAAAAGCATTCTTATAGTTTATCATCTGGTCTAAAACAACATAATTAAGCTATCATCATGATAATAAACTTAAACAATAATCACTCTAGCTAAGCTTATGATCATCCAAGTAGATGGCTAAGATAAAAATGGATCAATATATTTAATGTGTAACTAATGAATCTAATACCATGTATATTTCTAGAAGTGTATTTTTTCATGACACTCGGTGACAAATGGGGACTGATCAAAAACTAAGATGAAGAGATGTGTCTAGGGTTGGGGTGAGAAGTCTGTTAAGGGATGGAAAAGATGATTTAAGGTTTCAATAAGTGTATTTCAATACCTGAATATGCATGATAACAACTAACAATAATTAAGTTTGGTTATTCACTTATATTGATTCACATAATGAGAAAATGCTAGATGATTTCATGCTAAACCTTTTTTTGCGAGGCAAAACCATCAATGCTTAAAAGGGTGGATATACATGTCAAAACCCTAAACTTGTTTCCGACAATCTATTTTCTAATGGAATCCTAGTTGACCCTTTTATCAACCTAGGACACCCCAAAATATAATAGAAACGGACTCCCAATAGACAAACATAGTAAATAAGAGTATTCAACCTCTTTTGCTCTACTTTTTTCTAGATGTACCATAACATTGTAGCCTAGATACTTCTTCATCACTACATAGCCCTCAAAACTCTCCCTTTGTGGAAATGGATTTTGCAAATATTCTTTCCAACCCTAGGATGATGTTCATTAAAATGACCTATAATATATGCAAAATCAAAGTAAAGTGACCCGTGTATAATATATAAGAAAGCTCGTGTAAGTTGTTTGTTAAGTTTCTTGCTACTATATTTTGAATCAAAGGCAGCCAATGGTCACTTTATTCTATATAAAAGGGTCATGTGAGGGTTGTTTGCCATTTTGATGCCCTTTTGTTGTAAGAATATTTGAGCATCAGATGGATTCCATCATTTTTGCATGAACACCTTGTATGGCTACTAGGGGTTTGCATGTAGAGGAAATCAAGGAGGTGGATGATATTGTGAACATTATAGATAAGTAAGCTATAGGATGTGCTCAATATTTTGGATGGACATTGAGTACTTTTGGAAACTACACTCTCCAATTATCTATAATTGTTCTCCTCCATCATACTATTCAGATAGTATCTCTGTACTCCTTTATCTATATCATCTAAAGCTATTAACTTATAGTTGTAGAGGCCATTGCATTTGGCTCCTCTCTAAATGCAATTAAATGAACATCTTTTCTGTTATTTCCTCAACCCATTTATATCTAGTTCTCATTTCTTATGGGACAAGTATTTGAGGATCCCTTCTGACCTTTAAAAATGCCTCCATGTTTTGTTGTCTCCTCTTGAAATCCATCAATGCTTTCCAAAAAAATTCCCTCTTGGATAAATTCCCACCATTACCATCTTTGATAAGTCTCTATGAGACACATTAGCCTCCCCAAACTTGTTCCCAAATACCCTAGCCCCTCTTGGTTTTTTGTTCTAACAACAACTTATGATATCCTCTCTAGAATGAAAGTCCATTAAAAAGTAGTAAAACATTAAAACTATAATCTCTTCTAATAATGGGTCCTAATAAAAGATTAGAAACCCAAAAAGTATTAAATGACTTAACTTGTAAATGTTTTGATCCCTCAATTTTTTGCCTAAGATTGTCATGTCTAATGCAAAGGGAATTCTTACAACTTATTTTATCAACACTTAATTATTTACATGAAATAATCTACATTCTTATGGTCACCAAGATTTTGTAAGGTTTATCACATAAAAGAACGTGAGAAACACCATTTGGTCTTGAGTCTTCCTAAATTTTACTAATTTTATTCCTTTTCATTTGGCAATGGAAACACATCTTTAATGAAAGACAATTTACATGTCTCTAAGGCAATTCTTCCATAGTGCATCCTCTAAAAATTAATTTGTATGGAAGATAATAAAGATATCATATATACATGTGATCATCTAGTTGTAGAACATATATCTCAGGAAGTCTATCATCTAGGTGGGATCCCTCAGCTTTCCTTACTGGTCATTTTTCCATTAACTCTACTTCATGATCTCCCTAGACATTTTTGATATGCATTTACAATGTTACAAGCTATAAGCAAAACCTAACTGTACTTATGTTGCAATTTCCGATATGATTGTTTCCCACTAGTGACAAGTAATTTACAACAAAGGAAAAATATGTGTACCATGTCAGGCATAGTACACTAGATTAAATATTGTATTTTATTAGTACAAGTTATTATGGGTAATATTTTCCAATTTAATTGTATTTCCTTTTCCACTTATAGGCCTCACTTTCCTTTTATCTTTTTTTTATTAGCTGGATGTACTTATATAAAATTTATTTCATTATTAGCATTCTCTGCTACAAACTTTAGAGCATGGGAACCATATTCATAATCATCAAAGTCCTCACTGGTGGTACCATTTATATTATGGTATTTACTTTTTTTATACCATTTATTATCAATATTAATAAGTTCATCTTGAGTCATTATGACTTGACATATCAACCTAAATTATCGCCCCCTCCCCCGAATGTATCTATGATATGCATGTGATAGTCAACTATTCGTTGACATGTAATTTTTGAAAAATACTAGGGGGGGTGAATAGAGTTTTAAAACAATTTTAACAATTATTTTACTCAAACAACCACAATTGAAAATGGAAGAAGGAGACAGGTGTTTAGAGTGGTTCCAACTTTAGCAAATACTAAAGTTGTCAGTCCACTACCCGATTGCTTACCCAACTGGGATTTTGAAAGTATTAAATTTATTAGCTTCACAAGGATTTACACAAAATACAATACTTTCTTTACACCCCTTGAACAGCCTTCACTTGAAGTAGATGCACCAACTTGAGGTAGCCTTCTTGAAGTAACTCCAAGCTCCCCCTTGAAGTAGCCTTCCTCTCTAGAAGTAACCTCCCGTTGCACCAGCCTTCTTGAAGTAGCTCAAGGTCCCCTTCTTCACCAAGAAGATTTCCACCCTCTCCAATCCACAGCCTCCAACCTAGGAGTAGCAAGGAGAGTACAAACAACAATAGAGAACAAGAAAGGAAATGGAAATTACAACTTATCCTTTTGTAGAACAAGGCTTGATTTGCCTAGATCAAGCGTGTAGATCTCCTAACCAAAGTGTATGGAAATGTAATTGCAGTGGATAGGAGATGCTAGCCTATAGGACACGAATTTTGAGCTAAGAGAAGAAGTAGCCAATTGTCACTATGCTCAATTTGCTCACAGGTTGCTCAATGTATGCTCAAAGATTGCACAAGTGTAAGAACAAGTTGGTCTAGGTGTCCTAAGGCATGTCCTATTTATAGGAATGTCCTACAAGTGCTTAAGGACGTTCTAGACACCTTCTAGGGGTTTCTAAGTGCTTAACTAGCCGTTAGGTACAAGTTTGTTGCTTTAGCAATGGCTAATTAATTAATTCTGTAGTTACTGTCAGAGTCCATCTCGGTCGAGAAATGGTCGACCGAGACACCTACTCGGTCGAACTTTTGTCGACCGACAGGCTCTCTGAATCAAGTGTTTTGCAACGTTTATCTCCAAATGCCAACTACCTTGTCAGATGTGTCTAACGGTTACTTAGGTCTTTCTCGGTCGAGAAGATTGTCGACCGAGAGTGTCTCGGTCGAGGAGTTAGTCGACCGAGATTGACCCTGTTTCAATTTTTCAATTAAAGCACTAAGTGTGTGTATGAGTGTGCATATGTGACACTATTTGAAGGGGATGACTTATCTAAATGTGGTGTTTTAGCTAGGGAAGATCTAACGCTTGATTTACATGAAATCTAAGTACTTGTACATTATATATTTGTACAAGTTTTTACAAAGCGATTACTTTTCATGAAAATATAAACATGTAAGCATATGGATTTCCCTAATTGCTTTGTCATCCACCTTATTCCTACAACACTCAAGTAGCTCGTTAGATCAACAAGAATGAAATGTTTGTCATTATCAAAATAAAGGGATTTACAGATGTCCATTTAGCCAACAATCTCCCCCTTTTTGAAGATGACAAACATTTCCAAAATATAAATGAAGGAAATATAAAACATATGAGTTTCATACCTTAAGATTACCTTTTGTAGCTTTCTCTCTTGTTTATAAAATGTGTGCTTATTATTCCCCATGAATTATGGAACATGAAATCCAATTCTTTAGGGAATATAGCAACTTTCAATGTAAAGCCAAGAGTTTGTTTATAAAACTCATTGATTGAGTTTTGCATAATTACTAAGTTTTATATTTATTTCTCCCCCTTTGTCATTTCAAAAAGATATCCATTTAAGAATAAAAACTCCCCCTTAATTAGATGTCTCATCAAATCCAATGAAAAAGATGTCCATTAAAAGCCAAAATGATGCAAGTAAAAGTTATTGTTAAGAAGCACAAATATCAAAGAAAACATCTTCCAAAGGAGTGATAAGCAGTTGCTTCCTAATTTTGTTAAATTGGTCTAGTGGAAGCGGTTTTGTAAAAATATCAGCCAATTGATCTTATGTATCAACATGATGAAGGGAAACATGATTCTTGGAGATATGATCCCTTAAAAAGTGATGACGGATTTCAATATGTTTAGCTCGACTGTGTAAAATAGGATTGTGTGCTAAGTTTATAGCGCTCGTGTTGTCACAAAAGATAGGCGTAGATGAAAGAGTAAAACCATAATCGTTTAACACTTGTTGCATATAAAGCACTTGAGCACAACAAGATCCGGCTGCCATATATTCAGCTTCAGTTGTAGATAGGGCAACCGTGTTTTGTTTCTTGCTAAACCAAGATACTAAAGCTCTCCCTAACAAGAAACAGCCACCACTAGTGCTCTTGTGATCAAGTCGACAACTACCATAATCTGCATCAGTATAAGCTTTAAAATCCAAGGATTGTCCTTTTGGATACCATAATCCAAAACATGTAGTGCCGGCTAAGTATCTAAGAATTCGTTTAACTGCTTGAAAATGAGAATGCATGGGTTGTGATTGAAATCGAGCACAAAGACCAACGGAAAACATGATGTCCGGTCTAGAAGCAGTTAAGTAAAGAAACTACCAATCATGGATCTATATAAGGAATCATCAATAGGTTCCCCATTTTCATCCTTATCAATTTTAATAGAAGTGGCCATAGGAGTAGTAGCATGTTTGCATTGATCCATCCCAAAACGTTGTAAGAGTTCTTTAGTATACTTTTCTTGGCTTATGAAAATTCCGGCAGGCGTTTCTTTAATTTCGAAACCAAGAAAGAAAGTTAGTTCACCCATGAGGCTCATTTCAAATTATTTTTGCATAATGTCACTGAATTGTGTGCACAACGATTCATTAGAGGCTCTAAAAATAATGTCATCAACATATATTTGAACAACTAGAAAATTAGATTTATAAGTTTTGAAAAATAAAGTAGAATCTGAATTTCCAATAGAAAAACCATTATCAAAAAGATATGTCTTGAGCCTTTCATACCAGTTCCTAGGTGCCTGTTTTAAACCATAAAGTGCTTTCTTGAATTTATAAAAATAGTCACCTTTTTCTGGTATTTCAAAACCGGGTGGTTGGGCAACATATACTTCTTCTTGAATGATGCCGTTTAGAAATGCACTTTTTACATCCATTTGGTAGAGTTTGATGTTTTAATGTGCAGCAATAGCTAGTAACATTCTAATAGCTTCAAGTCTAGCTACTGGTGCATACGTTTCATCAAAGTCTATTCCTTCTTGTTGATTATATCCTTGTGCTACTAACCGAGCTTTATTTCTTATTACTTCTCCTGCCTCATTTAGCTTATTCCTAAAAACCCATTTAGTTCCAATGACGGTTTTATCTTGTGGTTTAGGAACTAAATCCCATACATCATTTTTAGTGAATTGGTTCAATTCTTCTTGCATCGCTATTATCCAATAATCATCTTCAAGAGCTTCAGATATCTTCTTAGGTTCAATAATAGAAACAAAATCCATGTTTGCAACATCCTTAAAGGAAGACCGAGTTTTTACTTTATCATTTGGATCTCCAATAATTAGTTCTTGAGGATGATCCTTAATAAGCCTAGGTATAGGTTGTGGTTCAGCTTGGTGATTGTTTGTAGTGACTTTCTCACTATCATTTGGTATGTTTAAGTTTTCGAATTGATTAGTAAGATCAATTATTTCTAGATTTTCAGATTTGGACTCTTCATGAAAAGAAACATGAATAGATTCCTCAACTTTTCTAGAGATAGTGTTATATACTCTAAATTCTTTGCTAGAAGTGGAATATCCCATAATGAATGCTTTGTGTGATTTAGAGTCAAACTTATCTCTATCATCTTTGGTATTTAAGATATAGCATGTGGATCCAAAGGTATGAAAATAGTCAACTCTAGGTTTCTTAGAATGTATTATTTCATATGGAGTTTTCTTCAAATGAGAGTGAACAGTTACTCTATTTAACACATAGCATGTGGTGTTTACAGCTTCAGACCAAAAGGTTTTGGGTGTGTTATGTTCGAGCATCATAGTTCTAGCCATTTCTTGTAGGGATCTATTTTTCCTTTCAACTATACCATTTTGTTGTGGAGTGCGTGGAGCAGAAAAATTGTGAGTGTACCCTTGAGATGTGCAAAATTCTTCAAATACATGATTTTCAAATTCTCCTCCATGATCACTTCTAATGGTACATATTTTGCTTTGTAATAGATTTTCAATCTTAGAACAAAATTTGATAAAAGCATGAATAGTATCATCTTTGGTTGCAATAAAATGTACCCATGTATATCTACTATAATCATCAACGATAACAAAACAATATCTTTTGCCACCAATAGATTGTGTCCTCATGGGTCCAAATAAATCCATATGAATTAATTCTAAAGATCTACTGGTGCTAAGTACATGTTTAGGTTTAAAAGAGGTTTTTGTTTGCTTTCCCGATGTACATGGTTCACAATTTTCAACTTGATCAAAAGATAGAGTAGGCAAACCACGAACAAGATCATATTTCACTAACTTTTTGATAACATGTGAACTAGCATGTCCTAGCTTTTTATGCCATAGTTGTAAAGTATTTTCATTTGCAAGCAAGCATTTTCCTACTACAGATTTCATAGAGTTAGGTTTAAGAATATAAAGATTTCCAACTCTATTTCCTTCATAGACAACATTTGTAGTGTTTTCTATTAATAATTTGCAGCAGGTTTTGTTAAATAAAACATCATAGCCACTATCACATAATTGACTAACACTTAACAAATTATGGTGCAAACCATCAACAAGTAGAACATTCTTTATTTCGAGATTTGTACCAACATTACCTATTCCAACGATTTCACCTTTACCATTGTCTCCAAAGGTGACTGTTCCACTTTTCTTTTCTTCAAAAGTTTGAAATGCATCCTTGTTCCCGGTCATATGTTTGGAACATCCACTGTCAACCACCCAATCCTGCATGAAAATGTAGATTTTGGTACCCATGTGATGGTCCGATATGGTTAGAACCATTTAAGTACAGACTGTATAAAGATTCTGATTCAGAAATCCAGTCGGTCGACAATTGTTCGACCGACATCTTTCTCGGTCGACTAATTGTCGATCGAGAAGGTTACTGTATTACAAACAAAGAAACACAGAAATTCAGCTCGGTTGACCAATTTTCGACCGAAATAGTTGCTGTTTTGTTGCTGTAGATTTTGATTTGTTACAGGCATCTGGTCGGTTGACAAAAGTTCGACCGATTATATTTTCGGTCGACAATACTTCGACCGACTATTTTTCTATTTCAGTACAGCAGTTTAGAAAATTACCAGTATGCATGAAACCTTTTGTTAAGTTGAGATAAGATAATATAAATTGCAAATTGAGCGTTTGATCATATCTCAACTGAATGGCATTTGACTCTACTAAGTTTGAGGTTTTGGGACCCAAACTAAATCGGAATCCTTGGTCTTATAAGGGCATGAGAATGAATAATGTCCAAGACGTACACAAAAATGACAAGTAATAGAGTCAACTTCATTTCTCTTTTTAGGAATTGTATTCTTAGGTACAAACATATTCCGAGTTCTCTTGGGTTGATTTTTCCTTGGAGCATATCCCAAACCTTTTCTTCCATTGAAACTAGAGGAGATTTTTAGAATGTTATCAAGGATATCTTTTCTTCTTAACTCATGTAGATTCCTTTGTAGCTTAGCAATGTCATCCACTTTCTTGTGTAAATCTTTTCTTGCTTGATCTAAATCATATAATAAAGAGTCTCTTTCTTCTACAACATTGTCATAGTCTAAATGATTGCACAAAATTGGTTGAGTCTGAAAATCTTTTAGTTTAGCTAACAATTCAGTCTTTTCTTGAGAGAGAAGATCAACGTTTGTTTCTAGAGTGAGTAGCTTTCTAGTGCAGTCATTTAAAAATGTTTTCAAAGTCACATTCTCAAGATCAATGTTGTTCTTTTCAGAAGAGAGATCATTTAATTTAGCATTTAGCTCATCATTTGTCTTGATAACCTTTTTTAGTTTCTTCTTGACATCAACATACTTATCATGAGTTTCTTGTAGACTAGTAATTAACTCTTCTTTAGGAAGATCAAGAAGGCTTACCTCTTGAGAGTCTTCATCATCTTCTCTTGCCATTAGACATTCCACCTTTTCTTCTCCGCTTTCACTTTCACTTGACTCGTCCCATGCAGCTTTATAGGCTTTTTCTCCCTTCTTCTTGTGTGAGCTTTTCTTTCCTTTCTTTGCTTTAGGACATTCATTTTTGAGATGTCCTTTCTTTCCACATTCAAAGCACCTAGGAGGAGTAGAGGAAGAACTAGAAATTTTGTTAGATTTAAATATTTTGTATTTCTTACCATTGACAATCAAGGCTTCTTCTCCTTCTTCTTCACTTGACTCCTCACTTTCTGGTGTGATGATCTTTGAGGCTTTTAGAGCCAAATCCTTCTTCTTTCCTTGTTGAAGTTCACGTTCTCTTCTTTCTTCTTCTTCTAGGGTTGCTTCATGAGCTTCTAGATTGCCAATGAGTTGTTCCATTTTCAATCGAGTGAGGTCATTAGCTTCCTCAATGGCTGTCACCTTTGGCTTGTATTTACGAGGAAGTGATCGAAGGATTTTTGATACCTGATCTTCTTCAAGAACAGTTTTTCCTAGGGCATTTAAACCATTACCAATAGAAGAAAATTTTGCAAACATTTCACTGATAGATTCATTTGGGTCCATACGGAAGTGTTCAAACTTCTGTTTAAGCATACTAATCTTAGAATTCTTGACTTGAACTGTACCCTCATAAGTTATGGACAATCTATACCAAATGTCATAGGATGTGTCACAGTTTGATATCCTATTAAATTATCCTACTGAAATTGAACAATATAATGCTTACAGCTTTGGCATTCATTTGAGCCAATTTTACCGTATTTGCATCCCACTCTGCATATTGTGTTTGAGGAAGCTCGTATGGGGTTGACACCATCCTCCATAAGTCCCAATTGATGCCTTGGAAGTAGAACTGCATCCTTCTCTTCCAATATGTGTAGTTTGTTCCATCAAACGCTGGAGGTCTAGCAACAAGTGTCCCTTCAAGGTTAAGGTTGTTGAGTACTCCGTCACCCATTCTTCAAGACCTTGTTAGGGTTCCTTGAAGCCTACTCTGATACCAATTGAAAAACACTAGAGGGAGGGTGAATAGAGTTTTAAAACAATTATAACAATTATTTTACTCAAACAACCACAATTGAAAATGGAAGAAGGAGACAGGTGTTTAGAGTGGTTCCAACTTTAGCAAATACTAAAGTTGTCAGTCCACTACCCGGTTGCTTACCCAACCGGGATTTTGAAAGTATTAATTTTATTACCTTCACAAGGATTTACACAAAATACAATACTTTCTTTACACCCCTTGAACAGCCTTCACTTGAAGTAGATGCACCAACTTGAGGTAGCCTTCTTGAAGTAACTCCAAGCTCCCCCTTGAAGTAGCCTTCCTCTCTAGAAGTAACCTCCCGTTGCACCAGCCTTCTTGAAGTAGCTCAAGGTTCCCTTCTTCACCAAGAAGATCTCCACCCTCTCCAATCCGCATCCTCCAACCTAGGAGTAGAAAGGAGAGTACAAACAACAATAGAGAACAAGAAAGGAAATGGAAATTACAACTTATCCTTTTGTAGCACAAGGCTTGATTTGCCTAGATCAAGCGTGTAGATCTCCTAACCAAAGTGTATGGAAATGTAATTGCAGTGGATAGGAGATGCTAGCCTATAGGACACGAATTTTGAGCTAAGAGAAGAAGTAGCCAATTGTCACTATGCTCAATTTTCTCATAGGTTGCTCAATGTATGCTCAAAGATTGCACAAGTGTAAGAACAAGTTGGTCTAGGTGTCCTAAGGCATGTCCTATTTATAGGAATGTCCTACAAGTGCTTAAGGACGTTCTAGACACCTTCTAGGGGTTTCTAAGTGCTTAACTATCCGTTAGGTACAAGTTTGTTGCTTTAGCAACGGCTAATTAATTAATTCTGCAGTTGCTGTCAGAGTCCATCTCGGTCGAGAAATGGTCGACCGAGACACCTACTCGATCGAACTTTTGTCGACCGACAGGCTCTCTGAATCAAGTGTTTTGTAACGTTTATCTCCAACTGCCAACTACCTTGTCAGATGTTTCTAACGGCTACTTGGGTCTTTCTCGTCAAGAAGATTGTCGACCGAGAGTGTCTCGGTCGAGGAGTTAGTCGACCGAGATTGACCCTGTTTCAATTTTTCAATTAAAGCACTAAGTGTGTGTATGAGTGTGCATATGTGACACTATTTGAAGGGGATGACTTATCTAAATGTGGTGTTTTAGCTAGGGAAGATCTAACGCTTGATTTACATGAAATCTAAGTACTTGTACATTATATATTTGTACAAGTTTTTACAAAGCGATTACTTTTCATGAAAATATAAACATGTAAGCATATGGATTTCCCTAATTGCTTTGTCATCCACCTTATTCCTGCAACACTCAAGTAGCTCGTTAGATCAACAAGAATGAAATGTTTGTCATTATCAAAACAAAGGGATTTACAGATGTCCATTTAGCCAACAATTTTCTTTCACCCTTGACTCACATCAATTATTTGTTGAGCAATTTATATGTTATTTTAGAACATATCAAGTTCATAATTGGTTAAGTGGAGTCTTTACTTTGTTGTCTAATGTTTCATAATTGGATTTATGCATCAAAATCTCGTCTTGACAAGTTTTTTATGTTTATAATTCATTTATTTTTTCCATCTTGATTATGTAGTTAGTAATGCTTGACGTTTGTGTTTTTATAGATATCTTTATCATGACGTTATTTTTTTAGATTTAGATACAGCACTTTAGATTTCATTGTAAACTATTAGACAATAATATTTTTGTAATAGTTTCTTGATAACTAGGACCATGGATGCTTGGAGTGAAATAATTTTTTCAATATATGATAAGCTACGCATAATTCGTTTTTTATAGACTTTCATTCAAATCTGAATGATTAAATTGAACTGACCTCATTATTGGTTCACTATAGGTGTCAAAAATTAGACATGTAATATATGTCACTTTAGATCTGATCTAATCAATATGAAATAGTTTACATCAATCAAAAGTTCATTATAGTCTAGTTTATGTCAATTATGGTCAATTTCTAGTAGATCAACCAGCAAATAAACTACATGTATGGGAATGTCCCAAGGGATGATGAATGGAAAAGATAATATTCATATTGGTGGATAGAAGGTGGGATGGGTACATATTCAACAAAATATTGATCACATTGGGTTTATGGCAACTGGTGGAGATGACATGGTAGTTGTGGGCATGGTCAGTTAAGTGAGTATATAAACTCTGAATCGTTGTTGATGAATGGGAAAGACATGAGTGTGAACACTAGGTGGCATGTGGTATGGCGGGATAGTCAATAAGATACTAGTGGCATTGGATTTATGGTGTCCTAGGGGATGACATGGTAGTTGTGGGCATGGTAAGTTGGTTGAGGATATAAACTCTTTATATAATCAGTAACAAAAGGCATGGTGGTTATGAGTGGATGCTTTATGCTAATTTAAGGCTCAAGGAGATGGGGCACTTTTTTTTAGGTTAGATTAGGTCAATCTAGGCCATGGTATGTCTATTTTAAGGTAATTTCAACTAGATTTAAGCAAGTAACATCACCTTTCAGGCATATACTTTTAGAACTACATGAAAGTATTGTTGGTATATATGCCCATAGAGCCATCCCATGTGATTGCATGGAGTCATATATTAATTAATTAATTAATACGATTATTTGGTTAATTAATAATTCCATAATATTCTAATTAATCCACGAGCATTTTAATTAACGCAGTGTTTCTATTTTCTGATGGGTTTAGGAAACCCTACTTCCTTTCGGGGCTTGGCGGTCGATATATATATATATATATAAGATATTGAGACAGACTTTTCAGTTAGTGCTCACGTACGTTTCCCTAGATGTCATCGTCCTCATGAGAGAAAGGAGAGCACCGCGACACTAGCATGCCGCCGCACAAAGACGACTCCTTCCCGCCGGCTTAGGAAGCACGACGTGTAGTTCCAGTCCATCTGTGTGGATGAAGTAGAGACCATTGGTATGTATGCCCATAGAGCAAGTCATATGATGATTGTAATGGGATACTTTGTAAATGATTTGAATAATAATAAAGGCAATTTCCGATCTATATGTTTAAACTGTTTCTGAGATGATAGTGTAACATGATAGATGTCTAAAGAATGATTTTACTCAATGACATATGCTTTTAGGTTAAGGACCTAAATGATGAGATCATGCGGATGTTAAGAGTATACATTCTTGTTTAGTCCCCAGTCAATTGTTATTGTGGAAATAACCATAGACATCAATAACACTAAAGACTAGATTGTGTGTTGGTTGATGACAGAATCTCATTAGTCATGATATAGAGATATCAAACCAAGCACATAGGTACTTGTTAGAGAACAAGGTACCGGACAGACCCACCGTGGGAGTGACACATGGAACCATGACTTGGTAGTCATAGTCAGCTCTCACAGTGATGGTGGTGAGTGTGATTCTTAGACCTGAAATCACTACACTCAACACATGTCATTAGGTACACTTTGACATCATCAAACGCAATCCTAAAACATGGGTTGTTATAAAGGTGATGATTGGGTGGCTTTGACACATGGGGCTTTTGAGGGGTGAGTGATAGATATGGGATTTGTCCCTCCTGAGGGAGTTTGATGTCCTTGGCCACTTGATGAGTAGGATTGAGAAAGGCATGTGCATGCACGTGTGAATCAATATGTGATATTGATGCCACACACATCTCACCCAGTCTGCTCTGAGATCAAGGAAATGAATGAACGTTGATAGGATGATTGTTCCATGCCTCGAGTTCATTCAGGATATTAGTGACAAAGGAATTATACATTCACTGTAACACCATTCACGGATTTTAGGATTGAAAGTTGTTCTCCAACTTTCTATTTCACTTGGGTAGCACTGATGTGTGACTAGGCACCGCTCTTTGCTTGTGAAGTCATAAGTGTTATGGACTTTCACTGCCAACGTGAAATGGACCTGCAGGGTCACACACATAGGATTTAACCTGGAAGAGGAGTTTGTCCACAAATAATGTTAAGATTGATTGCTAAAGGATTTTAGTAGTTCAATTAAACACTCAATTAATTGATAGCTCAAAATCATAGTATTCAAGGTGTTGGATCAAATGATTAGAGTATCAGATTAATTGAAACTGCAATTGACTGATATGCTGCCCCAACCGATCGGCTCATGAGATGAACCGATCGGCTCAGGTAGGTGAGCCGAGCGGCTCAAATCACCAGACAATCGGTTCATATCGGTAGACTGGTCGGGTGATCGAACGATCACATTTTGTTTCACTTACCAAATTTGATTTGGATAAGGACTAATATTGATTAGTTAGAAACAAACAAGGAAAGTCAATTTGAGTTGAACCAGGATGACGAATCGATCGACTGGAGTGTCCAACCAATCGGCTCATGGATCCAAACGATTGGCTGGAGTGTCCAACCGATCGGCTGGAGGGTCCAGACGACCGTTTCAGGGTTGAAACGATCGGTTCAACTGCCGCAGTTTGTCCGATTTTGTGGAAATCTCAAACCCTTCTACTCCTGCTTTAATCCCATATTGCCCGGGATGGAGAACCCTGTCCCATGACCCTCCTATATATAGGGGTATTGGGGGCTTCTCAAAGTACAACTCAGAGTGCCAGTTGCTCTGCAAAGTTGTCGTTCTCTCTGGTTTTGGTAACCGAGAGAGAACCCGAGCAAGTGCTACCCGATAAGGGAGGCACAACAAGGGAAAGACAACTGCAAAAAGGCAACTGGCTGCAGCAGAGTGTGTCGGTGACTAGTACACCGACAGGAGGGTGCGACTCCTTCCGATTCCTTGTACGACAAGGAGATCGGAGTTCCAGGCAGTCCGTGTGGACGACTACAGAGGCGGGAGACCTCTGTCACTCGGAGGACAACTATCAATCCCGACAGTCTCGGTGAGACCAGGAGTCTTCAGTCCCGGTGCGACCAGGAGCTACACAGACACCATCCAAGACCGAAGGTGAAGACCGTGCAAGGCGTGAGGTACTGTCGCCGAGCGAGCCTCGGGACAAGGTATGCATCCACAAACCATCCTTCCTATTGTATAGGCGTTGACGTGATTCCTTTTGTTATGGGTTTTGGGAGAAAATTTTTATTTCCGCTGCTTCTCGGCCTCCCCTAAAACCCAACAATGGAGTCTGAGCCACATCAACTGCTCGATATTTTAGGATTATCGATATGATCGATTTTGGTTTGTCGCCTTTATTTATTGCATACGATGTGAATAAAATTGGCTTTATGCATGTCCAATCCACAAATCCCAATTATACATATATGATATGTAATATTAATGCACTCGATACGCGTCGCCCTTAAATGAGTTTTGTGGTGGATGTAGCATGGTTATGGCCTATAAACCCTATATCTGTGTGTGGTTGTATGTGGTTGCTTGCATCTTGGTCTGCACACTGATTCCCTTCTCCTATTCCTGATGTAACTCAAAATAATTTGAGATTTTCTTTTCCTACCTTTGCTCCCCCCAAATGTAACTCGGGGTTTCACAATTCAATTGTAAATAGGATAGATTTTATTTCTTGTTATGTCAAAGAACGGTGGATGACCTGAGACGATCAGTTCAAGGCGTGAACCGGTCGGTTGGTGTTCCAGACGACCAGTTCAAGGAGTGAGATGAGCAGGTGGCGTCCTGAGGAGATGCACGACGACCGGTGAACCGATCGGCTGGAGGCGCCAGTCGATCGGCTGGTGGCACCCGAACGACCAACTTGATGGCGAGCCGATCAATCATGGAGATGAGCTTATCAAACGCAGAAAGGAAGGCACAGATTTCATCTTGTACAGGTTGCATGTGATGTAGACCTAGATGACCGTGATTCTTCTTGGCTCGAGGAATCACAATAGGATGGCCATAATCATTGCTTTTATCATTTTGCATGTTTTCTGTGGGATATAGCATGTATATGATACGTACTATATATTGTGGTGATTGGATATGTATATGTATATAAAAACCAAATCCCTCGTTAAATATTAAAGTTTTAGATACCTTCCAAATACGACACACGTGAAAAGCTTGATCGACCAAGTGTGGGCACGCCCAAGCGTGGTGCACCGTCTATCTCGTGGAAGCATGAAGGATGAATGTGTGGGTCTGCCCAAACAGGGTGCATGTTCATCGTGTTGGCTTTGGGTCAGACTTAACAAGGTGACCTAGATAGGATCTAGCACCTTGAGGCATGGATTTGATCATGTCAAGGAGTTGCATATGACATCTTTCAAGAGTTGCATATGATGCAATTGGCAAGAGTTGCCTACCTGGAAGATCTGAGTTGTGGGTGACAGCCCAAGCTGGTCCATGGCTCAGAGGATTTCAGGATCTTGACCCACTAGAAGATTGTACGCTGCAATCTTCCAAATTGATGGTGAGGGTTGTCAATTTGAATGAAAATAGTGGGAGCGGTAATTAATTAAAGGCCTAATTAACTATCGTCAAATTTTATTCAAATCAAATCAAAAAGAGTTTTGATAAATGCAATTTTCTCTTGTAGAATGGCAAAAGAATCATCTTTTAAAATGGGAAACTTAATTGAGAATAAATTCCATAATTGTTTGAGGACTGTGAGAAGTGTTCTGCACAATCCAGATATACCAGGATCCTTTGAATCCACTCTATGTACGCTTAATGTGTTGGTGAAGAAGAAAGAAAGTTCATTGATTGAGATCAATGGAACGAAAGGTAAGGGAGAGAAGGGTTCTCTCGCCAAACCAATTTCTTCTACATGGAGAGGATGGAAGGAACGATGGAAGAAGAAGTCAGAGATAGAGATATCTACTTCTGGTGTATACGTAATAGAGATTAACTTTACTACTTCTTCGTCATGGGTACTTGATACCGGATGTGGATCTCACATTTGTTCAAATGTGAAGGATCTTAAGAGAAGTAGGCCTTTGGGGAAAGGTGAGGTTGAACTACGTGTTGCCAATGGGGCAAGGGTTGCCGCCAGTTCCGTAGGAACCTATGAGTTAACTCTACCAAGTGGGCTAATAATAGAGTTGAAGAACTGCTATTATGTACCTGCCATAAATAGGAATATCATTTCTGTCTCTTGTTTGGACAAAGATGGATTTGAATTTCTTATTAAGAATGGAAAATGTTCCATATCTAAAGATGGGATCTTTTATGGAAGTACCCCTATGTCTTATGGTTTGTACTTGATAGATTTGGAGACAACTGTATACAACGTAAACACACAAAGGCAAAAACTCAACAACTCAAACAAAACATATCTTTGGCATTGTCATCTTGGGCACATAAATGAGAAGCGCATTTCTAGACTCCATAAAGATGGTTATCTATACTCTTTTGATTATGAATCAATAGATACATGCGAATCTTGTTTGTTGGGCAAGATGACCAAGACTCCCTTTTCAGGTAAAGGTGAGAGAGCTAATGATCTATTAGGACTCATACATACTGATGTATGTGGGCCTTTTAGAACTAATGTCAGAAATGGGTATCAGTACTTCATTACCTTTACTAATGATTTCAGTAGGTATGGCTATGTGTACCTGATGAACCATAAGTCAAAAACCCTTGAAAGGTTCAAGGATTTCATGAATGAAGTATAGAACCAACTTGGTAAAAGTATTAAGGCACTTTGATCCGATCGAGGTGGAGAATACTTAAGCTAGGAGTTTGAGGACCTTCTGCGAGCCTGTGGTATTGTATCACAATGGACTCTGCCTGGAACACCACAGCATAATGGTGTGTCTGAAAGAAGGAACTGCACATTGTTGGATATGATGTGATCGATAATGAGTTTTATTGATCTTCCGATTTCTTTCTGGGGTCATGCCCTTGAAACCTCCGCGTTAACACTTAATCGAGTACCATCTAAATCGGTTCAAAAGACACCATATGAGATATGGAATGGGAAGCGTCCCGATTTGTCTTTTCTAAAGATTTGGGGTTGTGAGGCTTATGTTAGGAAAATGTTTCCTGATAAGCTTGGACCCAAGTCTGATAAATGTTATTTTGTTGGATATCCCAAGGAAACTAGGGGATATTATCTATACCACCCTACTGACAACAAAGTGTTTGTTGCCATGATAGTTGTGTTCCTAGAGAAGGAATTTATTTCCAAAGGAAGCAGTGGGAGGAAAATAGAGCTTGAAGAGGTTCAAGCCCAACAAGAAAACATTGGACCGGAAGATGTACAAGAGGAACATGGAGATTCACAAGGTGTTGTGGAATCTCAGTCTCCTCAGGTAACACAAGGACCTCGTAGATCTAGTAGGACCCACCTTGAACCTGAGAGGTTTGGATACCTTGTGACTCAGGAAGTGTTGGGTTTTAGGAGAGGCAGAGAAGGCAGCGGAAACAAAAAATTTCTCCTCCCCAAACCCAGAATAAGGAAACGCGTCAACGTCTATACAATAGGAAAGGATGGTTTGTGGAATCATACCTTGTCCTGAGGCTTGCTCGGCAACAATACCTCGCGGCTTGCGTGGTCTTCACCTTCAGTCTTAGACGGTGTCTGTGCAGCTCCTGGTCGCACCAGGACTGACGACTCCTGGTCTCACCGGGACTATCGGGATTGACAGTAGTTCTCCGAGTGGCAGAAACCTCCCACCTCTGAAGTAGTCCACACGGACTACCTGGAACTCCAATCTCCTTGTCCCATAAGGAATTGGAAGGAGTCGCACCCTCCTGTTGACGTACTAGTCGCCAACACATTCTCCTGCCACCAGTCGCTTTTTGCAGTTGTCTTTCCCTTGATGTGCCTCCCTTATCGGGTAGCACTTGCTCGGGCTCTCTCAGTTACCAAAACTAGAGAGAACGACAACTTTACAGAGCAACTAGTTGCACTGAGTTGTTGTCTGAGAAGCCCCCAATACCCCTATATATAGGAGGGTCATGGGACATGGTTCTCTGTCCCCTGAAATATGGGACTAAAGCAAGAGTAGAAGGGTTAGAGATTTTCCACAAAAACAACCAAGTCGCAACCTGAACCGATCGTTTCACAACTGAAACGGTCGGTTGGGGACCTGAACCGGTCGGTTGACACTCAACCGATCGGTTGGGACACCTCAACCAATCGGTTCACTTTCTAAATCGGTCGGTTTGTGGTCCTGCTCAGTTCTTGATTGACTTTCTTTCTTTTGTTTCTAATTGGTATCAAATACCAATCCTTATTCCAATCGAATTGGACAAGTAAAACAAAACGAATTTTCTCACCAATCTTTCTTTCCCAACATGCTCGGTTGGACCAGTTGAGTCGATCGGTTCAACACTTGAACCGGTCATTTCATCCTGTCCATGACTCGATCGACTCAACACTTGATCCGACCGGTTCACCAAGCTCAGCCGATCGGTTCATCACATGAGTCGATCAGTTGGGAGTGCAGATTGTGCAGAATCAGTCAATTGCGATTTCAATCAATCTGATGCTCCAATCAATGTGTCCAACACCTTGAACACTATGATTTTGAGCTATCAATTAATTGAGTGTTTAATTGAACTACTAAACTCCTTTAGAAATCAATCTAAACATTGTTTGTGGGAAAAACTCCTCTTCCAGGTTAAATCCTATGTGTGTGACCCTGCAGGTCCATTTCACGTTGGCAGTGAAAGTCCATAACACTTATGACTTCACAAGCAAAGAGCGGTGCCTAGTCACACATCAATGCTACCCAAGTGAAAGTAGAAAGTTGGAGAACAACTTTCAATCCTAAAATCCATGAATGGTGTTACAGCGAATGTATAATTCCTTTGTCACTAATATCCTAAATGAACTCGAGGCATAGAACAGTCATCCTGTCAACGTTCATTCACTTTCTTGATCTCAGAGTAGATTGAACAAGATATGTATGACATCAATATCACATACTGATTCACACATGCGTGTGCATGCCTATCTCAATCCTACTCATCAAGTGGCCTTGGATATCAAACTCCCTCAAGAGGGACAAATCCCATATCTATCACTCACCCCTCAAAAGCCCCATGTGTCAAAGCCACCCAATCATCACCTTTATAACAACCCATGTTTCAGGACTGCGTTTGATGATGTCAAAGTGTACCCAATGACATGTGTTGAGTGTAGTGATTTTAGGTCAAAGAATCACATTCACCACCATCACTGTGAGTACTGATTGTGACTACCATGTCATGGTTCCATGTGTCAAACTCATGGTGGGTCTGTCCGGTACACTTGTTCTCTAACAAGTACCTATGTGTTTGGTTTGATATCTCTATATCATGACTAATGAGATTTTAGTCATCAACCAACACCACAATCTAGTCTTGTGTGTCATTGTTGTTTATCTACCTTCCACAATGACATCCGACTAGGGACATAACAAGAATGTACAAACTCTTAGCATTTGTATGATCTCATCATTCAGGTCCTGAACCTGAAGGCATACGTCATTGAGTACTGTCATTCTCTAGACATTCAATCTATTCTATCACTATCTCATATGACTGAACCAGAAAGAATTGGAAGCTTGCCTTTGATGTTTATCAAATCAATCTTAATGTATCCCACCAATCATCTCATGATTGGCTCTCAGGGCATACATACCTACAGACTCCCACTTGCACTGCGAGCCAATCACCCTTTAATCATATTCATAGTGATCTTCAAACATGTCCCACATGTTACTGTGCTCTTGTGCCAACATAGTGAGTTATGGCAACACCTTTCCAAAGTCAGTATTAATTGCATGTCTCACATCTCTTCGTTGTACGTCACACATATGAGATGGAGTTGTCGTAATATGCGATCCAGTATTCCTTTGCTAACCTTTAGCCACATTGCATGATCAAGTATTCCATACTTGTCATCAATGATCGGAATATCTATAAGTTCATCTCATGAAATTCCAGATCCATATAGTATCCACTACTATTCTCTAACACACGGATACTTGACATTTCCTTTTAAACGAATTTATTGGAACGTTTCCAATTATCAACAAACTTTCACTTTATATATCCCATATATATTTTGCGATTAATTTTTCTTTCCTTTTCGGAAGTTCGCATCAATGTAACTCTTTACATCGAACTCTTCCTTATCTCCATAGAACTAGTACTTCTCAAGTACTTATCAAGTTCTTATGGTTTCCAGTAACCCTTACTGGAAGTAGACATACATCCACTCGTCATGTCCAACATACGAGTTATCAGGATGAGCATATCAAATTGTCATGTCCTACATACAAGATGATGAATGCATTTTGTTCATGCCATGTCGATACATGCAAGGTAATGGGATGATTACATACATGATAGATCCATATCTATTCTTAGTGTTCCCATTCTTCATAAGAATTGGACACTTGGCCTTGGGATACTAACTCCATGTAATATGGATAGGTTTTCTCCCACTGAATCTATGCACACTGAACCCTTCAGTACAGATTGCGAATGTATGCTTTCTCTTTTCAGGTCAAGAGTTTTTCGAGAACTATCTCTATAGATCTCTATTCCTATCACATAGAAAACATCTCTATTTTCCTTAAAGATAATGTCCACTTTTGGATTTCCATTCTAGAACATTTCCATTTCACATCAATATGTGGAATGTGAATACGCTCCCACTAAATCACAGATCCCTTCTTTATCTTTGACATATCAGTCAAACCCTTTGACTATATTATCAAAGTAAAGATCCAATTTTGAGTTGCTTTTACTCAATCAATCACATTGATTAGTCCATTGTAACTTATAGACTTCATTTGCATTAGTGGATTCATAAACCTTATAGGTTGTGTCACGTACACATCCTTGTCTTATTCCTCATAGGAATGCGGTTTTAGTATCCATATGCCAAATGTCTTAGTCATTAAGTTGCAATCAACAAGCATCATCCTTCTCATAATGTCATCCATGTATCTTAACACTTAAGACTCATTTGCACTTATGGATTTCATCCAATGGGTGCTACCATCAAGGTCATACCTTATGGTTCACATGGATGTCATTTAGGATGAAATGGTCATGAACCATAACTCAAAATTTGGTTCCTCATATTCATCTAGATGGTTGACTCATCACATGGACAACTCATCACATAGATAATCGATGTGTATCTGTCAAGGATATAAGAACTCACAACTCCTTGTGATTCTTAATGTCCTTTATTAGTGTGTGGTATTCTTTATTTAAGAAGAATTTAGTTATTTGATAATCATTCTCTAACTCCTTAGAGCATGATTCCTTCTTGATTTAGACATCACCATGCCTTAATCATGAGTTCACTATGATACACTATCATAATCACTCATAAGGATATCAAACATTTAGTCCAAGTATTTCATTCATTAATCTCATCAAGAATTAACACTTTACCAAATTCATACTTCATCTATGATATTCTTGAACACTTCAAGATATTCATATTGGTATTTCTCTAAACACCATTTGAAGTATTAGCATTTACTCCAATAGGTATGTAAATACATCACATGTATTATACCTAATAGGATAATCATTCTCCCACTACCATTACTGAAGATTGATTAATCATGTCCAAGATATTCATGTCTCTTACTGGTTCTCTAACCAAAAGAGTCTAGATTTATCCATCATATGGAAACTAGAAATGAATTTCTCATGATTGATGCTAATTTGATTATTTGAGTTATCAATAACTTTAGGTATCATTTTATCTTATGCATACCATGTATCACAAGATAAACAAGGCATTGCCACAAAGATCATATCTTTAAGATTGAAATATCAACTTTATTAATTGTCATACAATATGCAAAAATAAAGTGTTTCTATCTATTGGCAATATATGAAATAGCAGTTCTCAACTCTATTTCGTGCCCTTTAGGCTGAAATAAATTGAAAGATACTCCTATCTATGGAAGAAACACTTGCTCCGATGATGGGTATTCCTTTCTTGGTCCTTTCACAAAGGCCATCACTTCTTTGTGGATCTTGCATATCATATATGACATATCCATATCTTGGTATCATATACCTTAGATAAAGAAGCAGTTCATTTCATGATACCTTAGGTGGAGATTTATATCCCCTCCTTCATCTTCTTTTGTTCTTCCAGATATGGAGGGCACTTCCCTCATACACCCTTTCCCATGTGCCTTTTAGGCTGAAGACGGCTTGGGTTGCTGGCTAGCATCAGAACACTTCTTAGCTTTGCCCTTGCCCTTACCCTTAAGACTTACCCTTCATTGATCATACCAAACATTAGGGTTTGTCCTTCTTCATAATTGCCTCTACTATCCTCAACATGCCCAACAACTCTATCAACGCTTGTCAAGGTTGTTCATGTTGTAGCTTACCATGAATTGTATGATTCTCGCAACATTTGCAGTATCATACCAATAGCCAACTCTTGGCTCAGAGGGAATCCTTCTTAGTCAGGTCTTTCCACATACCCAATCACATTGAGTGTGTGAATACCTTACTGGATCTCCTTCTGTCATGATATACTAGGACAGTGTCTTGGAGACATCATATGTCTCATGTTGTCTCTGCAACTCATAGTTCAGAGAACACAACATCAAGCACTCCTCATCAATGTCATCCTCGGTATGCTTCCATAAGCATACTTTCAGCCATTGATGTGGTGGGATTGAGTTCATCTGGTCTTGGTATAACTAGGACTTAGAGCTTTCGCTCTTTGATTGAGAACACTTCTCATCATCCTAACCAGTCGTGGAATTATTCCCATTTAATTTGTTGGTCTCAAAGACCGATCGCAAAGAGAAGTGATTTGTTGATTAACCATTTATTTTAACAAAAGGAAATATATGCAATTTTAGTCCAAAAACTCTTTTGACTTATTTGATTGATTTGAAAAGTTGACGATATAATTAGGCCTTTAATTAATTATCACTTCCACTATTTTAGTTCAAATTGATAGCCCTCACCATCAATTCGGAAGATTGCAGCGTACAACCTTCTAGTGGGCAAGATCCTGAAATCCTCTAAATTATGGATCAGCTAGGGCTGTCACCTACAACTTCGATCTCTCAGGTAGGCAACTCTTGCCAATTGCATCATATGCAACTCTTGATAAGATGTCATATGCAACTCCTTGCCATGATCATCTCCATGCCTCAAGGTGCTAGATCCTACTTAGGTCACCTTGTTAAGTCCGACCCAAAGCAAACACGATGAAAATGCACCCTTCTAGGGCAGACCCACACATTCATCCTTCACGCTTCCACGAGATAAACGATGCACCACGCTAGGGCGTGCCCACACTTGGTCGATCAAGCTTTTCATGTGTGTCGCATTTGGAAGGCATCTAAAACTTAATATTTAATGAGGGATTTGGTTTTTATATACATATACATATCCAATCACCACAATACATAGTATGTATCATATACATGCTATATCCCACAGAAAACATGCAAAACGATAAAAGCGATGATTATGGCCATCCTAATGTGATTCCTCGAGCCAAGAGGAATCACGGTCATCTAGGTCTACATCATATGCAACCTGTACAAGATGAAATCTGTGCTTTGCCTTTCGGGATTTGATCAACTCATCACATGAGACGATCGGCTCGCCATCAGACTGGTCGGCTGGGTGCCACCAGCCGATCGGTTGGCTCCTCCAACCGATCAGTTCGCCTGGTCGTCGTGCATCTCTTCATGGCCGCCACCCGGTCGTCTCGCTCCTCAAACAGGTCACCAATCGATCGGCTCACTCCTTGAACCGATCGTCTAGAACGTCAACCGATCGTTTCACTCCTTGAACTGATCGTCTCAGCTGTCGTCAGGATGTCCGCCGTTCTTTGACATAACAAGAAATAAAATTCTATCCTATTTTACATTGTAAAAAGAGAAACCCCGAGTTACATTCGGGGGGAGCAAAGATAGGAGAGAAATCTCGAATTATTTCGAGTTACATCAGAAATAGGAGAAGGAAGATCGGTGCGCAAACCGAGATGCAAGAAACCACATACAACCATACACATATAGGGTTTATTGGCCATAACCACGGTATACATCCACCACAAAACTCATTTAAGGGTGACGTGTATCGAGTGCATTAATAATACATATCATATATGTAATTGGGATTTGTGGATTTAGGATTGGACATGCATAAAGCCAGTTTTATTCGCATCGTATGCAATAAATAAAGGCGTCAAACCAAAATCGATCATATCGATATTCCCAAACTATAGAGAAGTTGACGTGGCTCTGATACCACTGTTGGGTTTTAGGGGAGGCAGAGAAGGCAGCGGAAACAAAAATTTTCTCCTCCCCAAACCCAGAACAAGGAAACACGTCAACATCTATACAATAGGAAAGTATGGTTTGTGGAATCATACCTTGTCCCAAGGCTTGCTCGGCGACAATACCTCACAGCTTGTGCGGTCTTCACCTCCGGTCTTGGACGGTGTCTGTGCAGCTCCTGGTCACACCGGGAATGACAACTCCTGGTCTCACCGGGACTGTCGGGATTGACAGCAATTCTCCGAGCGGTAAAAACCTCCTGCCTCTGAAGTAGTCCACACAGACCACCTGGAACTCCAATCTCCTTGTCCCACAAGGAATTGGAAGGATTTGCACCCTCCTGTTGACGTACTAGTCGCCAACACACTCTCCTGCCACCAGTCGCTTTCTGCAGTTGTCTTTCCCTTACTGTGCCTCCCTTATCGGGTAGCACTTGCTCGGGCTCTCTCGGTTACCAAAACCAGAGAGAACGACAACTTTACAAAGCAACTGGTTGCACTGAGTTGTTGTCTGAGAAGCCCCCAATACCCCTATATATATAGGAGGGTCATGGGACAGGGTTCTCTGTCCCCAGAAATATGGGACTAAAGCAGGAGTAGAAGGGTTCAAGATTTTCCACAAAAACAACCAATTCGCAACCTGAACCGATCGTTTCACAACTGAAACGGTCGGTTGGGGACCTCAACCGGTCACATGACACTCAACCGATCAGTTGGGACACCTCAACTGATCGGTTCACTTTCTGAACCGGTCGGTTCGTGGTCCTGATCAGTTCCCGATTGACTTTCTTTCTTTTGTTTCTAATTGGTATCAAATACCAATCCTTATTCCAATCGAATTGGACAAGTAAAACAAAATGAATTTTCTCACCAATCTTTCTTTCCCAACATGCTCGATTGGACCAGTTGAGCCGATCAGTTCAACACTTCAACCGGTCGTTTCATCCTGTCCATGAGCCGATCGACTCAACACTTGAGCCGACTGGTTCACCAAGCTCAGTCGATCGGTTCATCACATGAGCCGATCGGTTGGGAGTGCAGATTGTGCAGAATCAGTCAATTGCGATTTCAATCAATCCAATCCTCCAATCAATGTGTCCAACACCTTGAACACTATGATTTTGAGCTATCAATTAATTGAGTGTTTAATTGAACTACTAAACTCCTTTAGCAATCAATCTAAACATTGTTTGTGGACAAAACTCCTCTTCCAGGTTAAATCCTATGTGTGTGACCATGCAGGTCCATTTCACGTTGGCAGTGAAAGTCCATAACACTTATGACTTCACAAGCAAAGAGTGGTGCCTAGTCACACATCAGTGCTACCCAAGTGAAAGTAGAAAGTTGGAGAACAACTTTTAATCCTACAATCCGTGAATGGTGTTACAGCGAATGTATAATTCCTTTGTCACTGATATCCCGAATGAACTCAAGGCATGGAACAGTCATCCTATCAACGTTCATTCACTTTCTTGATCTCAGAGTAGATTGAACGAGATATGAATGACATCAATATCACATACTGATTCACACATGCGTGCGCACGCCTATCTCAATCCTACTCATCAAGTGGCCTTGGATATCAAACTCCCTCAGGAGGGACAAATCCCATATCTATCACTCACCCCTCAAAAGCCCCATGTGTCAAAGCCACCCAATCATCACCTTTATAACAACCCATGTTTCAGGACTGTGTTTGATGATGTCAAAGTGTACCCAACGACATGTGTTGAGTGTAGTGATTTCAGGTCAAAGAATCACATTCACCACCATCACTGTGAGTACTGACTGTGACTACCATGTCATGGTTCCATGTGTCAAACTCACGGTCGGTCTGTCCGGTACACTTGTTCTCTAACAAGTACCTATGTGTTTGGTTTGATATCTCTATATCATGACTAATGAGATTCTGTCATCAACCAACACCACAATCTAGTCTTGTGTGTCATTGTTGTCTATCGTTTTTTTTTTAAATAAGCCAGGGGTTTGTTTTATTCATCCCACACCCCTCTTGTGGGCCAAATCATCCGAAAAATGACATACGTCATTGTTGTCTATCTACCTTCCACAATGACATCTGACTAGGGACATAACAAGAATGTACAAACTCTTAGAATCTGTATGATCTCATCGTTCAGGTCATGAACCTGAAGGCATACGTCATTGAGTACTCTCATTCTCTAGACATTCAATATGTTCTATCATTATCTCATATGACTGAACCAGAAAGAATTGGAAGCTTGCCTTTGATGTTTATCAAATCAATCTTAATGTATCCCACCAATCATATCATGATTGGCTCTCAGGGCATACATACCTACAGGAAGGTGGTGAGTTGATCATAGATGATGATCCAACTACCTACGTAGAGGCTATGGAGGGACCATATTCTGAGAAATGGCTTGAAGCCATGAGATCCAAGATGGAATCCATGTACTCCAACAAAGTATGGACTTTGGTGGAACCACCCGAAGGGGTAAAACCCATAGGGTGCAAGTAGGTCTTTAAGAAGAATACTGACATGGATGGCAATGTGCAAACTTATAAAGGCAGATTGGTTGCTAAGGGATTTCGACAAGTTCAAGGTGTTGACTATGACAAAACCTTTTCTCCAGTTGCCATGATTAAGTCCATCAGGATCATGCTTGCTATTGCAGCTTATTATGACTATGAGATTTGGCATATGGATGTTAAAACCACATTCCTTAACGGGAATATAAATGAGGATGTGTACATGACACAGCCTGAAGGTTTTGTAGATCCAAAGAATGCCAATAAAGTATGTAAGCTGCAAAGGTCAATCTATGGATTGAAGCAAGCATCTCGGAGTTGGAATCTTCGATTTGATGAGGAAGTCAAAGTGTTTGGCTTTATTCAAAATGAAGATGAACCTTGTGTTTACAAGAAGGTTAGTGGGAGCTTGACCACATTCCTCATATTGTATGTGGATGACATACTTTTGATGGGGAATGATGTCTTAGCCTTAGAGAAGGTAAAGACTTGGCTTGGGAATACTTTCTCAATGAAGATCTTAGGAGAAGCATCCTACATTATAGGAATTAAGATCTATAGAGATAGATCTAGAAGGCTTCTCGTACTAAGTTAGAGCACGTACATTGACAAAGTGTTGAAGCGGTTCAGCATGGAGAACTCAAAGAGAGGCAACATCCCCATGCTACATGGCGTCACCATCTCTAGAGCTCAATGTCCCCAATCTTGTGAAGAAAGGGAGCGTATGAATGGGATCCCATATGCATCAGCCATTGGATCCATCATGTATGCTATGTTGTGCACACACCCAGATGTCTCGTATGCTCTCAGCATGACGAGCAGGTACCAGTCAGATCTCGAGGATGCTCACTAGACAGTCGTAAAGAACATCCTCAAGTACTTGTGAAGGACTAAGGATTAGTTTCTTGTTTACGCCGGCGAGGAAGAGCTGGTTGTAAAGGGTTACACTAATGCAAGCTTCCAAACCGATAAAGATGATTACAGATCGCAGTCAGGATTTGTATTTTGCCTTAATAATGGAGCTGTGAGCTGGAAGAGTTCCAAGCAAGAAACAGTTTCCGATTCTACTACAGAGGCCGAGTATATTGCTGCTTCACATGCAGCAAAGGAGGTTGTGTGGATCAGGAAGTTCATCTCTGAACTTGGTGTAGTTCCCAGTAGCTGTGAAGCAATTGAGCTTTATTGTGACAATAATGGAGCTATTGCACAAGCTAAGGAACACATATCACATCAGCGGTCCAAGCACATACTGCGGCACTTCCATCTCATACGAGAGATCGTACAGCGAGGAGATGTGAAGATTTGCAAAGTACCAACTTAATACAACATAGTTGATCCACTGACGAAGGTCGTTTCTCAGTAGAAGCATGATGGTCATGCTATGTCACAAGGACTGAGGTTCCTTGGTTACTGGCTCTAAGTGCAAGTGGGAGTCTATTGGTATGTATGCCCATAGAGCAAGTCATATGATGATTGTAATGGGATACTTTGTAAATGATTTGAATAATAATAAAGGCAATTTTCGATCTATATGTTTAAACTGTTTCTGAGATGATAGTGTAACATGATAGATGTCTAAAGAATGATTTTAATCAATGGCGTATGCTTTTAGGTTAAGGACCTAAACGATGAGATCATGCGGATGTTAAGAGTATACATTCTTGTTTAGTCCCTAGTCAGTTGTTATTGTGGAAATAACCATAGACATCAATAACACTAAAGACTAGATTGTGTGTTGGTTGATGACAGAATCTCATTAGTCGTGATATAGAGATATCAAACTAAGCACATAGGAACTTGTTAGAGAACAAGGTACCGGACAGACACACCGTGGGAGTGACACATGGAACCATGACTTGGTAGTCACAGTCAGCTCTCACAGTGATGGTGGTGAGTGTAATTCTTAGACCTAAAATCACTACACTCAACACATGTCATTAGGTACACTTTGACATCATCAAACACAGTCCTGAAACATGGGTTGTTATAAAGGTGATGATTGGGTGGCTTTAACACATGGGGCTTTTGAGAGGTGAGTGATAGATATGGGATTTGTCCCTCCTGAGGGAGTTTGATGTCCTTGGCCACTTGATGAGTAGGATTGAGAAAGGCATGCGCATGCACGTGTGAATCAATATGTGATATTGATGTCACACACATCTCACCCAATCTGCTCTGAGATCAAGGAAATGAATGAACGTTGCCAGGATGACTGTTCCATGCCTCGAGTTCATTCAGGATATCAGTGACAAAGGAATTATACATTCACTGTAACACCATTCACGGATTGTAGGATTGAAAGTTGTTCTCCAACTTTCTATTTCACTTGGGTAGCACTGATGTGTGACTAGGCATCGCTCTTTGCTTGTGAAGTCATAAGTGTTATGGACTTTCACTGTCAACGTGAAATGGACCTGCAGGGTCACACACATAGGATTTAACCTGGAAGAGGAGTTTGTCCACAAATAATGTTTAGATTGATTGTTAAAGGAGTTTAGTAGTTCAATTAAACACTCAATTAATTGATAGCTCAAAATCATAGTATTCAAGGTGTTGGATCAAATGATTAGAGTATAAGATTAATTGAAATTGCAATTGACTGATCTGCTACCCCAACCGATCGGCTCATGAGATGAACCGATCGGCTTAGGCAGGTGAGCCGAGCGGCTCAGATCACCAGACGATCGGTTCATGTCGGTAGATTGGTCGGGTGATCGAACGATCATGTTTTGTTTCACTTACCAAATTTTATTTGGATAAGGACTAATATTGATTAGTTATAAACCAACAAGGAAAGTCAATTTGAGTTGAACCAGGATCACGAACCGATCGACTGGAGTGTCCAACCGATCAGCTCATGGATCCAAACAATCGGCTGGAGTGTCCAACTGATCGTCTGGAGGGTCCAGACGACCGTTTCAGGGTTGAAACGATTGGTTCAACTGCCGCAGTTTGTCCGATTTTGTGGAAATCTCGAACCCTTCTACTCCTGCTTTAGTCTCATATTACCCGGGATGGAGAACCCTGTCCCATGACCCTCCTATATATAGGGGTATTGGGGGCTTCTCAAAGTACAACTCAGAGTGCCAGTTGCTCTGCAAAGTTGTCATTCTCTCTGGTTTTGGTAATCGAGAGAGAGCCCGAGCAAGTGCTACCTGATAAGGGAGGCACAGCAAGGGAAAGACAACTGCAGAAAGGCATCTGGCTACAGGAGAGTGTGTCGGTGACTAGTACACCGACAGGAGGGTGTGACTCCTTCCGATTCCTTGTGCGACAAGGAGATCGGAGTTACAGGCAGTCTGTGTGGACGACTGCAGAGGCGGAAGACCTCTGTCGCTCAGAGGACAACTGTCAATCCCGACAGTCCCAGTGAGACCAGGAGTCTTCAGTCCCGGTGTGACCAGGAGCTGCACAGACACCGTCCAAGACCAGAGGTGAAGACCGCACAAGGCGTGAGGTACTGTCGCCGAGCGAGCCTCGGGACAAGGTATGCATCCACAAACCATCTTTCCTATTGTATAGACGTTGACGCGATTCCTTTTGTTATGGGTTTTGGTAGAAAATTTTTGTTTCCACTGCTTCTCTACCTCCCCTAAAACCCAACAGAGACACTGGTGCTGAGACACCTTCTTTCAGAGGCAATCGATGACCATCTGTACGTGCTATGAGCGGCCTACATCACCGCACAAAAGGAGGACCACCGGATCTTCCTGTGATGCACTCAGCGAATGGGAGAGAAGTTCCATCCGTGTAGGCCAGCAACGTTACACACCATCATACAACAGGACATCCCTGCACAGGGGTGTTGCCCCTATGTACCCCGCATAGCCTACGTGGAAGTCGAAAATTTATTTAATGGGGAATGTCTCGCATTAAAAGGATTATAATTTTAATATGTATATATGTATATATAGATATACATATGATATCATACATGTTGTCTTTAAAATCTATTTTATGTGGTGGATGCATGCAAATTTATGGCCTAGTATCCCCTTTTATGAATGTAGTGAATGAATGTGGATGCCAATCTTGTGGATATGTTTGTTTTGAATGCTATGGATGTATAATGGTTGTATGTGGATCCTTTGTATAAAGTATTCGGCTTGCATGTCGAGCCTCATCTCTTATTTCAAAGTGTAATTAATTCTTTTCCTTTATATTTGTACCCATATGATGTAATAGAGATAGGATTAGTTTTAGTCTTTGTAAACTTGATGTAAGGAGGCCACATGAAGATCCAACTCCAAGGAGTGTCCATAGAAAAGCACCATGAAGATCCAATTCCAAGAAGCAACCTGAAGATCCAACTCCAAGGAGCGTCCATGGAGAAGCAACATGAAGATCCAATTCCAAGAAGCAAATTGAAGTTCTAACCTCACAGAGCATCCATGAAGTTGTTCATTGTAATGCAGATCCTTACAGGTTGACTCACAGGTGTTATTGCATGAGATGCATAAGACCTTAGGTGGACCGTAATCCTATTTTGCTCCAAAGGATTACAATAGTATGGCCATAACTGATATATTTGTGTTTGTGATTGTATGTATATCGTTTGTGGTTGTGGATATAGTAGTATATCATACGTTCTATAAGTATGTGGTGTTTGGATATGCATATGTATTAATAAAACCCCTCAATTAATAATATTAAGTTTTAGTTGCCTTCCATAAAGCAACACACATGAAAAGCTTGATCGACAATGTGTGGACATGCCTCCGCATGGTACACAATCTATCTCGTGGAAGTGTGATTGTGGGTGTGTGGGTTTGCCTCTGCAGGGTGCACACTCTTCGTGTTGGCTTATGGGTTGGACTTAACTAGGGAACCTTGATAGGATCAAGTACCTAGAGGCACATAGATGCATCATGGCAAGGAGTTGTGCATGTTCATCTATCCAAGAGTTGCATATGATGCAATTGGCAAAAGTTTCCTACCTTAGTATTTGGTCTTTGACGTCGGCATTGGTTGGGCATTGATCCAATTATTTTGGATCTTGGCTCACTAGAAGGTTGTACGCTGCAATCTTCTGAGTTGACAGTGATGGCTATCCATTTGAATAAAATAGCAAGAGCGTAATTAATTAAAGGCCTGGTTTATCTCGTTTATAAAATATTTACAAGTCAAAATGTTTTGGACTAAATGCAAACTCTTTCTTTTGTAGCAATCAAATGGCAAACAACACACACTTTCTTGTTGCGATCGGTCCTTGAGAAGGACAAACTTACCAGAACCAACTTTTAAAACTGGTTTAGAATGCTGAGAATTGTTCTCATGCATGAGCGTAAGCTCTATGTCCTTGAAACACCAGAGCCAGTGAAATCCGCCTCAAATGTGCCCAAGGCTGAAAATGATTCTTACAAGAAGAACCTTGATGATGTCGTGGATGTCAAGTGCTGATGTTGTGCTCAATGAACTATGTGTTGCAACAGTAGCATGAGAACATGAATGTCATGGAGATGGTAACACATCTCAAGAACATGTATCAGCATCAAGAAAGACAGGAGAGATATAATGTCTCTAAGGCTTTGTTCAGAAGCAAGATGAAAGAGGGAGACTCAGTTGGAACCCATATGCTCACTTTGATTGGGTATGTGGAAAGCCTATCCAAACTGGGATTTCTCCTAGGTCAAGAGTTGGCCACTGATGTGATTCTACAATTGTTTCCTGAATCATATATCCATTTTATCATGAACTACAACATGAACAATCTTGATAAGTCGTTATCAGAATCGTTGGGCATGTTGAGGACAGCTGAAGCACAGATGAAGAAAGACAAGCCCAAGTTTGTGATGATGATCAGCAATACAAAGGGAAAGTCAAAAGGAAAAAGGCAAGGCTAAGAAAGGTTCTACAGCCGGGCAGAAGCCAAAGTCATCCGCGCTCAAAGCTAAAGGTGGGATCTCCAAAGAAGGCAGTTGTCAACATTGTCACCAGGCTAGACATTGGAAAAGAAATTGTCCTCTCTACCTAGAGGAACTGAGGAAGAAGAAGCAGGGGATATAGATCTCCACTTCAGGCATATATGTCATTGAGATAAACTTAAATACTTCTTCATCATGGGTACTGGATACCGGATGTGGATCTCACATATGTTCAAATATGCAGAATCAGATAAGAAGTAAGTCTTTACGAAAGGGCCAAGTCGAGTTGTGAGTCGCTAATGGAGCAAGAGTTGTTGCCACCACAGTTGGAGTTATTAGTTTATCTTTGCCTACGAGCCTCGTAATAGAATTAGAGATTGCTATTATGTACCTACCATTAATAGAAATATTATTTCTATATCTTGTATGGATAAGAGAGGATTTGAATTTCACATTAAGAATGGAATGATTTCTATTTCTAAATATGAGATCTTTTATGACAATGCCCCTATTTCTTGTGGTATCTACTTGCTAAAACTTGAGACTATCATATACAACGTAAATACTAAAAGGCTAAAACTTGACAACTCAAACAAAACTTACTTATGGCATTGTCGTCTTGGGCAAATAAACGAGAAGCGCATATCTAGACTACATAAGGATGGTTATCTAGACTCTTTTGATTTTGAATCATTAGAGACATGTGAAGCTTGCTTATTAGGAAAGATGACAAAGAATCCTTTCACTGGATACAGTGAGAGAGCTAGTGATCTGATAGGGCTCGTACATATTGATGTATGTGGACCTTTTAGATCAAATACTAGAGGAGGCTATCAATACTTCATTACCTTTATTGATGACCTCGGTAGGTATGGCTATGCATATATTATGAAACACAAGTCAGACACTCTTGAAATGTTCAAGACTTTCATGAATGAAGTAGAGAAGCAACTTGGTAAGAGTATTAAATCACTTTGTTCATATCAAGGTGGTGAATACTTAAGCCAAGAGTTTGATGACCTTCTGAGAGACTGTGGTGTTGTATCACAATGAAATCCACATCATACACCATAGCATAATGGTGTGTCAGAAAGAAGGAATCAGACATTATTAGATATGGTACGATCAATGATCAGTTCAGCCGAACTTCCAATATCGTTCTAGGGATATGCTCTTGAAACTGCACGTTTACACTTAACCATGTACCATCAAAATCGGTTCAAAAGATACCATATGAGATATGGAATGTGAATCATCCCAATTTGTCTATGTTAAAGATTTGGGGATGTGAATCTTATGTTAGGAAACAATTTCCTAAAAAGCTTGGACCCAAATCTAAAAAATGCTATTTTGTTGGATACCCCAAGGAAACTCATGATACTACTTTTACACACTGACTGACACCAAAGTGTTTGTTGCTAGGACTGTTGTATTTCTTGAAAAGGAATTTATTTCCAAAGGAATCAGTGGGAGGAATGTAGAGCTTGAAGAAGTTCAAGATCAACAAGAAAGTAGAGAACTTGAGGAGGTACATAAGGAACATGAAGACTCATAAACTGTTGTGGAATTTCATGTTCCAACTGTAACACAGGAACCTCGTAGGTCTAGTAGGACACGACTTGAGCCTGAGAGATTTGGATTTCTCGTGACTCAAGACAATGATGAATTGGGCATAGCAGATGAGCCAACTTCCTATCTAGAAGCTACTAAGGGACCAGGATCTGAGAAATGGCTCGAAGCCATGAGATCAGAGATGGAATCCATGTACACCAACAAGGTATGGACCTTGGTGGATCCACCCAAAGGGGTAATACCACCATAGGGTGCAAGTGGGTCATCAAGAAGAGGAATCACATGGATGGAAATGTTCAAACCTATAAAGGTAGATTGGTTGTGAAAGGATTCCGTCAAATTCAAGGTGTTGATTATGATGAGACCTTCTCACCAGTTGCCATGGTTAAATCCATCAGGATCATGCTTGCCATTATAGCTTATCATGACTATGAGATTTGGCAAATGGATGTTAAAATAGCATTCCTTAACAGGAATTTACTCAAGGATGTGTACATGACACAACCTGAGGGTTTTATTGATCTGAAGGAATCCAATAAAGTATGTAAGAAACAAAGGTCAATCTATGGATTGAAGCAAGCATCTCGGAGCTAGAATCTACATTTTGAAAAAATAGTCAAATTGGTATTATTTATTGCTAATTGTTGTCCTCCAATTGTTGGTGCATATATGTATGTTAAAAATATACATTTTCCAAGGATAATTGGTAGTGACAATGATATCAACATTCTTGTAAGAGGTCGGTGTGATATCATCCTTGAGATCCTATTGGTTAAGAGGTTAGGGATTCTAATTAATTGTAAACATCAAGTTGCTCCTTCTTACCTACATGGATTCTTATAGCTAATTTAATCCTCATGTTAACTGGTTTGATTAACTAAGTACAATTTTTGTTATACTACGACCCCCACTTCTATTCATTTTAAAGTTCTTTTGGCAAGTGAGTGGATATTGTAATGTAATAAAGTTATTTAAGAGTAACATAACTTCTCTTTGATCATGACTATATCATTGCTTGTGAGCATCACATAAGTTCAATTTTGTGTTAAGAATTTTAGTATCAAAGGCCCCTTGAGATTTCACTATATTCTCATAGAGTAGTGTATGTTCCCAATTTGTAACAATTTATACTCTACCTATTGGTTGATTCTCGCTTTAACTTATAAAATTTTCTTATCAAATTATGTTCAAACAATTTGAACTTCTACAGTCAATTCCAATTCAAATAGTGTGTTTGAATTACATATTAGCTTGAGGTTCTCTCCCTTCCTCTATGTTAATTAATTCAATTACAATCGAGCTACATGAATGTCAATCTACATGTACACATCTTTTAATGAAGTGGTATTGATATTGGAGGGCATACTCATCCCTCACATAAACCAAATTCATTTGAACATCTATCTTCATACCTAACAATGTATCATGTTGACTGAGATATGTAAACATTTTCTTCTTTTTCAATGTAAATAGTTATGAAGCTGAAGGTAATGTTCCTACATTTTGTCGCAGGCAGAACTTTCAGTCGTATTTTTCCAAAAATCTGAAAAAGGGAGATGATCTCTCTCTAATCATCAAAAATACAAACTAAAGCCCCTTTAGGAGAATCCGTGCTTGACTTAAGACATTACAATCCTAATTTGAAGCTTGAATCTCAAATGTGTCTAGAGCCTTAGTATTTTGGGGCAAGCTTGGACCTCAAATGTGTCATAAGACCTTAGTGTATTATGGAGAGCCTTAGAAATTTTGAGGCTTAAGCGTTGGGGTGAAGACAGTATAGCCTCATGATGGAGCTAGGACTTACACCAACAGATTACTCTTCCAATGGAAGTCCTAATATGCACCAAAAACCCTAGGGAGTTGATGTTCTCTCTAGGTTTACCTACAACTGGTGCTAGATAAATGCTCCAACCCCACAAGAGTGTGGAAGCCTTATCATAGTACAGGTTTAGGATCGAACCCAAAGGACAACGTTAAGAATCTGAGTGTCTTTTTCTTGTTTCATATCAATCTAAGTTAATCATCTAAGACCAGAAGTTTGATTTGAGTTATTTAACCTAAAACAAGCAAAAGTAAAGGCAAGAATAAAAACTAGTTTAAGGATCAAAAACTAAGATTAGCAAATGATGATGGATCACTGGGGTGACGCGGGTATTCACCACCACTACACATGAATTGTACTTGTACCAAACATAGCAAGACTTGTAAGCAAGATACATGGATGTTGTACAATACGGATGTCTTATAGGACAAGAGTAATGCACACATCCTTCATGGGTTTAGTAACTCTCATCCGGTACGTATCTACGTGTCAATGAAGATATGTAGTCTCCGAAGAGAAAATCTTACTCAACCTCGTGAAACGTGCATCGGAAAACTAACAAGCGAGCGATAATTACCAAATCGATTAGTATCCTTATAGACTATCCCTCTTTCGAGGATATAGCTACAAGAAACGTGAGAATGTTGCAACGTCAGCCATTCCCGAACGAATGGTCAAGTACTTTGCACCACTCTCTCCTCAGAGTGTGTTCATCGACCTGTCAAGGTTGCACTTTTATACGTCAACTGATTCTATTTCATAGTACAAAAGTGCAACGATGGAGGTGAGTTTACTCCACTCCTTAGAAAGCGTTCCTAGATACCGAAACGGATGCGCGGTGGATACACACACCAGAAACCAACACTAAATCGGTATTCGAATCTCAAGAGCGGTCGTAGACAAACCACAACGAAAGACAATAGATGCACACAAGAATGCAGCCAACATCCAAGCATGTATGAAACGATTTAGTATTGAATCGGAAAGATAATATCTTTTTGATACAAGTTACAAAACACGGGCAGCGGGGCTAGTCCCCGCACCCTAGTGGATGGAACTACTCGCTCCTCATAGAGGGAGCAAAAAAGAAGGAAAAGAGAGAGAAAGAAAGCATCGTCGGAGCAGAAGAGTAGATCTGTGACAGCCCGGTGTAGATCGCCGCAGTCTCCGGGACTGCTCCGTCGTGGTCGATATCGTCTGTCTCTCCGCCTCGATCTTCGGGTCAACCTCCGGAATTGCAAGAGTAGGATGAGGTGGAGCTATGGTGTGAGCAATGGTAAGATGGTGATGGAACAGCCTACTAGATCTGCGCCCAGACTGGCTGCTCACCGGATCTGGACTCAGGATGGGATTCTGAGGCTGTGGGTGAAGTTTGGTCGGAAACGGTGCTCGGGCAATCTGGCGGCGTTCCGGCACTGGTCCCAGTCCGGCAGCCTTGGGCTGTAGTGAGATGGGGTTTCCCAAATAAGGACCCTTGGGGTCCTATTTATAGGCACGGATCTGTCCCTCATGCATTTGGTGTTAGTCCAAACGGTTTACTAAAAAATCTTCTTCAAACGGTTTGGCTATAAGCCAACTTTATTAAACGGTCTTCTAGTGAGCTCATTCGGTTTGGATATACGTGGAGATTCATTCGGTTTGCTGCAGATTTAGCAAACGGTCTTCTCTCCTCCATACGGTCTTGTGTTCCATTTGCCTCATACGGTCTTGCGTTCCATTTGCCTCATACGGTCTGGAGACCGCATGGGCTCATACGGTCTCGAGACCGCATGGGTTCATACGGTCTCGAGATCGCATGGGCTCATACGGTCTCGAGACCGCATGGACTCATACGGTCTTGAGACCGCATGGACTCATACGGTCTTGAGACCGCATGGGCTCATACGGTCTGGAGACCGCATGGGATCATACGGTCTTGAGACCGTATCTCGAATAGTGGTCAAGACCGAGTGATTGGATGAAAAGGAACCGTTGGATCTCGATCGGATGGTTGCGAGTGATCTGCAGAGGGAAAGGAGAATGTGTAAGGGATAATATCATCGAATAAACTAGTAATTAGAACTATTTAGGCAATATTTGCAAGGAACTAATGAAACACTCAAGGTGAACCAAAGAGAGGGTAAATCACTCAATATGAGGAACAAAATCCCTAGAATTGGCAATTGTGCAGATGAATCTGGAGGATTCATCACCACACCGAACTTGAGCGTTACTCGTCCCGAGGAACGGAGAAAAACTTAAGATAGTCGACAAAAAGCTCGTTCGTCTCGTAATTACCTCATATGCATGTAAGTGTCAGAATTTTCACGAGAAAAGAGAAAAGGGAAAATGAGACAAAACAAAATTAGGGCAAAAATGTCGAAAATCCTTTGAATTGGTGACTGAAAGTGGATCTGGAGGATTCATCGCCACACCAAACTTAAGCGTTACTCGTCCCGAGGAACGGAAGACTTAAAACAGTCGCCAATGAAATCGTTCATCTTGTGCTTGCCTCAATCTATTGTCAAATCGTAATTTTGTTCATGGCTCGGATGGATACAGCATCAAAGCTTCCTTAGATCACGGAATACATCTTATGATATCCTCATTTCTGAGTTTACTTTACTAAAGTACTTCCTTCTCACTCTCTGTTGTATCGGTCATGTTAAAGAGTTTTATGAGATTTTGAACAGACCCATAGAATCAACAAAATGCATATGATCTGTCACTGGTGTTGAAAGGGGAGAGAATGGGGGTGTGATCAAAAGATAAGAGTCTCTCCTCTGATTGAATCAAGACTCTTAAAATTAATTAACTCATCGATATACTTTGAATGATATATGCACAACTCTGGTTGGCTTAGCCTTACACCCGATTTTTTTTTCTTTTTCTAAAGGTAACTCAGAAGTGTGTATAGGTTGGCTTAAGGCTTTTGGCTATTTTACCTCTTTGAGGGGAGGTAAGGGGTTATTTTTGGATCCTTAGGATCTCACTACCGGTCACGACACATCTGCCTTCATGAGGGAAGCTAATGTACCGGCCGGGCGAGACCTTTATCGGTTATCCTTATTCAGGGCACAACTCTCATGTTTTTATTCACACTCTGGCTTTTATTCATTCTCACTTGGCTTAGGAGAAAGGGTATTTTTGGATTTTTGCATATTTGGGCTGCCAGGCCTCTTTTTGGAATCGGGGTAAATTTTTCACCAACCTCGGTATGTGCACAATCATCATTGTATACTCTTTGAAGCAAAATGAGAAGGTGGTACGCCCATGTTATGTATTGAGGGGTATGGAAGAAGCGGTAGTGGAAAAAGAGGTCTGGTGTACCACACCGAACTTAGAGTTTTGCAGAGGTGTGGTTTACCACACCGAACTTAAAGTTCGGCAATGTTCTAGTTTTCACTAGAAAGGAGTGTGGCATGCCACACCGAACTTAAAACTTTGGCATGGTTAATGAACAGAGGGGTATGAAAATGAAGGAAGAAGTGTAGAAGAGAGTTCGGATCGTGATGCAGTTTGCTTAGCGATTCCATGCGACGGGTCTCTATTCTCCATCACACTCTGCTCCAAAAGAGACATGATGAAACATCAAATGAGAAATCCATACAATAGATCCATTAATCAGATAAAGGCGTGATGTATTTGATTTATCTCAGCCTTATTGAAGTGTATCATCTTTTCCTGTTTGAGATATAACATTAGGATTCATAGACAAATCAAAATGAAAAACACGTATTGGCTAGTTTTAAGTATTCTTTTCCAGGAAAATTTGCAACGCAAAAGAGGTGATGATCACATATTTGTAAAACAAAAGCCGACTAGATAAAGGCTTTATTTTTAGAAAACTAACAAAAAGGCGGAAAAAATACGAAAAAAAAGAAACTAGAATGGAAAAGCAGGAAGCAATAAAGATAGAGGGTGGAGTGAAAGTCATACCACCCGCCCTCCACCTTGAACTTATGAATTTGCCCATTTCTGAGCAAATACTAGGTTCAAGATGGAGGGGAAGGGTTGAGCGGTGTTAACTAGGTGGTCCTCGTAGTTGGAAGAAGGTCCGACAAAGATATCTCGTGATGGCTGGTGCTGAGAACGAGGAAGTGGTCTCAACAACTTGTTGGCTGGGAAGTTGTGGAAACTTGCACGAGTCTTCTGCATGACTTGGATGTGCATCACTTTCACCTTGTTGTCCATCCAGAAGAATCCAGAGACCTTCCCCCATCAGCGAGGGAGGTGGAACATAAGCAGTCGAAACTGGAGGATTATGCGAGAAATCAAGGTTATCCCCACTTGTGCCCTCCAGTTGTGGCTCACCCTCGAAGTTCAAAGTAAAACTACTTTCTTCAAACTCTAGGGCAGTTGATTGAGGGTCGGCCACTTGAACTTCCTCCTGTCTAGGATCAGGTGGTGGATCCGGTTCCGGCTTCATTTCATCACCTGGCTTTTCTTGTGTGGGATATGGTAGCCAGGATGACTTTTCTTCATTAGGGGAGTTATTTTGAGAAGTATCATCATCTTTATCAATGTTGAAATTGGTAAGAGCGTCGTTCTTCTTTTCAAAGTTTTGTTCAGGATTTTCCTCGTAGAACATCCTTAGTTCATCCAAGTAACTAGAAGAGGATTTGACTGGTAAAATGAACTCTTGCTCGAGTAAGGAAGTCGTGGGATCCTGAGATAGGAGTTCCAGCGATGTCTCTTCATGAGAGGGATTAGTCCCTGACATATCATTTTGAAGGCTAAAATCCCTTGATGAACCCATTTCTTCAATATTGGGACTGGTGTATACCATTTCTGAGTTATGTTGTTGTCCCATTTCTTCTTCATAACACTCCTCCGATGGACACATCTCAGTTTCTTGAATATCAGGAGGGGCTTCTTTAGAGGTGTGTGTGACTATAGAAGGATAGGTTTATGACTTGTTGTCTTTCCAAGGGACATTACAAGAGTTCACAGTAAAACCGTAGTTCGTTCTAAGGTCAAGAGATGGCTCATGTCCCTCTTCATATTGCACTATCGTATCATTTAAGTGACTAGAAGGAGATTTAATAGAAAGATCATGCTCTTGTTCGAGGACTGACTTCGTCTGGACTTCTTGTAATGGCGGTAACTCTGGTAACATCATCTCATGAAAAGGATTGGTCGTAGATTCATCATCATGAGATTCATCATCTCCCCATGATTTTTCTTCATCATCATCGGGGTCAGTGAGAGTAATGTGGTCTGTCCCTGAATCAAGATCTTGATCAGTCCCATCCTCGAGGTTTGTTTCTAGATCGACCGAATGGTCAGAGATTTCTTAATAAGGCCAAATTGGATCCTTTTCCACTAATGGAATCATTTGAGTCTCTTGCACAAAAGACGTCTCCTCATCTGAATCAGTCTCATATTCATCTATGTCTGACTGAGAAGGAGTGTAGAGTTCATGTAACGTAGACCCTTCTTCATTGGAATTTGACGACAAGACAATTGAGGTTGAAGAATATTTGTCATATAAGGAGTCAATCATTGATGATTTCCCCTCAATATGTATGGTCAGATCTGAGTCTATGGGGGGAGAAGATGGATAAACGTTAAAGTTTGTTCCCAATTTATCTCCCAATTGAAGAAAATCTTCATATTGGTTACTCATTCTTTCATCTAAGAGCATAGTGCAAGAGTCATTATCCGGGTCAGACTTCGGCTCGGAGAATGATTCTTTTTCTTGTGGTGTGGTGAAGGTATCATCCTTGAGTTCAGTCATTGGTTCTGAGGATGATTCCCCACCCTGTACTGGCACTTGAAAATCATTGGGAGGCACATTCCACATGATTTCGTAATCATCATCATAATTTATTGCAACATGTGGACTAGAGATGTGCTTAGTTGAATTTTGTGGCTGTTCTACATGTTGCTCAGGAGCGTTGACAAGTTGCGTAAGTTGATTAAGGTCGGCTATCAACTTCTTGGTCACGGCTGTCTAATCAGCTAGTTGTTGAGCCACTGATAACTGTAAGGCTCGTAGTTCTTCCATCGATGTGTCTTGATCTTCATGAAAAGGCTCTTCACCGCACCTGTTGAGTTGATCACGATAATAGCCTTCCACATCATAGTATTGATTTGCGTTGTTTTCCAGGATCCTTCCTACATTGCAGTCCACACCTTGAAATCCACCATAGTTAGGTTTTTCATAGTAGCCTCCAGGGTGATATGAACTATAACTTGCATTATATCCATAGTTGTATGAAGAGGCTGCTTTGAGTTTCCCAGCTATCCGATTCATGATTACTTGACGCAAGGCTATCACGTAGAGAGGATGAACGTTGAAACAGTTGATCGATGCATGAGAATAGTCGCCACATAATTGACAACTATTGGTTGGTGGCACTGACTGCTTCATTTTGAAGAGAATTGGTACCTGAAATCAAAGAAAGAGTTTATCAAGTTTGACCAACCACTTTGAATCCAAGATGATATGCAAGATTAAGTCCTTTACTTTTTAGGTTTTTGAAAAGAAAAAGAAAACCCTAGAGAAACCTAAATCGACACAAAATTTTGAAAAAGACGATTCTTATACCGTTGTCCCCAGCAACGGCGCCATTTTTTGATGGAGCTAGGACTTACACCAAAAGATTACTCTTCCAATGGAAGTCCTAATATGCACCAAAACCCTAGGGAGTTGATGTTCTCTCTAGGTTTACCTACAACTGGTGCTATATAAATGCTCCAACCCCACAAGAGTGTGGAAGCCTTATCATAGTACAGGTTTAGGATCAAACCCAAAGGACAACGTTAAGAATCTGAGTGTCTTTTTCTTGTTTCGTATCAATCTAAGTTAATCATCTAAGACCAGAAGTTTGATTTGAGTTATTTAACCTAAAACAAGAAAAAGTAAAGGTAAGAATAAAAACTAGTTTAAGGATCAAAAACTAAGATTAGCAAATGATGATGGATCACTGGGGTGACGCGGGTATTCACCACCACTACACATGAATTGTACTTGTACCAAACATAGCAAGACTTGTAAGCAAGATACATGGATGTTGTACAATACCGATGTCTTATAGGACAAGAGTAATGCACACATCCTTCATGGGTTGAGTAACTCTCATCCGGTACGTATCTACGTGTCAATGAAGATATGTAGTCTCCGAAGAGAAAATCTTACTCAACCTCGTGAAACGTGCATCGGAAATCTAACAAGCGAGCGATAATTACCAAATCGATTAGTATCCTTATAGACTATCCCTCTTTCGAGGATATAGCTACGAGAAACGTGAGAATGTTGCAACGTCAGCCATTCCCGAACGAATGGTCAAGTACTTTGCACCACTCTCTCCTCAGAGTGTGTTCATCGACCTGTCAAGGTTGCACTTTTGTACGTCAACTGATTCTATTTCATAGTACAAAAGTGCAACGATGGAGGTGAGTTTACTCCACTCCTTAGAAAGCGTTCCTAGATACCGAAACGGATGCGCGGTGGATACACACACCAGAAACCAACACTAAATCGGTATTCGAATCTCAAGAGCGGTCGTAGACAAACCACAACGAAAGACAATAGATGCACACAAGAATGCAGCCAACATCCAAGCATGTATGAAACGATTTAGTATTGAATCGGAAAGATAATATCTTTTTGATACAAGTTACAAAACACGGGCAGCGGGGCTAGTCCCCGCACCCCATTGGATGGAACTACTCGCTCCTCATAGAGGGAGAAACAAAGAAGGAAAAGAGAGAGAAAGAAAGCATCGTCGGAGTAGAAGAGTAGATCTGTGACAGCCCGGTGTAGATCGTCGCAGTCTCCGGGACTGCTCTGTCGTGGTCGATATCGTCCGTCTCTCCGCCTCGATCTTCGGGTCAACCACCGGAATTGCAAGAGTAGGATGAGGTGGAGCTATGGTGTGAGCAATGGTAAGATGGTGATGGAACAGCCTACTAGATCTGCGCCCAGACTGGCTGCTCACCGGATCTGGACTCAGGATGGGATTCTGAGGTTGTGGGTGAAGTTTGGTCGGAAACGGTGCTCGGGCAATCTGGCGGCGTTCCGGCACTGGTCCCAGTCCGGCAGCCTTGGGCTGTAGTGAGATGGGGTTGTGCAAATAAGGACCCTTGGGGTCCTATTTATAGGCACGGATCTGTCCCTCATGCATTTGGTGTGAGTCCAAACGGTTTACTAAAAAATCTTCTTCAAACGGTTTGGCTATAAGCCAACTTTATTAAACGGTCTTCTAGTGAGCTCATTCGGTTTGGATATACGTGGAGATTCATTCGGTTTGCTACAGATTTAGCAAACAGTCTTCTCTCCTCCATACGGTCTTGTGTTCCATTTGCCTCATACGGTCTTGCGTTCCATTTGCCTCATACGGTCTAGAGACCGCATGGGTTCATACGGTCTGGAGACGGCATGGGTTCATACAGTCTTGAGACCGCATGGGCTCATATGGTCTAAGCTCGGTCTCGAGATCGCATGGGCTCATATGGTCTGGAGACCGTATGGGCTCATACGGTCTTGAGACTGCATGGGCTCATACGGTCTGGAGACCACATGGGCTCATACGGTCTTGAGACCGCATGGGCTCATACGGTCTTGAGACCGTATCTCGAATAGTGGTCAAGACCGAGTGATTGGATGAAAAGGAACCATTGGATCTCGATCAGATGGTTGCGAGTGATCTGCAGAGGGAAAGGAGAATGTGTAAGGGATAATATCATCGAATAAACTAGTGATTAGAACTATTTAGGCAATATTTGCAAGGAATTAATGAAACACTCAAGGTGAACCAAAGAGAGGGTAAATCACTCAATATGAGGAACAAAATCCCTAGAATTGGCGACTGTGCAGATGAATCTGGAGGATTCATCACCTCACTTCAAGGCATAACTAATTTTATTCTCAAGACATGTTTCTTTTAAAACTATGTCCGCAAAAAAACCTCAGTGCAACTGATTTTATATCATATGATGCATTTGAATACACATTCACTCATCCAATGTCGGCCTTGTCATCCATATTATTAATAATAATAACTAATTCTTTGGTAAATTTGAGAACTCAATTGCTTTTTGATAGAAAGCCAAATTTTGTGGTTTTGCATCGCATGCAATTACATCTCTGACTGATAGAATATATTCTTGAATGAAACATGCCTAATCTCAATCTTTGGATAGATGTGTTATATAATGTGTTTTCATTCCTCTCAAAAAATGCCAAAATTGTTTTTTTATAGGAATAATGGATTTGTTTCCATATTTGTGATAAGATAGAGCACATGGATTCTTCAAGGCAAATACACATGGATATGCATACATGCATGTTCACATGAATTTATATATTTTTTTTCTTAGAAAATAAGATATCAAAGAAGTTATCTGATTAATTTTGATATGGTATAAGGTAATCGAAGAGGACCTTTTACTCATATTCCATTTCTTCATATATCTTAAGAAATGAGAGGGAAGGAGGTATACCCACATAGAAAGTATTATAGTAGATGTAGATGAAGTGTTCTCATTCTGGTTCTGTAGAACATACACTTTCTACACTACTTTCCAAAATTGTTAAGGGTCACACCTTGGTGACCTTATCATAGATGACATTGGGATTGTGCTTTGCCCTACGCTGCCCAATATTCCTCCTTCTTATGGGTCATATGTCATAATAATGTTTCTTAATGTTTTTATAATTTTCGAGTGCATAATTTAAATAGTGTTTCCTATATAATGTTTCATAACCATTTTATGTGGGATTTCGTCCCCTTAATATATAATAGTGGGGCAAATTTCCATTAAGGAGAGCATAGTAGGTTTCAAATTGCAATTAACTTCACATTATTCCTAAACATTGAAATTTAGTAGAACATTTGGCAAACCCCAATATGATTGTATACATATATTTATATTAAGGTTATTTTTAAATTTAGTACTACTAAATAGTTAACCATTTGATATTGTACATGAAAAAAAGACATTGAAATGGACATCCACCACACTATATTGAATTCATTGTTTCAAAACCATACTTATCAATTACAGTTCGACACCACTATTATTTGGTTTGTTTCATAAAAGAAAATTAGGCATCAGATAATGGGGAAAAAGGAAGGAGCTATGAGCTAGAAATTTGGGTAAACTAGTATTGAGAGATATAGATTGTCCAATCTTGTTAAATTGTGTACACCTGGCTGGAAGAACATTGTCTCTTAGGTAATCATCTTTCAAATTACAATGAAATGAAAAATGACATTGAAATATATATGTAGTTTTTTTATGAGAATTGGGTTAAGAACTAAACTTGACAAGTTTAGATTAATTGAAGGACCGACATTAGAATTATGTTCTTAAATATGAGTTATATATAACTTCCCACTTGTGGATAACTTAATTGGAATCTAAAAATATAGAGTCCAAGTGGAGTTCTTCCCCCTTTGGAATTCTTAAATCAATATCATGAACTTTTTTATGGTTGTAACTTATAAGCTTAATGATGGCAACATTAAGAAAAGTATGCTAGATCTTCATTTTATTTAGAGTACATAAAGTATCATCTTGACCATGGATCAAGTAAATCACGAAATGATTCCATAACTTTAATTAATCTAATTTTTGTTGATTTCATGTGACAATGACCTTTTGAATTAATGGTGGGTCATTTGTGCAATCCATTTCCACAAAAATTTATAAATTCATTAGTATAGAGCAAACTAGATTTGTTGATTTATTGTGTAAAAATGACAAACTATTAGTAGTGACTCTCTTCTAGTTAACTTAGATATGTAAAAATTCGTGTTAAGATTATTGTTCAATTAGGGTAGAACATAAAGCATCCCTGAAATAATAAGGATTTCTATCTCGTCTTCCTGACATATCACAAACTAAAGCCACGCTAGTCTCTAGTGGTTTCTCTGTCAAAGGATTGTTTTTTTCAACCATCAAAGTAACAATTCCATGCAAAAGTAAATGCAAATTCCACACAAAAAAGTAGAATGTCAATATTAATAAGTTACATTTATGGGAAAACTAATAAACTATATATAGTTCAAAACATAAGTGAAAGACCAAGATAGGCGGATATCAGATGGTGAGATGGATTCCAGGAGTGAGAAGGGTGCATGATGGGTCCACGATTTAGCCGGAGCTTGCAAACGCCTTCCACGAAGATGCCTTAGGGACTTCTTCCAGTTTTGTCTAGAAGATGGTCTCCCAAGGGCTGGTTGGAGCTCAGCTCATTCATCTTTCAGGGATTTGGGAGATTTCTCTGAGGACGATGCTTACACAGGTGATTTTGAGAGTGATGATGGTCATGTTAGTTGGATTGCCAGGTTTGGAGGCAGGAAGAGGGTAGAGTGGGATCGGTGAGGAGTTTGTTTAGAGGTATCCCAAGAGTCCTGCTGATGAGGAGTGAGTAAGATGATGAGTAGAGAAGTCCATGTCTATTTGCGTGTTTTGTGTTTGTGTGCTCTGGGGATGTACTCTTTGATGTTGGGTATGTTGTATTCCTGATGACAATGTTAGCATGTGTGAGGTGCATGATGATTAAGATTGACCTCAATTGTGATTAAAAAAAATAGTTCAAAACATAAATACATCTCATCTAGTTTAATCTTTTAAAGCCCAAATTTAGGGCACAGTTGGTATGTTTGATAGGACTTGAAGACTTAGAGACCAGGTTCTTTTTGTTCTCCATGATACTTGTTGGGTTTTTTGGAGAAAACATGTGCGGCGGAAGCAACAAAAAAATAGGATCTCGTCGACAATAGCATATTTAGAAAGAGTGTTTACAGAGTATACCTTATCGCGGAGCAAGTCCGGCGATGTCCCACTACACGATGGTGTGCAATGTTGCTAGCCTACATGGACGGAACTTCTCTCCCGTTCGCTAAGTGCATCACAAGAAGATCTGGCGGTGCTCCATGTGTGCGGTGATGTACGTCGCTCGAGCATATGGATGGTCGTTCATGTCCTCTGAACGCAGGCATCTCAGTGTCTGCGTCTCTACTTCACCGACATGAATGGATTGAAACTCCACGTCACGCTTCCTAAGCCGGTGGGAAGGAGTCGTCTCTGTGTGACAGCGTGCTAGCATCGTGGTGCTCTCCTTTCTCTCCTAAGGACGGTGACGGTTAGGGTTTATGTATGTGAGTGCAAACTGAAAAGTCTCTCTCAATATCTTATATAGATATTGGCCTCCAAGCCTCGAAAGGAAGTAGGGTTTCCTAAACCCATCGGAAAAAAGAAACATTGCATTGATTAAAACACTCATGGATTAATTAGAATATTCTAAAATTAATTAATTAACCAAATAATCATATTAATTGATTAATTAATATCTGACTCCATGCAATCATGTGGTATGGCTCTATGGGCATATATACCAATAGACTCCCACTTGCACTTAGACCCAATCACTCATTAATCTCAATCCAAGTGATTGAACATGTCCGTCATGTTTCTTCTATGAAAGTGCTTTTGTGAGCGGGTCAGCCACATTGCTTTCTATAGGTACTCTGCAAATCTTCACATCTCCTCACTGTACAATCTCTCGTATGAGATGGAACCGCCGTAGAATATGCTTGGAACGTTGGTGCAATCTTGGTTCTTTAGCCTGTGCAATTGCTCCGTTGTTGTTGCAAAACAACTCAATTGCATCACTAGTGCTTGGAACCACTCCAAGTTCAGAAATGAACTTCTTGATCCACACAACTTTCTTTGCAGCATTAGATGCGGAAATATATTCAGCCTCTGTTGTAGAATCCACAACCGTCTCTTACTTGGAACTCTTCCAGCTCACAACTTCGTTTTTTAGGAAAAACACAAATCCAGATTGCAGTCTATAGTCATCTTTGTTAGTTTGGAAGCTAGCATCGATGTAACCCTTTACCATGAGCTCTTCCTCACCACTATATACCAATAATTGATCCTTAGTCCTTCTCAAGTACTTTAAGATGTTCTTTACAGCTATCTAGTGACATTCACATGGATCTGACTGATACCAGCTCATCATGCTCAAAGCATACGACACATTAGAACGAGTACATAACATCGTGTGCATGATAGATCCAATTACTGATACATATGGAATCTTACTCATGCGCGCCCGTTCATCACATGAACTAGGACATTAGCATTTAGAGATCGTAACCCCATGGGACATGGGCAAGTTACCTCTCTTAGAACCCTCCATGTTAAACCTCTTTATCACCTTGTCAATGTATGTCCTCTGGCTTAGGCCTAGAAGCCTTCTAGATCATACTCTATAGATCTTGATTCCTAATATATAGGATGCTTCGCCTAAATCCTTCATAGAGAAGGTCTTCCCCAACCAACCTTTTACTGTCTGAAGATTAGGGGTGTCATTTCCCATCAATAGAATGTCATCCACATACAATATGAGAAATACAACTGCGCTCCCACTAACCTTTTTGTAAACACAAGGTTCATCTTCATTTTGACTAAAGCCAAACTAATTAGCAGTCTCATCAAAGTAGAGGCTTGCTTGTACTCCCCAATTCTTTAGAATAAGATTGAACATCATTGCCTTGGTTTTTCCTTTTTGTCTATAAGTTTCAAATCTAGGGAACCTTGTGGAGAGGACAACTAGTATTGTTGAGTAGCAGACAACATTTGGGTTATTTCTTTGAATCATAGTGACATCAGAGAGTATTGCACACAATATAGATGATGTATTCATAGAGTATTGGATTAAAATGTTTGGGGAGAGTATTGCCTGCAGTATATGCCTTATCCAAGTTGTACATGTTTCATATTTTTGTTTTTACTATATAAATTGTGACATTTGATTCAGTGTTCAAATCAATTGTTCATTAACCTTAATATGAGTTAACCACATGACAACATATAAGGAAATTATATTTTTACCACAATTTTATAGGGAAGAAGATTAACAGAGACATTTCCATCTACTAACTTAATCTCTGTTACGTTTTTACTAATGTATATCATCTTCCACTCTGAAATAATTTCTACATCTAAATTTGGTTTTTCGTTGTTAATTTCAATGTACATTGACATTCTTATTATCAAATATATTTCATTTTTATACATGTTGGTTAATATGTGTATCATTTAGAAGGTAGATGAGATCTATCGACTAGTGATGAAAAAGGAAACCAAATAGCTGAAAAAGAACAAAATATACATCTGACTACTTGGCAAGAAAAAATAAATTAGCAGATCGTGTGAATTAGAGAAAAATGCTAATTCCTATGTGGTTTATGACCTTTTCCACTTCCTTGTAAGGAAATGTTTACAAAACTTCTCATCATCTCATTTTGGACAATACGAGCATTTGGTTGGACTCTCCTAATATATAGTGTTAATATTTATTTTGCAACTTCTATAATATTTCTAAAAACATGTATTAGAAAGTGGATGAAAGTTTTACTATTTATTAAACAATATTACAAAATAATTAATATTGTTAAGCATGTTCATCACATAGGTTCTTGCCTAGTGTCACATAAAGAGTGCAAGGGATGAAGTGGGAGGGGGTCAGATCAGTTGCTTTTTTGTTGTATGACTCTGTCAAATGTACTAGTGCAGCATGGAAAAGCATGGTCTATACCTAACTATGCACATTTCAAATGCAAAATATTTTCCCCGAATGAGGTAGTCAGCAATTAGTTGTACGACAATCAAACAAACTTTTTATTAAACATATTTACTTCAAATATCATACGTACATACGGAACCCTACGAAACAATCTCTTAGAAGTAATATGGAAACTTTGAATCAAGGTTAGTTCAACTAATAACTTTGACGTCTCAGATATATCTTAAGTTGCACAATAATACTTGTTTTGATTTGAGACATTTTCAAAAAGTATGTTTTTGTCCATCATGCATTATTAAATTATTGCAATTTCAAAATAGATTTGAAGGAGGACTTGGTTTTCTTTCCTTGGGTACAAGGTTGGCATTCCTCACCCTTTTTAAAATCCAGTTTGGGAAGTCCCTTGACGAACTCCTTTTTGCTCAACTTCTTCAACTGATGCATATTTACATGACCAAGCCGACAATGCCAAAGAGAAATATCATTTGAGTTGACTACTAGGCATAAACCAACAACATGCTTAATAGAGTTAAGAATAATAACACAAAGATTACCACTTCTAGTTCACTTATATATAACTTGGTAGGTGAGGGAATCTAGAATCAAGCATTCAAAGGAAGTAAATAACATAAGGTAACCATTGTCACATAGTTGACTAACACTAATTAAGATGTAGGCCATCCACAAAAAGAACATTCTTGATACACAAGGATTCACCTATGTCACCCTCACCTTTAACTTTACCTTCTTGTTGTACCCAAAGGTGACCGATCCTCCTTTCTTTTTGGTGAAGTTGATGAAATGTCTTATATCATCTGTCATGTGCTTAGTGCAACCACTATCATCAATCCATCTTCCTTTTTCCTGCAAGAAAGGAGAATGTTGGTTCCCAACTCAAACTTTGGGATCTGAAGTTAGCTTGGGGACCTATTTCATCTTTGGGTTGGTCCCCTTAGGCTTGTAAGGACAATAAGTAGAGTAATGATCATCACATTTGCAATAAGAACAAACTGTGGGATTCTTAGTGTCAGAAGACTCTCCTACAAAGAAAGAGGTCTCCTTGCTCTTTTTCTTACCTTTGGCTTTGCTCTTGCCCTTTGATGCTCCCCCTACAAATCCCAAACCACTAGTACCACTTTGTTTGGTAGAATGGTCAAGGATATCATTTAAGGAGTTCTTCCCTTTGAGGAATTTCTATAGAGATTCTCTCAATCTATGGTTATCATCATTTAAGGAAATTATGGTAGAAGATAAACTACATATGTCATCCATAGCATGCACAAGATCAGCCTCAAGACATAAGGCTTTAGTTAAATATGAATCCTTTTCCAGAGAGATAAAAGCAACATTAACACTAGGCAGTAAAGGTCTGGAAGATAGATCATTTAATTAACCAAGTAACTTAGCATTTTCAGATTTAAGCATTTGTATTTCTTTAAGATAGACATCTCTCTCTTCTCTACTAGAATCAATAAGGAGCTTAAATTTAGCATTTTTAGTTTTAACTATTTCAAGCTCTTTAAGGCAATTTTGATTTTCTTCCTTAATATTTTCAATATTCTTAAGGTAGGTACCATACTCAACTTCAACCCCATTTTATTGGATCTCAAGATCAAGATATTGTCCTTGCAAATTATCAATACTCTCAAGATTAGTTTTCTCATTCAATTCAAGAATTTCAAGTTTAGCATATAGATCATCAATGATTTTTCCTAACCATTTTCTTTTAGATTTACACTTAGCAAAAGATGAACGGGTAGAGATAAGCATGTCAATAATAGCTTCCTCAGAGAACTCATGCAAACTTAACTCACTTACCTCACTTACCTCACAAATTTCTTCACTAGTAGAGGCCATGAGTGCAAGGTGGCACTCTCCATCTTCTTTGGAACTTGAGATGCTTGAAGATGAAGCTTCGCAAGCTGCATGAGTTGCATTCTTATGTCTCTTCTCCTTCTTGTACTTCCTCTTGTATTTTTTCTCCTTTTTATACTCTTCTTCCTTATTTGAGCTGCCCTTGTGGTGTGACTTTCTTGACTTGGGACATTCACTCTTGTAGTGTTTCTTTTACCCACACTTGTAGCATCTAGGAGTGGAAGAGGAGAAGTCTTCCTTTCCCTTCAAGTGTTTTCCCTTGATGTAGTTGGCTTCATGCTCACTTGGGCCATCATCTTCGCTAGATGAGGAAGGAGAAGTCTGGCAAGCAAGTTGTTGTTGAAGGATGACCGCCTCCACTTGTTCTTTGAAAGCACTATCTTTGATCTTCTTGGCTTCCTTCACTTTTTGCTTGGCTTCTTCTTTTTGCTTGTCAAGCCTTGGCTCATGGCTTGGAGGTTGCCAATGAGCTCTTCGGTTGGGATGTCACCAAGGCTCCTCACTTCTTCAATGGAGGTGACCTTTGACTCCCATCTCTTTGGTAGAGTCCTTAAGATCTTGGAGTTGATTACATCTCTATACAAAGTGTTGCCCGATGCAGCCAGCCCATTTATGATGACATGGAGTCCTGAGTACATCTCTACAATCCCTTCTTTCTTTCCCATCTTGAAGTTCTCTAGAAGGTTGTTCAACATGTAGATCTTGGCCTCCTTGACTTGCTTTGTTCCTTCATAGGTGATTCACAATTTGTCCTAAATCTCATAGGTGGTGTCCCAAGAAGAGATCCGGTTGAACTTTGTTGGGGTGAGGGATGCATAGAGGATGCTTATGGCTTTGGCATTGAGTTGGGCTTCTTTGAGTGCAGCTTCACTCCATGTTGCAACAGCTCAGGTTTACTCCTTGTAAGGTGTGACCATCACCTTCCACATGTCAAAGTTCATGCCTTGAATGTAGAACTGCATGTGTCTCTTCCAATAGAGGAAGTTGGTTCCATCAAAGACCGGAGGACGCATGCATAAGCCTCCCTCTAGGTTGAGATAACCAAGTAGGTTGTCGCCCATCTTCTTATTTTGTGGGAGATTGCTGGAGAACATCCTTCACTCTGATACCACTTTTTAGATCTAGGGCTCTAGAGGGGGGTGAATAGAGCTCAAGGAGTTGCACCACACTCCATTATAGCAAGGACTTAGAATAGCATGAATGTGAAAACTTGGAATGAACTCCAAGGGGACCTATTTATAGCTAGGGGTGTTCCCTTGAGTTGGGGATCACTTAGAGTCGAAATATAGCCATTTTCCATAATGCAATGGATCTATTTTCACCCAAAACAACCCACCAACAGTTATAATCACTTTTTCTGCATTCTTTGTACAGCATATGCAGTCAAGTTTCAATGAAGGTAACTCGACCAATCAACTAAAAGACAAAGTCAATTTTCAAACTATCGGTCGAGTTTGTTCTGGTAAACTCGACCGATGAGCTAAAATTATATTTTCTCAGTGAGTCGGTCAGTTGAGTTTTGTGAGTGTACAACTCAACTGATGGGTCATCTTCAGAAAATCCATCATATGATCGGTAGAGTTTCTAACTCGACCAATGAACAACCTGTGATAAATTTTCTAAGTTGACTTTTGAGTGTTTAAACCTTGGTATTAAGTATCCCTCATATTTTTATCATCTTAGTTACATGTCATATCATCAATACAAGTGATTACAAATATCTTTTAAGGTCGTTTGGAGTGATTTCCCAAAACACGCACTTGCATTGCTTTTGACTTGAACTTGAACAAGCTAGGGCTTGTGTAATTTGATCCTTTTCATGTACCTAAATCCTGAAATCAATCTTGAACAAACATATTAGATACATAGGAATGTAATGGTTAAGTCATTATCAAAGTACAGACAATGTAGAACTCTTAAGTCAATAGAGGTGTCTTTTGGTCTTCTGATATGTCGACACCCTTGCAAGGGGTGGTTTCGACTGTGACAACCCTAATCCTAGGGTTTGGTCATGATGCAGCATTGATGCACAGTCGTCTAAGCCTACTGGTTGTGATGCATCTTTATTGTAGGACCACTCAACATGTTAAGTCAATGTTGCATCCAAGACTGACTAAGTATGAGGGTCGAAACATATGTGTTGGTTGTGTAAGGATCGTAAACAATTAAAAACAAATTGGTAGCGGACGTTACACTAGTGGGATAACACACCTTGGTGGTGTCTCGCTCACGACATTCTATTTGGGGCATCTATTTGTGTCGCGGTTGCGATGCCATTTAAGGGTGGTAGTGTGTTCGTTGTGTTTTGGTCGAGACATGTTGATGTCTTGGTCGTGACTAGGTGTTATGATGGGTCATGACCATGTGATGTGTTACAGGTAAGACACCCATGTGTCATGAGGGGTCGAGACACTTGAGTGGTCGAGACATATATGTTGGGGGTGGTTGAGACACCTATACATATGTAAGTACATGGTTAACCTTAGTGCAATAGTCTAAATCTGGTAATGTAGTCATGAATGCTTAAATCGTCAACAAGTAATACTTAAACCTTATACTCTCCAACAATGTGGGAGGCAATGGAATTAGGGTTTAGTGGTTGAAGGATACGATGAAACCCTAATCGATTACACATGAAAACCCAATCTAGAGATGTGAAGATACATTTTCTCATATTTTTTGAATATTATTATCATGTGATAATGTTTCTCTCTCCTATTTATGAAACCCTAACTTTGCAGGTGAGATGAATGGTATGGTCATGTGAGTGCTATGAAGAAACTTGAATAATACAGGGTGGTGATGATGAGCAACATTGAGAAATAATTGGGAGATTGATATCTCATAGTAATGTGATATTATTGATGACCTTGTAATGGTTGTGATACAACGGTCATGTGATGATGAGATAAGTTCTAACTTTATACATTTGATATCTTATGAAGTTATATCTCACCCTTAATTTTGTAGAGTTTGTTTAGGGTTTATACGTTGTAACTTGATTGATGCATTAAAAGATGCCCAATTGAAATATGTAATCAAGTGAAGCCCTAATCATGTAGCTGCCTTGTACCTGATAGATCCATCTTCACTATCGGTATCTAGCTAGATGGAAAAATGAGTAACTCCTATGGGAAACTCGAGGCACATATTATTGAATATTTGGGGTGCAAGTTGAATTATCTTCTTGTATCCTTAAATTATTGTTAAATAGTGAAATAATACGTTATTATATAATTTCCATGTGTGAGCCTATTCTCTAGTGTTGTGCCATGTACCAAGGCAGGCTAGTTGTTTTATATAAGGATGGCCATGTGTGAGCCAATCCTTCAGCTTGACTATAAGTCGTTGTTTGCAATAGATTGATATGTCTCTGTGGTTTTCTCGTGTATTGACCACAAGGTGTTGGTGATGATCATGGAGTATGGCTCTTCCATAGATCTTGTATGGTACTAATTTATACTTAGCAGTGGTCAGTTGGATTTGAGTGATACGCCTCAAGTCCTCAGGGATAATAATAAAAGTGATAATACCATCGTGTAGTATATTTGTTTAGGGTCAAATGTTAATTACATTGAATGACCCCATGCCTTATTTCTTGTATTGTTTAGTTTATAACAGTTATACATGTTCTCCATATTCCTTTAAAAGTATAAATTGTTCTTCTACTCAGTTGTAAGTACTTAAACTGCTTAACCAATGTTTACTGCTTTACTTAACTGCTCTATTATAATACTGTTCTTATAATAGTTGGCGGTGAATACTTATATCTCTCACTGGGACGTTGGTCTCACCCAATGGGTTCCACAACTTTGTAAGTGGTTGTGGATGAGGAGGTTAAGGTCATGGTGCAGGTGCAGAGCAGAAAGGAGAATAGTAATATCTACAGGTTGGAAATGTTGCTAGAGTCTTGTAGTAGTGTCCTATGTGTCATCCATGTACTCTCAGGTCTTTGGTGGGGATTTTTTTATTTTATTTGTTGACACGTAGATTTTTTATTTGTGCCATGATTGTATAGGATGGTTTGTACATATAAATAGGTTGTAAGATGTAATAGTTTTGGTTTGTTATCCTTGAACATGGAATGTATCAACTTTTGATTATATATGAAATATAGATGGCCCGTTTTGAAGGCTTGTTTTGATAAACTTTCGCTTGAGATATTGAATTACAAAATAGTTTTAATTTACCCTATTTTGTGGTAGTATCGTTATTAGTGAAAATTCCGTGTTTTGATTTGAGTAATCTCATTTAATGTGGAAATGGTCGTTACACTTCTGTTGCGGTCCACAATCTTAGTGGCTACTTGGACCTGGTGATTTTGCTATTTTAGTAGCTCCTGAAGTGGATCAAGTTGGCCTTGATAATGAGGTTCTATGGAATAGATGAGTGCACCAGCACTTTCTCTGGCAAGCTCCACTACTCAAGTCAATTCTTCATCCCATGACAAGGAGGAGGTCAAGAGCTGATCTGCAATCTCCATTTTTGGGGTATCTACATATGATAAAGGTGGGAGGCAAGTATAGATCAACTAGGTGAAGTGCATGACTTTCAGTTATTTTCCAGCAATTGGGATTACTAAAAATCTTGAGGGGATAGGTGGACAAGATGACCTACCTTGTTGAAGCAAGGTTCGTGGCTAAAAATGTATAAGAAAGAGGAAAAGTATTTCTATATGTATGAACAATTATGTGTAAATAAAAAGAATTATGCATATATGTACAAGTTTACACTGACATAACAAAATATTTAGGCATGTAGAAAAAAGACATCCTCAGCAACGGCGCCAAAAGTTGATCGGTCTAGATTGAGTGCCTGTAAAGAGGCGAATTTAGAAGGATCAGCCTTGAGATGGCACTCCCAAAAATGGAGGTGTGATCCCAAAGATGGGTCAGACTTTAAATATATAACTTGAAACCTTCAAAGACCCCCTCAAATCAATATGTGGTCAAAATAGATATACAGGGTCGATCACAGGGATGTGGGGACGTTTAGGATGCTTGAGATCCTATTCTTATGTCAGTAATTAAAAATCAGTAGTTGTATATCTAAAGAACTAGAATGACTCTAGCAAAATGATATGGAACAAAATAAAACAAAGTAAAGAAAACATAGTTTGTTGAATCTGACTAATTAGGAGAAGGAGTCCCTGGCTATGTAACCTCGAGTTAGATAGTCTATGCACCCTTTATCAGGCATAAACAACCCTCCAACACCCTATCAAGAAACTAATATCCAAATGTAGCATGTATCGTGGTAAAAACTCATGTGGGGGTTGTCCCACTCGCTCTCGCACAACCTGACTAAAACCCATAAATGATCTGAGCCCTCTCTCAAGGATAACGGATCAAAACCCCTAAATATTCTGATACCCTTTTGGGTCCATGATATTTGAAGATGTTAGGAACAATAGAGAATCTACACATAATAGTACTTGAATACGGTTGGGTAGAGTTGATGTCAATTGGGTTCGATTGAGCCCAACCGAGTTCACCCAGACCCAGATGAATCTAGGTTCTGGGTTGGATATCTCCAACTTGTCTTCTAGACATACCATCCCTTATAGATCCTCCTTTTAAACTTTGATCCAAACTATCTCCATTTACTCATTTCTAAAACAAATATCTCAATCTTGATGAAACGGATGTTCAAGAAAGAAAGAGATCAACCAAACCATCAATCATGACCAAAAAGATAAGATAGAATAAAAAACACACTAGGTCTAGAATAAAACTACTTGCATAAGGTAAAAATACATAAACATGTCAAAACAGACAACCTATCCAAGAAGGAGTTCAACTAGACATGGACAAGTATAGTTGGCACCGAAGAAAGATGGAAGAACATTATTTGTACATAAACAAAAGAGAAAAGTAGAAGAAAGAGGTATAAGAACGTACTTAGCTTGTCGAAGTGAGGTTTCTCTCACTCCTTAGCCTCCAGGAGAGTTGGATCTTATCCTTGAGGTCCTCCTCCTTGATCTTTTAGACTCCTTGGCCTCCTTTCTCCTTGATTCTTCCCAAAACAACAACTTTGATGGATGTATGGAGGTGGAAGATGGCTAGAAATGGTTGGAAAGTTAGTGAATGATGGTGGAAATGGTTGAACAGAGGTAGAAGATGATGGAAAATGATGGTGGATGGAGGATAATCAATGGAGAGGAGTGTAGGGAATGCTCTTCATCCATTTTGGACCTTGGATCTCTCCCATAGAGATCTAGGAACCAAAGGTTGGAAGTGCACAAGTATGCAGAACCTAATTCTAGATCCCCTTGCTAGGTAGCAAGGGGTAGGTATTTATAGGGATATGGGGCTGAACCTGACTGGGTTTGACCCTTCAATTTGAGAGAATGGCTTGGGGTGACCCTCAAAAGGTGTATCTTGAGGATGTCATCGGAAGATGGCCATCACAAGATGAGCCTTCGGTCGGTGCCCTCAGATTGCTCCATCATAAGATAAGCCTTCAGAAGGAGACCATTAGAAGGCAAACCATTAGATGATAAACCATCAGATGTGGGTCTTCGGTTATTTTTCAAGAAAAGGCTAAACCCAACTGGGTTTAACCTTCAGAAGGTGGCTTTGGAGGTGTTCTTGCGACTAACTATTGGTCTTCATTTGTAGTCTTCGAATTGGACCACCATAAGACGATCCATTAGAAAGCACCATTGGGAGAGAGACCTTCAGGGGCATCCTTTGATTGGTGCCATTGGAAGGCACCATTGGGTGATACCATTGGAAGTTGTCTCCTAAAGAAAAAGAGTCATTGGAGTGCTTACCTGCACTACTGCAAAAAGTCAGGGGTTGAATCCAGCCGAGTTCGGGGGAACATGATCGAGTTCAGTGGGAAAAATCTAGGTGATTGATATTTTCTTAAGTTCGGTGCCTGCAAGTCCCAACATTGACTAGCTGAGCAGCTTTATCTTCAAAAAATATAAATTACAAAAACGATAAAAATAGAGTTTTTTTGGCATATTAAGGCTATAACGACACGAAACTATAAATAAATATTTAGCATGATGCCTAAATTTGGGTGTTATCACCAAACTGATATTTTCAAAACAAAGCATAAAATTGTTGTTGTCCCAAGATTTCTAATTTCAACCAAAGATGTTTTTCATCTTGTTACCAGACTTTGAAATATATCATGTTTTTCTATGAAAACTACTACAAACTGGACTTTATATTGTTTGAGCATTTGATTCATCATGTTCATGAAAGATGTAGGTGCATCGGTTAACCCAAACTCATAGTACCTAGAACCAGTTTTGAAGGTTGTCTTACGTATATATTCTTCCTTAAACCTTAGTGGATGGTACCTCAATTGATGATTTATCTTTGAAAACACGGTATCCCCCTTCAATTCATCAAACAAGTAATCAATTATCGACAATAGATATTTGTTCTTCATTGTAACCTTGTTTAAATCTATATAATCTTACATAGACCCATAGTGGCATCCTTCTTCTTGACAAATAGAATACGTGCACCCCGGGTAGACGTGCTAGGCTGGATAAAACCCTTATCTAACAACTCTTGTAACTGCTTGTTTAACTCCTTTATCTCTGTTGGAGTCATTCTATACAGTGCTTATTCTATGGGCTGCATACAGAGAAGAAGATTGATGTCAAGGTCAATATCTCAAGGGGTAGAATGTTAATAAACTTGTAATGAAAAATTCTAAACCTCTCATAATATAGGTACATCACATAAACTAGGACTCACTACCTTAGTATCAACCATATGAGCAATAAAGGCATCGGAACCATGTCTCATCATCTTCTCATCTATGACAGCTGACACCAAATACTTAGGAAGAATCTTCCAATCTCCTTGAAAAGTTCAAAAAACACCTTACTCCCAAAACTCAACTACCTTGACCTACAGTCCAAAACCACCTATAATTCTCTAATGTGTCCATTTCAAGAATCACATCAAATCCATGTATCTCAAGTGGCATCAGATTCACTTGGATGCTCTCTCAAAAAGGATGACAACAAAGGATGGATATGCCTCATGTACAACTATGGTTCCAACTAGAGGGCCATCAAGAAAAAGAGGTTAGGATCGACAACTAACATGCATATGACAGTGTAAAATCAAAACAGATACATATGTGTTGTATCCCGGTCCACCAAAACAGATACATACCTAGAAGCACACAAGCCTTAATGAAAACTTTCCATTTGACTTGTAACAAGTTGAGGGATGACAACACCCTTAGGTTGCGTCATCAAGTAGAAGCAGGTTGTGACTTGTGATCTATCTCTTCCTTGACCTCTCCTTGTGGATCCAGATAATCTATCTTGAGAAGTCTATACGCACTCTTTTTCCCTTGTCATAGTCATACTGATGCAAGTTTTGTTGGTTCCATCCCTGAGGTTAAGACGTCTCAATGGTTCATCTGAGGACAGAGCATCCTCACATGTCCAGGTTGATGGCAGTAAAAATACTTCTCCAGCTGTGAACCATGCGGCCCTGGAGGTCCCTTCACGGAGATAGACCCAGAACTATACACCCCATATGGCAGTAGTCCTTCTTCAGTTGTGAACCATGACGTGTCAAGATAAATTAAGAAGTAACTAACGTAGCAGAATGACAGGAAAAGTAAAAAGCTTAGCCGTTGGTAACGGGGACTAACCTTTGAGGAGTATTTGGAATTGTCTAAATAGTTGAGGGGTGGTTGGAATTATCTATACATGAGGGGATTATCTATAATTTAAAGGAAAGTGCGGGGATTTCAATAAAAACTCAAATAATTTAGTTGTTCACAGCAGAGATAAATGGGATAAAGTTCAGACGCAGCATCTGGGACAGAATTTGAGCCCATGTTTATTTAATTGGTTTGTTCACTGAACAAGGTGGTCGGTGATTTGAGGTTGATGGGCATGTGTTTGCTGGTGGAGGATCAGATGAATCGATATCTTCCGCTTTAACCCAAAAAAGGTTGACCGTGATTTGAGTGAACGATATTATTGGTATGAGGACAGCAACATGAATTTGGTAGCTTCAGGCGTGGTTTTACTTACCAACCAGACCATTCTCCGTTACCATCCAGCCTTAACCTCTACGACAACATTCCATTACCACCTATGGTCTAAATCCCCGATCTGCTCACATATCACAATTATAGAGTCAGAGATTGTAATACTGCCATTGTTTTTGGCTTCCCCCTCACTGCATCTGCATACTGTGCTGCACCATCTGTGCGGCTGTGCTGGCAGACTTGCAGTCATACCTTTCTTCGGCCCACCGGTCACGAAATCGACCACGCTGAACCAGTCCAATAAGGAGCGGACTCCGTAGATTGATGCTCGCAACTGTTGTTTCTGACGAGCCCTAAAGCTCGAGGCTTATGTTCCCCGCCGGCCCAGTGCACCACTACCATAACTAAACTTTCCATACATGCACTGGGATACAACCCTGTTCCTACAGAATTATAGTATTCATATAGAGCATCTTCTCCATTCGTTGCTACACCCATACTTTGAGTTAATGTACAAGAATGCAAAACAACTTTTTTGCACAATTTAAGAAGTTGAAAATTGTTCACATAGTGCGAAAAGTTCAACAAAAAATCAGATATCTGAAAAAGAATATGAGAGAGATAAAGAGAGGAGGAATGGGATTGAAGCTAGTTGAGAGAAGGAGAAAACATTGGTTGGAATAAATGATTGCCCTCTCTTTTAAAGAGAGAAAAAAGGAAGTTGTTGCTACTAATTCAAATCACCACAAACAATATGTACACTTTATAATTAAACTATATCGATATATGTGCTAGGCAATGCTGAATATATATTAGTTTTGAGTATAACTTTTGTGTATCAATTATAAATTAAAATAGAACAATACTTTTGTCGTATAATCACAGAATACAGTGCAAACTTCAATGTGACAATACATATATTATATATTTATTTATATGAAACAATGCATTTGCCATGTATTAGAAGTATCACCATAAGTTATGATGTATTAATGATGTATCATATATTAATGTATTGTATAATATATATTTTTAGATCAAATAGTGCACACTAACAAGTTCTATCATACCAAGACTTGAACAGAGCATACAAAACATCTGATTTATTTATTATGCCCTCTATAGATCACATATATCCCTCTTTTCATTTATTACATACTCTCTATCACTCCATCAACTATCTTATCATGGAATCATTTTTATCCCAATCACAATCCAATTGTATGGGTAGAAATTTTAAAGGAATTACAGTGTCCATCTCTTAGCATCCCGAAGAGAAGCACAACGTATGCAATATTCAAAATTAAAAAATTCTTTGATTAATATCGAACAAAAACGTATTTACAATGAGGTTAGAGGCCTAAAAGTCAACTTGAGGGAAAGCTACAAGTCAAACAAACACACACACAGACATTATATATATATATATATATAATGTGTGTGTGTGCGCGCGAGTGTGTGTGTGTGTGACTGTGTGTGGACACCTTATTTTTTTATCACTCAGTAAAAATTTGCAATTACTGTCAATTTTCTGGCTAATAATGGAATGTGTCCCATATCCTATCCAATTTTCACATATACAAATTTTCACATTTTTCCGCCTATTTAAATCACCCATTTTTGTTCACTTTCATGCGGTTTTGGCTCTTCTACAAATAAGCATTCTTTCAAATCTAAAGTGTAATTATTCTTCAATTCTGCCTTATATAGGCTATTCTTCTCAAATTGCCTATTTGAATTATCCAGAAATAGAATATTTCCTCTTTTCAACAATTTTTTAGAAAATTTTGAGAGATCATTCTGACTTATCTTTTAGTACAATTTTCTCCACTTTGCCAACATATTCCTGAAATTACTGGGAAAATGAGATTTCTATTTTTCACCCGGGACACATGGCAGATCAAAGCCATCTGTTTGTGCCATGTGGGCAGATCACCTATATTTGTGTGCCTGGTGTGGTGCATCAACATGATCTGTCTTCTCTTCCGAAAGGTTCCACATAGAATCCCAAACCCTAAATCCAGACTACAAATAGGCCCCCATACTCAACGTATCCAGGCCCCTCTCAGCTCTCCTAAAGCAAGAGAAATGACTACCTCTCTCTTTATTTTCATATTGTTTGTGATGATGGGATGCTTTCTCTGACATCACTTGCTCTTATAGATCTTTAGAACTGTAAATTGCTCTAAATTTTGTTCCTAACTATTAAATTTTCTATCTATTTAATTTTTTTATCTACAACTACTGCATCTAACCTGATCAATTGTTGCACCTAATTTGTTATTGTTATAACTACTTTGTTTCTCTTATATTTGTCGCTTTTTTACTAGTTCTAATAGAATCAGACCTAGTTTTCTAAGCATACTTCTATTAGTCATCCTCTAACATTCTACTTATTGGTCCTAGTTACAATGATGGATGTCTTCCATCAGAGGTTTTGAGGTGATCAGGACCATAATATACCTAAAAATTAGAACTTTTGGGGCCATGACAGAAAGGACACGGACATCTTCATCCCAGAAATCCTGCCCACAATTAAAAATGATATTTTTATTTTGTTTTCATGTTTTCTTTATCTTAACCATCCTAAATGACTCAATTTTCTTGCTACCCAATACATTTTTTATATTGTTTTATCGAGCGAGACAGAGTGCTAATCATTCCCCTCTCTTAACTAGATCATCGAATCTGATATCTAGTTTTTCTTTTATTTTTGATTTCCTTATCATGCATGGATAATCACTCAGTTTACATTATGGCTCTCACGATTCATCTTTTTCCCTCATTTTTTGTAAAAAAATGTGGTGGCAAATCCAGAAAAATATATTTATGCAACGTTTCACTAACAAAAAAGATAGAGCTTTATTCCCCAAATATCTCTCTTTTCTCCTTTTTGGGATAGGGTGCAACATAGTAGTGACTCCACTTTGGAGCCAAGCCGATTTGAGTCAAACTCTTATTGTTCCATTTTGAGGATTGAGCATCCTCAGGATTGTTTGCCTTATTTCTTTTCTACTATTTTTTCTTTCCTATTGGGAATAGGGTGGTAGATCACCTTGATCTGCTAGTCTAGGCACACAGATCAAGGAGATCCACGGTCCCTGGCCCCTTTTTTTAGGGTTTCTTATCTTGATCTTGTTTTGTCATTTTGGACACCTCTGTCTCCTACCGATCAGGGTTTCGGTCACGCTTACCGTCTAGGCTTTTTTTCACTTGCCTCATTTAAAAAATAAAGGATGAATAGCAGGTGTAAGTTAAAAATAAAATATGATCTTTTCTATGAACAATTTGTTGTTATTTCTTTATTTACATGCATGTGACTATCATGAATCATGGGCTTGCTTATAAAATTGCTAAAACCCATCACATGCATTTCAGACTCCTACAAACCTACACATCATGGAACATGCACCAACCTCACATTGCATCCATGGAAATGATGTTGGATGTCAGTGAGGTACTATTGTAGTGTTAAGCTAGAAGTCCAAAGGCCCTGAAAACATCCCACTCTTCTGGCAGTCGCTATTGATTACATTCACCGTAGTCATAAGGTGTATTGGGAGCAGTAGCTTTATCCATTGAACCTGTGATACCCCTCGAAGGGTGCTATCTATCCATAGATAAGATGAGGACTCACCCCTCCTATAAAGGTCATGCTTGAGTGAGGATGTAGCATAGATCTAAACTCATGGGATAAAAGTGAGAATGTTTGATGTCTGTGTATATGTGTTATCTTCATTTCTAAAATATTATTGAGATTGGTGCTAACCCTTTTCTTGTCCAAATTTCAAAACAATCTTTCCAAATATTAACAATCTCAAACTAAGATTTCAAAATAATCTTTTTCAAAGATTATCAATCTCAAACTTAAATTTCAAAATAATCTTTTTCAAAGATTAACAATCTCAAACTCAAATTTCAAGACAATCTTGTTTAAAGATTAACAACCTCAAACTCAAATTTCAAAACAATCTTTTTCAAAGATTAACAATCTCAAACTCATATTTCAAAAAAATAATTTTCAAATATTTACAATCTCAAACTCAAATTTCAAAACAATCTTTTTTAAAGAATGACAATCTCAAATTAAAAAATCCAAACAATCCTTTTTAAATGATTTACAACTCAAATAATCTTTTGTTAACAAACTCAGAAAGAGGGTATGTACCCAAAACTCGATCGAGCGAATAGGGGGTTCCTCCACGTCATGTAAGACATTGTTTATAAATGTCAGGTCTGCCCCACCATGGTCCTGGATTATGACCTTAAACTAATCCCACTTTAACTTTTTTGGGTCCTGGACCAGAACCCAAAATTGGCCCAATCATACACTTCATCTTCCTTAATTGAACTATGACCTAAAACTAGACCATAGCCCTTTTGTTGAACATCAAGAAAAGTAGAGGCCAAGCCAAGGCATCCTCCTTACCAACTGTTCCTCAGAACTCTTTGGAGAAACTCCTCGGTCTACGAGGAAACTAGGGTGTCATGGATGTTGTCAAGTGTTTCAGTTTGGTAACCCCACTAGAAAAGGAAATCATGGGGAAGAAAAGAGGTTGATTAAGCACAGTCAGTAAATCAGTGAGGGTCACCTTAATATTGATCAACAACTCAAAACTCCACCTTCCATCCTACTTTGAATTATTCTTTTGATGCATTTCTCAAAATAACAACATACCCACCATCGTTTCTTTCTGCCATGGCATTGGCAAGCGTGTCTCATACAAAAATGGATAGCTTCCCTCATATAGACATGTTCATATGTATGCCCAGAGAGTCAATCATATGATGATTGGTATGAGGCATTCGATACAAGATTTGATAATTAATAATAAAAGGAAAGCTTCCAATTTATTATGTTTCATTTAGTTATAAAGGTAATGATGGAACACTATAAATGTCTAGAGAATAATATTACTCAATGATGTGTGTGTTCAAGTTTTATCCTTGTCTAAATGAGATCATACAAATGTTTAGAGTACATACACATATTCTCATTATGTCCATAATCAATTGTTATTGTGGAATGTTGATAGACAACAATAACACATAAGATCAGAGAGTGGGTTGGTTGATGATGCAATCTTGTGAGTCATGATATGGCTATATCAAACCAAGCACACGAAAACATGTTATGGAACAGTGTATCGGACAGACCCATCATGAGACTGATACAAGGAAGCCATATTCATGGAAGTCATAGTCAGCTCTCACAATGATGGTGGTGGTTGTGGTTCTTAGACCTAAAACCACTACACTCATCACATGTCGTTGGGTACATTTTAACATCATCAAATGTAGTCCTAAGACATGGGTTGTTATAATTGTGATGATTGGGTGACTTTGACACATTGGGACTGATTGTGAGTGATAGAGATGGTGTTTGTCCCTCCATCAGGAGTATGATATCCAAGGCCTCTTGATTAGCAAAACTGATAAAAGTATGGCCATACGCATATGAGTCAATATGTGATATTGAACTTACATATATCTCCTACAGTCTGCTTTGATTCAAGAAACAAGATTGTATAATAATGAGGATGATTGATCCATTCCTCTAGTTCAATCTAGACATCAGTGACAAAGGAACTATACAAACATTATAACACCATACATAGATTGTAGGTTGAAATTTCTCCCCAACTTTCCATTCACATGGATAGCACTGATGTGCGACTAGGCACCACTCTTTGCTTGTGATGTCATAAGCTGTTATGGACATTCACTACCAATGTGATATGGGACCTATAGGGTCACACACATAGGAACTCATCTAGAAGAGGAGTTTGATCCGGAATGATGATTGAATTGATTGTTATAGTATTTAGGTGTTTCAATTCAGGAAATGGATTAGCTGACTAGACTGCCAAATGATTAGTTCAAGTGATGAGACTGTTGTTTGGAGTGTTAGGATGATTGTAATGTACATCAGTTGGAATTATTCCTGACTTGGATTGTAAGATGCACATCTCTCTTGTGAGAAATAGTCGTATAGCCTGGTGCGAGATGCCCTTCTCAGTTGCACCAAATGGTCATCTCGGAGTTGCAATTCGATTGCATCAAGGATTGGTGCTGACATCAAGTTGAGTACTAATTGGAATTGAATTGCCGACATATGTGCAAAACTAAAAAGTGTGAAATGACCATTTCTCTTAGTGAAATGGACATCTCACATGTGAGACGACCATCTCAATTTACGAGATGACTATTTAGGTGCACGTAGGCTACAAAACTTCTAGAATTTTTGTTAAAATTCAAGATCTTCTTATCCTTTCTACTCCCACTTTAGTCTCGTATTGGTTGGGATTGGGAACCCTGACCCTAACCCCTCCTATATATAGAGGGGTATTGGGGGCTTCCCAGAACACAATTACAACACATATGATTGAGAATCAGTTGCTCTAACAATTGTTGTCCTCTTTGTCTGTGGTAACCAAGAGAGCCCAGGAAAGTCCTACCCAACTAGGGAGGGATAGCCACGGGACAGAAACAACTGAAGATCATTGTTGTGGGAGATCATTTTGGTGACTAGTACACCAACGGGAGGTACAACTCCTTCCTAACCGTTCTAGCAGGACGACAAGATTTCTCGTTGGTCCATGTGGACTACTCTAGAGGCAGAAGTCCTTTCGCTGCTGCTAGGAGGGAAACATCAACTCACAATCTGTGGTGAGATCGGAGAAGCTACTGTAGTAGTTGTCTGCATGGTCATGATCATGGTAGAAACGGCTTGACGTTTTGTACAATGACAGACTTCTTTCCTTCTCTCTCATCCAGGAACTAACCCTGGCTTTTACCAGAAGTAGGTGGAGGAATGATAGCTTGGGGAAGAGATTGATCTCCTTGGAGAAGGAGATCGATGACTTTTGGAGTTGCATATGAAGGAGATCTGTCGATCTCTGATTGGGGTCGATAGGCTTCAACCATCTAGGTCGATAGGATTAGGATGTTTGACAGGTATCGTCCTTGCTTTGATCTTAGTGGTAGCATTTGCATCTCTAGAAAATTTGAGATAAGTTGTACGGATGTGTTCAGAGCCTATTTATAGGGTCGAGGTTGTTGACCTCAATTCATCGGTGTTGACCTTACTGTCGGTCGATAGGTATGTCGACCTGGAGGTTCGATGGCTTTTGGACTTCCTATTATCGGTCTGTTGGTCGACATGACTGTCAACCTTGAGGTTTGACAAGTCTGTCGAGAAGTTGTAGACATCGATAAGCGTGTCGATAGAATTGTCGAGCAACGGGATGATCTTCTTGTCGATAGTTGGTCGATGATGTTTTTGAGGCGGAGGGTCGACAGTTGTGTTGATCTTACTTATCGATGAGTTCGAGTGTCAGTCTTCATGGATTTCGACCAAGGAGGTCGATGATGCTGTCGAGGATTGAGTGTGTCGATCTGGGACCCCTAGGCAAACTTGCTATAGAATGATAGAATTCAAAACCTGCAAAGGGAGTTAAGAGAAGTATCCAATTTCTACAAGTTAAAATGAAAACCTAAGTAGATAAAAACAAATCTATTCTAATGAAAAATATGATATATGAATGCTAAATTAGACTAATAATGTAGCTAAAAATGGGATGAATATGCATTCATCACTACTTTGATTTAAATTCTCAATAGAGCAACTACCTAGTTTCAATCATATATACCCATTAAGTTCCTTGACATGAAATGAAACTAGTTCTCAAACGAAGAACAAAGGTGAAAGAAAAAAATGATCAAGTCAAATGAAGGTGAATTATATTCATAATAGAAAACTTGATTACAAGAGAAACAAATGATTGATTCCTGCATGAGCTATTTGATTTGAAATGAAAGACATGCATTGTATTATGCATTAGATGAAATTAGTAGGGAGAATATTGATTTAGAATTTCAACTTGGTAAAAGTAAAAGAATGATAAAAAGTATATATGCCATGAAATACATAATCATACATGTTAATGAGGAACATGATCATAATAGATAAGTAACAGTTAATAATGACATAGGGAAGTGTAGCATACATGCAGATGACAATAGAAAATAAAGAAGGGGTTGAAACATGAAGGATTAATATCGATGATAAAAGAGTGAGATTGGGAGATGTAGGAATATGCAAAAGTCTAGTCTCCTTCACAATGAGTAATTAAATCTAGATATGAGAAATGTGTTAATTGAATACTTGAAGATTGATATTCTAAATCTTAGAATCACCTTCTCTTTTCTAGAGTAATGTGGGGATGAAGCGATAAGAGAATGGATTCTAAATGATACACTACCTCCATGGTAGATACATCTATTGAATATAATGATGGCACAATATGGAATGATGATGAAACTCTAATGGGAAAAATTAGGAAAGTAAGCTATTAGAAAGGCCAAGTAAGAAAAAGGAAATTCAAGTGATAAGATAAGGAAGACATTAATAAACTTCATGAGATCTAAACTTTGAATTTCAAATTAAGGGAGTAAATCTAATCACAACAACATCATGTTATTGATAAGGATCAAACCTTAGAATGTTTAGAATTGTAGTAGTTCAAGGGGTGACACTAGTGATTTGACCTTGAGCACTAACATCTCTATAAAATAAAATCTTGAGATCAACAGTATGAGATGAAAACACTAGTGATAGAAAATCACGAATTTAAAGGTTGCAAATGGGAAAGATAGATAAACAATATGGAAATGACTAAGAAAGGGGGATAAGAAATAGACTTGAAGTGCCAGAAGTGTGATTCGAATAGAAGGAGAAGTGCAACATGAGAAAACTATGATTGAAAATAAATTCTTGTAGTGATAGAAAAAATGATGAATGATCCATTCTTACCCCGAATATATTAATGTTAGAGATGTTTTGTTTGTATGATCAAAATGAGAAGGATAAGTAAGAAGAAGCAAGTTGTAATGAATAAGAAGAGAAATTAGAGTAAACAAATGACTTTCAATAATATTTGAAATTGTTTTTAGAAGTATAATTATTTGAAGGTATATCAAGGGATGTAAATTTTTTCACATATGATTTTAGTTTTACATGTGCGGGCAGTATAGTAATTGAAAAGGGTGTTATGGATTCAATCATACTAATAATCTAGATTAGTATAGCACAATTGATGTTAAATCGAGCCTTTTAGCTGATGAGTGTCTTGCTATCTGAGTAGCACAATAGTAAACTTCAAAATGATAGAGTGAACTCTCTTTAGTAACTTAGATGTAAGAAGAAACAATAATACAAATTGAACTGTATAAATTCATATAGTTGGATCGAATTACCAGTATTGAGGCAACGCCTCAAGGGAGTATGGCATGATTGAAAATGGTTGATTTCTCTTTCTCTATCCTATTATTGATTGTGACAAGAAAATTCTTTAAATGTTATTGAGAAGTCTTATTTTAAACTTGTTGTGATTAGAAGAGAAACAAAGGACTCAATGCTAAAAACATTGCTCACATATGAAATACAAGAATGCAGTGACATATAAGATTTCAGTAGTTTAAAAGAAACCTTGAATGGAATTTTACAGTGTATTTATCTTTTGGGGATGAAACCTCTTTAAGGGGGAGGAATTGTTATGACTGTGTATGTGTTTAATTGGTAAACTATGGTTTACCTATATGATTACATGCTTACTTATATTGATCCTTTCTTAAACCTGATTAAGGTTGGTATGTCAATTATGATGTGTTAAACCTAATGAGAACTCTAAGCATGACTTTGTTTTGAATAACTAGGGTTTGAGAAGTATAAGCCATAGTCGACTGAATTAAGGTTTATGCCCAACACCCCCATTCTTGGGTGGAACGTGTGAGGTGAAAAAAGGGACCGTGAAAATGGGAGTTGGAGGCTTGGGTAGCATGACTGTGGTGGGTAGCACGCTCGTGTAGGTTGTTGTGGCATAAGCATTCTTGGCCACACGAACATTATTTTGTACTCAAATCTGATGGATTCAAGGAACCACCATTGTGGTAGGAAGCAAATATGTGATGGGTCCATCTTAGCACGACCTTGTTACCTTGTACGCCCATTTTGGGTGTGTCTAAGTCATTCTATTCTTCAATTGACTATTCTGCAAACTGTAGTATAGTTGTGCACTATTTGATCGTTACTATTTTATTGGTAGCTCGAAATTATATGAAATTTTTATTAAAGCTCTAAAACTCAATGAAAAAAAACATTGCAAATTTTTCAATTTGTTTTGGAGGAGGTTTAATCTATTAAGAAAACATTTACGGTAACATATTAGTGATAGAAAATTTTGTTGAAATAAAAGATAGTGTAAGTAGAAGATTGGCCCAAGAATCTTAATTACTATGTATGATCAACCTAACCCACTAAGAGATTTAATATTTTGTGATTCATTCCAGAGAAATAAAATCCTTGAGAGAGGCAGAGCTAGGGTTTAGATGGAGAAAGTGATGAAGATGACGATCTAGGGTTTTCTCTTCCTAGAGTTCATGAAAGCAAGTAAGTTTGTCATCTCTACATAGCTTTTCTTGGTGATTCTTCTCTTACATGTCAAGATTCCACTCCTCCTATGGTTTAATCAAAATGATATCAAATCACTCCCTTTTATCACTCTTTCTCCATAATTCTCTATTCCTAGGGTTTCCAAGTTGAAAGGAAGAAGAAAGGGGTGACTTGCCTGGGTTTTGATATGGATTTGAGAATTTCAGATGCGGGGTTACGTTTTAAGGTGTTTTCGCACCTTAGGTGAGTGGGTACTTCCTTCAAATAGTAGATTGCATGAAATTGGATTAAATCCACAATAAATTTCAATTCCTTTGTATGCAACTACAAACTCTAAATCTGCCTATCAATTTAAGCTTATGAAAGATGATCTAGAAATGGATTCTTTTCCTTTTGTGATGAATTTTAGATTATAAAATCATATTAGAAATGGATACAAATAATATAAATTAGAATTCCTAAAGTTATTGTAGAATTTATAAGAATACACCAAAATCTAAGGTTTATGGTTATAACTAAAATTGTTGTACAATTGAATAAAGAACTTTGACTGTTGGAATATCATTGTTAATGAGTGATTATTTATTATAAATGTGTAGTATAGATATGTTATATAATATCTTGAATTTCATTTGATGTTACAATGTGTGATTGATATGTCAGTAAATTGGGTGAAACCCTAGACGAATGGAAAAGTGGAAGTTTGTGAATACACTTCATGAAATTAAACTGATGTGATTCTTCTATAATTATAAATTCATTTATTTAAGATTATTCTTGATGCCTGATATTTCAGTGAATGGTGTGGAAACCCTAGTTCAATTCATTCCATGGTTTCATGTATATATATATATTTAGTTGTATGTAAACTTTTGAAAGTAGTCTTTATCAGTGAAAGTTTATGATGCATTAAATCTTTATGTGAGTCATGTGATATGTTAATGAGGCAAATAAACCCTAAGGATAGGGTATTCAATGAATCAAGCATTATTAATTCAATCTTATTCAGTATGATAAGTTGTGTTGTTTAGTTTCTCAATTTACGATACTGAATAATTCTAATTTATGAAAAATGATTGTTTATAAGGTTAAATTATGAAATTTTAATTTGATGATTGATCTAAGTAGACATTTAGATCCCCAAAACACTTTAGAATCCACATATGAGGCATGCAATGTGGAGAGGAAATATGATTCCCAACTCGATGTTTCATGTAGGTCAAGGTAAGCTGCAACACACTAGTTGGGTGCATGGGTCTTGGCCAGTGAGGGAAGATTCCTTACATGATTGGTATCCAAAATTAACTAGGGATGTCGGTGGTACTTAAGTTATGAGTTGTGGAGATTAGTGGACATCTTTGGTAGGCCCACTAGTTCACACCAAGCCTGAGGGCTATGACTCCCTACGCGAGTACCCAGATTGGGAGGAGTCATATCTGATCGCACCCATTAGCCCCTGAGAGCCAAACATGATGATGCCAGCAATGGACGTGGTATTGAGACTATAGAATTAGGATCCCTAGCATGATTCCAAGTCTTGTAAATTGAGATCGTTTCTTACTGCAATACTGTCACATGTTGTGGTACACCTCATGTGGGTTCATGGAATGAGATATTAATCAAGAGTGTGAAGTTATTTAATTATTCTTTATATGATTATGAGTTACTAGTTCCCTTTTTGATTAATTAAGTATGTCCACATATTGATTCACTCTTGTAGATACCTAGTGTATCTTGTCATACATATGTATGTGAATGATTAGCTCCTCTATAGTTCATCACTATTCTACTATGAATTCACTTTCTCAATAATATATCTTTGATTTTTAAAGTGCTTTATACAGTTTCTTTGAAGTAATCATTCACTGGGAAAGTAGGCTCACCCATCAACCCACAATTTTTAGGGAAACCACATGGAATTGAAGAATTCCAATGCCAAAGTAGATCTTTGATCTTCCACAAGAACTATGTATTTGATCAGTTAAGTTCAGGCAGTCCATGTCACTCTAGGTCCTCGAGTATAAGTGAGAGAGTTGTAAATGATGATGTGTAGCTTCGTTTCCTTAATAATAGAAAATGCATCCGATTATCATGTTGTATGTACATGGAAGTGTGAGAAATAGAAATATATATATATATATATATATATATATATATATATATATTGTTGATATTAGATTAGAGTAATCATGTTTTATTTATCTTGTATTGCTAGTTTATGTGATTGAATGTGAGAAAGAAAAGAGTTTGAAATCAAAAAGAAAAGTTAAGGGTGATCATGTATTATTTTTATCCTCAACTTATGGTCTAACTCATGATTAGTGGTTATCGTGAGATGTGGGTGTAACAACTTGGTATCAGATCTTAGGTTGAGTTTTTAGGGACCATTAGGATGGAAAGTTAGAGTTATAAGTGTGACAGTTAGGAGGTGATGTGGATATAGCTTTGAGAAATTTGAGTATATGGATACCCCAGCCCAATAAATAAATACTTAGGTTGACCAGTACCAAGCTACTCTATCTATTCTTCTCTAGATTACCTGATGAAGAATGCAGTGGGAGGATGGGGTAGAGAGAAACCCTAGAAATATTAGGGTTAGAAGACTAGAAAGTAACAAGAATTGACAGAGTCTTCAAACCTACATTATAGTTTGGCAAAGGAGTTCTATTAAAGCACATTCAGGTATGTGAGTCTCTTTCTTTGCATGGAGATCTAACTCGATGTCTTGTGGGTATGAAGGCTACATATGTGTGTTGGGGATGAATGGAATTCTTCCTTGATAACTAGGCCAGTGGTGTGGCCATGCCTAATTTTCATGGTTGATCATCTTGCCTAGTCCAAAGGGCTATGTTGCATACTACCTGTGTCAAGATGCCACAATTCAATCATTATAGTGTGTGTATCAAGTTGAATCTATACCCCTATTCTTCAATAAGCTGGTGTTGGATTCTCTAGAGGTACATGAGAAGGTTGTAGAAATGTGGTTGAATCAAAATAGGGTGACCTTGGACTCCTTCCCATTGGGTCAGGAGTTCTTTCCCGAGTAACATAGAGTGGCTTGCATCGAATCCTTTAATGGTAGTGACCTATTATTCTTCTAAAGAACTACAATGATGTATATTTTACTTTTTTGTTCATTTTTGTTGTTTATTGGCAGAGGAAGCCAAATTTTTGTACTGATTTTATTTTTGGAATAATTTGTTTTGGTTCATGAAATGAAGCACAAGTTGTGGGTAATCCCTTCATGATACTTCAAATGCTCATTGGACTTAAGCCCTTGAGGTGCATATGGCTATGAGCTCCTTTTTGGAAAGCTATCCGGTCAAGACACACTTGAACTCCTATTTATGCATTGTAGGACCCCGGTGATAGCTATAGGTTTTCATATGTTGGGGTCACCTCCTTCTCTTATACCTTATTTCAAGAAATTGGAATATTGAAATCCCAAGCAGTTTAAGCTATCTGTCATCTAGTTTTATTGATGGGATGTTTTCTCCTTTTATATGTTTGTGGTACATTTTGTTATGAGGAGGGCCCTCATCCTAGGGGGAGATGGAAGAAGATCTACTGGACCTAATTGTGACACCAAGAGCTAAAATCATGTCATGTAACAGGTGTGCAGGAAAAGACTCTCTATCCAGTTGGGACAAGGTGCCAAATGTCAGAGACATCTTGACATGCTTTACTCCCAACATGCCTTAGAGTAGTGATCCACCATAAGTATGTGTTTGCCTATTTAAAGGTCCTTCTAGATTATCCCTTTTTTTTGTAAGATGCCCATTGGTTGTGAGTCTTTTCATGTGCTTCAACATTAATGCTCATGGACTTAGTATGAGACCTAAGGATATCATGGGGAATCAATGGGGTTTGCATGGTGAAGGTAACATGTATCATGGCTCCTAAGTTGGTGTGTGTAGAGCTTGGTCCCTCCTCTTGTCACAAATAGGGGAAAGTAGTTTCGCGGAGTTTTGACCTATTTCCTTATCCCAATCGTCCTTCCCTTTTAGGTTAACCCTGATAGATCTAACTGTCATTGCATCTCCCTGGGTATAGATGTCAGGATGTTGATTGTGAGGATTAGATATGAATTGTCTCAAGTTACTCTTAGTCGCTATCCTCGTATTTGATCATGGGGCTTCTCCTATCTTGAACCACAATCATGAACATTTTTAAGTGCATTTGATTTTGGTTGGGCCTTTTTGAAGGACTTATATTTAGGCCAATGAATAGCTGGGACCTCAGGATAATGGTCATGCTCCTTCTATCTGAGGCCCTAGGTTCTACTTTTACCTTTCCTCTTCATGGTGCACAGGGGTACATGGTCAACTTTTAAGTAGATTTTAGGTGCTTTCTTTTTTTAGAAGAATGGGATCTTTTATCTCTATGACATGACTTTTTTGTAGAGGTTTTCTCGTTGTGATAGTAAGATAAGTAGTAGTAGCATCTGATGAGGTTGGAGTCTATGTGATGAAGATTAATATCTCCATCCATGTCCTTTAGGTGCAGGTCACCCAATCATAAATGTCATGGACGATGTAGGGTCCCTTCCATTTAAGGTTGAAATTTCCCCTAGAACTTTTTGTATGACTCACAATACCAAGTTGGCCTTATGAAATATGTGAGTTTGAAGCTTCTTATTGAATTTTCAAGCCATTATTTCTTGATAACACTATGCATGGTACAAGGCTTTTTCCTGTCGTTCTTCAAGAATGTTGAAACTATAATCTCAGTCTTCAAGCCATTCAGTCTCTAGGATATCTACTTCTCGTAGTATGCAGAGTGAAGGGATTTGTATTGCAGTTGACAATATTGCTTCCATCCCATACACTAGGTAGTATGGAATAGCCCATGTTGAAGTTCTGATGGAAATGCAGTAGGCCCATAACACCATTTTGAGGTGTCTATGCCAGTTGACATGGGAGCTATTAGTTTTCTTCAAAATATTGATTAGATTTTTGTTAGCAACTTCTACAACTCCATTCATATGTGGTCAATAAGGTGACATTTGATGATGTTTGATCCCCAAAGAGTTTAGGTACTCCTTGATAGTCTTGTCAATGGAGTTTGATATGTTATTTGAAATGATCTCGTATAAAATTCTATTCTGGTTTGAGGAACTTGATGACCTGCTTGGCTGATGTGTTAGTGATGGAAACCACTTCGACCCACTTGGTAAAGTAATTAATTGCAACGGGGATGAATTAATTGATGTTTGATGCTTTAGGGTTGATTTTGATGATCACGTCAATGGCCCAATATGAGAATGGCCAATGCATTCCCATGTTGTAGATTTGATTTGTAGGAAAATGGATGTAGTATCGATGGATTTGACATGCTTAGAATTTGCAGACAATTTCGCAATAATGCATTTTCATGGTGTTCCAGTAGTATCCCAAGAGTTATATTTTCTTGTCTAGCATAACCCCCTTCATGTGTGTGGCACATGGCCCTGTATGAACTTCCTTCATTAGAGCTTAAAATCCTATTTTGTCAACACATTGAATGAGAGTCTGGTTGTAAGATCTACAATATAGTTATTCTTCTCCTAGAACATAATGCATGGCTTGTTTCTTGAGTGCCAATTGTTCTCTCTGAGAGAGGTTCTAGGGAATGGCTTGGTTTGATATATACATCTTGATGTCATGAAACTAAGACTTTTCTTTGTTGTTGGTTGTGTTGTCAATGATCTTGTAGTAAGTAGGTTGCGTATGTGCCTCATCTTCTAGAGAGAAGGTCTATCCTCCATAAACGTAGATTCATGAATCATGGGTTGCTAGTGCATCATTGAAGGCGTTGTTATCTATATGATGAAGTGGAAGGAGATGTGTTTAAAGCTATTATCTAGAGAGCACATGTGTTCCTGGTATGATACTAGGATCTAATGACACATTCTCCAATTGTTTAGACTAGTGAGATGACAAGGAGGGAGTCACTGCAGACCTGTAGTCGTCGTGCCCCTTACTGTATGGCAAAATGGAAGCCCAATAAGCATGTTTTATATTCGGCCATGTTGTTTGTTGCATCAAATTCTATCTGTCTTGGTATGGTTAGATGATCTCCATGGGAGTTTTGAAGGACTACACCTATTCATGTTCCTTTTCAATTTTTGGCTCCATCGAAGAAGATTGTCCACATGTCAGCATCTGGGGGATCCCCATTTGTGGTGGGTTAATAATCCCTATATCTTCATCTGGGAACTTATACTCATGAGTAGCTTCTTCCAGTAATAGATAATTTGCTTATTGATCTACGATGGCTTGTGCTTTGACTACATTAATGGGGAAGTAGATAATGTCAAACTCTGACAACATCACCTCATATTTAGCGCATCGCCCAATCAGACTTGGGCGAGCACATAAGTAGAAGAGTGGATCATGCTTGGCAATTAGATATAGAGGATATGTCATCATATAGTGATGTAGCTTCCTCGTTGCATGGATCAAGGCCAAGAAATATTTTTTAATCATAGAGAGAGAGCCTCTATGTCATTTAACTTTTTGGATATGTAGTAGATAGTATGCTCACCTTCAATTGTTGCTTGACTCAAACTCCACCCATTGATGTTTCACAGACAAACATGCACAAAATAAGAGCATAACCAGGCATAGCTGGACTTAGTACAAGAGGTTTGGCAAGGTAATCTATAAGCTTCTAGAGCACAACCTCACATTGTTCATTCCATCTGGTGGCAGAGTTCTTCTTTAATAGTTTGAAGATCGGATCACATATAGGTGTGGGTTTGACAATGAAGTGGTTGATGTATTGGAGATGCCCTAGCAAATCTCGTATCCCCTTCTTAATTATGGGGGATAAATTTCTCAGATGGCATGTGCTTTCTTAGGATCTACATTGACCCCTCCTTGGATGATGATATATCCAGAAGGTTACTAGATGTAACCCCAAGGGTGCATTTGGTGAGATTTAGGCGAAGGGAGAACAGTCATAGTCATTGAAACAACTTCTCAAGGTTGGTGATGTGGTCATTAGGACTTTTAGAGTTAGAGATCATGCCATCCACAAAAACCTCCACCTCTTTGTGCATCATGTCATAAAAGAGGGAAACCATTGCCTTTTTATATATGTAGATTTGGCATTTTTAGGACCAAAAGGCACAACTTGATAACATAACACTCCCCACTCTATGTTGAAGGCAATCTTTTCTTTATCTTCTTTTTTCATCTTGATCTGATTATACCCACCAAATACATCCATGAAGCTGAGTAGCACATGACCGGATGTGTTATCAACGAGTACATCAATGTGCAGAAGTTGAAAGTCATCTTTTGGAGATGCCTATTGAGGTTGTGATATTCCATACACGTATCTTTTTTCGTCTTTCTTCAAAATTGGTACATTGTTGGTGAGCCATGTAGGTGATCAGATCTAAGAAGCAATCATTGTACCACTTTTGAACTTCCTCCACAATCCTAAATTTCCATTCTGACCACAACCTTCTAGCCTTATGTTTGATGGGATGAACACCAAGGATGATGGGTAGTTGATGGACTGTGATCACTTCATCCAACCTAGGAATGTTGGCATAACTCCAAGAAAATAGGTTGATGTAGTGGAATAGAATCTCTATCAATTGTATTTTGATGTGTTGAGGTAGACATGCCCCAATTTTGACTTTGTGTGGTTCGATGTCAGAGTTGAGGTTAACTGTCCCTTTATCGTATTCAATGTGGAAGGGTTGATGTTCCATTGTCATAAACTCTAGGATAGGGACGTCTTCAATTTTGACTTTTTCATTGTTGTAGATCTATGCCACCTCTAGGAAGTAGCTAGTAAACTCTCAGAGAGCTTACTCATCTTCAGATTCTTTTGGATTTTGTAATTTTTTGGATTTTGCAGTGATGAGCAGGGATGTGGCAGAGCATGACAAAAAACCACTCTAGGATATCTACCACATAGGGTGCCATTCTTATAGCGAAACTTTTTTTGGGTGTGAGGGGATACCTATCCCTTAGGACATTGTGATCATCCACACACTAAGTCTGGAACTCCTCTCCTTTCTAGATTGGTTAAATGAGAGTTTGTGGGCCTGCCACAACATTGGCATCAAAGATGGAATTGACACCCCATCCTTTGCTCATATCATTGGCATCATATAGTCATCCTATGCAACACCATAGTATTCTTCCATGACCTCCACGTATGTAGTGTTGGAGTCGTCTTGGCTGGGCAAAGCGGGCATGCCCAAAGAGGATTGTAGTCATCTTCTTCGCTTGGTGTCTCCACCCCTTCTGGAAATGTTCGATGATTTTTCTCTAGAAAATGTGGTTATCTTGAGGATACTCTTACCGATGTCTAGGTTCTCAGGGCATGACTTACTTACAACATGGGTAGGCATTCCGTTGATTGTATCCTCATTTGGAGGAATGACTTCGGTCATAGACAAGTGATTCTTCTGGGTGGTCCAAATGCATGGATCTTCAGCGATGAGGGCGATCTCCCTAATGCTAACAGTGATCATAGGATAGTCCATTTTTTTGTCATCATTGACCTCTTACATGAAGTAAGGAAATATCACAAGAGCAATTGCCTTGACTATATCTGATGGTCTCTAGTAATGGCCAAAATACAAGGAAAGTATGGACAGGAATCTTTGTGCCCAGAGACAACGTCCCCTTTCTCTTTGCGAGTGACCTTGATGATTTTTGTGCATCCTTGTCATTAGGCTCCCAGTCCTCCGTCTAGATGGATATTCATCTCCAGTAGTCGTTGTGCGAACTGTATGGGGTTGTAGGGTAGATGACTTATCCTCCTACATGGGGGCACCCAGATGATGTTGGTGATGTACAACATCTCAACGAGAAGGAGACCATCTTCTATGATGCATGCTATGGTATCAGGATTGTCAACTTGAATTGTTATGATGGAATGACCTAAATTATACTTTAACTTCTGATGTAGTGATGAGGGAACTACCCAATTTTGATGAATCCATGACCTCCCTAGGAGGAGTTTGAAGAGGGACTCAACTCCATGACAAAGAATGGGATGGTGAATGTTTAGGGTCAGGTTTGAAGCTCCAATGTGATTTCTCCTAGAGCATCCTTGATTACTTCGTCGAATGATGTTGCTTTCTTTTTGTTGACCAGAGGTTGGAAGGATCCTTCCCAATGCTAATTAGCATCTTTAAGGGACACACATTGAGCTATGTACCATTCTCAACAAAGAAGGGTATCTTGAGGCCATTTTATATTGCAATAATCGATAGGGGCATGTTGTTATTCCCACATGTCGTGATCCTATCCTCGAAGAACGAGATCAAGTGTGGGGTCTTAATCAACCCAATCGTGGCTGCAAGAGATTCTGATTCTACATCTTTAGATACCTAGGATCCTTCTAAAGTCTTCATGGCATCGTCTTGATGTGCCAGAGAGATTTTTATTACTTCTAGTGGTGATACTCCCCCCTCTAATTTATTGAGGAATTGGATGGTGCCTAAATCTTTAGGGTTGGTCTCCTTGTAAATCTCAAGCATTGGTGGTACCTTATTGGTTTCTGAGATTGGGAGGGAGACTTTGCTAACCCCCTCCTCTATAATGCTAGTAGGGACCCCTATATAAGTAATCCCCTTATCTTTACCCTTTTCGAGGGGTAGTGGTACCTCTAACGAGGCAAAGTTTTGATCTCCCTTTGATGTGACATGTGAAGCTTATATGGATGATACCACAATTGTAGGGTGAGTATTTGGAGGGACTTCCAGTATTCATAACCAAACCTTCTACAGCTTTCGTTTTAGTCTTGGCATAGGTATGTTGATCGGTCCCATGGGATGATATCAGTTTCACTTTATGCCCATGATAGGTTCTTGACGTGTTGGCCAACTTTTTGACATTTATTGAAATGATTGGCTTCTGTTCTCCAACCTAGGTGACAATCTAGGAACTTTGAGACTAGTTCTTGATCACTTACTCCAATGGAAGAATGATTTTTCCAAATGAGTCCTTCGATGATGAGATCATAACCACCGTGTTGGAGGATGATGGTTCTTCTTCTGAAGTGACTGTGTGGACTTCCCCATCATCTATGAGATCTTTTAAGGCATGCTTGCATGAGATTCAAGAATTGGTCTTGTGACGCTTTATCCTATGGTAGTTGTAAAAGGTGTTGGCCTTGTAGCTCTTTGGCAAGGGATTCAGAGGTACCCTTGTGGATGGAATCTTGAGTAATGTTTGATATTTAATAGAATAGTGTAGAGAGAATCTCCCAAGGGTGTGAAATTCCTCTTTGGTTTGGAAGGCTCCTCTTCTTACATAGCACTAGTTGCTGGCTCAGCATGAGATGCTGGATTACTCACTGCTGGAGGAGTGCCTGTGACTATCTGCTTCATGGGTGGTTGAAAAGGTGGTGGTACATACCCATAGTAATTGTTTGGCGGCCACACATACTTTGGATACATGAACTAAGACTGATAACTGGATGGCATCACCTGAGCCTATGGCATTTGAGATACTGGGGCAGTCTGTGCCACTGATTTCTATGCTTACAAGACTTGTATAGCCAGCAGTTGTCACTTTCCCATCCCGACCGAGACGAATTGACTCCAAAAGATCTTTTTGCTTATACCCATTTGGACTTCTTGTTAGTCATCGAGAGGGTGGATGATGGTTGGAATGTGAGGCCTATGATTTAATAGACCCCTCTCTTGATTGAATATTTTATTCGTACGCCCACTTGTATGAGCTATGGAGAGGTGGTGTACCTTTGTAAGGATAAGAGGGCAGTGAGAGTTGGTGTGGCGACTTAAATCACCATGTCCAGAGCCTCCTTTTTCGGTGTCTTGAATTTTAGTTGAGAGGAAAGGTCCATCCACCTTCTAGAAAACTCAAAGAAGTAGTGCTTCAAAGTCCTCCTTGGTTGGGACTTGGTCTAGATTCTAGGCATACTAATTGATGAAATTTTTGACCATCTTATCCCATGTGGTGATGGTTATCATATCCTATTTGTGTACTAGGACAATGCAGGACCATTTAAGGTTTGTGCAAAACATCATATTAGTACTTTTTCATCATTCTAGACTCCCACCATATTTGAGCAATACACCTTGACGTGGGCCATGGGATCCCCCCTTTCCGGAGTACTTAAGGAATTTCAACATACTAAAGTTGTTAGACAACTTTACATCTAGAAAGTGATAGAAGTCACTAAACATCTTACTACTATCCTTCTTCCTTTCTAGAAGTTTGATCTTTTATATGATCTCAAGCAATAGGGGATCTATGAAAGTAGGTTCCTTATGACAACTTCTTGACGTGCAACTACCACACGTATAACTGGTGATTTTGTTGTTATTGGCGGTTCTATATATACGGGTGGTGGGAATCCATACCCTCCTCCTTTGTGTGAGTTGTAAAAAAGATTGGGTGGTGGATACATGCAATAGAGGCTACGGATTGGTCCTTGGACATTCAAATATTGCATTTTCACCTTTGTGACAGTGTTGGCCTGCTCGCTCGCTTGCAGTTCTTCCTGTGTGATTGTAGCTTCACTTTCTTTTTTATTTGCTTTGACTTCTCCTTGGAGATTTAAAAAGGTTGTTGCTTCCTCTTAAGGGATTGGGACCAACCCAATATTCATGATTGGTGAGCTCTAATAGAGCCTTGGATAGAATGCTTTTGGTTGAGGTGGGTAGGAACCCCACATGTAGTATGGGAAGAACGACGTGGATGACTACGCGTGTAGAGCTCCTCGTCCGAAAAACCCTGGGTAGTGCCATCCTCCTATATACACTAATCTTTGTGGAGATAGAAAATCCATGTTGAAGGGATTCTTGAAGGGATGTATTTCTTGAGCGGTTGTGGCTCCAGGAACGACGATGGCTTCCTTTCTTTTATCCACCTCTTTTGGCTTGTCTTGCTTGTTGTGGATGGCCTCCCCCTTGGAAGTACCATCAGATTGTTGGCTCGTACTGCTTCTCCTGACTATCCATATTGATCATTGCCAAGACCGAGTAAAGTATAAGCTCCTTACTTCTCCCGTGATTCCCTAAAATAAACACTAATGGGATTCAAAAGTAGTGTGTAACATCTTGATAAAATGTTGCATGCTTTGGTATGGGTCCCTCTACACATATTATGTTAGATAAGAAATTGAAAAAAAAAACCTGGAGAGGGAGGTGTATGTAAGGGATACTCCCGGACCCCTTGTGTTATTCTCACAATGAAAGGAGCATGTAGTTTTTTCTTTTTGTTTTACTTTTTTGGTGGTTTTTCCTACCCCTAGCTTGGTCTTGTAGGGAAATATGACATCAGGTAGGCAATGGATTTTTTTTACTAACATATTTCCCATTAACCAGCATATCACATCAATAACTATGCCACGGGAAGGATGGTTTCATGAAGATATACTTGGTCCTGAAGCAAGTCCAACGACAATACTCATCGATGTAGATGTTCACTCTATCTTGCATAGTGTCTATGAAACTCATGTATGCACTCGGACTCGTCTGAATGCTCCTCCATGGACATCAGACTCAGAAAACTACTATAGTGGTTCCTCAGATCTTGCCACACATTACAAGTTGACGTTGCCATCCTTGCAACTAGGGGTGAGCAGAATTCAGTTAATAATCGATTAACCAAATGGTAAATTCTGAATGGTTAATTCTTTTTAGATAATTTGGTTAATTTAGTTAATTGGTTAATTTATTTTGGTTAATTGGTTAAACGGTTAATTTTTCAGTTAAAAATATTTTGTGTTTGGTTAACCAAATTAACCGAATAGTCACAATTTATTCAAGTATAAATATTTTGCTCATATATATACCTATATAATTTTACTTTTATTTCAAAAAACTTTCCCATTTATAAACTAATCAAGTTTATATGAACTATATACCACTATGTTTATATGTAATATTACCATAATATAACAATTGTTCTAAATTTTATGATTATTTTCATACAATATTATTATAAAAGTGTTGTTTGGTTAACCAAATTAACCGATGGAATTAACCATTAACCAATTAACCATGACCGAACTAACCAACACTAATTTGGTTAGGTTAACAGTTAAAATCTTAAACTACAAATTAGCCATTTAAGCGGACCAAATTAACCATAACATACCAAATTAACCAAATGCTCACCCCTACTAGCAGCAACCAACAGACTCCTACCTCTAGTATAGTCCACACAGACCAACTTGAAATCTTGTCGTCCTGCTAGAATGGACAGGATGGATTTTTCCCTCCCATTGGTGTACTAGTCACCAACATGCTCTCTCACAACATTGATCCTCTATTGTTTCTATCCTATGGCTATCCCTCCCTAGTCGGGTAGGACTTGCCTGGGCTCTCATGGATACCACAACCAGAGAGGACAACAATTGTCAGAGCAATTAATTCTCAATTTCATGTGTTGTAGTTGTGTTTTGGGAAGCCCCCAGTACCCCTCAATATATAGGAGGGGTTAGGGTCAGGGTTCCCAATCCCCAGCCAATATGAGACTAAAGAGAGAGTGGAAAGGACCAGAAGATCTTGAATTTTTACAACAATTCTAGAAGTTTTGCAAACTTGTGTGTGCTGAAACGGTCGTCTCACACGCGGGACAGTCATTTCACTTAGCAAAATGGTCATTTTGCACTTTCCAGTTTTGCACATATGTCAACAATTCAATTCCAATTAGTACTCAACTTGACGTCAACACCAATCCTTGATGCAAACGAATTGCACCCCCGAGACGGTCGTGTACAACTGAGACGGGCATCTCATACCATGTCAGACGGCCATTCACTCAAGTGAGATGGGTGTCTCACATGCCAGGTTAGGTAGAACTCCAACCAATGTACAATATAATCAGCCTGACACTTCAAACAATAGTCTTAACACTTGAAGTGATCGTTTGGCAATCTAGTCAGTTGATCAATTGTGTGAATTGAAATACCTAAACACTTTAGTAATCCATTCAATCATCATTCAAGCTCAAACTCCTCTTCTAGATGAGTTCCTATATGTGTGACCCTATAGGTCCCATATCATGTTGGTAGTGAATGTCCATAACAGCCTATGACATCACAAGCAAAGAGTGGTGCCTAGTCACACATCACTTCTACCCAAGTGAATGGAAAGTTGGGGATCAACTTCAACCTACAATCTGTGTATGGTGTTACAGTGTTTGTATAGTTCATTTGTCATTGATATACATATTGAAATAGAGTCATGGAGCAGTCATTATCATTATTATTCAATCTTGTTTCTTGAACCAGAGCAGAGTGCATGAGATATATGTAAGCTCAATATCACATATTGACTCACATGTATATGGCCATAATTTTCTCATTCTCACTAATCAAGAGGACTTGGATATCATACTCCTAATGGAGGGACAAATCCCATCTCTATCACTCACAGTCAGTCCCCATGTGTCAAAGTGACCCAGCCATCACCATTATAACAACCCATGTTTTAGGACTACCTTTGACGATGTCAAAGTGTTCCCAATGACATGTGATGAGAGCAGTGATTTCAGGTCTAAGAACCACAACCAACACCATCACTGTGAGATCTGACTATAACTTCCATGAAGATGGCTTCCATGTGTCAGTCTCATGGTGGGTCTGTTTGATACACTATTCCATAACATGTATCTGTGTGCTTGGTTTGATATAGCCATATCATGACTCACAAGATTGTGTCATCAACCAACCCACACTCTGATCTTATTTGTTATTGTTTTCTATCAACCTTCCACAATAAAAAACAATTAGGGACAAATGACAATATGTATATGTACTCTTAACATCCATATGATCTCATTTCGACAAGGCTAAAACTTGAAGACATGCGTCATTAAGTAATATTTTTCTCTAGACATTTATAGTGTTCCATTATTATCTCATAACTAAATGAAACATAATAAATTGGAAGCTTGCCTTTTGTTATTAATTACCAAAGCATGCATCTAATGCCTCATCCCAATCATCATATGATTGGCTCTCTAGGCATACATACCAACAGACTCCCACTTGCACTTAGAGCCAATCACCATGGATCTCATCCCATGTGACCTAACATGACATTCATGCTTATTCTATGCAAGTGCTTTTATAGTGGGTTTAGCAATATTTGCCTTAAGTCGATATTTTGCAATTTTCTCATATATTTATTGTATGACTACTTATATAAGATGGAAGTCAGTAGTATGCTATTTGAGATTCCCAACCTAACTAGTAGCTCCATTGTTGTCATCAATATTTCTACTGTATCATAAATGGTTGGAACCTCACACAAGTTCACGTATATGAACTTTTAATCCCTACAATATCCTCTGTTGTTCTTATATCACAAAGATGCTTGGCTTCTTTTGTTGATTTGAAAAATTGTCATTAGCTCAGAACCCTTTCTAGCTTACAGTTCTCATTTTTTGCAAAACGTAAATTTTGATTGTGATTATTTTGTCAGTTTGGAAGCTTGCATGGGTGTAACCCTTTACATCAAACTCTTCCTTATTTCCATAACCTAGGAATCAATCCTTTAATTGCTTCACAAGCACCTAAGGATGTTTTATATGGTAGTTCAGTGACTCTCATTGGTATCTGACACATACCCTCTTGTCATGTGTAATACATATTAGATTGCTAGGCAGGTATATATATCTTTTCATCATGTCAAATACATATGATATGACTTTGATATCCTCTCATCATGTCCAATACATATGATATTACTTGATATCTTCTCTTCATGTCCAATACAGAGGAATAACGGGATAAGTACATAATGTTGCATTCAAGATATATCCAATTGTATATGGCATCTATCTATGTGTTCCTATTCTTCATAAGAATTGGGACAATAGGCTCTTGAGAGACTAACTCCATGGAACATGGACACATTTTCTCTCATTGAGTCTTACATGTTGAACCCTTCAACATCTTGCCAATGTATGTGATCTTTCTTAGGTCAATAAGTGTAACAATCGGGCCCACCGCCCAAGGTTGTAGTAAAGTTTCAGGAATGATGAATGGCCCCACAGACCACCACTAGCCTTAACTGTGTGTTTTTTCCTCACTCATGCGCAAGCCAGGGTCAACTTCCCGACTGGTCACCCATGCTAGTACTACTCCAAGCTAAGCACGCTTAACTATGGAGTTCTTTAGTGATGGGCTCCTAGAAAAGGAGGTGCACCTTGGTGATATGGGTAGCCCAACCATTCCTTATAAGATCTTTTTATCCGAGGCTTCAAATCATGGGACGTTACAATCTCCCCCACTTAGACTCTTGACGTCCTCGTCAAGGCTCAACTATATGGCCTCATAATACTTCCCCATTTTAGTGTAGACCCATAATGGCCCATGGACACCCAGCTCCCAATCACAGAATACCAGTGCAAGGGTGGCTACATCAACCATGGACAACCCTTTCCAACATGTCTAGACCGCACGGCTCAAGACTGGCATGCCACATGCCCATGTGGGCCCCACCTACTGGAGGAGAACCTGTCTCTAATACCATTTGTAACAACTGGGCCCACCGCCCAAGGCTGTAGCAGAGTTTTAGGAATGACGACTGGCCCCACAGAGCACCACTAGCCTTAACTGCGTGCTTTTTCCTCACTCATGTGCAAGCCAGGGTCAACTTCCTGATTGGTCACCCATCCTAGTACTACTCCAAGCCGAGCACGCTTAACTATGGAGTTCTTTAGTGATGGGCTCCCGGAAAAGGAGGTGCACCTTGGTGATATGGGTAGTCCAACCATTCGTTATAAGATCTTTTTATCCGAGGCTTCAAATCATGGGATGTTACAATAAGCTTTCCATATCTATGTCTATAGACCTCGATTCCTATCTCATAGGATACTTCGCCTGAACCCTTCATATAGAAGGTACTTTACTTGCCAGGTTTTAACACATGTAGGATAAGGACATTATTCCCATCATTATGTTGACTATAAATATGCTCCCACTAAATCTTTTGTATTTACAAATTTCATCTTTATTTTGACTCAAGTCAAACCATTTAACTATCTTGTCAAAAAGAAGATTCTAGGTCTGAGATACTTGCTTCATTCCTCAGATTGACCTTTGTAGCTTATAGACTTTATTTGCATTCCTGAATTTATAAAACCACTGGGCTATGTCATGTACACATCCTTATAATTATTCCACTTAAGGAATGTAGTTTTAATATCTTACAAGTCATAATAAGTTGCAACAACAAGATGGATTTAACCATGATAACTGGTGAAAGACTTCATCATGTTCAACACCTTGAACTAGTTTTAAACTCTTTTCAACCAATCTACCCTTCCATTTTAGTCTGCTTACAAAGACCCAAATGCACCCAATGGGGTTTACCCCTTTAGGCGTACCCCAAAGTTCATACCATGTTGGTTTACATGGAGTCCATCATTGACTTCATGGCCTCAAGCCATTTCTCAGATTCTGGTCCTTCAATAGTTTCTAGGTGGGTTGTTGGCATCATCTCTATGATCAACTTACCGCCTTCATGAGTTATAAGATGTCATAATCTTTCAAATTCAAGGCATGTTCTACTAGAACTATGATTTTTGTGTTTGCATAAGGAACTTGAGATTCCACAACAGCTTGTGATTCTCCTTTTTCCTCATGTACCTCTTTAGGTTCAATGTTTTCTTGTTTATCTCGAACATTTTGAGTTCTACTTTTACTCCCATTGATTCCTTTTTCTATTTAGGAATTCATCCATCCTAGCAACAAACACTTTGTTGTCGGACTGGAATATAAGTAGTATTCAACAAGATAACATTCATGCAATTTGTGGATAAAGCCCTTTTAAGAAACTATTTACTTATACAAGATCATTATCACTACAAAAAACTCATTGGGACTCTTCCCATGCCATATCTCATATGGTGTCTTTTGTACCAATTTACACGGTACATTGTTTAGTGTTAAGCATGTGCCCAAAAGGAATATTGGAAGATTAGCTAGATATGTTGATAATCACACCATGACTTAATACGGTGTGATTCCTTCTTTCTGATACACTCTAATGATACATTATCATTGTGTTTTAGGTGAATTTCATCATGATACACTATCATGATCTCCCAGAAGGTCCTCAAACTCTTGCTTTATGTATTTCAACATCGATCATATCAAGGTTTCTTAATACTTCTACCAATTTAGTTATATACTTCATTTATGATGTCCTTGAACACTTCAAGATATCCAAACTTGTATTACGTTGAATAAAAATTTCAATATCTATTGATAGTATTAGTAAATATAATGGGGGTACTATGTGACTGCTTTTAGCATTCATTCTAAAAGGTCGATGTACATCAATATGTACTAGTCCTAATGGAATAGTCAATCTCCCACTACATCTGGTGAAGATCCTTTTTTTCATATTGCACAACAAATAATACATGCATTTCTCTATTGGTTCAACAACCAAAAGAGTCTAGATAACCATCATATGAATTCTAGAAATGCATTTCTCATATGCGCTCTAGATGACAGCGTTATAGGTATTCAATTTGTTTGAGTTATCAAGTCATTCAGTACATGTGTCATAAACATTTTTCTTTACAACTATCAAGTGTAGTTTGTGAGACATATGGCATTGCCATAAAAGATCATATCTTTTAAGATGAAACATAACATTCTTGTCATACAAAACATATAATGTTTTCATCAATGGCAAGTACCTAATACCAATTCATTAATTCTATTATGTGCTCATGAATGATAATTTCCAACTGTAGAGGTAGCAACCCTTGCTCTGTATAGTTCTAGCTTCTTGCTTCTCAGGTCCTGAAGTAGAGATCTCTATCTCCATCTTCCTGAGATCCTCTATAATGAGGATAATTCTTTCCAAGTCCAAACAAGAGACAATGGTGGCTCTTTATTTTCTTTATCCTTTAAGTGAAAGGACATATTCCTTTCTTACCCTACCCCATATATTGAGTGTACAAGACATGGACTTTAGCTTAGCCTCAGAACACTTATAGGCCTCACCTTTTCCCTAGGACTCACTTCCGTTGATCACCATCACGAATTTGTCCTTCTTCTTCCTTGATTTAGCATCATCATGCTAAGCTTTTGATAAACTAACTATATGATTCATGCAACACTTGCATAATTATATTCATGGCCAACTCTTGACCTAAGAGAAATCACAGTCATTCCACATGTCCAATAACATTGAGCACATGGGGTTCTACTGGACCTCCCTTTGTCAGTTTGCAATCAATTAGCTCTTTGGAGACGTTATACCTTCTTTGCTTTACATGATTCTTAAGATGTGTTACCATCTCAAGAATGTCCATGTTTTCATGTTGTTCATGCAACTCATAGTTCATGCTATAGAGCATTAGGTATTTAAATTTCTATGGTAGCATTGGCATGCTTCCAATAAACATCCATTTAGCCTTAGGCGCATTTGGAGCAGGTTCCTCTAGCATTGGTCTATCAAGGACATAGAGCTTTCGATCACTAATGAAAACATTTTTCAAAGTACTTAACCGGTAGTAGAACTTTATCCCATTTTGTTCTTATTGAGGACTGATCATAATATAAATGTGTTTGTGTTTGACATTTGATTCTACAATGAAATATTGCAACTTTTCAATACATTTTTTATTTGGTTTGATTTGATAAATTTGATGATATTAATTAGGTCTTTAATTAACTATCACTCCCACTATTTTATTCAAATTGACAACCCTCAATATTAATTCAGAATATTGCAGCGTACACTATTCTAGTGGGCCAAATCCAAGATAATTCAACTATGGTCCGATTAACACCACAAACACAGTCAACCATCAAGGTAGGTAACTCTTGCTAATTGTATCATATGAAATTCTATATAGATGATATGCACAACCCCTTGCCATAATATTTTGCATGCTTCTGGGTCCAGACACTCTGAGAATCACCAGTCAAGCCTGACCCAAAAGTCAACACAATAATAATGCACCCCGTGGAGGCATAACCTACATTATTACCATCACACTTCCATGAGATAGATAGTACACCACGCGGAGGCAGAACCCACGATTGGTCGATCAAGCTTTTCATGTGGGCCACTTTTAGAAAGCATCTAAGACTTGACATTATAATTGAGGGAGATTATGTATATAAATCCATACACTTTACCCAATCACCAAATATATAGTACTTATCATGTACATGCTATAACCATAAATGAGAACATGCAATAAATAAAACACACAAGCGATGGTTATGGCCATACTAATGTAATTCCTTGGAGCCACAAGGAATTACTACCACCTATGGTCCACATCATATGCAACCTAATGTTGGTGAATATTTGTGCTTGAACCAATCCTGGTTGATCGGCTCAACTCTTGAACCGATTGGCTCGTCTCTTGGTCGCTCGGTTGGGCTCTTCTGAAGCGGTCGTTTGGTTCTCAGGTTTAAGAAATGTCTGGATACCTCCAGTCGGTCGGTTGTGCCACTAGTCGATCGGTTCATCCTCTTGTCATCTGGCCTCCTCGGTTCTCTGGTTGATCGGGTCGTCTCACATGCCGATCATTTTGTCTTATGAAGATCATCATCTCACGCCAAAACATAAAATAAAACTATATTATTTCTTATTATATTTTTATGAGGAAAACCTTGAGTCACATTTGAGGGGAAATAGGAAGAAGAGCATTAATTTATATTTGGAAAGGAGATGGAGGCTCAATACGCAGACTAATTAACAATACGAATAAATTAACCACAACCATGCACACACAGTTCTGGGGTTTTTCCCATAACCATGCTTCACATTCACATCAAAATTGATTTTTTGGCGAAGCGTGTAAATTTCATATATATCATATCATATATATATATATATATATATATATATTCATTTGGGTTCTTTATGTGGTGATTTAGATGGATGTACAGATCAACTAGTTTAAATATTTATATCGCATGTAATAAATAAACTCGATAAAACCAAAATCTGATCATATCGATTATCCCAAAACATAATTAATTAACGTGACTCTGATACCAATGTAGGGAAATCCAACATCAGGTAGGTAGCGGAAATAATTTTTTAGTGACATATTTCCCATTAACCAGAAGATCATGTCAATAACTATGCAATCGAAAGGATCGTTTCACGAAGATATACCTGATCCTGGAGTAAGTCCAACGACAATCCTCACTGATGTAGATGCACACTTTGTTTCAGACGGTGTCTATGCAGCTCATGTATGCACTTAGACTCGTCTGACTGCTCCTCCATAGACATTATGAAAGGTAAGAGTCTCGTTTATCACAAAGTGAAATTACATAGACAAATAAGAGCATGTTTTTGTTTCTCAAATACTTCATATCAGAGAGGTTGTCTTGTCTAGTAATATCTCTACTCTATATACTCACACTTTTGATAAAAAATACTTTATAGAGTAACAAGTAACAAGAAAATTCAACTATTTCCGTTTCAATATCTGATGTAATAATAGAAAATATAATAATTAGACTTTGGCTAGTGGGGTACAAGATGGTTAGTGAAACACAACCAGCCATTATTTGTTTAATAATACATCACTCGGTTGATTAAGAGATTGATATACCATTGGCACTTTCTAGAAAATATAATAATACATCATCCATTTGATCAAGAGATTAATATAACATTAGCATCTTCTATAATAGTGGACACTCCATCTACTCCACCTGTAATCCATCATATATATGGGAATTTGTTAATATATATTAAAATATTTTATAGATTGTCGAGTCCAATCGGTCTAGATAGGATTTAACAACTTTGGACTGGAGCGTACTGAGGACATTATTTAGGAAAAATAGAGGACCGCAGACTGGATCAAAAATCAATGTAGTTGAAGACGGGATCGAACCAGACCAGATAGCCAGTCTGGTCCAGCCCTCCAGTTGAACAGATGTATGTACAGTCCTAGGCACCATGGGATGCATATTAGAAGATCACCTCTCGCTTAGATTCTATGCAATTCATATCGCAACTATCAGCTATGTATCACCTAGAAGGCAAAGAAAGCACCACTTATAATATGATCTAGTTTAGTTTACTTCAAACTTTTGGGATATGGACATCCACCAAGATCCAGGTCTAGGCTTAAAAAGATGATGGTGTACATGGATAATCCAATTTCACCAGCTTCTGAAGCATTTGGTTCTTGGATTTAATTGTTCATCCTATTTTCGTCCATAATTCATGAAATGGAAGCCTCAATAGTTTCTTTTGGCCTATATTTTATGATTTAACAAGCTAAAATTACCTCGTCTACAAAGCATCTTGCCAAAGTCTAAGTAGGAAGCCTAGAAAATATGCCATGATGAAGAGCATTGTCTCAAGGTGTTGTGCAGGTTGGACCTAGGCCCCGAGCACAAGGGTCCCACTTTGATTTCCATTGCACTGTTGCCACAACTAATGATAGCTTAGACACACCCAAAAGCCTCATTTTCGTGGTGATACCTTATCTCATTAAAGATGTTGGCAATGAAGAACAAGACAAGTACCTCAACATGTCAGCCAACATAAGGAAAATCTCCCTCATCATTAAAGTTTCATGGTGTCTCAACCACCTAGAACAAGCAATAGTCTGAAGACATCTCATCAGAAAATAATGTGATCAAACACATGGAGAAAGTCAGTTATGAGAATCCTTGAGCAAAGAGTATGTCATTCAATTCAGTATACTTCACATGATATGCATATGCACTGATGGTTGACTCATCATGCCCTATAGAGTGCAATAGTTAGAGCTACGAGTAAATGGATGAGGATCATTGGGGGCACCTGATGATTATGACATATAGGATGTCACTAATTACATCGAGGATTCTAGTGGTGCAGCTTTCAAAGGGATGGAGCTATCATTCGATCTATCTAAATTTATAGCACCAGAACCAAATTTTCAAATTGGCATGCCCATTAGACTCCAACAAGTGGAGTGACGAGTGCATGGAGGTATACTATGGAGCATCTCATGAAAATTAGATGATCGGTTTGAAATTTTTAAAGAATGGGGTATCAAGACCATATTGGGAGAGGGAACCATGGAAAATCCATAATGACTCATTTGTATTGTGCAAACGATGGACAAACTACAAAATTGGCACAAAGAGGAGTATGCTCTCTTAGGCATGAAGCCACCTTGTAGTCCAAAAAATGACCATTAGGGTAACGACACATCAAAATTATGGAGATTCCAAAGTGGTTATTTCTTCATTCTTCAAAAATGTCTCCACCTTTCCTATAAAATACCAATATACCATAAAATGGAAAACATAAAAAAAGGATTGAAGATGCTCTTCCTGATAAGAGCTTGGTGGGTATTCCTCAAAAGTAGCACAAATCTATGATAACAATGATGTAGATTTTGAATATATTCCTATCTAAAACTACATGTTAACACCATCCCTTTCACATCAAATACAAGATGGAAAGAATCAATCTTAGCTCCATTCCAGAGCCACACAAAGTCAAAATCGGGGTGTGTCTACCTCAATTTATCAAAGATCGTCTTGTAGAGATAGTATTAAATTACACTAATCAATTTTCTCAAAGATACTCATACATTCCATGATTGGATGAGTAATATCTTAGTTCATCACCTAACATTCCTACCCGACATTTTCCAAGTCAAGAAAAAAGTTTGATGACTATGACAAGAATAGAACCTCAAGATCAGAGAAGAGGTTTAAAAGCAGTGTAGTGGTACTTTTTGTAACATACCCAAATCTAGATAGATAGGTTAACATCATATTTTTCTACTAAATTTTCCATAATAATAATATTTTCCTTTTGTGGTATTTATAATATATTAGGATCAGTTGGAGTCAAATAATATCAAGAATTTATAGATATTCCTTACATGAAGTTTAAAGGTAAATTAACTTATTAATTTCACTAGTGATGATAATCTTAGTTAGACACTAACTAATATATTTTGAATTTAATTTGAACATAGGATTAGGGGATGAAGGAATAGGAGAAGCATGAATATTGTAAGAGAATTAATTAATTAATTAAGTGGAATAAGTACCTTAGGTAATACTTGTCATGCAAGTCCTTAAATGCATCACCGAACTTTTCAAAAGGCAAAACTGATTTAAAATTTGGATTCCTCACATCCTAATTAGTCAACCTAGGAATTTCCAAGCCAAATGAATCAAAGTTACTCCCCCAAATTAATTAAGAGGAAAATTGTTAACAGACCTATGTTCTAATTACACAAATCATTTTGTTGTTTTAATTTTTGTGAAGTCTGTTTAAGTTGAATGTCACATATGCTCTAAGTGACCTTCTAGGAGAGTTCCACACGGTATGATATTGCCCATACCATGCTATTTGCTGGTGTTCATCCCTTTTTCTTATCATCTGATGGCTCATGCATCATATTCCTCTTGTACCTCCTAGACCATTTTTGAATCTATGACTCGGATGCTCCCACTTCTTCTTTCCCTATCACTAGAAAAAGTTATGATTATTTTCTTCACCCCTCACTCCCTCTCCTCATTCGACCCTATTCATCACATATTCAAGGGTTGTGACTACCATAAATGTCCAAATGGATTTATGCCTCCTTTGCCACAAAACAATTTTAGAGGTTATGTCTCTCCTATTCCCTAATCTTTGCCTTGATTTTTCTACTTGAAAACCATGTTGACTTGAGAGTTATACATTGCCCATATTTTGATAATGACTTAACCATTCCATTTCTATGTATCTAATATGTTTGTTCAAGATTGATTTTAGGATTTAGGTACATGAAAAGGATCGAATTACACAAGCCCTAGCTTGTTCTAGTTCAAGTCAAATGCAATGCAAGTGTGCAATTTGGGAAATCACTCCAAATGACCTTAGATGATTTTTGTAATCACTTGTATTGACGATATGACTTGTAACTAAGATGAAAAATTAGGGACACTTAATTCCAAGGTTTAATCACTCAAATGTCAATTTAGAAAATTTGTCACAGGCTGTTTATCGGTTGAGTTGGAAACTCAGCCGATCCTATGATGGATTTTCTGAAGATGACCCATTGGTCGAGTTTCACACTCACAGAACTCGACTGACCAAATCACTGAGCAAAACTGATTTTAGCTCATCGTTCGAGTATCCCAGAACAAAGTCGACTGATAGTTTGAAAATTGCCTTTGTCAACCAGTGGATCAGTTGAGTTACCTTTATTGAAACTCTACTGAATGTACTATACAGAAAATACAAAAAAAGTGATTATAACCGTTGCTGAGTTTTTTTGGGAGAAAATAGATCTTTTGCATCTCAGAAAATGGCTATATTTCGACCCTAAGTGATCCCACACTCAAGGGAACATCCCCAGCTAGAAGTAGGACCCCTGGGAGTTCATTCCAAGTTTGCTCATTCATGCTACTCTAAGTCCTTTTATAGTTGAGTGTGTTGCAATTCCTTGAGCCCCTTTCTCTCTCTAGTTTACACTTCATTTTGTGATTATGAGTGAGATAGAGCAGTTGTAAGAGAGCTACTTCCTTGTGCTTATAAAGCTCTCATTCCATTCCATCTTCCCTACCCCCTTTCTCCATGAAGCAAGCTACTCCAAGTGAAGGTGGAGTTGTTGTTCTTCTTCTTCAAGGTTGAATAAAAGGTGAAGGTCTTCTTTAGGTGAAGGAGAAGAAAACGTTGAAGATCCAATAATAGTGGGTAAATCCTTGAAGGAGGAAGACTAGTGAAAGAGTAGGTAAGACCTTGTAAGAAGGCTAAAGACTCTTGGAAAAGTGGGTAAGTCCTTGGTAAGGTGGAAGGCTCTTTGTTCTTGGATGGATAAGTCTTTTGGTGGTATTGGATTGTAACTCTTATTGGTGAATATATAGAGAAAAGTACTTGTAAAGTCCTAGAGGTTGACCTCTCTAGGTAGTGGATTGACTCTCTCCTAGTTTGGAGAGTGGAACCACTCTCAACGACCTAGTCAAGTGCTTGCTTTCAATTCCTCGCATCCTTGCTATGCTTGTTAGTTCAGAATTCAAATTGCACTTAAGCTATTAGTTTTGATTGGTATAATTTGAAGGTATAATCTATCTTGTGAGAATTTTCAAATCTCTATTCACCACCCCCCTAGATCCCTAGATCCAATAAGTGGTATCAGAGATAAGGATTTTCTCCAACAATCTCCCACGAGAGGAGAAGATGGGCGACAACCTACTTGGTTTTTTCAACCTAGAGGGAGGCTTCTCCATGCGTCCCCTGGTCTTTGATGGCACCAACTTCCTCTATTGTAAGAGGCGTATGCAATTCTACATTCAAGGCATGAACTTTGACATGTGGAATGTGATGGTCATACCATACAAGGAGCCAATCGGAGCTATTGCAACATGGAGTGAAGCTGCACTCAAAGAAGCCCAACCCAATGCCAAAGCCATAAGCATCCTCTATGTTGCCCTTACCCCAACGGAGTTCAACCGCATTCATCTTGGGACACCACCTATGAGATTTGGGACAAATTTTTCATCATTTATGAGGGCACAAAGCAAGTCAAGGAGGCTAAGATCTACATGTTGAACAGTCTTCTAAAGAACTTCAAGATGGGTAAGAAAGAAGGGATTGTCGAGGTGTACCCAAGACTCAATGCCATCATCAATGGGTTGGCTGCATTTGGTAACACTTTGGATAGAGGTTTAATCAACTCTAAGATCTTGAGGACTCTACCAAAAAGATGGGAGTCAAAGGTCACCTCCATTGAAGAAGTTAGGAGCCTTGGTGACATCCCAACAGAATAACTCATTGGCAACCTCCAAGACCATGAGCCAAGACTTGACAAGAAAGAAGAAGAAGCCAAGCAAGAGGAGAAGGAAGCCAAGAATATCAAAGATAGTGATTTCAAAGCATAAGTGGTGGTGGTCATTCTTCAACAACAACTTGCTTGTCAGACTTCTCCTTTCTCCTCTAGTGAAGATAATGGCCCAAGTGAGCATGAAGCCAACTACATAAAGGGAAAACACTTCAAGGGAAAGCAAGCCTCCTCCTCCTCTACTCCTAGATGCTACAAGTGTGGACAAAAAGGGCACTACAAGAGTGAATGTCCCAAGTCAAGAAAGTCACACCACAAGGGCAGCTCAAAGAAGGAAGAGTAGTACAAGAAGGAGAGAAAGTACAAGAGAAAGGATATGAAGGAGAAGATACACAAGAATGCATCTCATGCAGCTTGGGAAACTTCATCTTCAAGCAGTTCAAGCTCCAAAGAAGATGGAGAATGCCACCTTCCACTCAAGGCCTCTACTAGTGAAGAATTTGGTGAGGTAAGCTTGGTAAGTGAGGTAAGTTTGCATGAGTTATCTAAGGAAGCTATTAATGACATGCTTATTTCTACCCATTCATCTTTTGCTAAATGTAAATCTAAAAGAAAATGGTTAGGAAAAATTATTGATGATTTATATGCTAAACTTTAAATTATTGAGCTTAATGAGAAAACACATCTTTAGAACATTGATAAATTTCAAGGGCACTATCTTGATCTTGAGCTCCAATACAATGGATTTGAAGTAGAGAATGGTATCTACCTTAAGAACAGTGAAACTCTTAAGGAAGAAAACCAAAATTGCGTAAAGGAGCTTGAAACTATTAAAATTGAAAATGTTGAATTTAAGCTTCTTGTTGATGCTCGTAGAGATGAAAGAGATGTCTATATTAAGGAAATTCAAATGTTTAAATATGAAAATGTTAGGTTGCTTTGTCAAGTTAATGATTTATCTTCTAGACCTATCTTGCCTAGTAATGATGTTGCTTCTATTTCTCTTGAGAAGGATTCATATTTAACTAAAGCTCTCTATCTTGAGACCGAGCTTGTTCATGATAGAGATGACATTGCTAGTTTATCATCTACTATCATTTCTCTAGATGATGATAATCATAGATTAAGAGCATCTCTATAGAAATTCTTCAAAGGAAAAATTTCCCTAAATGAAATCCTTGACCATTCTACCAAACAAAGTGGTACTAGTGGTTTAGGATTTTTAGGGAGAGCACCAAAGGGTAAGAGTAAAGCCAAAGGTAATAAAAAGAGCAAGGAGACCTCGTTCTTTGTAGGAGAGACTTCTGGTACTAAGAATCCTATGGTTTGTTCTTATTGCAAGTGTGATGATCATTACTCTACTTATTGTCCTTACAAGCCTAAGGGGACCAACCCAAGCATGAAATGGGTCCCCAAGCTAACTCTAGATCCCAAAGTTTGAGTTGGGAATCAACATTCTCCTTTCTTGCAAGAAAAAGGAAGATGGATTGTTGACAGTGGCTACACTAAGCATATGACAGGTGATATAAGCCATTTCAACAACTTCACCAAAAAGAAAGGAGGTTCAGTCACCTTTGGGGACAATAAGAAAAGTAAAGTCAAAGGTGATGGTGATGTAGGTGAATCCTTGTGTATCAAGAATGTTCTTTTTGTGGATGGCCTACATCACAATTTAATTAGTGTTAGTCAATTATGTGACAATGGTTGCCTTGTGTTATTTACTTCCTTTGAATGCTTGATTGTAGATTCCCTCACCTACCAAGTAATATATAAGGGAACTATAAGTGGTAATCTTTATGTTATTATTCTTGACTCTATTAAGCTTGTTGTTGGTAGATCCCTAGTATTCAACTCGAATGATATTTCTCTTTGGCATCGTGGGCTTGGTCATGTAAATATGCATCAGTTGAAGAAGTTGAGAAAAAAGACTTGGTCAAGGGACTTCCCAAATTGGATTTTGAAAAGGAAGAGTAATGCCAACCTTATACCCAAGGAAAGAAAACCAAGTACTCCTTCAAATCCAAAGGAGCCCTTAGTACCAGGAGAGCTCTTGAGCTTCTTCACATTGATCTATTTGGACCAATGAGAACTCAATGGCTTTGTGGTTCCAAGTATTGCCTTGTTATTATCGATGATTTCTCTAGATATTCTTGGACCTTCTTTCTCATTTCTAAGAGTGATACACTTGATGTTTTCTCAAGCTTTTGTAAATGAGTTGAGAATGAAGCTTCTTGCTGCATCATTTCCATCTGTAGTGATCATGGGGGATAATTTGAAAATGAGTTTTTTGAATGTTTCTGTAAAGAATCTGGTTATGCACACAACTTCTCTTCACCTCAAACACCCCAATAAAATATGTTTGTAGAGAGTAGGAATAGGTCTTTACAGGAGATGGCTAGGACCATGCTTCTAGAGTATGATACTCCAAAGAAGTTTTGGGCTGAAGTTTTTAGTACCTCATACTTTGTGAAAATTTGGGTTTTTACACATCCGTCTTTGAAGAAAACCCCCTATGATCTATGGCATGGTAGGAAGCCTTCTATCAAGTATTTCCATGTTTTTAGATGTCCTTGTTTTGTTTTGAATACGAAAGATTCTCTCGACAAGTTTAATCTGAAATTGTACAAGGATTTTTTTCTTAGCTATAGCACTACTAGAAAGGCTTATAGAGTATTTAATGTTGATCTTGCTTAAGTAGAAGAATCCATTAATGTTAAGTTTATTGAGACTAGCCCCTCTATTCCCAAAGACATTGTTCCAAATGATGAGGTTGCAGGTGAAGTAATTCCTATTCTAAAAGAGCTCAACATCACCCAAAAGGGAAAAGAGGTGGTCACTCAAGAAGAAGAGAAAGATGAACAGAAGAATGATCCAACTCCCCGCTTTGCAAAGAACCATCCAAAAGAGCTAATTTTAGGTGATCCATTTGAAATAGTGAAGACGCAGGCTGCATTCAACAAAGACCAAGCCAACAGCACCTTCATCTCACAACTCGAGCCTAAGAACATCAAGGAAGCTCTTGGGGATGATGAGTGGATCCTAGCTATGCAAGAAGAATTGGTGCAATTTGGAAATAATAAAGTTTGGACCCTACTGCCAAGACCAAGTGATAGAAAGATCATTGGCACCAAATAGGTCTACCACAACAAACTTGATGAAAGAAGCAAAGTGGTAAGAAATAAAGCAAGGTTAGTGGTTCAAGACTACGATCAACATGAAGGTATAGATTTTGATGAAACATATGCACCTATATCTATACTTGAGTCCATTCGTATGTTACTTGCCTTTGCTAGTTATAAAAAATTTCTTCTTTATCAAATGGATGTTAAAGGTGTGTTTTTGAATGGTACAATTGAAGAGGAAGTGTATGTTACACAACCCCCGGGATTTGAACATGATAGTTTACCTTTGTTTATTTGTTGCAAAAATCTCTCTATGGACTCAAACAAACACCTAGAGCTTGGTACGAAAAATCAAAGAACTTTTTGTTAGATCATGGGTATATCATGGGCAATGTAGATTCTAACTTATTTCTAAAGCACACTTCTAACAATTTTCTTATCATACAAATATATGTTGATGATATCATTTTTAGCGAAACTAACCTTGGTCTTTGCAAATAACTTAGTGATTTTATGCAAAGTGAATTTGAGATGACTATGATCGGTGAGCTCACGTTCTTTCTTGTCTTTCAATTCAAGAAAAAAAAGGGAACTTTATCAACCAAGGCAAGTATACAAGTGAACTACTCAAATGCTTTGGGATGGGGAACACCAAGTCGGTGGACACACCCATGTCAAACACCGCCAAACTTGACAAAGATGAAGAAGGTGAGAAGGTAGATAAGAATCTCTATAGAGGTATGATTGGAAGTTTACTTTATTTAACTGCCTCTAGACCTGATATAATGTTTTGTGTTGGCTTGTGTTCTTGCTTTCAATCAAATCCTAAGAAATCACAACTTATAGATGCTAAGAGGATTTTAAGGTACTTAGCCAAAACCCAAAAATTTGGACTATGGTATCCCAAGTCAAGGGACTTTACTCTTACTTCTTATAGTGATGTGGATTATGTAGGGTGCCTAATTGACAGAAAGTTCACAAATGGCACTCGTTTCCTCCTAGGACCATGCTTGGTGTCTTGGTTCTCCAAGAAACAGAGCACAGTGGCATTATCAACCATCGAGGATGAATACATTGCAGCTACGAGTTGTTGTGCCCGAGTCCTATGGATGAATAAAATGCTCCAAGACTTTAACATTCTTTTTTATGCTTCTCCTATCTATTGTGATAATACTAGTGCAATTAACTTGTCATATAATTCTATATTACATAGTAGAGATAAACATATAGAGGTTTGCCATCATTTTCTCCGTGATCACATTGTCAAAAAGGATATCATGTGGACACAGAAAATCAGTTGGCGGACATGTTCACTAAACCTGTAGCTAGAGAACAATTTAACTTTATTAGATCTAAAATGCTCATAACTTCTTTGAATGAATCTTATATGCCTTCAAGCTATTTGTCATCTATCCTATATGTTTTTCCTATGTTTTGATCACCAATGCTTGCTAATATGTTAAAGTTCATTATTTCATGTTCATTTCTTGCCTTGTTTTCTCTTTTTTGGGTATTTTTTGCAAACATATATTTTACCGCAAAATAGTAGCCAATGATGAGTGATATGTGCCTAAGTATGTTCAAAATACATAATGGATTTGAAAAATAAATTTATATTATAACTCTAATGGCTAGAAACTATAATTTCTAATGTTAGGTCAAGTTGACCATCGGTCGAGTTGCCAACTCGACCAATCAGAGGCTGAGAGTTTTTTAAATAGCCTATCGGTCGAGTTTCTGAGCTCACAGAACTCGACCGATGGTTGGGTTGGAGCAAACTTAAGATGGGTTTGGCCGACTATTCTCCCTCTCAACTAGAAATGAGTCGACCGATCAAACCTCCAACTCCCCTAAGTTCTCAACCCTAGCCCTAACCTTCCTCTCCCTAGCCCTAGTTCGACCTAGATAGACCTCACTTGACCTTCCCCCTTGCTAGCCTAGTTCTGTGGATGATTTTTGGTGGTGATTCTTTAGATTTTGCTTTCTCCTTCCTCTCCTTTTTGTCTCTATGGCATCCAATAGGAGGAAGTGGGCCGCCCCAGCTAATGCACCTTCATCTTTGTCCAACTCCCGCTTGATTCCATTTGATGACACCTTCTTTGTCTCAAATGAGGCTCTAAATAGGTATAAGGAGCTCCTTCCTAGGAACCCTTTTCCTTTTTGTGCCCTATTTGAGCCTAGACCACAAAGACAAGAGGTCATAGATCAAGTAGTGGAGTTGCTTTATGATCAGTATCTCTCTGTCTTGGTTGTTAAACGTGTGTGCTATAACAATTCTATCACAAGCACAAAAGTAGTTCATGAATTCTACATTAATTTACATCGAAATTATGACACCCTTGTACCCCCGCCTAATACTCAAGTAGACCTCACATCGATGATAGCCAGAAAGAAATACCAAGTCTCCGAGGATACCCTAAACATTTTCTTTTTGGATACTAAAGTGACTGACACCTGGCATAAGGACCAACCAGAGTATTTTGACTTAGTTGAGCCTGAGGCCTTCTACAAGAAATATGATCTTACTCTCCCTAGCATTCATAAGTTCCTTAATAAGCCTCAATTAATTTATAGGAAGAAGTGCACCCTTCCCTCCTCTTCCTTAGACCTCAAGAGATGCATCCTTTCCCTAGTCATTAATTATAATATTCACCCAAAGAAGAATCAGACTGAGATTGTAGAAAACACTACGATAATCATGTATTGTCTCTTGAAGAACAATAGAGTCAAGTAGTCAAGATATGTTCTTCATCATATGTCTTGCTTTGACTCAGGAAAGAACACCTGTGGCACCCACCCACCCTACCCAACCCTGATTTGTGGTCTATTCCAGCTTGCCACTGGAAAATCTCTTTTCCATGGCCATCACTAAAAACCTTCCTGAAAAGGAGTTTGCATTAGTTAGACCACTCTTCAGAAGTCTATGCCTATCCTATCCTTCACCACCCCTGGTGCCTCTACTTGAGCACCTCCACCACCTCAGCCTACCTGACATGCATGTGCCTTGTTCCATGTATCAAATGAAACCCTTATGGGCTACATGATGCATCAACAGGCATACAACCTTTATGTTTAGGAGCATTTGCATCAGGACCTATGTTACATCATGTGTAACATGAACATGTCATGTGCACACCCCTACCCTGCCTACCAGCCCTTCCCAGGAGGTGACTATGCATCCTCTGCATATGATCACTTTTACCTTGCCCCTCCACCTGCACCTTCCACTGTTGCACGCCTTGTTGGTGGTGGATCTACCCCTGGTGTGCTTCCTCTACCAGTTGGCCCCTTGGCCACTCTTCTTGCTAGCCTCAGTAGTTTTGTTCCTTCCTTCCCACAGACCAATGAGCTCCATGCTCTTGGTATGTCTTTGGATGAGCAGAATGAATGTTGGCCCAGTCGTGGTTTCGGTCCCTCTGTTGATGAAGAGATGCCGAACCAGGATGATGAGGAGGCTACTAATGAGGAGGTTGATGAGGATGATGGTGATGCTTTTTATGATGGCTTTGATGGCTTCACCAGTGACTCTGGTGATTAAGGTGATGTTGTCGCACCTTCAGATGGAGATGATGACTACGAGCTTGATGCCTCTGATGTTGATGATGTTGTAGATGATGTAAACATAGATGGCCTAGATGTTTATTTGTTCTAGTTTCTAGTCTAGTTGTTGATCATATATATCTTTCTAGGCTATTTTGTATTACAAACATTTGGGAACATGTTCTGAGTTGTACTATTTTATCATCTAGCTTTCATCATTTTGGCTTGTAGTTATTTTTGCTGAGAACTTGCTTTCTGGGTTGTAATGTTAATCCTTTGTCCCCTTACTCTTTTATTTATTATATCTCATGAGTTGGTGCCATGTTTTTACCATATTTTGATTATGACTTAGATTGTTTGTTTCTCTCGTCTCTGCTTGGTGTATGCTTTGAGATTGCATGTTGTGGATTTTTTTTTGTTGGTGGTGCTTGGCGAAGACTTATTTATGTTCTCTTCTAGCCCCCTTCCTTTTTGATAATGTCAAAAAGGGGAGAGAAGCTCAATGCTTTGAAAGCTCAACCATATTGCTTTTATTTCCTATGTGATCCTTTTCTTGTTCATTATATGCTTTATCATGTGACTTTCCAAAGGACCATCTAGTATATATATGTCATGTTGTTTTGTGTAGATAGACTAACTATGCAGGTAAGAGTAAGCATAGATTAACGGGGAGCAATTCACATTGTTCAAATTCTGAATCCCCTTGCAATTCACAAGGCAAAGGTACAACTTCAATATCCTTTTCAATATGATTGAGGAATGGTTTGTCATAATCAAAAAGGGGGAGAATGTTGACTTGAGAGTTATACATTGTCTATATTTTGATAATGACTTAACCATTCCATTCCTATGTATCTAATATGTTTGTTCAAGATTGATTTCAGGCTTTAAATACATAGAAAGAATCAAATTACACAAGCCCTAGCTTGTTCAAGTTCAATTCAAATGCAATGCAAGTGTGCAATTTGGGAAATCACTCCAAATGACCTTAGATGATTTTTGTAATCACTTGTATTGATGATATGACTTGTAACTAATATGAAAAAAAAAATCAAGGACACTTAATTCCAAGGTTTAATCACTCAAATGTCAATTTAGAAAATTTGTCATAGGCTATTTATCGGTCGAGTTAGAAACTCGACCAATCCTATGATGGATTTTCTGAAGATGACCCATCGGTCGAGTTGCACACTCACAGAACTCGACTGACTAACTCACTGATAAAAACTGATTTTAGCTCATTGGTCGAGTTTCCCAAAACAAACTTGACCAATACTTTGAAAATTAGTTTTGTCATTTAGTGGGTTGGTCAAGTTACTTTTATTGAAACTCGACCAAATGTATGGTATGAAAAATATAGAAAAAGTGATTATAACCATTGGTGAGTTGTTTCAGGTAAAAATAGACCGGTTGCATCCTGGAAAATGGCTATATTTCGACCATAAGTGATCCCACACTCAAGGGAACACCCCCAGCTATAAATAGGACCTCTTGGAGATCATTCCAAGTTTGCTCATTCATGCTACTCTAAGTCCTTGCTATAGTTGAGTGTGTTTACAATTTATTTTGTGATTATGAGTGAGATAGGCCAGTTGTAAGAGAGCTAATTCCTTATTCTTATAAAGCTCCCATTCCATTCCATCTTCCCTACCCTTTCCTCCATGAAGCAAAGGTCAAGCAATCTACTTCGAGTGTGAAGGTGGAGCTACTAATGTTCTTCTTCAAGGTTGAAGAAGAGGTGAATATATTCTCCAGGTGAAGGAGAAGGCAAAGGCTGAAGATCCAAGAAGAGTGGGTAAATCCTTGAAGGTGGAAGACTTGTGCAAGAGTAGGTAAGACCTCGGAAGAAGGCTGAAGACTCTTGGCAAAGTGGGTAAGTCCTTGGTAAGGTGGAAGACTCTTTGTGCTTGGATGGGTAAGTCCTTTGGTGGTCTTGTGTTGTAACTCTTATTGGTGAATATATAGAGAAAAGCACTTGCAAAGTCCTAAAGGTTGACCTCTCTAGGTAGTGGACTGACTCTCTCCTAGTTTGGTGAGTGGAACCACTTTAAACGACCTTGTCAAGTGCTTGCTTTCAATTCCTATCATCCTTGCTATGCTTGTTAGTTAGAACTTCAAATTGTACTTAAGCTATTGGTTTTTATTGATATAATTTGAAGGTCTAATATATCTTGTGAGAAACTTTGAAACTCTATTCAGCCCCCCTCTAGAGCCCTAAATCCAACAAACCATACTCTCTTCATTGTTATCTATTAGAACCTATACTTTTCCTTATGACTCCATGTAGTTCCTAGATCAAATTCATATTCATCTAAATCAAAAAGGAGTTTATCTACTTGTACCCTCGATACCTAAATGGCTCATTGGTGATCATCCATACCCTTCCCTCTCTCTTTCCATATACTTAATTCTCTGTAACTTTTAGTAAGTTCTCTGTATGAATTCCACCTAACGTGGTATCATGGTTAGACTCTGACAAGGATCTCCAACAGCCCCTAAGCCACACAATATGTGTGTCAAATGTCTTTGAACCTTGGGAAACCTCATTTTCTTATTCGTTCTCCCAGATAAGAACTATAATCAATTCTTGAATGATTTGGTTGTATGTATGATTCATGTTTGAAGGTTTTCTATCCAAGGTCGTGTTTTCCCCCAGCTTTATCCAAAATCTTTTCTAGGCCTTTTCATGCCTTCCAAAACTAATTGGTTGTGTGGGAGGTCTTGGCCATGATTCTTATCTCACCTCCCTAATTGCTACAGAGGAAAACTTTTCCAAGTCCTAGCCACCTTTGGCATGGATCTTAGGTCGCTGAGTTCACCGTGAGACCATGAGTTCAATGGGATACTTTCTTAGGTCCAAGGGAGGGATAATTTAAAGATACACAACCACGGTTGGATATGTGGGAAGATCACTTGAGAGGTTTTATATCACAACAATAGGCAACATTTCTACCAAAAAGGCATGTGATGATTAGATCATTGTAATATTTGGCTTGGTCATGTTAATCTTTTCTGAATTTGAGGACTTTGTTGAACGGTGGATGTTTTAGTGGTTGAAAGGACACACCTACCTTGTCCTAATTCATTTGTTATTAATGATGTGGAATTTCACATCATTTTTTTTATAAATAGTTCTTTTAATATGAATTGTTAAATAATTAAACTTGTAGTTGTAATACATTATTGACTGCTCAAGAATATATAAACATGTAGGTTTTGAAATCAGAAAAAATGCACATGATTTATTGGTATGGTTTTTAAAGTTTGGATTAGACTTTACCAACAAGGATTTTCTAGGGTTTTAGAGTAATTGAATAAATCACATTAACCGAAATGTGCTAATATTATAGGTGATGTTGAAAATCCTGACCTTTGGACCTGAAGAATATTTTGGACATCTTGACTGATTTTGAGGTATGTGCATCTTCTGGATTTTATTCAATCATATAATGACTATATTAATTTCATATCCTTGAGGCATATTTTGAATTTCACTCTTGGTTTTCGATATCATGGATCCCTTTAGAACATTAAGATTGTATATAGTACTTTCTTCATCATTGATTACTATCATTTTTTCGCTCTTTTATATTGGGTATGTTGACCCTTCAAATTGCCTAATGTTGGATGGTTTCATCCCTTTTGTGTGTGATTGTTATTTGGACCCAACTTATTATCTTACCTACTCCATTATGTATGTGAGAGTTGGACTAGTAATATAAAAAAGTAGTTTAACCATAAATAGGAACTAAATTTTAATTCCTCCTTCCATGAACTAGGATTTTATTCACCCTATCACGTGTGATATATTTAGGGATAGAGGTTTTATTCCTCCCTCTAGGCACTGGAGTTTGATTCCCCCTATCATTTTGTATATATTGTCCACTGAGGTTTATTCCTCCTGCTATGACTTTGGGTTTATGGTGTCCTTAGCCTTACTTTGGATAATTCTAGTCTTTTCTACAATCTACACATACACTTGATATCTATCGAGATTATGAAATGATAAGGAGGTAAGAATCTTAGTATTCATGAATTGGTTCCCTATGATAAAATGTATTAAACTATTGTTAATCAATTCATTATTGATTGTTCTTTAATATTTGTTATATTGTTTACTCCCTTGATAACTCCCACTTGATTGGAAACTCCCATAATATATACTTACTACACATATACCATTATTATCTGACACATACCTTTACTTTTGTCTCTCCTTTCCTACATGTTTTTCCCCAACCACCCAAGATTTGAGTGCCCTATGGATTAGGTCTTTGAGAAGCCAGTTCATGAGTAGTACGTGAAGAGAATTCTGAGATGCCTAGGTTTCCCTCAACAGTCAGTCTAGTAGTCCATTGTATTTTTCTTTTATGTCCTTATGGAACAATGCCTCTTTAGTATCAATTGTTGAACAATGCCTCAAGCTTGTAATCGCTTAGTTTATTTTTTTTGTTTTTTGCTATAACTCTATCTATGTATGTTTGTACAATTTTGAGAATTAATATGATCCCCTTAGTTTTGGATATGGTTTGATGCATGTTTAGGGTTGCTTAATCTATTTTCAAAATGAACTACATATTGGACCAAATGTCGAGTATCACTCCTTACAATATGGTATCAAAGTAAAAAAGTCGGCAAACTAGCTATCTCAACATATCTTGTTATGTATCTTATAGTTGACTACCCCTTTTTAGGAGAATTGACCTTTTTGAGGGCATGGACATTGGTTCCTCCTAATCTCGTGGTGGCCTGGTGTGGTTCTTATCAAGGCTACACACTAGCCAACTAAAGGTGGCTAGATGCAACCCTAAGGGAAAACACACATGTGGATCTTTCAAAATTTATAACAACCCTAACGAGAGTCTATCACAATACCAAATAGGTCACCCGCAAGCGCACGGGGTACTATTGTAGCATAGGTGATAGGCAAGAGTGGGGGTCGATCCTCAAGGACAGAGGGGGCACTAGATCTAGGTTAGTGTTGGCTACGTTCCTATTGCGTAGACTAGGGTTGAAGGGTTTAAAAGGGTTTGTTTGGTTGTTAAACTAGGTGAACATGCAAGTAAAGGTAATTATGAAATTTAAGTTATCACAACCCTAAATTATCCTAAGCAAGCAAGTCTAGGGAACTAGATTAAGCAACTAGCCAAGCAAGAGAAAAGGTTAACTACACTACACTAGTAGAGCAATTAGCAACTAAGAACTAAATTTAACCACTAGAGAGAGCAAGAACCTAAGTTAACACTAAGGAACAAGACTAAGCAATTAACTAGATTTAACAAAAGCAACTAAACTAGAATAGCATGAACAAGATAGGAAGGCAACGTGGGTTTTAAGAAATGAGATTAGGTAGGTGGGCCGTTTGGGGATCTGATTTGATATCGGTTGGGGGTGTCAACATGGAAAGAAATTATCACAAATCTATCTAGATTACCAGACCAAACAACAAGGCAAGTGCTACTAGAATGTAGCCTATACTACTAGTTGGAGAACTAGGGTTAGGTGTAATTCTATTAGGACTTGTCAACTCTAGGTCTCTAGGGTAAGTGGTATTAAGGCAATTGAGAGTCAAGAGTAGAAATGGGAGTAGAGATGAGGGTTTTTCACCTCATGCAACTAGCCATCTAGCCTTTAGAAAGCTCTAGGCAATTGCACTAATCACACCTACACCAGACACTTAGATCTCACACTCACTTGTAGAAGGAGGGATATGTATGTAGGAACAAAGGGGGCTATCTAGGGATCCACTAATTGGACCTAGGAGCCATGCCTAAGATTGCTACATACACTTCAATTCCTCCTAGAAGTTAAGTGTCATCAAACATCTCAAAGCAAGCAATCCATGTTATAAGCACAAATCACATGCAATAAAATAGGAAATGAGATAGAAGTAAGAAGCAATAATCATAGATAGAAATTATGTTCATTACAAGTTATTTTCCCCAACATGGTATCAAAGTCACATTTTAACCCCAAGCAGCCCACCACTAGGGACTTAGCTAGACATGATCAAAGAAATAACAAAAGAAAGGGGAAGAATGGGGTAGAACTCCATGGATCTTAAAGTAGAAGCCTCCTTCTTCACCTCCTAGTAGCTTGGGGATGTCCTCTCTCCTCTAATGGTGCAGATGGGCATGAGAATATGGGGGATTATGGAAGAAAACCTAGAAATCTAGGTTTCCAAGGTGGAAATGAGGTGGAAATGGTGGGTGGAGAGCATAAATGCAAGTAGAATGCAATGAATGCTTAAGGAGTGGGTGGAGAGGAGTAATGGAAGCTAGGGGATCTAACCTTCATACCCCAACCGCCACCTATGTATATATAGGTGGTGGTGGAAGCACTAGGGTAAGTAGGGACATTGTTGGAAAAATAGTGCAAAAAATGGTAGGGTTTAGGTGGTAGGATGGTCGTACTGGGCAACACGGCTGTGGTGGGTAGTAGGGGGAACGGTCGTGGTGGTGGAGAACGGTCGTTCTAAGAAAGTGGCAAAATTACAAGTTGAAGTGGTGGAATGGAGGCTGGTAGCACGGCCATGCTGGGCAGCATGGCCATGGTGCGGACTAGGTAGAACGGTCGTGCTGGGTAGCACAACCATGGTGGTGGAGTTTGAGAGGAGGTCGTTCCTACTAGCACACCCATTCTATCTTCATCTAGCATGGCCGTTTTGGGAGCTCCATGGCACGGGCGTGCTACCCTAAGTTGTTGTAGCTTGCAAATCTTGAGAATTTCCCTATAACTAGTGCATTAGCCAGCACGGCCATTCCTTGGCACCACGAAGGTACTGGGGTCTTCAATAGAAAAATGAGCTTTGATCTTCATCATCAAAGGACTTCTTTGCTTGATGTCAAATCTTGGTGATTGGGGGAGGTTGAGGGATCTTTGGGGCCTTCTTTGGACCCCTCCATAAGTGGAAGAACCCTAGAACTCCTTCCTTCTCTCTCATCCATCCAAAGCATGGTCCAAGTACCTAAAAATAATGCAAAGAACGTCTATAAGTGCATTTGACAGTAATACTCATATTGGGGAATTTAACTTGCATTCTACTATGTTTAGATGTGAATAAAGTACCAAACGGCACAAAATGGAGCCCTAAAATAGAGCTACATCACCACCCCAAACTAAAACATACGAGTCCTCAAGTATGCTCCAACTTAATCTCTCTTTTCAGTTTTCTTTCAATAAACAAGAATGACAAATGCATAGCAATAGAAAATTATTGACTACATGGTCTTGGAAGTGACTAAGTGCATGTGTTCCACCTCTCTCCTCTCCTCTTTCACATACCAATCATGAAATGAGAACTGAGCATACAAACTTCAAATATAAAGCATAGAATACACAAGTTATCAATATGTCCTTCATCTCATTCTGGGTAAATTGTTTCATGTTGGCATTAACCAAAGATGACTAGGAGTGTTGTTTAACTTTCATGCATTCAATCTTATGCCTCAAACCACACCAAATGACCCACATGGATGAAGAAAGGGTAACGTGAGCTACATTTGATGTTCTCTAGCTCAATGGGTATGAAAATAGATGAAAGGGTTGTGGAAAGATTTTTGGAGTGCTATTACATAGAGCACTCATCTTTTCTTTATTTGAATGCTCTTAAATAGGAGCATCCTTTTATTTTATTTTTTCTTTCTTTTTTTCTTTTCTTTTCTTTGCCCTTGGTGTAGATAGGGAATATGGTGGATAGAGTGAAGCGGGGAGATATAGATATGGCCACCCCAAAATTTTGGAGGTGGTCAAGGCTGATTATGTGCATTAGGGCATCATTTCATGAGGTGGAGGGGTATGAAGATGGTGAAAGAAGAGTCGGGTCAAAGAGGGGTCATTAGTGTAGTCTTCAATATAAGATTTCCTACATGAAAGCTAATCCAACACTTCATTGAATGATATCACACCACATGATTGAACAACATAAGATTCAAATTTATATCAAGTAATTCCATAGGCTCTAAGCATTTGTAGCTTGCTCAATTCACAATTCAACCGAAACATTCACAAACTTGAGAGAATTGGTGCACATGTAAAAAGTCAACAATCAAGACAATATAGGAATAAAATATAAGAAAATGGCATGCATTTGTCAAAAGATTAAAAATTGCATTTCAAATAGTGGATATTAAGTCAAAACATGCTTTAGGCAAGAACATTCAAGTTTGGGCAAAATTGGCCAAAATGGTGCCAATTTGCCTTCAATAACATCTAAACCTAACTTTTAGGGAATGTAAATGATAAAGTAGAAAATCCTAGTTAAAATACACAAAAATTATAAAAAACTACATGTAAATGCAATGCATGACATGGCTTGACAAAAAGAGCAAAAAAAAATTAAAAAATTATGCAAAATGCATGGAATGTATGCATGAATGCAAGCAAAAGAAAATATACACTAGATGGATTAAGATCAAACAAACAACAATCAGTGGAATAGGAAATTGAAAAAATAAGTTGAGACTGAGGGCTTACCGCACTACCACCCCAAACTTTTGAACCATGATGTCCTCAGCATGAAACTAAAGCTTAGGGATGATAGGGTAGAAGTCATGGCTGTGGTGGTGTGGGATCCTATGGTGGGCCAGCCTGTGGATGTGGGTACTAGTAGTAGTGGGCCCAATAGTCCACCTGTGGAGGTGGGTATGACTCTTGATAACCAGAAAGGGCTCCCTAGAAATCCCCCCATGGGGGGTTCCTATGTACCTACGCATGCTAGAACTGGTACATGTGGTTGATCTGATGATGCATATGTTGTTGATCTAACCACATATCATGTTGCGTCTTCTGAATCACCTCCAACTGTGCATGGATGGATGACATATTGTATGCATTTGTTGGAGGTGGTTGTACATCAAAGTCCTCCTCTCTCAGTCGTGTGTGGCATGCCTGCTCTAAAATATGTTGCTGCTCTAGCACATTTGTTTCACCTCCACCCTCTGGTGAGTCCACTATCACTTATATGTAGTCCTCTCTAGGAATGCATGTTCAAACCTAAAAATTTGTGAGACAGATTTTCCAATGGTCGGATACCCTCAAGAAGAGTAGTGGAATGATAAGGCAGCTCCATAGTGAGGCCAGGGTATCTGGGGTTCATGTTGTAAATGATCTTCTTGTCTCTTATGGAAATCATCTGAGACCTCACGAGATAGTTCAAATCAATCAACTTGGCCCCTTCTTCACATGTGAAGTTCTGGAGATCACAATCAAGTTCCTTTGCTATTGTGATCACAATCCCTCCCATGATGAAGGGAAGCTTGGTCTTGGAAGGAATTGTCTTTAAGTGATCTATCATCATCATTCCCAGATTCACATAACCAAGACTTGCCACCACTGACATCACAAACAAGTCTTTTTGAGAACAATAGCCTTGATTATCATATCACCCAAAAATGGAATTGGTGAGGACTTTTTGAATATATCTCATAGCGGGATTGAAGATCTTGCTTGTTTTTTACTTTCCCGCTGCAAAGGATGTTTCATCAGTGAATGTTTCCCACATCTTGGCATAGTCGCATCTCCCATTTTAGTCATACCTTCCCCCATCAAACTTTTGGGCAGTCTTAGGTGTTGGTGCAAAGAACTTGTTGAGGTTGGAAGCCTTTAGCAATGATTGGGGTCATTAATCCTAAACCTGATTGCATCCTCACCATGATATTGCACTTTCTCTAGAGACCCAAAAAACTCATGAGTTTCTCTAAGTATGTTTCTTCCATAGTAGTCCATTTGTACAATCTGCATGGCTCTAAGATATCTTTAACAACAACATGCATTCCCAGGGCTTGCATGGTGTAAGGGCAGGTGTATCTTGTGGGCATCACTATCCTTGTGATGCACTCGGGGTGAAGTGGATGTGTGAACACTCACCTTGTTGTACCTCTCCTGTATGCAACTTCCTCGGGTTGCTTCCCAACCCACTTCATCATGTCCTCCAATTTAGACAACAAGTCGACCGGATCATCTTCCATTTCCTCACTTTCAGTGTCATCTATCTCTTCCTCCTCATATGTGTGTGACCCTGAACTTGTGTCTAAGTACAAGGACACCATCTGGACGGGTGCATCTACAGCCTCTTCCTCAGTCACCAACCGGCACCTAATGGGTTTTTGTGCAGTGTCTGGTTGTGCTGATGAGGTGGAGTGTCTTGCTGGTGTTGGTCGGGGCAGTAGGCATGAGGAGGATGCCTCGGCTAACTTCTTAGCTCTTATTTCGTGTGTCGACACATCAACTTCCACTAAATCCATGATATTCTCTAATTTTCTTCTTCTTCTCCTCCTCCTTCATCCTCCTCCTCGGGTTGTGGTATCTTGCATCTGTGGTGTGGTTGTTGGGGGAGGATCAGCGTCTGAAGCCGCTCGTCGATGTTGACCGTCTGAAGGATCAGGAGATTGAATTTGACAGTGACGATGCACTTATGGACTGTTGTGAACGGGAGGTTCACTTGGAGTGGCTTTTGTCTCTAGTGAGGAGGTCCATTGTCTTCTCTACTCCCTTTCTCATTGCCTTGTCCATGCTCTTCATATTTTCAAACATTGGTGGTGAAAACCAAGTAAGAACAGTAAAAAAAAACTCTTCGGTTATAGGGGCAGAATTTGCTTGGAAGTGGAGAAATCAGTGGTGATGGCTGGTGGAAAATGAAGCTTGAGGTTAGGGAAGATGATTGGGGACCAAGGAGAACTCAAATCCGGAGTTTGGTTGAAAAAGGAGTTGATTTGGGGGGTGAATGGAGCTCACCCTAATCGCCCTTCACGTGGAACGATCGTTCTAGCTCGTGAAAATGAGAGTCAGGTCGTGCTAGCTGGGGCAAAATTGAGCAACTTAAGTGTTGGGCCCGGGCCAACACGGTCGTTCTGTCCAGCACGGTCGTGCTGCCCATGCCTAAAACTCAAGTTTTCCCTGTTGGATCTAACTTGGCCAGCACGGTCGTTCTGGCTGGATGCGAGCACGAGCGTTCTGTCCAGCACGATCGTGTTGCTCACGACCAAAACTTGAATTTCCCCTATTGCAATTCACTTAGCCAGCACGGCCATTCCACTCCAGCACGGCCATGCTAGTTCTTATCAGTTCAAATTCTTTAGAACTCATCAAATCTTTCCAAAACTCATAATCCAATCATCTTGAACGATCCCCTTTGATGTTGTATCAATCATTTTTATTAAATGTGCCTCATGTCTCAACTTGCACCTATTTCACATGTCATTTCATCAAAACTAAAACTAAAACTATCAAGCACAAGTGTGTGTGTGTGTTTTGTGTGGAAAAGAAAGCAAAAGTATTGAAAAGAGAACTTTGGGTGAAAAATCTCCCAAACCTAGGTGGGTTGCCTCCCACTAGCGGTAAATTTTACGCCTTCAGTCGGGCTTATTGATCCTTGGCTTCCTTCATTTCTGTGGGACTCTTGAAGCATCCTTGAAGTAAATGTCTCTTTTGTGTGCATTCAAGCACATCTCTTCATCAACTTGACGTTTGTCCACTAACATCACTATATTAAAATTTTGGTTTGCCTTGTCCAGACCTACTCCCACGACCGATTTCAATCTTTCGTCATTCACTGTGAACTCCCTAGCTCCTTTTTTTCTCACAAATCACTACAGCCCCGGATGGATACACTTTCTTGATGAGATAAGGTCCTTCCCATCTAGACTGAAGTTTTTTTGGAAAGAACTTCATCCTTGAGTTGTACAGCCACATCAACTTTCTGGGCTCGAAGTCCTTCTTGATCATCTTATCATGAAGAAACTTTTTCCTCTCTTTGTAGCTCTTGGACATTTCATACGCTTTATGGCGCATTTCTTCCAACTGATTCAGCTAAAATTTTATTTTCATTCTGGCACTCTCTCCATCAAAGTCCATGGCTTTCAAAGCCCATACTGCCTTGTGTTGTATCTCAACTGGAAAATGGTAGCTTTTTCCATACACAAGCTTGAAGGGTGTGATGCCAATCGGGGCTTTAAATGCAGTCCTATATGCCCATATAGCTTCATTGAGATGAAGTGACCAATCCTTACGGTCTGGTCTCACCGTCTTCTCTAGAATGAGCTTTATCTCCCGATTCGATAACTCAACTTGACCACTTGTTTGGGGGTGGTAAGGAGTAGCCACACGATGGTTCACCCTATGTTTCTTGAGCAAGCCTTCGAAGGTGCAGTGAATGAAGTGGCTTCTGCCATCACTAATCATAGCTCTTGGGATACCAAAATTGCTAAAGATGTTAGATTTCACGAAGTAACACACCACCTTGTGATCATTTGTCCTTGTTGCAACAGCCTCAATCCATTTTGAAATGTAATCAACAGCAACCAAAATATAGACATGTCCAAAAGAGGGGGGGAAAGGGCCCATGACGTCAATCCCCCAAACATCAAATACCTCCACCACAAGAATGGGTGATAGAGGCATCATATCTCTCTTAGAGATAGTGCCCACCTTTTAGCGCTTCAAATAGCACTTACAAAATTCATGAGAGTCTTTGAACAAAGAAGGCCAATAGAATCTGCTTTGAAGAACCTTGGCATCAGTATGTTTTCCACCAAAGTGACCTCCACAAACTCCAGAATGGCACATAGAGAGGATTTCTTACTGCTCCATCTCCGGAACACATCTTCAGATAAGTTGGTTGGGGCAATACTTGAACAAGTGAGGATCATCCCAAACATAATCCTTGGCCATAGCAAATAACCTTCGGCTTTCCTCCCTCATCCAAGTGGTTGGTATCCTCCCACTAGCTAAGAAGTTATCTATGTGTTGGTACCACAACCTTTGAGCAGATGATAGTAGGAACAGTTGCTCATGCGACAATGTTTCTTTGATTCTACTCGTGTCATCAAAAGGTGCTTCAATCCAGGAGAGATGATCGACGGCAGAAGTCTCTACTCTCTTCTTGTCTACAATCTCAATATCGAACTCTTGAAGAAACAATATCCATCGGATCAACCTCGGCTTGGAGTATTTATTTGCCATTAGATATTTCATAGCAGCATGGTCCGTGTAGACAATCACCTTATTTTGTAGAAGATATGATCTAAACTTGTCAAGAGTGAACATAACTGCAAGCAACTATTTCTCAGTGGTTGTGTAGTTTCTTTGGGCTTCATATAGAGTCTTGCTTGAGTAGTAGATAGAATGTGGAATCCAGCTAACTCTTTGGCCCAGCACAGCCCCCACTTCCATGTTGAATGCATCAGTCATAATTTCAAATGGCAAAGAGAAGTTTGGGGTTTCATGATAGGAGCAGAAACTAGCCTTTCCTTCAAGAGGTTGAAGTCTTCAATGCACTTGTCATCAAAACAGCATCCTTATAAAGAAAGTGACTTAGAGGTCTCAAGATCTTACTAAAGTCCTTGATGAAGTGGCGGTAGAAACCTACATGTCCCAAGAAAGATCGGACATGTCTTACAGTGGAAGGAATAGTAAGTGTGGAAATGAGACCCACCTTGGCCCTATCAACTTCAATCCCATCCTTTGAAACCCAATGGTCCAGAAAATGCCTTTGGGTACCATGAAATGACTCTTCTCCCAAGATAGCACTAGGTGAATCTTTACGCATCTCTCAAGAATAGAAGCCAAATGAAGTAAGCATTCATCAAAGGTTTTACCAAAAACTGAGAAATCATCCATGAACACTTCCAGTGATGAATCAAGCATATCAGCAAAAATTCAAGTCACACATCTCTTAAATGTAGAAGGGGCATTACACAGTCTAAATGGCATTCTCTGATAAGCAAATGTACCACTTGGGTAAGTGAATGTTGTCTTCTCTTGATCCACATGATGCACAGCAATTTGGAAGTATCCAGAGTACCCATCAAGGAAACAATAGAAACTTTGCCCCGCTAGCCTCTCTAGAATCTGGTCGAGAAATGGGAGAGGGTAGTGGTCCTTCTTGGTCTTTTCATTGAGCTTCTGGTAGTCAACACACATTCTACACTTTGATTGTTCTCTAACTAGCATAAGCTCACCATCTGCATTTTTCACCACAATGATCCCACCCTTTTTAGGTACAACCTAGATGGGACTCACCCACATGCTATCAAAAATAGGATAGATAATCCCTACAACTAGCAACTTTACAACCTCTTGAGTTACAACTTCTTTAAACTTTGGATTCAACCGCCTTTGCATTTGGCTGGTCGGCCTTGCATCATCCTCCAAATAGATCATGTACACACAGATGGAGGGGTCAATACCCCTCAAATCAGAAATCGACCATCCAATGGCCTGGATGTTCTTATTCAAGACTTTCATCAATACCTCCTCTTGTTCTGGTGAGATAATAGAAGAAATGATCACCGGGAGGGTGTCATTTGAACCTAGAAAAGCATACTTCAATCCTTCTCGGAGTGACTTTAACTCAAGAGTGGGAGGTTCCTCAAGGGAGTTCTTTAATGGTTCAAAAATAGATGGTAGGTCTTCACTTGCAGTCACCAAGGCTAGCTCATTCTCTTCATCCTCTTCATCATCATCATCTGGGAACTCAACTATTGGCTCTAAACCTCTACCTTGAGTGGCAATTTGAATCCACACAGGTAGGCATTCCTCCACAATCTCATCCAAGCACTCAACGAGATAGCTATCTTCTTTAGTGGCCCCTATCACCTCGACTGTGGCAAGGATTTAAAGATCTTTAATCAGATCTTCATGTACATGAATGTCACATACATAGTCCCAGTCCTCACATGAATCACTGCATCAGTTGTGGCTAGGAATGGCCTTCCTAAGATGATAGGCACCCTCCTTGTGTCTTTTCCATGTCTAAGACAATGAAGTCGGTGGGGAAGAAAGCAGAAGTCTCATCATCAAGCCTCATAATCACATCATCAACACGCCCTCTAGGCGTCTTTACTGATTGGTCGGCCAACTGTAAAGTACAATGATCCAGACTCAATTGCCCCATTTGGAGCTCAGAAAACACATCATACGGAATAGGGTTAGGGACCTAAGATCCTCCATACAGGAATGGGATATTAGAGGTGATCTAGTCCACAGAGTTGTTAATTTGACACCCAGGGAGCTTGGTAGATGGGGTATACATCTACATGGCCCTTTCCTTTGCTATGATTCAGTGGATTTGCATATGAGATTGCGAGGTATGCTCATCATGGAGAAAAAAGGTTTTCCCTACGTTGTCTTGAATGGGGATGTGAGGACCTAGTCTTGGTTTGCTTTTTGCATAGGTGTTTCGGGGTTTTTTCCTTCTTGTCTGATGTTTTGGGGGGTGTTAGGGTTTGGTGTCTTTCTACCTACGTTATATAAGCAGGAGTTGTATTGTTTGGAGTTTTTTGCCTACAAGAGAGGGGTGGGATGAATAGAATGCCCTCTAACTTGATTAAAAAAAATAATAGGGTTAACGCTAGAACCCAAGTCTAGAAGGGCTTGGTCTATGCAATGTGCCCCAATGTAGCATGAAATGATGGGATCACCAAGATCTTTCCTCTTCGTTGGCATAGTGTTGAGCTCACTTGCTCGGTGAGCTTGACTTTTGTTGGGGTTCTCCCCGCTTTCTTTCTCTTGAAGGTGCACAAATCTTTCAGGAACTTAGCATAAGAAGGAATTCGCTTGACCGCATCAAGCAAAGGAATGTTGATTTACACTTGTTTGAAAGTCTCTAGGATTTCTTTAGTATGTTTCTTTCTTCTCCTCTAAATAGAAGGCTCCTTAAGAGCATCAGGAAACTGGGGGAGTTGGGCCCCTTAATGGCTCATATCAATAGTATCATCAATGGAAATCACAGGAATCACGGTATCACTACTTTGTATCACATTATCACTACCCGGTGTCACAGTATCAACTCTGGCTCTCGTCACAGTATCATCAAGTTGTATCTCAGTATCAACCTGTCCAGTCACAGTATCACATCTTTCAACAACAACAGTATCATGGGGGTGCTCCAAAGTCCGTCCACTCCTCAAAATAGTCACCACCTTCACATGCTCATAGGTGGTAGAAGAAAAGGCTTGTGGAGGTGGTTGTGGCTGTTGGGGTGGTGGTAGCCTTTAATGAGGTGAATTTGAGTTTTGGAGGTTGAATTGTTGTTGTGGTTGTTGTCGTGGCGGTTGTTGTTGTTGTGGATGAGGGTGGTATTGCGGAGGTGGTTTTTGGTATGAGAGAGGTGGAGGTGAAGCATATTGACAGTTGAGAGGTGCTTGAGGAGGTGGTAGAGCATAGGGATTTGGTGGTGCTTGGTATGACGGCAGAGCATATGAACTTTGAGTGTTTCCTAGGAAAGTACCATCATTGTTTGGATTCAACATTGGTTGAGACGAGAGTCTTCCTTCTTCCCTCCTAGCAAGTGAGAGAGAGATTTGATCCAATTTTTTCTTAAGACGAATGATGGATTGCCCATGTGATGATACATCTTTCTTCACCTCATCCAAGCTTCTTAATCTTCCAAGCAATTCATCTTCAAACGTGGAGCTATAGCATGGCCTTGGCTGCCCTTGTCCTTGTCCATCTTTATTTTGTTGCTTCCATGAGAAATTGGGATGGTTCCTCCACTTGGGAGTGTAAGCGTTGGACATGGGGCCTTGACTGTTCCGGTTGCCAAAAGAGTGCAAGGCATGCACTTCCTCTTCATCAGCTTCAACCGCCATGGTGGATTGAGTAGAAGAACCACCAACTTGGTTCTTCATCATATTCATCATGTCTGCCATCATCTTCATCATGTCAGGGTTGGCAACGTTGTGGGCTAGAGCTATAGAAGAAGGTAGAGGGACATAGTTCCAGTTGTAATGTTCCCCTTTTGTAGAATCTCGATGGTGGGAATTTTCAGCAAGGTGCTCAAACAATGGCCACAACTCCTTGGGTGGCTTCTCCATGAATGTGCCTCCACATGATGAGTCAATGTCTCAACTCTTCAAGCCCGGTTTAGAAGGCTTGAACTAGATGCCAAAATGGCACTTCATGGTGGGGGCAATCATGAAGGAACTTTTGGAACCTTTTCCACGCGTCGTGGAAGGGTTCATTTTCTTTTTAGGCAAAGGTGGTGATACATCTTCTCATGTGAGTCAGCTTGGAAATTGGGAAGTACTTTTTGAGAAACACATTCTTGACCTCATTCCAAGTCACCAACTCTGTCTTTGAAATGTACCACTCTTTAGCTTTTTCCTTTAGAGCGAACAGGAAGAGGGTCCTCCGGATGGAGTCATCAGTAGCGGTAGGGGTACGGAAGGTGGAGCACATTTCAAGGAATGTGTCAATGTGATGGTAGGGATTCTCATTCTCCATCCCATAGTAGGTAGGGAGGAGTCCAAGGAGTGCGGGTGGAATGGAGAACTGTTGACCCGGCATTTGGTCAACTAAGGTGGCAATTGGAGAATTGTAGTTCCCCGGGGTGAAATACTCGTGGAGTGGGCGGTGGGGTTGCGGTGGAGGTTGTTGAGCACTTCCCATGAGGGTTGTCTGCCATGTGGTCACCCATCTCAGCTTCTCGGTGTTGGTTACAGCAGCTTTGGTGTCTCCTCCTACCTATCTCGGGGTCGTACAACACCAAGTCGATACAAGTAGAACGCGTGTGGTGCATGCATAGCTGTCAACTGCACAATATACAAACAAGTAACAAGAAACCAAGTTAGAATGACAATATGCAAAAGTGAACAAAGAATAAAGAATAGCAATGATGATGGCATAAGGAAAGCCTAAGCTACACTAACTAGCTAGGCCGAGCGCCTCTATCCCCGGCAACGGCGCCAGAAAGCTTGGTGTGATTCGTATCAAGGCTACACACTAGCCAACTAAAGGTGGCTAGATGCAACCCTAAGGGGAAACACACGTGTGGATCTTTCAAAATTTATAACAACCCTAACGAGAGTCGATCACAATACAAAATAGGTCACCCACAAGCGCACAGGGTACTATTGTAGCATAGGTGATAGGCAAGAGTAGGGGTCGATCCTCAGGGATAGAGGGGGCACTAAAGCTAGGTTAGCATTGGCTACGTTCCTATTGCAGAGACTAAGGTTGAAGGGTTTAAAATGATTTGTTTGGTTGTTAAACTAGGTGAACAAGAAAGTAAAGGCAATTATGAAATCTAAGTTATCACAACCCTAAATTATCCTAAGAAAGTAAGTCTAAGGAACTAGATTAAGTAACTAGCCAAGCAAGAGCAAAGGTTAACTACACTACATTATTAGAGCAATTAGCAACTAAGAACTAAATTAACCACTAGAGAGAGCAAGAACCTAAGTTAACACTAAGGAGTAAGACTAAGAAATTAACTAGATTGAACAAAAGCAACTAAACTAGACTAGCATGAACAAGCTAAGAAGGCAAAGTGGGTTTTAAGCAATGAGATTAGGTAGTTGGGTCTTTTGGGGATGTGATTTGATATAAGTTGGGGGTGTCAACAAAGCAAGAAATTATCACAAATCTATCTAGTTTACCAAACCAAACAACAAGGCAAGTGCTACTAGAATGTAGCATATACTACTAGTTGGAGAACTAGGGTTAGGTGTAATTCTATTAGGACTTGTCAAGTCTAAGTCTCTAGGGTAAGTGGTATTAAGGCAATTGAGAGCCAAGGGTAGAAATGGGAGTAGAGATGAGGGTTTTTCACCTCATGCCACTAGCCATCTAGCCTTTAGAAAGATCTAGGCAATTACACTAATCACACTTACACTAGTCACTTAGATCTCACACTCACTTGTAGAAGGAGGGATATGCATGTAGGAACAAAGGGGTCTAGCTAGGTATCTACTAATTGGACCTAGGAGACATGCCTAAGATTACTACATACACTCCAATTCCTCCTAGAAGCTAAGGTCATCAAACATCTCAAAGCAAACAATCCATGTTATAAGCACAAATCACATGCAATAAAATAGAAAATGAGATAGAAGCAAGAAGCAATCATCATAAATAGAAATTATGTTTATTACAAGTTATTTTCCCCCAACATGGTATTAAAGTCACATTTTAACCCCAAACAGCCCACCACTAGGGGCTTATCTAGACATGATCAAACAAATAGCAAAAGAAAGGGGAAGAATGGCGTAGAACTTCGTGGAGCTTGAAGCAGAAGCCTCCTTCTTCACCTCCTAGTAGCTTGGGAACGTCTTCTCTCCTCCAATGGTGCAGATGGGCATGAGAATATGGGAGATTATGGAAGAAAACCTAGAAATTTAGGTTTCTAAGGTGGGAATGAGGTGGAAATGGTGGGTGGAGAGCATAAATGCAAGTAGAATGCAATGAATGCTCAAGGAGTGGGTGGAGAGGAGTAATGGAAAATAGAGGATCTAACCTTCATTCCCCAACCGCCACCTATATATAGATGTGGTGGTGGTGGTGGAAGCACTAGGGTAAGTAGGGGCATTGTTGGAAAAATAGTGCAGAAAATGGTAGGGTTTAGGTGGTAGAACGGTCGTGCTACCATGGTGGGTAGTAGGGGGAACGGCTATGGTGGTGGAGAATGATCATTCCAAGAAAGTGGCAAAATTATAGGTTGAAATGGTAGCACAGCCGTGCTGGGTAGCACGGTCGTGGTGAGGACTAGGTAGAACAGGTCGTGCTGGGTAGCATAGTCGTGGTGGTGGAGTTTGAGAGGAGGTCTTTCCCCACTAGCATGCCTGTTCTGTCTTCATCTAGCATGGCTGTTTTGGGAGCTTCATGGCACGCCCATGCTGGGTAGCACGGCCGTGGTGGCTAAGTTGTTGTAGCTTGCAAATCTTGAGAATTTTCTTGTAACTTGTGCATTAGCCAGCACGGTCGTTCCTTGGCACCACGGTCGTGTTGGGGTCTTCAATGGCAAAATGAGCTTCAATCTTCATCATCAAAGGGCTTCTTTGCTTGATGTCAAATCTTAGGCATTAGGGGTAGGTTGAGGGAGCTTTGGGGCCTTCTTTGGACCCCTCCATGAGTGGAGGAACCCTATAACTCCTTCCTTCTCTCTCATCCATCCAAAGCATGGTCCAAGTACCTGAAAATAATGCAAAGAACGTCCATAAGTAATACTCATATTGGGGAATTTAACTTGCATTCTACTATGTTTAGATGTGAATAAAGTACAAAATGGCACAAGATGGAGCCCTAAAATAGGGCTACATCATGGCCCCTTTTGGATTCATAACCCTATAAAGCCTATGATACGGAATGTTGTTGATGAACACCCATTTGGTGACTCTAAACTCCCAAGTCAACCCTAGGGCCCTTGATATGGTTCATCCCAATGCCGTAATTGTTCCTACTGATCCCTCCCATGTACGAATTGGCCCGACTATGGTATCTTCTCACCACCGCTATGGTTGGAAGGCTTAATATCATTCATGTTGCTGACACAGCTAACTACCCAATGAATTCTCCTAATTGAGTTCATCAAGACACATCCTCCCTCTTTCAAGGCTGAGAGTAAGATTGAGATGGTAGATAATGGTGATGATTGGGTTATGGCCTTAAAGAGTACCTCACAGAGCATGGTGTGCCCTCCTCACCAATGTCATAGAGTGACATCCATCTGTGTAATAACTATGTAGTATAGCCCATATGCGCTACACTAGACGGTCGATGAAACACTGACACGGTGTTACAACAAATATATCACTCATTCCCCCTCTACTTCTTTTAGCGAATGCAGATAACCTTCTTGATCAACCTCAACGTCTTCATATACACTAAATCCTATTACTTTTTAGACTAGACCAAAATGGACTGAACCACAACATTTGCAATAAAGAGCACATGACTTTTTTTTGACATTTGGGTCGGTCAACCACCGGTTCACCAGTCTAACCAATTTGATTGACCGGTTCGGGCCGGTTATAAAAAAATTATTGATCTAATTTGATCTCAACTTGTAAATAATCTAGTCTAATTTGAAAATTCCTCAAAACATTACAAGTTGTTTGGTGTACGGCTTTAGGCCATATCAGACCAAACTAGACTATGTCAACCCTTTATTTTCATATATAAGAATAGATCTAAAGTAAGTGTCAAGTATCAATTTCCTTTCATCTATGGACATGTCCAGTGTCGATATCCTTTCATTTATGGAGAGTTGGCAAAGAAAACACATCAATGTTGGGGGTTCAGGAGCAAGCAACATGTTGTTTGAGATGTGTGTGCGCACTGGCAAAATGAACGACCTACAAAGTTGATTCCAAGGATAACAATGATGTTCTAAAAAAAATCATATCCGCATATAACAGCACCATATTTTACACCGCATAAATGCACCAAATGGTTATGATGTAGATATAGTTTAAATTTTTAAAATTGTCATTGTGTGGTGCAATTATGGGACTAGAAAAAATAATCATGAATAAAATCATACCTTAGTTAGTTTATTTTAAATATATAAAATATATGTAAACTAATATTCTAGTCACATTATTTCTTATTGGTATCACAGTTCATTACTTGATATCTATTTTAAATGGTATTTAATGTATAAAAAATTAGGACCTTTCTTTTTTTCATTCATTATACACATAGGTTGTCCTCTTTGAACAATTACTAAACGTACAAGTGCCCCTAGCACTAAAGATATTACCATTCACATTCGTTTACAATCACTACAGAGTAGGTCTTCCTTACCAGATGTTATTTACTTACATTATGAAGAAAAGGACTACAAATGACAATGAAGACATACAAGCTAATATAGAACCAAATATAGTAATCGAGTTTAATAGTTTGAATGATACAATGTGTTACTATAATTCCTATTCTTTAAGTCTTGGTTTCAACACATGAAAAACGAGCCAGTACATCTCAATTAAAAATAATAAAGTTATAGGAAAATTATTCGTTTGTCCTTGAGAAGGGTCCAGAGATGTAAGGTAAGACACATGATACGGTGATACCTTAGACAATGTCAAGAAAAGCACTTCAAGAAAAAGATATTACAGGTATATGCTACCAGGATATAAGGAATATATGTCTGTTAAGTGGGAGAATGAGTCAAATTGGGTTGTCACTGTTTCTGTGAAGGACCACAATCATGAACTAACTTCTAGCCCATGAAGACCAGATTCCATCCCTCCCATAGGCGCATATCTAAGGAGGACCGAGACATGATACATGCCCTCCGTGACCATAGAATTTGCAGTGCCCAAATATTCATGTCAGTTACTACAGCTCAACATGGAGGCTTACGTAACCTTAGCTTTAATTGGAGGGATTTGAGCAATGAGATGGGGGGCATAAGAAGAAAAGGAAATGGTACAGATATTTCGTGTATGATTGTCCACATTAAGGAAATCCAAACTTTGATTCCATACATTTATTTTGCTATCCAAGTAGATGAAGATGGATACGCGAGCAACATATTTTGGGTTGATAGTCGATCACGTGTGGCATATCAACATTTCAGTGACGTAATCACCTATTCACCTGTGACACAACAATTTGATTCAGAACACAGGATTCCAAATCCAGCCAGTCCGACAATTTGAATATCCTGCTTCTATTAAAATTAAACATGCAATTATTACAATTATTAAATCTAACAACCTAATAGAAGCTTTCCGTAGATAATGCATTGAAAGATCCAAACGAGGTCGAAGAGAGTGAAACCTCAAGGGTGAGGCTTTTCAAAAACTCCCTTGCTTAATGCTGGTTCGGTGGAACATTACTGGAATTTGACTCTTCGGGACATACATATTGGGGTATCATGCCCAACTTTGAATTCTGGATCTTCTATACAATTGGGCCCCTATCAAATTTATATAGTCTTAATCAAAAGAGCTGTAGCCGTCGAATATTGGTCAAGAAAACATAGCTCGTAAGGGGATCACATACATAATAACATTTAGATTGTTACGTTATCAGTTTGTTAGAATTGATTACATAGATTGAGTTACAGAACTGGAGGGGAACAGGATTGTGATGTAAAATACAAGTGGGACACAGCCACATAGGACTACTGAGGTGTAATGGCAAGCAGGGAAAACAGACAAGATTAAATGCATATCCTTCATTACTATAACAAAGTATCCCAACCATGCCTCAACCAAATTATACTATGGCGTGTTCTAGTTACATGAATAAGCAAGAAGTGAAATTTATTGTAGACCACTGCAAGCTTTGCTTTGTAAATCCAAGCAATATTTGACGGATGGATCGCTTACTGTAGATGTCATTACCAATGAGTAAACTACAGATAAGAGGAAAGTAGTAGCAGAATGCAGCCGGCAGATTAAAGTTTCAACTAGTAGTGTATGGAGTTTATAACGTTATCTAATGTGTCTTCCTAAAATATGTCAGCAAATAGCAAAGCAACCTAACCTTGCATGATCATGTATAACAATTACTATAAAGTAGAAACAGGAAGAGTATTAGAAATAAATCAGCATGTGTTCCAACAATCACTCAATCAGATTTTGCACTGTCACTTATATACGTATGCATGGAACAGCCTTCCACCATCAAGTAGCCAATTAATTTCAATATTCCATAAATGCCATGAACACAACCAACAAAGAAGAAAAATCAGAACAGTTACATTAGAAAGCCAGTAGGTTAACGTTTCAAAAACTGAAGGAACAGTACATCATATGGGCTTTCTTAACAAAGTAAACACTATTATCACATGACCAAAGCGTTCCATACTTTCATACGTGCAATTGTCAATAACAATCTAGACCCAATACAGCGTCTGAACTAAAAAGACTTTATAATGCAATCTATTATGCATGCTTTCTGAACAGCCTCAGACGTATTAGAGACACCCAATACAGCGTCTGAACTAAACAGACTTTATAATGCAATCTATTATGCATGCTTTCTGAACAGCCTCAGACTACATGATCAAATAGAAAAAATATTTCTGTTAGAGATTATATAGTAGCCTATTTAGTCAATAGGTTAATTAGTTATCGGGCTTTTGTGTCTCAGCCCGTCTAGATGACTTGCGTCCCAAGTCTTTAGTGTTTCCCCTCTCCTATATATAGGATAGGGGCGTCCACTCTTGTATTCATCTCATTGCATTCAATTCAATTACAGCAATCTTATTTTCCACAATTTGCAACCTTTTAGCTATATTGAAGCGTCAATTAATTACAGCTAAATAGATTTGAGCCCACTAAAAGTTACTTTTAGTGTATCCATAAGACACCATCTGCACCCTCTTGATTCTAGTCCCAGCTTACACAACGATTAAGCAAAATCATATATACTAGCTAACCAAAGTGCTGACAGACTAAGCCTAAACGTGAAAATGTCCCTTAAGTGTTGACAAGCCATCCAACAAAAAGGAAAACCATCCACGGCCGGGCTTTTGCATTCTCTCCGATAACCACTGGTAGTCCAGTAAAGCTTTTTCTGACAGCGGCTCAAGGAACTCAGACTTTGCCAGTATTGCCAGCGGCGGCATCCCACAAACGAGATTTGTGTCTAATGGATTTCCAGAAGCCACCTCGTTAGACATGTAAGGAGAATGTTGTAGTGCAGATGGTGTTGCTCCAGGAAGAACTTCCTGTTGGAAAGGAAACGCCCGTGCAGGCTGCAAGCAGAAAGACATCCACTGATGAATTAGTGGTGATGGGCCTCTGGTTCGTCCACCAATCTGATCTGTTTTGAATTTGGTAGATGCAGGAACTGCCTGAGAAAGTAAAGATTTTTTAGATTTTTTTAATACGGGGTGAATAGATTATATTGCAGAGAACCTTCAACAATAAACCACAAAATTCAGTACCTAACCTGACATAAATAATATACCTTTGGAATTCATTTAGTCAGTAATCATGATTTGTGTAATCATTATGACAAAGCAGAATAAGTTACAGCACGAAAGAATACACTTAATAATAGACAATTTATATCCCAGAAGGAAGCCAGACTGGCACGTCAACTCATGAGCCACGACTGTGATAGCACAAATTTGTCAAATCCAAAAGAAGACCAACACATGACATGCTTACCCATATATCAGCCCACAAACTAGAGCCAGACTTGGGAGCAATAACTGCAACATTGGCCATGCGCTTTGCAGTAGGAAGAACATCACTGCTCCATCCAACAGCAACCCATACATCCCCTGCTGTGAATGCTTTTAAATAGTTAACATTGTCGAACAACCTGACCTAGTGACAAATGCAGAGATGTCAATGAGCATAGTAAAATGAATCCCAATAAGTTCGCTATGAAAAAAAGCCCTCTCCCTAAGCCTGTCTTGTTGTTACCTGCTTCTGAAATGACAACAAATTTTCCAGCACAGCACTTCTCCCGCCCCCAACTTGTATGTCAATATTGGTTGTGTTGTATGAGGCACCCATATATTTCAAAATGGTGCCTAAAACCTCTCTGGGAGAAGCAACCATTGAAATCCTCCCAGCAAGCTCAGGTCTCCAAAGATCTGCCCAATCCTACGAACAACTTTAAACTTTATCAAATTCCACAACCTACTCTAAAATTCCCACCAGATCAGTTAAAAAAGAAGATACTGTTCTTTAAAATAATTAGAAACCAAAACCATGAGTTCATAACCCATAGACTCCACAGTTTAACCAGCGTAGTATTTCTTTATAGGCAAAAAAATCAAGGAATTACTGCAACAAATTTGCCATCTTACCAAGCATAATACTTCGTTTTATACCCAAATACAAGGCACTGGACAAAGGTGTCGGGGACGGAATCCATACCCTGAAGCCAAGTTGTTCCCTTTCATCACGAGTGGGAGGAATGCCGGCATACTAGGCACTTGGGATTTGCCTCCCAACTCTTGGAACAAAAATAGACAAAGTAGGCGGAATGGGAAAAGGAAAGGGACAAGGGCGATCTTCGTGCTGCCGACTTTGAAAAATCTCCTGACATATATCAGCTTGCGTTAGACACATTGATATGATATGTCATGCGTAATAACTCCCTTGTAACAGACATCTAACACAACATGACATACACTCTGCTAACATCTGCCTTATCGCACACGTACCTTACCATTGATTATTTTTTCATGCAGATCAACAACCTATTTAATTCGTCAATCACAAGTTCACAACACACATTAGGAACAACAGTAATGGGTGAACAAACCCCCTCCCCCGGCTACCTCAACAAATGCACAAAATCTTGGGATTAGCAGCAGAGAGGTAAATTGATGATGGTTTCCAGGGTATGCACATTACTTTCACGCCCATAGTACTAAGTAATGAGCTATGGCTAGGAAACCTCCTTACTAGTGACCCACTTCTTCGTGGTGGTTGTAAACCATGTTGAGACTCTGTCATTGCTATTAATTGTATCCTTTGACTGTAAGGGAGCAAGCACTTCCCAAACCCCCTGTTGTATTCTCGAATATCAATATTAAGAATATTAAGTGGAAACAGGTTGAGGGGTAGAGTGGAACTTAGAGTGCTGAAGAGAGTCGCGTGTTACTATCAGCGCTGACTCCCTCCCTTATCAAGCTTAGTTGATCTTTAACTTTTTGAGACCTCAAACTGCTCAGACTTTGGTGGACATATATACTACCTGACATCTGGTGTTATCTTTATTAGAGAGTTTGTTTATTTATGTTATTAAGTGTTTTGTAATATGGGCCCAAGTATGTTTTGGTCCATTAGGGTTAGTCTTATGTCTGTACGCTTCCTTGTCCTCCTATATACAAGAGCAGGGTTTCTCTTATCCAATACATCAACTAGCCATCTTTTATTCTCTAAGATGGTATCAGAGCAGTCATCCTAGGGACCAAAACCCTACGCGAGAGAGAGAAAAATAGAGGAGTGTCCCCCTGTGGGCGACCGCCGCTCTTGGCGGAGATTGGCTGCCAGTAGGGAAATTGTTGATCGTTCTCTCCTTTCTCTGCTTGTGTCATCTCCTATTCCCTGCAATCTGCTTCCTGTCTATTTTTTCCTGCAATGTTGGTCGCTTCCCTGCTGCTTGCTATCCAGCCTCCCGCCGTCTGAGTCCGCCGCCCTGCGTGATGCGCCCATGCCGATCTTCCGCCCTGCTGCTCCATCCGCTGCCACCACCAATTATGTTGCCCGCCGCATCATGGGTCCCTGCTGCCTGTTGCTCTTCCTGCCGTCGTCGTCTCTAACCATTTGTTGCTCTACGCATCGCCCATTGCAACCCTGCGCCCGCCGCTGCCTGCCCTGCGCCGCCACTAAGTAGCTTTGCTGCCAGTCGGCGCTACCGGCCACTGTTGCCTCTATGCCTTCAGCCATCACGGGCTCGTTGATGCTGCCCCTACGCCTGCTATCGCCACCATCTGCTGATCTGCCAGCCACCGCTCAACAAAAAAAGTCGTTGCAACCCCCACTTCTGTTGCATTTCCTACTCCCAGCCATGTACAACTGTTGTTGTCTGCCGTGGGCGGCCACCCACTACTTTCCATCGCTGACCACCACTTCTCATCGCTACCAAACAGCCATTCATGCATAAAAATATTGTGTCCCTCAATATATTTTTTTTATTACCCTCCCCATATACACTCTACATATTTGTGCTAATCGAATCCTTTTTTAGCCTAATCGGGTTTTTGGTCCAAGAAAAATTCATTTATTTTTCTACCCAGATCTACCCAATCGGGTCATTTTGCACCTTGACTTGGGTTATCGGTTATCCTCCTCCATATATCCACCTAAATTTTTTTACCTTTGCCACTTTTTCCGAGTTTTCACCCCAACCACTCTTTTTTACTCCTTTTGTACTTGGTGTGAGGGGGAGAATAGGAGGAAGAGAAGATGAGTAGAGAGAGATGAGGACAGAAGAGGAAGTTTATATCTGCCCATTACTACATGCTTCTTGAAGAGACTGATGTCTGGAGATTTATTTTTGTTGCCTGCTTGTTTGTGTTGAGGGTCTTCTGTCCGGCTACATCTATTTTTCTGTTGTGTGCCATCACTCTCTGGCTTGTTCGTATCTTGTTTGCACGTCGACTTTCTACTTTTGTGTGCCAGCACTCTCTGACTCGTTTGTGCTCTGTTTCATACGTTGACCCGTCCGTACTTTATTTGTATGTTGACTATTGTCGTTGTTGTGACCCAGCACTCTCTGGGCTGCGACGTTAGCGACTGTGTTGAAGACCATTAAGCGTTGTTGTTTTTGCTTATTTACCCTCCAAATGATCATGTTGTTGCTTACTTCTTCTACAGATGATCGAGAAGCTTATACGACCTGTTTGCTTGGAGTATCTACTTGAGGGGGAGTTTCAGGGTGTTTGAGTGCTTAATTGTAATATTGAGGAGAAAAATTCTTATATGGGCTTGGTTTATCTTTTTATTTCTGCCTTTGTTTTTAGTCTGACTGTTGCAAGCTGATTTGGGATTCTCCCAACTTCAGCTTGAGGGGGAGTATTGGAGAGTCTATTTATTTATGTTATTAAGTGTTTTGTAATATGGGCCCAAGTATGTCTTGGCCCATTAGGGTTGGTCTTATGTTTGTACGCTTCCCCATCCTCATATATAGGAGCAGGGTTTCTCTTATCTGATACATCAACTAGCCATCTTTTATTCTCTAAGAATCTTATTTGGACTTCTTCTTGACTCTCCAACATAGTATGTTGAAAATGTCTTTGGTTCTTTCATGGAAGTGAGCATTGTGATTGGTTTGTGGAACGTTTACTGCACTTTCTAAGCATATATAATGCAGAAGGAGAAAACAAAATTTACTTCCACAAAATCTCTTGGTTTTTCATAGTCAATTACAGTCCAACATGTGGTTGATAATTGGATGGCCAGTTGTCTAATTGGATGCCATGACATACCCTCTTATCCAAGTTTGAAAGATACCGAGTGGAGCTAATCTTAGACGGTCAAGTGCATCAGTGTAGCACATATCACGAAAACTTGCTAGCTTGAATCGGTCTTGCACGATCCAAGGTGAATATTGAATACGGACTTCTACAGTCTTATGTGCTTCAATGTTCTTCAGCCAACTTCTACACGAGGCTTGCTTGGTGTTTGCATAAATTGGTTAGGCACTTCAAATACAAGGTAGAGAGCAAGCTTTATTACAATTTAGTTGATAAACTAATTTTCCAATTGGGCCCAGCAGAAGCAACTGCCTCTATGAGAATGTGTGGTATTCAACTCCAAACCAGTTGGCAATGAGTGAAGAGACCACACACCTTATAAGCCCAAAGACCACCCCATAGCTCAGCAGTGTGGGACTATTCCAACATCCCCCCTCAAGTGCAGCCACTTGTGTGTGCTTGCACTTGTTATTTTGAGTAGATTGTGGTCCTCACGCTTGTCTAGTTGGGTCCACTCTAATAGCATATGAGAATGTGTGGTATTCAACTCAAATGAGTGAAGGGACCATGTCTTATAAGCCCAAGGACTATACCAGAGCTCAGCGGTGTCGGACTATTCCAACGACCTGAAATAGAGAATTCCAATCTAGGGATGTCCACCACTAAAGAAGCACGGTGGATGAGCTAAGCAACCGCTTGCCAACACTTACAATAGTCAATTGCTCAGTTGACAAATTGTTGCTTAGCAGAGCAGTAGGGAGCCTGCAAATGATGCCCAATCAAGACCCATTGTTGCCCCCACCTCCATACCAAGCACTGGATTTGACCAGTTGAGTTGATTTGCCTCTATGGAAGTATGTGCTTGATATGCCAAATTTCTGAAAGAGGTTGCTCTTGACTCATTTTTGGTTGACAAACAGAATCAAATCTGAATCACAAAACTTCACAAATCAATAGAATCCCAACTTTTTATAAGAAATGATTTTCTACAAAGCACTATGTGCATTGTTTAGTCCTTACAAAACTTAATTCAACTTGACAATGGAGATTGATGTCACTTTGAAACCGAAATCGGTCTCTGAAACCAAGTTATGGGATATATCAACAAGAAGTGTTAAGAAGAACACAGTCACATTTGAATTTCCTCAATCTGGTTAAATGTGAGATTCAAATGTCCCTTGTGCATTCACAGTAGTGTTATGAGAACCCAATTGGATTGGCCCATTGAACCGGTTGGAGCGGGAACCGGCCACAGAACCAGTCTGTTTAGCCTCTAGACCTAGAATTTGCCAAAAAAGGGGACAAAATTGTCTATCTGTCAGTTCCAATCGGTTAACAGTTTGAACCAATATGGGTAACCAGAGGCTATGAACTGGCGATGTCTATGTGGCATACGACCCCTTCCTGATTAATAGTTACATGTGAGAATCCCTAACACCTTGTAACACCCCCGACTCCCTACTTGTTTAACAATTGTCATTCATTAATGTTAATATATTTAGTGTTGTGTGTTATGTCTCATTGTATTTTGTGTTATGTGTTTTCCTCTTTAGTCTTTTATCCCATATAGCTCAAGTATGTAATTACTTCCCCTCTCTTATCCTATATTAAGAGAGGATTTATATTTTTTATCATCTCGATAATATCATGTTATTCTACTTGGTATCAAAGCATTATGATCCCCCTTAACCCTCTTCTCCACTCACTTAACCATGATGACGCCTCTCCTTCCCTCTCCCGCCGCAACCCTAATGCTTCCCTCACCCTAAACCAACGTCTTCCCCTAACCCTTCTCCTTCCCTAGCCATTGCCACCTTCTCTTCTGCTCTTCCAACCGTCGTCGCTGCCTTGCCTAGCTATCTATGTTGTTGCCACCTTCTGCTCCTCCCTTGTCAACCCATGTAGCCCATGTCGTTGTCCTTCCCTTCCCTTCCCCTCCTACCATTGTAGCCCTTTGCCCCTTGTTGCCTTCCTGCTCTTCCCTCGTAGCCCCCACCCATCTCGAAAGCCCCAGTCCCTATTGGTGCCCACACCATCCCCCCCCACCCTCCTCCCATCGCCCTACTTTCTTCCTCTCCCAAACTTGCCACCTCCCTCTCTATCACCTCCAGTTGTTGCACTATCCACCCTCCCACCATTTTGTTGTCGTTGTAACCTCCTACTCTCACTTCCATTTCCTCCAGTTCTATCTACAGCCTCTACCACGGTCACAGCACGGGCTATCTCCCCCCTAAGGCACATCCCTCATCCTTAGTGCTTTTTGTGGTTCTCTAGACCACGTAATCTAACCTATTGTCTTTATAAACACAGCATCCCTTTCGCGACTTCTTTTTTCTTGGGTGCATGTCCCCCTCGGCCCCTCCTTAGCTACACATGTCGCTCTGGAATGACAATGTTGTTGACTCAAGGTCAATTAGGTCAATGTTGACTCACGTCTAAATTGACTAAACCCGTGTTTTGATGATGACTAACCATTCCACATATCGGTGTCTAATGTCTTTACTTGAGTGATTTCAGATTAGGTATAGACACACTCCAATTGCCCTAACTTGCGCATCTCAATTGGAGAAAAGACAAGTCAAAGTCATACAAGTGCACGTTTTTGTAATATGATGTATATCCATTAGAATCATATTGTAAATCACTTGTAATGATTGTATGACTTGTAATTAAGCTTAGAAAAATATAAGGAGCACTTAGATCGAATGTTAGAGCACTTTAGATGCAACTTTGAAAATTGATTACAGGCACTTTGTCGGTCGAGTTTCCCAGCCTAAAAACTCGACCGATCAATCCTTGATCAATTTTCTGGAGATTGCATCGGTCGAGTTGTGTTTACACAGAACTCGATCGATCAAGTAACTGACCATTTCGATTCCTAATGGTCGGTCGAGTTTTGTCAGGACAAACTCGACCGATCATTTGAGTATCGGCCTTGTCGTTTACTTGATCGGTCGAGTTACCCTTATAGAAACTCGACCGATTCCACTGTACGGAAAAGTGCAGAAAAGTGCTTCTAGCCGTTGTGGAGTTGCAACAAGTGAAAATATATCAGTTGCAAGCCACAAAACGGCTAGTTTTCGGCCCCAAGTGTTCCCAAAGACTAAGAGGCATCCCCAGCTATAAATAGGACCCCTTGGGCTTCATTCCAAGGTTGAGCATTCATTGCAAACTATATGTGAGGTTCCTATTCTATAGTTGAGTGCTTCCTACAGCCTCCTCTCTCTCTCTAAGCTTAATCACTTGCTACATCCATTAGAGTGAGTAGGAGATTTGTAAGAGAGTTAGTCTTGCATGTATATCTTGTGAGGCTCTCACTTCCACCACCTCCCCATCTCTCATTTGCAATCATGAAGATGAAGGTTCTCTCTCTTGTCCAAGAGAGGTGAAGAAGAACAAGGGAAGGAGTCCCTTGGTGAAGATCAAGGCTGAAGACTTGGAGCTAGAGTGGGTAAGCCCTTGGTGAAGGCAAAAGACTCCTTGCACAAGTGGGTAAGTCCTTGGTGGAAGCTTCTCCGAGTGAAGGTGAAGTCAAAAGCTGAAGATCCAAGAAGAGTGGGTAATCCCTGCAAGGCTGAAGACTTGTGCAAGAATGGGTAAGTCCTTGGAGAAGGCCGAAGACTCTTGCAAAGTGGGTAAGTCCTTGGTAAGGTTGAAGACTCTTTGTATTGGATAGGTAAGTCTTTTGTTTGGTCATGTATTGTAAGTCTTATGAATGAATATAAGAATGCAATAGTTTGGAAGTCCTAGAGGTTGACCTCTCTAGGCAAGTGGACTGACACACTTCTAGTTTGAAGTGTGGAACCACTCTAAATAGCTTGTCTAATTGGTGCATGTTCAATCTCTCTCTCCCTTGCTATGCATGTTTTAGTTGCACTCAAATTACCTATTTAGCAACCTTATCTTGTCATATATCTTGAAGGTTTAATGAATTTTGTTTAAGTGCTTTCAGCTCTATTCCCCCCCCCTCTAGAGCATCTAATCACCCATCTAGGATCCAACAAATGTAACGTAGGTTCTTTTTTTTTCTGTTGTCCATGATTAGGGTCTTTGCTTTCTAATGTTGTAAGGTGTGTTTCATTGCACCTCTTATCTTATGTTGTTGTTGTTGCTCTATATCAGCTTTATCGCATGGCCTCGACTGATGGCGTTCGTTCCCTATGCGTTACAACTGTTAAGCTTGACGGTTCTACCTATCATACATGGTCAGCTTTGTTCGAGTTATAAGTTAAGACACAAGGACGCTATCTGCATCTCGTTATTGCTGCTCCATTCTCACTGGCTAAAACTGTTGATGATAATACCAAACATGCCTGCAATATCTGGGTTAAGGAAGAATCAGGTGTAATTACTTGGATGGTTAATAGTGTTGAACACTTGAACTCAAAATCTGTCAATCTCTTCTTCGCCTTCAGACTGCAAAGGCAATGTGGGATCAAACTTTCTCATGTCTATTCTCATCAACAAAATCCAAAGGAAGTGTTTGACATATTCAAGAACCTAGCCAAGGAGTTCTCTACTAATGGCTTTGTCGAAGACTACTATAATTAGTGATGAATTTGAGGTCTACTACCCACTATCTGGTTGAAATCATTGAGGTCCGAAAACAGCACAATGAATTACAGTTAGTTTAATTCCTTGTTGGTCTTCTTGCTTCTTTCTTTGAAGTTGTTGATCAAACTATGTCTAGTGACCCCTTGCCTACACTTTGTGACGTCATGAAAAGGGTCTTGCTCTTTAGTATGTATCTTCTTTACCCTCATCGTCTTCTGATGCGGTTGTTCGATCAAGGACCATGGCCGCAGCCGAGGTCGAGGTCATGGTCATGGTTGTGGTCGCTCTACTAGAGGCTTTGGACCTAGACATGGCCAACCTCCTCCTGGACAGAGACATTGTAACTTTTGTAGCCGCAATAACCATATCGAAGATCGTTGTTAGGCCAAGCATGGAGAACCGGCATGGGACTAATCCTTGATTGTCAAGGTCGGCGCTTAGGCGCGCCCTAGGCACTCCATAGGTCCCTCAAACCTAGGCACCTAGGGGTCATAGATAAATTGGTCAAACTAGGCAGGCTGGGCCGGCTAGGCAGGGGGCCTAGGCACTCATGCTACAATTGTTGCAATCAGGTCAGTCCTTATACTAATGTTTGTTTAGTTTTTGTTTTATACTTCTTTGTCCCCTAATCCTGCTTCTTTTCTTTTCTTTTTCTAGCCCGTAAGGGTGTAGCTCTTGGTGATCGGATCGTGAACGCAGACGGAGGTCTCAGGTTCGAATCCTCACTGGGACGAATAAAACTGGGATTTATGTCTGACATGGTTTGCGCCGGAACTAATGGGTTGCACACTTGGTTTACCTTACTCCTGTGTCGGGCCTCTACAGGTCAATGAGGGGTCGGGAAGAGGAAGTCGCCTTGATGACTCTTTTTTTTTCTTTTTCTAACAATTTCTCCTACATTTCATGCTCCTACTACTATTGTATCTTAATTTTCTTTGACTTCCTCCTATGTCCCTTCATGGTGCTCTATCCATGTTTCTTATTTCAAAGGCTGAAATTTAGACACGTCCTACAACTCCTACTCCAACATATACTATAGTAGTATTGCTTCTATTTCATATATTCTTCTTTTTCTGACTTCTTTTTGCTCCTACATCTCCAATGGCTACTGTTGTTTGCATGTTTGCATTAAATTTCCTAATTTGTTCTTCGTCCCTCTAAGTCTACTTCCACACCTCGTGCATTGTTGTTTTTCATCTTCATCTTCCTACTTCAAGTCTCCTCTCTTGATGTTGTGTTTTACTTTAATGACTTCTTGCACGTCATTTGCATTTTTCCTGTTTTCTTTCTCCTTCAATACCTAACTATCTACCTCAACTATTTCTTTTTTCTTCCTCTTAATTCTCCTCTTGATCCTCCCAACAATTATCATATGTATATATATAGAAATAGGTAACTAGAAAAAATAATGCCCGGAATTGTCTTGGCGCCCGCCTAGGCGGCCCAAGCACCAATTGGGTGGGACTTACTGCCCAGCCGCCTTGACAAGACTTGGGATAATCAAGTTTTTGCTAAAGGAGTTGAATTCTGACACATTTCCCTCTAGCTTTGCTACTCCCTCCACTGACTGGATCCATTTTGAGTTCGAAAAGTTGCTTCAAGAACACTTCCCTGCTCAAACCGTCGTTGCCTGACCAAATGGAGGTTCTGCCTTGCTTCTCCTGCTACATATGGTAAAACTAGATGGGTAATCATTTTTGCTACCTCTTCTCATAATTTTGGGAATTTTTCTCTATTCTTTGATCTGATTACAACATCGATCTTTCCTCCTATCATGGTGGTTGATGGTTCAGAATCCCTAGTGCATCCTCATTTGGGATCCCTGGGGAAGAGGATCAAGTTGGCCCTTGCGAACAGCTTGATGCACTATCTCCTTTCAACCCTTTGAGCTAAATATGGCAAAAGGAAAGAAAATCCATGGACCGACCCCATCGTCTCCACCCCGTAGGAACTACGAGATCACCCCAAGGACGCCTACGGCATCCAGGGGTCGCGGACCGACCATAGACCATGTTCAATATCAATAAGTGGAATGCATTAGCTGTCCGCTCTTCGGTTGGACAGTAAGGGTCAGAGAAGGGCAATCACTCGTTCTTAAAACCAAAACCAGTATTCTTAAAATCAAAGAGTTGGGCGGAAAAAGGGGGAGCGTTGGGAATATTTGGAAACCTAACAATCTACTTCTCAAATTTGCTCTCTATGTTCAACGATCTCCTTGAAGTCTTCTTTCTGTTGGCAAAATTGTTAAACATCTTCAGTGCTCTATTATGTTTGACCTCGATGGTTGTCTTTCAAGATCTCCATACCAAGATGAGGATTCGTTCAGGCCATGAGGAGCCAAATGGTTTACATTATCTTGATACTCCGCGTGTTGTTGTCATTGCTCTGATGTCTTCGTCAGTGTTTAGACTACATTGCCATTATCGGCTTGCACACCCGTCTGCTTCAAAATTAAAATATTTACTTCCCATGGTATTTGATACTATTTTTCACTATGAAGTTGCCAACTTGGCAAACAAACTCAAATTGTTTTTCCTAGTAAACGGACTTGCTTCCAAATCTATATTTGATATTGTGCATGATTATAGTTGTGAATGTGGACTGTGGGTCATGCTCTATGACTAGTCTATCAGGATTTCTATATTTTATTACCTTTACATATCAGTTTTCTCGAGCTACTTGGTTATTTTTGCTTAAAGATAGGGTGTGCATTTTGGATACTATTACGGCCTTCTTTTTGGAAATTAAGACAGTTTAATAAGCTCATTAAAATCTTTCTACTGATAATTCCCTTAAACTCATGCAATATTCTGTGAGTACATTTTGCACAAATCTGGGCACTATTCATCAAACCCCATGCTCTTACACACCACAACAAAATGATCTAGAAGAAAAAAAATGTAACCTTTTGGAAGTAGCCGGACGAATCCATTTCATTATCATATTCCTAAGATTTTTTGGTCTGCAGTGGTGTCTACTGCTTGTTTTTTAAATAAACGAGATGCATTCTTCAATGTTAAACTCCCAGAATTTTTGGTAGTACATGCTTTGTTTAATAAATTCATCCTGGATTGACAAAGCTTAACTCACTCTACAAAATGTATTTTCTTGGGGTACTCTAGAACTTTGAAAGGGTACCAATACTATGAAGTAACAATCAAACAGTGGTTTGTGAGTGCGGATGTGGTCTTTTTTTAAAACGGGCCTTCTATGGGATAGTTTATCTCGTCATTTTCTACAGATCTCCTGGTTGATGCCCCTCTATCACATGACGGTCCTATTGTTCACTCTATATCGTTTAAGGTGTATTAGGGTCTTATCAAATCCGCAACTCTCTCTATGGCACCTCAATCATCCAATCCTCTCCCTTTTTGGGCGAATCAAATCACACCTCATGTAACTTCTAACTTGGACCTTCCGATTGGTTAATGAAAAGGAGTTTGTTCATGTACTTTACATCCTATCATCAAAGCATGTTCTAATGCTAACCTTGGTTTTGGGGCAAGAATAGAGGGTGGTTGATAGAGAGATGGGTGGTGAAGGGACGCAGGCAATAAGGCGGCAGTAGGAGAGCAAGGTTTAATGGCAAGAGCACTGGTTGGCAGCAACAACTAGAGGCAGAGAAAGGGTTGGCAAAACAGGTAGGGAGAGGAGGTGGTGTTGACGGCGGTTGAGGGCAAGGGTGACAACATGAGCAACAACCGGGGAAGAAAGCATGGGCGGAAGTTGGGAAAAAGGTTTGGGAGTAGTAAGGGCGGCGAGCATTGGCCGGAGAGCAGCAGGTGGAGAGGAAGATGGTGGTTGTAGCAAGGTAGGGATCAAGAGACAACCCTTCATGGCCACGAAGTTGCCGGACCGGCGGCCAAGCTAGGCAGAGACGGTAGTCACCCGCAAGCAGAGACGACCCTTCTCTTGTTTCTCTCCTCTCTAGGGCTTCCCACGAGCATCCTGCTCTAATACCATGTTAAAAAGCAAGTGACGGCTAATGGATAGATTGCACAGAGAAACCCTACTCCTACATATAGGAGAAGGGGGAAGCGTACAGATTTTTGACTAAACCCTAATAAGGCCAACACACATGGGCTGATATACAAATAGTCTCAAATAACTTAATTAACTGACTCTCAAACAAGCCGCCTAAGTGGAATTGTTAAAGTTGCCCAAAGCAAGAAAAAGCAATCCAAAGCACCTGCTTCACTGCAAGCCACTCAACGCGTCACTTTGGTACTAACTCCTACGGTGCTACGGGGTTGGTCGCTTAAGCTTTGAATGGCCCGCTTTATTAATCAAAGTCCCAATAATGAGTAGAAGGCAAATGTATTGGGAATTGATACTATGTCTTTATGAGTGTTAAGGCCTTAAGATAGACCTAATAGTAAAGTATAAGACATTTTCCTTATCATCATCACCACCATCATCATTAAAGTCTCAGTCCCAACTATGTTAGGGTCGGCTACATGGATCCTTCGTTTCCATTTAGCTCTATCATGGGCCATATTCTGGCTGAGATGTAGAGATTCAAAATCTCTCTTTATAAACTCATCCCATGTTAATTTAGGTCTTCCTCTTTTTTTTATTGTGTTTGACTCAATAGCACTGCTTCGTATAGGCGCATTTGTCGATCTGCGTTGGTATGTGTCTGTACCATCTAAGTCAGCCCTCGCGCTACTTGTCCTTAATGCTCGCCACCCCCACTTTATTCCTGATATAGTCATTTCTCAAGCGATCTTTTCTAGTCTTCCCACACATCCATCTCAGCATACGCATTTCAGCCACGTTCAGCTTGTTGAGACCTTGTTTCTTCACCGCCCAACATTCACTCCCATAGAGCATGGTTGTCGTATAGTTGTTCTATAAAACTTACTTTTTAACCTGAGAGGGATCTTCCGATCACATATAACTCCAGTTGCACTCCTCCATTTCAACCATCCTGCAGTGATCCTATGACAAACGTCATTTTGGACATCCCCATCTATTTGAATAATAGAACTCAAGTAACGAAATTTATCACATTTTAGTATATCTACTCCGTCCAACTTGGCTCCACCATTCACACTGCTAGATTGGCTGAAATTGCAATGCATATACTCAGTTTTGCTCCTGCTAATCATCAATCCATTTGATTCCAAAGCCTTTCTCCAACGTTCAACTTTATCATTCAGTCCATCTTTAGTTTCATCAATCAAAACAATATCATCAGCAAATAACATACACCAAGGTATATCATCCTGAATATTCTTTGTCAACTCATCCATAACAAGAACGAACATATATGGGATGAGTGTGGATCCTTGGTGTACCCCAACTGTGATAGGAAAAGTTGGTGTCTCTCCTCCAGGAGTCCTCACACTTGCAGTAGAGCTATCATACATGTCTTTGATCAAGTCAATGTATTGGATTGGCACACCACTTTTCTTCAAAACCATCCACAACACTTCTCTGGGTACTCGATCATAAGCCTTTTCCAAATCAATAAACACCATATGAAGATCTCATTTGCTTTCTCTATACTTCTCCATAAGCCTCCTTATCAGAAAAATAGCATATGTTGTTGATCTTCCAGGCATGAAACCAAATTGGTTGTTTGATATCTGCATTATAGATCTTAGTCTCTGCTCAATAATCCTCTCCCAAAGCTTCATTGCGTGACTCGTCAACTTGATACATATGTAGTTTGTGCAGCTCTGAACATCACCTTTGTTCTTGTAGATGGGGACTATAGTATTGTTTCTCCACTCATCTGGCATCTTATTGGTCTTCAAGATCTTGTTAAAGAACTTTGAAAACCACATAACTCCTTCATTCCCCATACTCTACCATAAACCAATGGGAATACCGTCTGGTCTGCATAACTTTCTCATTTTCATCTTTTTCAAAGCATTGTTGACCTCAAATGGTGAAACTTGTCGTGTAAATGGTATCTCTTGTATTCATGTCACACGAGTCTAACATTATTTGCAGTATCTCCATTGAAAAGCTTATGGAAGTAATTTCTCCATTGGTTCTTGATATCATCGTCCTTCACCAACACTCTGTCATCTTCATCCTTGATGCATTTTACTTGACTCAAGTCTCTTCCTTTCCTTTCTCTTATACGAGCCATTTAATATATATCTTTTTCCCCTTCTCTAGTGTCCAGCTTCTTATAAATATCATCAAAGTATCTAGACCTTGCCTTCTGAACAACCTTTTTAGCTTCTTTCTTTACTTGCTTATATCTTTGGAATGTTGCATCATCTCGAGATTTGGGCAAGCTCCGATAGATCTCCCCTTTCAGTTTAATAGCCTTTTGTACTTCATCATTCCACCTCCAAGTCTCTTTATGATCCTTTGGACTCCCCCAAAACCTCTTTGGAAATTTTTGTTATGCAGGAGCTTATGTTATGCCACATAGTGTTAACATCAGACTCCAAGTTCCAAGTTCCCTCCTTGATGAGTTTATCATGAAAAGTCAATTTCTTTTCTCCTTTAAGATTCCACCACTTGATCCTGCTATCTTGGTTTCTGTTATTCTTGCCTTTATTGATCTTCATGTTAATATCCAAAACCACCAGCCTGTGTTGGGTCGTGAGAACTTCGCCAGGAATCACTTTACAATCCTTGCATTTATTGCCGCCTCGTAAGGAGGTAATCAATTTGGCTACAATTGTGCCCACTCTTGAAAGTAATCTTATGAGATTCTCTTTTCTTAAAATGGGTGTTTGCCAAAATCATATCATATGCAACTGCAAAATCTAATATTCTCTCTCCTCCGTTTTTGTTGCCATATCCAAAACCACCATGAACTCTTTCATATCCAGCATTGCTACTCCCCACATGGCCATTTAAATCATTCCCAATAATAATTTTCTCCTCTGTCGGTATTCCTTGCATCAATTCATCCATGTCATCCCAAAAATCCTTCTTAGCATCCTCGCTAAAGCCAACTTGGAGGGCATAAGCGCTAATAATGTTAAAAATATTTCCCCCAAGAACAACCTTGATAGCTATGATTCTATCACCCATCCTTGTGATCTTGACAATGTCATCCTTCAACATCTTATCAACAATAATACCTACGTCATTTCTATGTTTATCAATACTTGTATACCAGATTTTGTATCATGTGTCTCCAATCTCTCTACAACGTTCCCTATCCACTTGGTTTCCTGCAAGCAAGTTATATTGATTTTTCTTCTCATCATGGTTTCCACTATCTCCAACGATTTCCCTGTCAAAGAGCCAATATTCCAAGATCCAACTCTAATCTTTTTTTGTTTAACTTGTTTCTTTACCTGCCTTCGTCGAAAATGTGCAAGGAATGTTGCCCTTGCACATTTTCCTTATGCAGGAGATAATTGTACCACTACCTTTACACAAGCTCGCGCTAGCACAACTTTATCATATGCTTACAACTTCATTATTACACGCTATTTCACATAAAAGTAAATAGTTACTGGCCATCAAATGATGAATCCTCGCTAATCCACATCTCCCTCGGTAGAGATGTCTCACATGAGACCTTCCGACCTCTGTTACTAACATTTGCTTAGCATTGATGGAGCAAGAAAAATCCACTGCCATTTGCATGATTCAAACATGAGTCCTGGAATATTTAAGACAACATATATGAAGCGAGAGAGAGAATTTAAGATTCTGAGAAAGTTGGTGATCAACTAATAGTGTTCTCAATTTCTGATATCCGGCGCATGCGGCCACATATGCAGTTCGGCCAGATCTCCAAAGTGCATATGGCTATGTAGCTGTATATGCGCCTGAATGCATATGCAGCCATTAGCAGCGCTTCAGCAAATGTTTTTTTCGTATAGAGACTATAGGTGTGTATTTTTTATATCAATTATCTTGTGTAGTTATTTATTAAACTACTAATAGACATGAAAACACATACATATACATATATATACATATATAACATACTCTGCATGTATATCTATGTGTTTACATATTAATCTACATAACTGTAATGTTTTGCACTATAAATATGCAATTTTCTACTCATATATAATTAATTTGTGGATAAACATTCAAAATCGCATATGATCTGCTTATGTGCCCACATTCTGAATATACTAGTACCCTGATAGTCCGCATGCCGCTTTTCAGAATTAATAAATAAGTTATATTGCAAAGATAAATAAGCATATTATAGTAATGTGACGATATATGCTACAACATTTGTAGAAAATTGTATTGAAGGCAGAATATGGATTTTGATAGAAAGGACACTTAGTACATGTTTGAGGGGGTAGGTTATAGAACATCAGCATATTAAAAGGGAACCGGACATTTTGTCAGAAATGCTATAAAAGTATGTCACCTCAACAGGAGCAAACCCATTCTTTCTAAATTTATCCTTCTTATAAGCAATCACCACGCTTCCCCATCTATATGGAGCACCCCATATTGTGCCTTCCGAATCTAGCTCCCCTTTATGGTTCCTGCGTAAATAAATCTAGAAAAATATCAATGAGATCAATTATAATTTATAAATAAATCAGATTAGTCTTTACAGCGACATAAGATATCATTATTTATGATCAAAATTTGACTTATAAGTGACGATCAGACAAAATCAGGACTACCTCAGTATAATATTTTACAACTGATTTCAATGCTCCTTCGAAGATGTACTAATGTTTAAAGGCATACCATTCAGACAGGAGAAGCATTTACTGATAGTATATAACATATAAAAAGTTGTGTACAACATGCATATTAGAACAGCAAAGGTGCAGGGCTAGCTTATACACAATCCCCCCACCCAACAAAATAAAACTCCCAGTGATCCGGTTAAAGTATGCACCCATTGTATAAGCAAGAGAGGTTCTCCAAAAACCCACTAACTACCAGTAACGAAAAATGCCAAAAACGAACTATTATTATTATTGAATGAATTGCCATAAATTCATAGCAGAAGATTCGGGAGGATATGCTGATACTGTGGAATCAAGCACGAGGTCATTTTCTCTCAATTGATCCTATCGAAGTAGGAGGCAATTTTGCGCTACCCTATTTCATCAAGAAAGGGATAACAGTTCAGTAATAATGATTTGACCCAAAAAATCAATAATAATGATGTCAGAAAATCATTACACCGAAATTATAATCTGGCATATAGGGGGTATTATAATCAAATGGTGTAGAACTGCATACAAATGCAGTGACATTAGGAGTTCCTCTCAATTATTACGCAAGTTGTGTCCATTTCAGCATTGACGGTATTATCATACGAGCAGAGGCATGAAAAGAAACATTAGTATCTTCTCTTTCTAGGATATCATGTTTGATTTGGCTGAATGTTTATTGGAGTAGGGAACATTTTAAACTTAATACTGTGAAAAATGAAGGTAAAGGCACATTGTGAACAAAAAGAAAGGGCATACTGGCCCTTGAGTAGCACAAGAAAGCAGGTGGAAGAAAGTGTTCAACACACCTTCCAGAAGTCATTCAAGTCACTAAACCAAGATTTTTCCTCAGCTTCTTCTATCGGTTCAATTAAACCATTCTTTATGGCAAGACTGAACCAAGAGTCCCCAATAGTCACAAGATCAGCCGCCATGGTTGATTTAGGGTCAATACGCTCACTTTTAGATGCTGAATTCAGTTGACTGTATATGGAATGCGGGCTGGACTGAAACCCAGGTAGCAACCTTACTCTCTTAGTTTGTGATTGCAGAAAATCCTGCAGAAGGAAGCTTATCAGTGAAATACCCTAGCAATTTGCAGAATTAACAGCAGAGTCAACGATAAAGATATTGATGTTGGTAGATACAGATATAATGTGAATAAAGCAAGCCCATAACTGTAGATACAAGTCAAACATCTGCAAAGGCTAGGGATGGCAGTGGTAAGGAAAAACCATATATGTGGATAACCGCACCGCTTTTACAACTCCATAACTGACGCCAAGTGGTTATGGTGTGGATGCATGGTTATACGGGCCACCTAGCCTCCAGAACCTGGGCGCCCAACCTAATTAAGCTGTTGGGCGGTCGCCCTGCTGAACCTAGTTGGGCCTAAAATCTGGGTAAATATTTTTTTATTAATTTTATTATCTTCCCACGTCCTCCTTTTGCTTTTCTTCTGATATATGTTCTTCCTCGTTATTCTCTCCACTTGTTTTTTCTTTTCCTCGACAATTCCACCAAGCAATAAAGTTATTGCAATGCTCCACCCTTTATTTTCATTCCTAATTTTCGCTTGCTCTAGCAAGCAGAAAAACTGCTACTATGTTACAGAGTTACTGCTGCGCTACTGTTATCATTTACTGCTGCTCCATTATTACCGATTTACTGCATACTCAAATTCACACAGGCACTATTGTTTTTCTTTGTTTCTCATCTTTTCTATCTCCTTCCTACTCTTTTTTTCCTCTACCAATCTTCTTTTTTCAGTTATTGCTCTCCATGGTTTCATCATATGTAAGGTTTGTGCTGCATGATTCTCCATTTTTTCTTTTCTTTTTTCATTCTCTTTGTTCTGCATCTTCCCCCAACCTCCTTGTTGTTGTTTTTTTTATTTGTTCTTTCCACATCAAGTCAATCGATGTTTTTTTTTACTTTTTATCCTCCTCTTCCGGATTCCTACCGATTCACATATTTCATAGGTTAACGTATAACTATATTTATGTGTATATAATTATTTATATACATAAATATATATAAATGGAAGAAAAAAAACCTAGAAACGCCTAGACTTCCGTCTAGACCACCTAGGCGCCCCAGGGGAACGCCTAGCCGTTTATAGCCCTATACAACCTTGTGCGGATGTGGTTTCTATTTTAAAAATTGCAATGCTGTGGTGCAGTTCTGGTTTTGATAAAAAGACCACGGTGAAAACCCACAACGGAATATTACCAGTTCAGTTAAGTGTGTGTGTATTATGAAATATATTATTTATATGCATATTTTATGGTATTTGCAATATAGGTGTTGGTTCAACTAGTACAATGTACAATATTAGTTCTTTGTATATTCTTTGTAAAATTGTATAGTGAATGTGATTTTTCCAAATTGTGTTGGTTTAACCACACCGTGTTTGTGATGAGGTGTTGTGCAGTTAACAGCGGGTATTTTTTGGTGCGGATTTGATTTTTAAGTTTGAAAACCGCAGTGGATACAGCATTGTTGCTGTGATGCGGTTATGGTTTTGGGAATAACTGCATCATATCCGCACAGCTGACATCTTTAGCAAAGACTAACAAAGAGGCCACCTAGACATCAAAGATCTTGGATTCGCTAGTGAAATTGTACAAGAACCATGTGGTAGTTCAGTTAAGATTAGACAGAACAACCTTGTAAAAGGTAGACATGTGCAGCCACTGATAGTACCACCTTCACAATTCCATGCTCATAAACAAAATAGTGAGGGCAAACTTTGGGTCATTTACAGAATCTGATTCTATTTTTCAATCAAATTCATATGTCACATCACTAAATCAGTACAAGGTACAACCTCTGCTTGATATTTATTAGATTCTAGTCGGTCTTTGGAAAGAAAGGTTCAGTGTGAGAAGCATCTCTCATATTAGGTGTTTGACTTTTCTGGAGATTAGATATGTTTGTCTGTAGAGCTCATGACAATACGTCATTAGCCCATTCTGAAATGTGATAGATATATATATCACAGCGAGGTATAGAATGGGCACTCAGACCTAGAGGTCTAAATGAGTAGACGCATCTAATTTATGCAACCCAACACCGACATGAAACACACATTGCCAGGAGATGATAAGCATGTGAACTTTTCGAAGCAAAAGCAGTGCAAAACCTTGACCCAGGAAGCCGGGAAAGAGCCCCTGAGGGCGACAATCTTAAGCGGAACCGTCAGAGAGAACTTCTTGGTTTTCCAGGCCTCGAACTCGCGCTCCATCTCCTCATCCCATTCTGTGGCCCCATCATCGATGGACTTGGTTTCGGAACCCTTAACAGCATCGATTGCTGCTACACATGAAAGCAAGCCATCACAATGGACTCATCACAGCTGATAACGAACTCCTTCGATACTAATGCAGCTACTGAGTTCTGATATCTAACCTTCCGTAGCTGCAGCCGTAGAATCTACCATGACGGGTGGGCGGGTAGTGGCGCAAGCGGAGGCAGCTCCCATGCCGACGAAGAAGAAAACAACCGGCGCCGCCGCGTGCAGCAGCAACCGGGTCACAGTCGGAGGCTCCGAGCGCGAGGGTTCGGGTAAGCCCAGTAGAGGGACGAGTGAGGCGAGATGCGGGAGATGGATTGGACTGGACCCCGAATGCTTGCCACGCCGACCATGACTGACAGCGATCAATGAGATGAATTGGGACGAGGGAGGGATAGTCTTTAGGTGTGGGATTAGGCGCGATCGAGGCGAAAGATTCGGGGACTGTGTCGCTGGAAGAAGGGCCATTATGATTTGGGATGAGACGACGCCGGGTGTGAACTCCGACAGAATGGAAGATGGGGAGAAGGCTGTTTAGCCAGGTAGAGGGGAGGATGGGTTTTTTTTTTTTTTTTTGAGGAGGTTGTTTAAAGGTTTTCTGTTTTTGAGAGGTCCAGATGCTGAGGTTGAATATGATGATGAGTTGGGGATTTTCTTTATTTTTGGGCTTGCTAGTGAGGATGATCTGATTTAATCTCTGATGATGATAGCTTTAGCATGCGTGAGGTGCAGGATGAATAAGATGATGATAGCTTTAGCATGCGTTAAAATAAATAAATAAAAAGATGGGAGAAGGGAAGCAGGATTAGCGGGTGATGGTTCGGATCAGGCGTCAGGGCTCCAAAGGCAAGCTGAGGCCAGTCCGGATCTCTCCAGCCGGGCTCCGAACACAAGTGACTTATTCGTATAAGATTATCTGACGTCATTCCACGTATCTATACTTATCGGTAGTTCGGATAGGATAAAAGCTATATAAGTACATAAAAATTGGTATAAGTAAACATAAAAGGAGTGCATCTTTGTAGGAAATGGGCACTATTTAAAATAAAACTCGTTACTCTGAAGGTTAATTTGGTTGGGTGTAATACCAACCCATACAAGGAATTCTGAACTAGGGGAAAAAAAAGACGAAGTTGACATCCCAGCCCGTCTATTTGGTTTGGGAGATTGTTACATGAGCAAGAAATGGGACTAGAAATGGGAATTTTTTATCCCACATATGCATAACAATAAAATAGAGGAGGGAAGTAATCCTCTTCTATTTTATTGTTATGTATATATACGGACAAAAAGGGTTTCATTTCTGATCTCATTTCTTGTAGCATTATTCTTCCGTTTGAGTTAAACTTTCCTCATGCACAAGCGGCACGACATGTGTTACGACCCCATCTGAGCTTAACTGGTAAACTAGGATTTACCTAGACAATTGCAAAGATTAATTGGAATAATCATTCTTGAAATCTAATGAATGATAATAACACAATTAGGATGTTTTAACTATGATAAGAAGTATAAATGTTCTTTGGTCTTGAGAATTAGGGTTTGAGAAGCATAAACCCTAATCGGCCCAAATAGGGTTTTGATGATACATGAATACAGAATTTAATAAGTAGAATGTCTCACTAAATGATTTTTAGTATTTTATGTGTAACTCTGATTTACTTCAAATTTGGATATGATTTGGATATATAAAATGTGAAAAATATTGGCAAATATCAGAATTTTTGAAGAAGGTTCTGACCTGTTTATCGGTCGAGTTTCAAACTCGGCCGATCACAATTTCAGAATTTTACAACAGTGTGGTAATTGAATTTTATCTTTTTATTGGTATATCCAATTGATATCAAATTTTAACTGTGCTTGAAAAACACAGTTTTAGACACTCTGTTAAATTGGCATAATTTTTGGATGACTTTTGAATCCCTACAGTAAGGGTGTCGGTCGAGTTTTGTGCAGGACAAACTCGGCCGAATATTCTGCAGACTGCAATATAGCAGTGCACTGTTCTATTTTTAATTATTTATTGGTAACTCCAAATGATCTCAAATTTTAACTGAAGCATTATAGATTAATTATAAACAAAGTGCTAAATTCCCATAATTGTTGGAGAATGTTTGATCTCTGAAATAAACGAATTACAGTAACTTTTGTATAACTGAATATTCAGCCAATATAATTAAAGTTAAGTGTTGGGTCAATATGCAATTGACCCAAGCAGCTCAATTGACTTATATGAGCAACCACACACACACACAGCTCTCATTCTTTGTCATTCACTCCAGAGAAACGAAAATCTAGAGAGAGAGGGAGAGTTAGGTCTTGAGTGGAGAAAGAGGAGGAATTGCTGAATTAGGGTTATGCGGTCCCAAGAATGGTGAAATCAAGTAAGTTTGGATCCTTTGCATAGACTTTTATGGTGTATCTTCTCTCTCATGTCTAGATTTCGTCCATGCTCTGATTTGATCCAAGATGATGTCGAAATTCCCTCTTTTCTCACCCTTTCTTCATAATCCCTCATTTTCAAGGTTTCCGAGTTGAATGGAAGAAGAATTGGGAGATTTGCTAGGGATTTGATAGGAATTCGAGATTCCCTGAGTTGAGCTGCGGTTTTGAGGTGTTTTCACACCTTAGGGTGAGTGGGTTCTTCCTTCAAACATTCTAATGCACGAATTTGATTATAGCATCCAAATCCCTAAATGCTTAGCATGTGAATTCTAAATCCTGAAATGTCCGTTTGATTTAAGTTATTGTAAATTGATATGATACGGATTCCTTCTTTGTTTGAATGACTTTTTGATGGTAGATTCATATCAGATACGTATACAACACTTCCTAGTGAGGATGCTTTTAGATTTATATCAAATGATGTAATTAGGGTTTGACCTAATTGAGATATCGCTAGAGTTTCAACCTTATTGAAAAGGACTAGTAATCCTATAAGTGGTTAGGATGTACCACATGGGTTATCTTAATTGAATTTTATTCTTGATACCTGATATCTCAGTGAATGGTATGAAAATCTAAATTTAGTTGAATTTCCATGGTTTCATACATATATCGATTGTATATGATTTGTTGAAACAATCTTTATTTCGTGAATGCTTATATCCTATGAAATCCTTATGAGAGCCATATGAAAAGGTGAATGAGGCAAATGCAACCCTAAGAGTAGGGTGTTGGCATGTGATAAATGATTAAGGCAAATGAAACCCTAAGAAAAGGGTGTTCAATGAATCATGCTATGGTAATATGAAAGATCTCGATATGAGATATGGTGATGCTTAATGGTTGAATTGTATGTTTCTAGTGCATTTAACTTTATATGCTTGTTCTCTCTGAGTTGATATCTACATACTGCAGGGCTTCTTATATTTCAATATATATCTCGTAAATTGCAGGTGATGAGATATGATATGCCGTAGAAAGGGATGTTAATGAGACATGATATATGTTGAATAAATGAGCTATGATGTTTTATATGATATGATATAGCAGGCCGTGTGAGCCTTGTGATAAATGTAAAATGAGTTATGATTTCTATTTTAAATGTATCTATAAAGTTAATAGACTTAGGTGCCCCAACACCGTAGAACCCCATTGCGCGGTCTGTACCTTTGGGGTGAAACGATCGATCTAGCCTTGTGCCTAGATGGTCGGGCTCGTGTTCAACAATAATCCGTGCGTGTGTCACGGTGGCACGAGGGCAGACAGACAGTGTCCAACAATAACGCGTGCTTGTGTCACGGTGGCACTGGAGAAAAATGGGGGTTATTCAACATTAATCCGTGCTTGTGTCACGGTGGTAACCCAGACCCTCCGACTGTGCACTACAGGGTGGGAGGAGTCCAGAGCACTCAGAGTTAGTGCAGACAGGCCCTTGTGCGCCTGGGGCCCATGTGCGCCCAAGAGTCCTGTGCAGACCAGGACGGACAGTCAGACTTAGCATTTCCCGGGTGTGTCTCTAAGTCTTGTACGGTGGATTCGTAGTGCACTGCGAGTCTCATATGTAGAGTGCGCTGCATATGTTTGGGGCATAAGCTAAAATATGATTATATAGGTTCACAGAGTCCCTTATAAATGAAAGAGTTAAGGAAGACTAGAGCATAGTCTTCTAGTAGTTATTCTTTGGATGCAATATTTACATTCTTTGTTATTTCAATTATATTGTTTTAGAACTGCTCAGTGTAGTATTTATTGTTGTTAAATTTCATATCGTTTACTCAAATTATATCTGCAATCACATTAGTGCATTAGTTTGTTTCCATGAAGTACTCATTCACTGAGCGAGTAGGCTCACCCCTCTACTCAAACATTTTTAGGGTTAACCGCGTGGACTTGGAGATAGTCAGAGCTTCAGTGTAGACCTGCCACAGGAGTCAAGTATGAGATTAGTTGAGTCAGTCGGTCCTTGTCACTCTAGGTCCTCAGTAAGAGTTTAGAGAGAGAGTTGTAATTACAATGTGTAATATTGTTCCTCTTTGATATGTATGCTAATTAGCAAGTTTCATGTGCATAATGTGTGAAAGACATCGTGAATGCTTATACATGTATCTTTACTATTAAAGTCTGATTAGTAAAAGAAATGTTCAGATTCCTTTGTTAAGATGATATGTGGTTCAATGCGGGGAAACAAGAGTTTTAAAGAAAAGAAAAGAAAAGAAAAAGTTAAGGGTGTTCTTTGTGTTGCATACAAATCCCATCTTATGCCCTAATCTCATGATTTGAGGAAATTGTGAGATCGGGGTGTAACAGCTTGGTATCAGAGCCTAGGGTGAGTTGTCAAGGACCATTAAGTTAGTAAGTTAGAGTCCTAAGTGTGGCAGATAGGAGATGTTTGATGTTAGCTTTGGGGATTTGAGTATTTGGATATCCTGGCCCGATATCTGAGTACTTGGATCAGCCAGTACAAGCTACTCTATCTATTCTCTCACGTATACCCTGGCCAGGTATACAGTGGAAGAATGGGCTAGAGAGGAACCCTAAAAATGTTAGGGTTAGAAAACGAGAAAAGAAACAAGAATTAAGAGCATAAATGTAAAAGGAGATAGAACTTACATTTCATAATGTTGTTTTTGTTGGAAATGTATAGAAATGCTCTTATATGTTTGAATTGAAATATTCAATACTTTGAAATATGGGTCTTTAATATCTGTTGTACACTATGCAATTGTAGCATTTATTGATTTCACTCTTTGTAACAAGTAGACTAGAATTGACCTTTGAATGAGCTTTTGTTTCTATAGTTTTGCCCGCTGATTCGAGTGAAATTGACATCAGCAGGTCTGTTTAGGTTTTCAGTCTGTACGCGATTCGGCCGAGTAGTATGTGATTCGGCCGAGTTTCCTTAATAGGCAATCGAACAGCAAACTGATCGGCCGAGTTGTATGTAATTCGGCCGAGTTTCCTTTTTCAGGAAATCAAACGGCAAGTTGATCGGCCGAGTTTCAAGCAGATCGGCCGAGTTGTGAAGCAATCGGCCGAGTTTCTGACCAATCGGCCGAGTTTCTGAGCTGTGAGTGGCAGTTCATGAAGAATGTAATCCTCAGTAGTCCTTGGCTTTAGGACTTCAGGTTTGGCCTGGTCTAGTTGGCAGGATGCGTTACTAGGATCTAATGACTCCTATCAATAGCATAATAAGAATAGAATTGGAATAATTAGACCCACATCAGAGTAAGAATGTATATACAGTAAGATGTTGAAACAGATGGGCAAAGTCAAAATAACTAAGAATTAGTCGAAACTGATATCTGAGGTTCAACTTTGGGGTCTCAAATGTGAAACCCTTAATTGGGAATAATAGAACATGATAAGAAGTTCATAATCAGTTTATTGATTAATATTACATGAACTATACATATGAAATATAGAAAAGATATGTGAAATGTATGTATGGTTCAAGATAGCAAGAATCAATCATGAAGAATGAATCATATAATAGAGTATAAGGCTTTTATGAACTCTAAAGAAAAGGCTAAGTAGAAGAATAGAGTTGAACTTTCAATAGGTCCATAGAAGTAAAGAATCTTCAAAAGAGTAAAAGTAAAGAGAATCGTATGAACATGTAATTCATAAGACTAGAACAACAAACTAGTTTCTAAGCAAAGAACATAGGTGTAGTTTAACGAATGAATAAATCATACAAAGGTAGACTGTATTCAGGAAGGAAAAACTTGATTGAAAGAGAAACTATGTTTGACCCATGCATGATCCACTTGATGTAAAAATGAAGAATATGTAATGTATTCAACATGAGTAAAAACTAATAGAAGGACTATTAATTTAGAATGTTAACTTCACAATAGTATAAAGATAAAGGTGGAAATATGTGCAACATGGTATACATGACCATACATATGAATAAGCAACATGGTCATAAGAGAAAAATTTAGAATTAAAGATGATGGGTTAAAGAGTAGTATATAGTAAGAGGACTATGAAACGTAAGAAAGGGTTTGAAATATGATGGAGAAGTTATAAAATAAAGAGGTTGTGAGATTCAAGCAAGTGCTAATTAATCAAATATCTCTGTTGATAACTAAGTAAATCTACATACGAGAATGTATTAAGGGAATGTTTGAATACAAGTATTACAAGTCTTAAAAAAATCTTCCCTTTCATATATTCCTTAATAAGAGCAAGGCGGGAATGAAATGATAAGAGAAAATGAATCATATATGGTGCATAACTACCTTGGTGGGGTCATCTAGTGAATGTAATAGTGACATACAATATGATGAAGTGTGATAAGAAATAAGTTCTTGCGTGATAGCAAGAATGATGAATAATTTATTCCTATCTTAAATCCTTCAATGTTAATAATGTTTATTGTATATAATCATATGAAAAGGATAGGTAGCAAAAAGTAAAGAAGTAATGAATGAGCAGTGAGATATGGGAAAACACTAGCTTTGTGTAATATGTGAATTTGTTTTTACATGTATGTTTTGTTGAAGGCATATTAAGGTATGAAAGTTGGTTCTACATATGATTTCAGGATATTTGTGTAAGCTATATGTTAAATTAAAGGCGTATGATAGTTGTAGTAATTCATACCTGATATGCATCTTACTATTGTGTATTTGTGATATGGTGATACGGCTTGGATGATGTCAGAACACATGGAGGGATATCCTGAATAAGGTAGTTATATCTATTCACTCATATTAATAGAAAGGGATGATAATTAGATTGTTTGAACAAGTAACCCTAATGAGGTGTAGCTTGTTATACCTAGCTCTAATATAACTGAGTGATGGTAATTGAGTATGATTAATGCTTGAATGACTGATACAATTGTGGATTACCTTATTACTGTTGTTGAAACCCAAAAATGATATAATGCGATGGTTACACTTTGAATTGTGTGTGGGCCCATAACCCACAGATCCCAGGATCGAAACAGGGTAGTATGGAATGAGGTGGTAATGCTTCACCTCATGCATCCATGACCCAATGGGGATGCCAAGAGTAGTATTGTGAAATTGATTGTTGAATTTAGTCTTTTAATTCAAGACTGTTTTGCTATTTGAGTAGCATGTTATTAAAGTTTAAAACAACATGGTGAACTTGCTTTTGTCACTTAAAGGTGATACAGAACAATAGAACTCTCTAAGCAGCATAAGTTGAGATAGTTGTATCAGAGTATCAGAGTTGCACAGTGAAAGCGTGGTGGTTTATCTTTGCATTCTATGTTGGACTGTGGCATAAAGAATTTGCTTGATATCATTGAGAACTATTTGAGATATGTTGTGATTTAGTAAAGAATTAAAAGATCTAATGTTGAAAACTACATTCAGGTATGTAATACAAGAATATAATGACATGGAAGGCTTTAGAAGCTTAGAATAACCTTGAATGTATATTTCTTGTAGGTTTATGTTTCGAGGACGAAACATTCTAAGGGGGGAAGAGTTGTTACGACCCCATCTGAGCTTAACTGGTAAACTAGGGTTTACCTAAACAATTGCAAAGATTAATTGGAATAATCATTCTTGAAATCTAATGAATGACAATAACACAATTAGGATGTTTTAACTATGATAAGAAGTCTAAATGTTCTTTGGTCTTGAGAATTAGGGTTTGAGAAGCATAAACCCTAATCGTCCCAAATAGGGTTTTGATGATACATGAATACAAAATTTAATAAGTAGAATGTCTCACTAAATGATTTTTAGTATTTTATGTGTAACTCTGATTTACTTCAAATTTGGATATGATTTGGATATATAAAATTTGAAAAATATTGGCAAATATCAGAATTTTTGAAGAAGTTTCTGACCTGTTTATCGGTCGAGTTTCAAACTCGGCCGATCACAATTTCAGAATTTTACAGCAGTGTGGTAATTGAATTTTATCTTTTTATTGGTATATCGAATTGATATCAAATTTTAACTGTGATTGAAAAACACAGTTTTAGACACTCTGTTAAATTGGCATAATTTTTGGATGACTTTTGAATCCCTACAGTAAGGGTGTCGGTCGAGTTTTGTGCAGGACAAACTCGGCCGAATATTCTGCAGACTGCAATATAGCAGTGCACTGTTCTATTTTTAATTATTTATTGGTAACTCCAAATGATCTCAAATTTTAACTGAAGCTTTATAGATCAATTATAAACAACTTGATAAATTTCCATAATTGTTGGAGAATGTTTGATCTCTGAAATAAACGAATTACAGTAACTTTTGTATAACTGAATATTCAGCCAATATAATTAAAGTTAAGTGTTGGGTCAATATGCAATTGACCCAAGCAGCTCAATTGACTTATATGAGCAACCACACACACACACAGCTCTCATTCTTCGTCATTCACTCCAGAGAAATGAAAATCTAGAGAGAGAGGGAGAGTTAGGGCTTGAGTGGAGAAAGAGGAGGAATTGCTGAATTAGGGTTCTGCGGTCCCAAGAATGGTGAAATCAAGTAAGTTTGGATCCTTTGCATAGACTTTTATGGTGAATCTTCTCTCTCATGTCTAGATTCTGTCCATGCTCTGATTTGATCCAAGATGATGTCGAAATTCCCTCTTTTCTCACCCTTTCTTCATAATCCCTCATTTTCAAGGTTTCCGAGTTGAATGGAAGAAGAATTGGGAGATTTGCTAGGGATTTGATAGGAATTCGAGATTCCCTGAGTTGAGCTGCGGTTTTGAGGTGTTTTCACACCTTAGGGTGAGTGGGTTCTTCCTTCAAACATTCTAATGCACGAATTTGATTATAGCATCCAAATCCCTAAATGCTTAGCATGTGAATTCTAAATCCTGAAATGTCCGTTTGATTTAAGTTATTGTAAATTGATATGATACGGATTCCTTCTTTATTTGAATGACTTTTTGATGGTAGATTCATATCAGACACGTATACAACACTTCCTAGTGAGGATGCTTTTAGATTTATATCAAATGATGTAATTAGGGTTTGACCTAATTGAGATATCGCTAGAGTTTCAACCTTATTGAAAAGGACTAGTAATCCTATAAGTGGTTAGGATGTACCACATGGGTTATCTTAATTGAATTTTATTCTTGATACCTGATATCTCAGTGAATGGTATGAAAATCTAAATTTAGTTGAATTTCCATGGTTTCATACATATATCGATTGTATATGATTTGTTGAAACAATCTTTATTTCGTGAATGCTTATATCCTATGAAATCCTTATGAGAGCCATATGAAAAGGTGAATGAGGCAAATGCAACCCTAAGAGTAGGGTGTTGGCATGTGATAAATGATTAAGGCAAATGAAACCCTAAGAATAGGGTGTTCAATGAATCATGCTATGGTAATATGAAAGATCTCGATATGAGATATGGTGATGCTTAATGGTTGAATTGTATGTTTCTAGTGCATTTAACTTTATATGCTTGTTCTCTCTGAGTTGATATCTACATACTGCAGGGCTTCTTATATTTCAATATATATCTCGTAAATTGCAGGTGATGAGATATGATATGCCCTAGAAAGGGATGTTAATGAGACATGATATATGTTGAATAAATGAGCTATGATGTTTTATATGATATGATATAGCAGGCCGTGTGAGCCTTGTGATAAATGTAAAATGAGTTATGATTTCTATTTTAAATGTATCTATAAAGTTAATAGACTTAGGTGCCCCAACACCGTAGAACCCCATTGCGCGGTCTGTACCTTTGGGGTGAAACGATCGATCTAGCCTTGTGCCTAGATGGTCGGGCTCGTGTTCAACAATAATCCGTGCGTGTGTCACGGTGGCACGAGGGCAGACAGACAGTGTCCAACAATAACGCGTGCTTGTGTCACGGTGGCACTGGAGAAAAATGGGGGTTATTCAACATTAATCCGTGCTTGTGTCACGGTGGTAACCCAGACCCTCCGACTGTGCACTACAGGGTGGGAGGAGTCCAGAGCACTCAGAGTTAGTGCAGACAGGCCCTTGTGCGCCCGAGAGTCCTGTGCAGACCAGGACGGACAGTCAGACTTAGCATTTCCCGGGTGTGTCGCTAAGTCTTGTACGGTGGATTCGTAGTGCACTGTGAGTCTCATATGTAGAGTGCGCTGCATATGTTTGGGGCATAAGCTAAAATATGATTATATAGGTTCACAGAGTCCCTTATAAATGAAAGAGTTAAGGAAGACTAGAGCATAGTCTTCTAGTAGTTATTCTTTGGATGCAATATTTACATTCTTTGTTATTTCAATTATATTGTTTTAGAACTGCTCAGTGTAGTATTTATTGTTGTTAAATTTCATATCGTTTACTCAAATTATATCTGCAATCACATTAGTGCATTAGTTTGTTTCCATGAAGTACTCATTCACTGAGCGAGTAGGCTCACCCCTCTACTCAAACATTTTTAGGGTTAACCGCGTGGACTTGGAGATAGTCAGAGCTTCAGTGTAGACCTGCCACAGGAGTCAAGTATGAGATTAGTTGAGTCAGTCGGTCCTTGTCACTCTAGGTCCTCAGTAAGAGTTTAGAGAGAGAGTTGTAATTACAATGTGTAATATTGTTCCTCTTTGATATGTATGCTAATTAGCAAGTTTCATGTGCATAATGTGTGAAAGACATCGTGAATGCTTATACATGTATCTTTACTATTAAAGTCTGATTAGTAAAAGAAATGTTCAGATTCCTTTGTTAAGATGATATGTGGTTCAATGCGGGGAAACAAGAGTTTTAAAGAAAAGAAAAGAAAAGAAAAAGTTAAGGGTGTTCTTTGTGTTGCATACAAATCCCATCTTATGCCCTAATCTCATGATTTGAGGAAATTGTGAGATCGGGGTGTAACAGCTTGGTATCAGAGCCTAGGGTGAGTTGTCAAGGACCATTAAGTTAGTAAGTTAGAGTCCTAAGTGTGGTAGATAGGAGATGTTTGATGTTAGCTTTGGGGATTTGAGTATTTGGATATCTTGGCCCGATATCTGAGTACTTGGATCAGCCAGTACAAGCTACTCTATCTATTCTCTCACGTATACCCTGGCCAGGTATACATTGGAAGAATGGGCTAGAGAGGAACCCTAGAAATGTTAGGGTTAGAAAACGAGAAAAGAAACAAGAATTAAGAGCATAAATGTAAAAGGAGATAGAACTTACATTTCATAATGTTGTTTTTGTTGGAAATGTATAGAAATGCTCTTATATGTTTGAATTGAAATATTCAATACTTTGAAATATGGGTCTTTAATATCTGTTGTACACTATGCAATTGTAGCATTTATTGATTTCACTCTTTGTAACAAGTAGACTAGAATTGACCTTTGAATGAGCTTTTGTTTCTATAGTTTTGCCCGCTGATTCGAGTGAAATTGACATCAGCAGGTCTGTTTAGGTTTTCAGTCTGTACGCGATTCGGCCGAGTAGTATGTGATTCGGCCGAGTTTCCTTAATAGGCAATCGAACAGCAAACTGATCGGCCGAGTTGTATGTAATTCGGCCGAGTTTCCTTTTTCAGGAAATCAAACGACAAGTTGATCGGCCGAGTTTCAAGCAGATCGGCCGAGTTGTGAAGCAATCGGCCGAGTTTCTGACCAATCGGCCGAGTTTCTGAGCTGTGAGTGGCAGTTCATGAAGAATGTAATCCTCAGTAGTCCTTGGCTTTAGGACTTCAGGTTTGGCCTGGTCCAGTTGGCAGGATGCGTTACTAGGATCTAATGACTCCTATCAATAGCATAATAAGAATAGAATTGGAATAATTAGACCCACATCAGAGTAAGAATGTATATACAGTAAGATGTTGAAACAGATGGGCAAGATCAAAATAACTAAGAATTAGTCGAAACTGATATCTGAGGTTCAACTTTGGGGTCTCAAATGTGAAACCCTTAATTGGGAATAATAGAACATGATAAGAAGTTCATAATCAGTTTATTGATTAATATTACATGAACTATACATATGAAATATAGAAAAGATATGTGAAATGTATGTATGGTTCATGATAGCAAGAATCAATCATGAAGAATGAATCATATAATAGAGTATAAGGCTTTTATGAACTCTAAAGAAAAGGCTAAGTAGAAGAATAGAGTTGAACTTTCAATAGGTCCATAGAAGTAAAGAATCTTCAAAAGAGTAAAAGTAAAGAGAATCGTATGAACATGTAATTCATAAGACTAGAACAACAAACTAGTTTCTAAGCAAAGAACATAGGTGTAGTTTAACGAATGAATAAATCATACAAAGGTAGACTGTATTCAGGAAGGAAAAACTTGATTGAAAGAGAAACTATGTTTGACCCATGCATGATCCACTTGATGTAAAAATGAAGAATATGTAATGTATTCAACATGAGTAAAAACTAATAGAAGGACTATTAATTTAGAATGTTAACTTCACAATAGTATAAAGATAAAGGTGGAAATATGTGCAACATGGTATACATGACCATACATATGAATAAGCAACATGGTCATAAGAGAAAAATTTAGAATTAAAGATGACGGGTTAAAGAGTAGTATATAGTAAGAGGACTATGAAACGTAAGAAAGGGTTTGAAATATGATGGAGAAGTTATAAAATAAAGAGGTTGTGAGATTCAAGCAAGTGCTAATTAATCAAATATCTCTGTTGATAACTAAGTAAATCTACATACGAGAATGTATTAAGGGAATGTTTGAATACAAGTATTACAAGTCTTAAAATCATCTTCCCTTTCATATATTCCTTAATAAGAGCAAGGCGGGAATGAAATGATAAGAGAAAATGAATCATATATGGTGCATAACTACCTTGGTGGGGTCATCTAGTGAATGTAATAGTGACATACAATATGATGAAGTGTGATAAGAAATAAGTTCTTGCGTGATAGCAAGAATGATGAATAATTTATTCCTATCTTAAATCCTTCAATGTTAATAATGTTTATTGTATATAATCATATGAAAAGGATAGGTAGCAAAAAGTAAAGAAGTAATGAATGAGCAGTGAGATATGGGAAAACACTAGCTTTGTGTAATATGTGAATTTGTTTTTACATGTATGATTTGTTGAAGGCATATTAAGGTATGAAAGTTGGTTCTACATATGATTTCAGGATATTTGTGTAAGCTATATGTTAAATTAAAGGCGTATGATAGTTGTAGTAATTCATACCTGATATGCATCTTACTATTGTGTATTTGTGATATGGTGATACGGTTTGGATGATGTCAGAACACATGGAGGGATATCCTGAATAAGGTAGTTATATCTATTCACTCATATTAATAGAAAGGGATGATAATTAGATTGTTTGAACAAGTAACCCTAATGAGGTGTAGCTTGTTATACCTAGCTCTAATATAACTGAGTGATGGTAATTGAGTATGATTAATGCTTGAATGACTGATACAATTGTGGATTACCTTATTACTGTTGTTGAAACCCTAAAATGATATAATGCGATGGTTACACTTTGAATTGTGTGTGGGCCCATAACCCACAGATCCCAAGATCGAAACAGGGTAGTATGGAATGAGGTGGTAATGCTTCACCTCATGCATCCATGACCCAATGGGGATGCCAAGAGTAGTATTGTGAAATTGATTGTTGAATTTAGTCTTTTAATTCAAGACTGTTTTGCTATTTGAGTAGCATGTTATTAAAGTTTAAAACAGCATGGTGAACTTGCTTTTGTCACTTAAAGGTGATACAGAACAATAGAACTCTCTAAGCAGCATAAGTTGAGATAGTTGTATCAGAGTATCAGAGTTGCACAGTGAAAGCGTGGTGGTTTATCTTTGCATTCTATGTTGGACTGTGGCATAAAGAATTTGCTTGATATCATTGAGAACTATTTGAGATATGTTGTGATTTAGTAAAGAATTAAAAGATCTAATGTTGAAAACTACATTCAGGTATGTAATACAAGAATATAATGACATGGAAGGCTTTAGAAGCTTAGAATAACCTTGAATGTATATTTCTTGTAGGTTTATGTTTCGAGGACGAAACATTCTAAGGGGGGAAGAGTTGTTACGACCCCATCTGAGCTTAACTGGTAAACTAGGGTTTACCTAGACAATTGCAAAGATTAATTGGAATAATCATTCTTGAAATCTAATGAATGACAATAACACAATTAGGATGTTTTAACTATGATAAGAAGTCTAAATGTTCTTTGGTCTTGAGAATTAGGGTTTGAGAAGCATAAACCCTAATCGGCCCAAATAGGGTTTTGATGATACATGAATACAAAATTTAATAAGTAGAATGTCTCACTAAATGATTTTTAGTATTTTATGTGTAACTCTGATTTACTTCAAATTTGGATATGATTTGGATATATAAAATTTGAAAAATATTGGCAAATATCAGAATTTTTGAAGAAGGTTCTGACCTGTTTATCGGTCGAGTTTCAAACTCGGCCGATCACAATTTCAGAATTTTACAGCAGTGTGGTAATTGAATTTTATCTTTTTATTGGTATATCGAATTGATATCAAATTTTAACTGTGATTGAAAAACACAGTTTTAGACACTCTGTTAAATTGGCATAATTTTTGGATGACTTTTGAATCCCTACAGTAAGGGTGTCGGTCGAGTTTTGTGCAGGACAAACTCGGCCGAATATTCTGCAGACTGCAATATAGCAGTGCACTGTTCTATTTTTAATTATTTATTGGTAACTCCAAATGATCTCAAATTTTAACTGAAGCTTTATAGATCAATTATAAATAACGTGATAAATTCCCATAATTTTTGGAGAATGTTTGATCTCTGAAATAAACGAATTACAGTAACTTTTGTATAACTGAATATTCAGCCAATATAATTAAAGTTAAGTGTTGGGTCAATATGCAATTGACCCAAGCAGCTCAATTGACTTATATGAGCAACCACACACACACACAGCTCTCATTCTTCGTCATTCACTCCAGAGAAACGAAAATCTAGAGAGAGAGGGAGAGTTAGGGCTTGAGTGGAGAAAGAGGAGGAATTGCTGAATTAGGGTTCTGCGGTCCCAAGAATGGTGAAATCAAGTAAGTTTGGATCCTTTGCATAGACTTTTATGGTGAATCTTCTCTCTCATGTCTAGATTCTGTCCATGCTCTGATTTGATCCAAGATGATGTCGAAATTCCCTCTTTTCTCACCCTTTCTTCATAATCCCTCATTTTCAAGGTTTCCGAGTTGAATGGAAGAAGAATTGGGAGATTTGCTAGGGATTTGATAGGAATTCGAGATTCCCTGAGTTGAGCTGCGGTTTTGAGGTGTTTTCACACCTTAGGGTGAGTGGGTTCTTCCTTCAAACATTCTAATGCACGAATTTGATTATAGCATCCAAATCCCTAAATGCTTAGCATGTGAATTCTAAATCCTGAAATGTCCGTTTGATTTAAGTTATTGTAAATTGATATGATACGGATTCCTTCTTTGTTTGAATGACTTTTTGATGGTAGATTCATATCAGACACGTATACAACACTTCCTAGTGAGGATGCTTTTAGATTTATATCAAATGATGTAATTAGGGTTTGACCTAATTGAGATATCGCTAGAGTTTCAACCTTATTGAAAAGGAATAGTAATCCTATAAGTGGTTAGGATGTACCACATGGGTTATCTTAATTGAATTTTATTCTTGATACCTGATATCTCAGTGAATGGTATGAAAATCTAAATTTAGTTGAATTTCCATGGTTTCATACATATATCGATTGTATATGATTTGTTGAAACAATCTTTATTTCGTGAATGCTTATATCCTATGAAATCCTTATGAGAGCCATATGAAAAGGTGAATGAGGCAAATGCAACCCTAAGAGTAGGGTGTTGGCATGTGATAAATGATTAAGGCAAATGAAACCCTAAGAATAGGGTGTTCAATGAATCATGCTATGGTAATATGAAAGATCTCGATATGAGATATGGTGATGCTTAATGGTTGAATTGTATGTTTCTAGTGCATTTAACTTTATATGCTTGTTCTCTCTGAGTTGATATCTACATACTGCAGGGCTTCTTATATTTCAATATATATCTCGTAAATTGCAGGTGATGAGATATGATATGCCCTAGAAAGGGATGTTAATGAGACATGATATATGTTGAATAAATGAGCTATGATGTTTTATATGATATGATATAGCAGGCCGTGTGAGCCTTGTGATAAATGTAAAATGAGTTATGATTTCTATTTTAAATGTATCTATAAAGTTAATAGACTTAGGTGCCCCAACACCGTAGAACCCCATTGCGCGGTCTGTACCTTTGGGGTGAAACGATCGATCTAGCCTTGTGCCTAGATGGTCGGGCTCGTGTTCAACAATAATCCGTGCGTGTGTCACGGTGGCACGAGGGCAGACAGACAGTGTCCAACAATAACGCGTGCTTGTGTCACGGTGGCACTGGAGAAAAATGGGGGTTATTCAACATTAATCCGTGCTTGTGTCACGGTGGTAACCCAAACCCTCCGACTGTGCACTACAGGGTGGGAGGAGTCCAGAGCACTCAGAGTTAGTGCAGACAGGCCCTTGTGCGCCTGGGGCCCTTGTGCGCCCGAGAGTCCTGTGCAGACCAGGACGGACAGTCAGACTTAGCATTTCCCGGGTGTGTCGCTAAGTCTTGTACGGTGGATTCGTAGTGCACTGCGAGTCTCATATGTAGAGTGCGCTGCATATGTTTGGGGCATAAGCTAAAATATGATTATATAGGTTCACAGAGTCCCTTATAAATGAAAGAGTTAAGGAAGACTAGAGCATAGTCTTCTAGTAGTTATTCTTTGGATGCAATATTTACATTCTTTGTTATTTCAATTATATTGTTTTAGAACTGCTCAGTGTAGTATTTATTGTTGTTAAATTTCATATCATTTACTCAAATTATATCTGCAATCACATTAGTGCATTAGTTTGTTTCCATGAAGTACTCATTCACTGAGCGAGTAGGCTCACCCCTCTACTCAAACATTTTTAGGGTTAACCGCGTGGACTTGGAGATAGTCAGAGCTTCAGTGTAGACCTGCCACAGGAGTCAAGTATGAGATTAGTTGAGTCAGTCGGTCCTTGTCACTCTAGGTCCTCAGTAAGAGTTTAGAGAGAGAGTTGTAATTACAATGTGTAATATTGTTCCTCTTTGATATGTATGCTAATTAGCAAGTTTCATGTGCATAATGTGTGAAAGACATCGTGAATGCTTATACATGTATCTTTACTATTAAAGTCTGATTAGTAAAAGAAATGTTCAGATTCCTTTGTTAAGATGATATGTGGTTCAATGCGGGGAAACAAGAGTTTTAAAGAAAAGAAAAGAAAAGAAAAAGTTAAGGGTGTTCTTTGTGTTGCATACAAATCCCATCTTATGCCCTAATCTCATGATTTGAGGAAATTGTGAGATCGGGGTGTAACAGCTTGGTATCAGAGCCTAGGGTGAGTTGTCAAGGACCATTAAGTTAGTAAGTTAGAGTCCTAAGTGTGGCAGATAGGAGATGTTTGATGTTAGCTTTGGGGATTTGAGTATTTGGATATCCTGGCCCGATATCTGAGTACTTGGATCAGCCAGTACAAGCTACTCTATCTATTCTCTCACGTATACCCTGGCCAGGTATACAGTGGAAGAATGGGCTAGAGAGGAACCCTAGAAATGTTAGGGTTAGAAAACGAGAAAAGAAACAAGAATTAAGAGCATAAATGTAAAAGGAGATAGAACTTACATTTCATAATGTTGTTTTTGTTGGAAATGTATAGAAATGCTCTTATATGTTTGAATTGAAATATTCAATACTTTGAAATATGGGTCTTTAATATCTGTTGTACACTATGCAATTGTAGCATTTATTGATTTCACTCTTTGTAACAAGTAGACTAGAATTGACCTTTGAATGAGCTTTTGTTTCTATAGTTTTGCCCGCTGATTCGAGTGAAATTGACATCAGCAGGTCTGTTTAGGTTTTCAGTCTGTACGCGATTCGGCCGAGTAGTATGTGATTCGGCCGAGTTTCCTTAATAGGCAATCGAACAGCAAACTGATCGGCCGAGTTGTATGTAATTCGGCCGAGTTTCCTTTTTCAGGAAATCAAACGGCAAGTTGATCGGCCGAGTTTCAAGCAGATCGGCCGAGTTGTGAAGCAATCGGCCGAGTTTCTGACCAATCGGCCGAGTTTCTGAGCTGTGAGTGGCAGTTCATGAAGAATGTAATCCTCAGTAGTCCTTGGCTTTAGGACTTCAGGTTTGGCCTGGTCCAGTTGGCAGGATGCGTTACTAGGATCTAATGACTCCTATCAATAGCATAATAAGAATAGAATTGGAATAATTAGACCCACATCAGAGTAAGAATGTATATATAGTAAGATGTTGAAACAGATGGGCAAGATCAAAATAACTAAGAATTAGTCGAAACTGATATCTGAGGTTCAACTTTGGGGTCTCAAATGTGAAACCCTTAATTGGGAATAATAGAACATGATAAGAAGTTCATAATCAGTTTATTGATTAATATTACATGAACTATACATATGAAATATAGAAAAGATATGTGAAATGTATGTATGGTTCAAGATAGCAAGAATCAATCATGAAGAATGAATCATATAATAGAGTATAAGGCTTTTATGAACTCTAAAGAAAAGGCTAAGTAGAAGAATAGAGTTGAACTTTCAATAGGTCCATAGAAGTAAAGAATCTTCAAAAGAGTAAAAGTAAAGAGAATCGTATGAACATGTAATTCATAAGACTAGAACAACAAACTAGTTTCTAAGCAAAGAACATAGGTGTAGTTTAACGAATGAATAAATCATACAAAGGTAGACTGTATTCAGGAAGGAAAAACTTGATTGAAAGAGAAACTATGTTTGACCCATGCATGATCCACTTGATGTAAAAATGAAGAATATGTAATGTATTCAACATGAGTAAAAACTAATAGAAGGACTATTAATTTAGAATGTTAACTTCACAATAGTATAAAGATAAAGGTGGAAATATGTGCAACATGGTATACATGACCATACATATGAATAAGAAACATGGTCATAAGAGAAAAATTTAGAATTAAAGATGACGGGTTAAAGAGTAGTATATAGTAAGAGGACTATGAAACGTAAGAAAGGGTTTGAAATATGATGGAGAAGTTATAAAATAAAGAGGTTGTGAGATTCAAGCAAGTGCTAATTAATCAAATATCTCTGTTGATAACTAAGTAAATCTACATACGAGAATGTATTAAGGGAATGTTTGAATACAAGTATTACAAGTCTTAAAATCATCTTCCCTTTCATATATTCCTTAATAAGAGCAAGGCGGGAATGAAATGATAAGAGAAAATGAATCATATATGGTGCATAACTACCTTGGTGGGGTCATCTAGTGAATGTAATAGTGACATACAATATGATGAAGTGTGATAAGAAATAAGTTCTTGCGTGATAGCAAGAATGATGAATAATTTATTCCTATCTTAAATCCTTCAATGTTAATAATGTTTATTGTATATAATCATATGAAAAGGATAGGTAGCAAAAAGTAAAGAAGTAATGAATGAGCAGTGAGATATGGGAAAACACTAGTGTTGTGTAATATGTGAATTTGTTTTTACATGTATGATTTGTTGAAGGCATATTAAGGTATGAAAGTTGGTTCTACATATGATTTCAGGATATTTGTGTAAGCTATATGTTAAATTAAAGGCGTATGATAGTTGTAGTAATTCATACCTGATATGCATCTTACTATTGTGTATTTGTGATATGGTGATACGGTTTGGATGATGTCAGAACACATGGAGGGATATCCTGAATAAGGTAGTTATATCTATTCACTCATATTAATAGAAAGGGATGATAATTAGATTGTTTGAACAAGTAACCCTAATGAGGTGTAGCTTGTTATACCTAGCTCTAATATAACTGAGTGATGGTAATTGAGTATGATTAATGCTTGAATGACTGATACAATTGTGGATTACCTTATTACTGTTGTTGAAACCCTAAAATGATATAATGCGATGGTTACACTTTGAATTGTGTGTGGGCCCATAACCCACAGATCCCAGGATCGAAACAGGGTAGTATGGAATGAGGTGGTAATGCTTCACCTCATGCATCCATGACCCAATGGGGATGCCAAGAGTAGTATTGTGAAATTGATTGTTGAATTTAGTCTTTTAATTCAAGACTGTTTTGCTATTTGAGTAGCATGTTATTAAAGTTTAAAACAACATGGTGAACTTGCTTTTGTCACTTAAAGGTGATACAGAACAATAGAACTCTCTAAGCAGCATAAGTTGAGATAGTTGTATCAGAGTATCAGAGTTGCACAGTGAAAGTGTGGTGGTTTATCTTTGCATTCTATGTTGGACTGTGGCATAAAGAATTTGCTTGATATCATTGAGAACTATTTGAGATATGTTGTGATTTAGTAAAGAATTAAAAGATCTAATGTTGAAAACTACATTCAGGTATGTAATACAAGAATATAATGACATGGAAGGCTTTAGAAGCTTAGAATAACCTTGAATGTATATTTCTTGTAGGTTTATGTTTCGAGGACGAAACATTCTAAGGGGGGAAGAGTTGTTACGACCCCATCTGAGCTTAACTGGTAAACTAGGGTTTACCTAGACAATTGCAAAGATTAATTGGAATAATCATTCTTGAAATCTAATGAATGACAATAACACAATTAGGATGTTTTAACTATGATAAGAAGTCTAAATGTTCTTTGGTCTTGAGAATTAGGGTTTGAGAAGCATAAACCCTAATCGGCCCAAATAGGGTTTTGATGATACATGAATACAAAATTTAATAAGTAGAATGTCTCACTAAATGATTTTTAGTATTTTATGTGTAACTCTGATTTACTTCAAATTTGGATATGATTTGGATATATAAAATTTGAAAAATATTGGCAAATATCAGAATTTTTGAAGAAGGTTCTGACCTGTTTATCGGTCGAGTTTCAAACTCGGCCGATCACAATTTCAGAATTTTACAGCAGTGTGGTAATTGAATTTTATCTTTTTATTGGTATATCCAATTGATATCAAATTTTAACTGTGCTTGAAAAACACAGTTTTAGACACTCTGTTAAATTGGCATAATTTTTGGATGACTTTTGAATATCTACAGTAAGGGTGTCGGTCGAGTTTTGTGCAGGACAAACTCGGCCGAATATTCTGCAGACTGCAATATAGCAGTGCACTGTTATATTTTTAATTATTTATTGGTAACTCCAAATGATCTCAAATTTTAACGGAAGCTTTATAGATCAATTATAAACAACTTGATAAATTCCCATAATTGTTGGAGAATGTTTGATCTCTGAAATAAACGAATTACAGTAACTTTTGTATAACTGAATATTCAGCCAATATAATTAAAGTTAAGTGTTGGGTCAATATGCAATTGATCCAAACAGCTCAATTGACTTATATGAGCAACCACACACACACACAGCTCTCATTCTTCGTCATTCACTCCAGAGAAACGAAAATCTAGAGAGAGAGGGAGAGTTAGGGCTTGAGTGGAGAAAGAGGACGAATTGCTGAATTAGGGTTCTGCGGTCCCAAGAATGGTGAAATCAAGTAAGTTTGGATCCTTTGCATAGACTTTTATGGTGAATCTTCTCTCTCATGTCTAGATTCTGTCCATACTCTGATTTGATCCAAGATGATGTCGAAATTCCCTCTTTTCTCACCCTTTCTTCATAATCCCTCATTTTCAAGGTTTCCGAGTTGAATGGAAGAAGAATTGGGAGATTTGCTAGGGATTTGATAGGAATTCGAGATTCCCTGAGTTGAGCTGCGGTTTTGAGGTGTTTTCACACCTTAGGGTGAGTGGGTTCTTCCTTCAAACATTCTAATGCACGAATTTGATTATAGCATCCAAATCCCTAAATGCTTAGCATGTGAATTCTAAATCCTGAAATGTCCGTTTGATTTAAGTTATTGTAAATTGATATGATACGGATTCCTTCTTTGTTTGAATGACTTTTTGATGGTAGATTCATATCAGACACGTATACAACACTTCCTAGTGAGGATGCTTTTAGATTTATATCAAATGATGTAATTAGGGTTTGACCTAATTGAGATATCGCTAGAGTTTCAACCTTATTGAAAAGGACTAGTAATCCTATAAGTGGTTAGGATGTACCACATGGGTTATCTTAATTGAATTTTATTCTTGATACCTGATATCTCAGTGAATGGTATGAAAATCTAAATTTAGTTGAATTTCCATGGTTTCATACATATATCGATTGTATATGATTTGTTGAAACAATCTTTATTTCGTGAATGCTTATATCCTATGAAATCCTTATGAGAGCCATATGAAAAGGTGAATGAGGCAAATGAAACCCTAAGAGTAGGGTGTTGGCATGTGATAAATGATTAAGGCAAATGAAACCCTAAGAATAGGGTGTTCAATGAATCATGCTATGGTAATATGAAAGATCTCGATATGAGATATGGTGATGCTTAATGGTTGAATTGTATGTTTCTAGTGCATTTAACTTTATATGCTTGTTCTCTCTGAGTTGATATCTACATACTGCAGGGCTTCTTATATTTCAATATATATCTCGTAAATTGCAGGTGATGAGATATGATATGCCCTAGAAAGGGATGTTAATGAGACATGATATATGTTGAATAAATGAGCTATGATGTTTTATATGATATGATATAGCAGGCCGTGTGAGCCTTGTGATAAATGTAAAATGAGTTATGATTTCTATTTTAAATGTATCTATAAAGTTAATAGACTTAGGTGCCCCAACACCGTAGAACCCCATTGCGCGGTCTGTACCTTTGGGGTGAAACGATCGATCTAGCCTTGTGCCTAGATGGTCGGGCTCGTGTTCAACAATAATCCGTGCGTGTGTCATGGTGGCACGAGGGCAGACAGACAGTGTCCAACAATAACGCGTGCTTGTGTCACGGTGGCACTGGAGAAAAATGGGGGTTATTCAACATTAATCCGTGCTTGTGTCACGGTGGTAACCCAGACCCTCCGACTGTGCACTACAGGGTGGGAGGAGTCCAGAGCACTCAGAGTTAGTGCAGACAGGCCCTTGTGCGCCTGGGGCCCTTGTGCGCCCGAGAGTCCTGTGCAGACCAGGACGGACAATCAGACTTAGCATTTCCCGGGTGTGTCGCTAAGTCTTGTACGGTGGATTCGTAGTGCACTGCGAGTCTCATATGTAGAGTGCGCTGCATATGTTTGGGGCATAAGCTAAAATATGATTATATAGGTTCACAGAGTCCCTTATAAATGAAAGAGTTAAGGAAGACTAGAGCATAGTCTTCTAGTAGTTATTCTTTGGATGCAATATTTACATTCTTTGTTATTTCAATTATATTGTTTTAGAACTGCTCAGTGTAGTATTTATTGTTGTTAAATTTCATATCGTTTACTCAAATTATATCTGCAATCACATTAGTGCATTAGTTTGTTTCCATGAAGTACTCATTCACTGAGCGAGTAGGCTCACCCCTCTACTCAAACATTTTTAGGGTTAACCGCGTGGACTTGGAGATAGTCAGAGCTTCAGTGTAGACCTGCCACAGGAGTCAAGTATGAGATTAGTTGAGTCAGTCGGTCCTTGTCACTCTAGGTCCTCAGTAAGAGTTTAGAGAGAGAGTTGTAATTACAATGTGTAATATTGTTCCTCTTTGATATGTATGCTAATTAGCAAGTTTCATGTGCATAATGTGTGAAAGACATCGTGAATGCTTATACATGTATCTTTACTATTAAAGTCTGATTAGTAAAAGAAATGTTCAGATTCCTTTGTTAAGATGATATGTGGTTCAATGCGGGGAAACAAGAGTTTTAAAGAAAAGAAAAGAAAAGAAAAAGTTAAGGGTGTTCTTTGTGTTGCATACAAATCCCATCTTATGCCCTAATCTCATGATTTGAGGAAATTGTGAGATCGGGGTGTAACAGCTTGGTATCAGAGCCTAGGGTGAGTTGTCAAGGACCATTAAGTTAGTAAGTTAGAGTCCTAAGTGTGGCAGATAGGAGATGTTTGATGTTAGCTTTGGGGATTTGAGTATTTGGATATCCTGGCCCGATATCTGAGTACTTGGATCAGCCAGTACAAGCTACTCTATCTATTCTCTCACGTATACCCTGGCCAGGTATACAGTGGAAGAATGGGCTAGAGAGGAACCCTAGAAATGTTAGGGTTAGAAAACGAGAAAAGAAACAAGAATTAAGAGCATAAATGTAAAAGGAGATAGAACTTACATTTCATAATGTTGTTTTTGTTGGAAATGTATAGAAATGCTCTTATATGTTTGAATTGAAATATTCAATACTTTGAAATATGGGTCTTTAATATCTGTTGTACACTATGCAATTGTAGCATTTATTGATTTCACTCTTTGTAACAAGTAGACTAGAATTGACCTTTGAATGAGCTTTTGTTTCTATAGTTTTGCCCGCTGATTCGAGTGAAATTGACATCATCAGGTCTGTTTAGGTTTTCAGTCTGTACACGATTCGGCCGAGTAGTATGTGATTCGGCCGAGTTTCCTTAATAGGCAATCGAACAGCAAACTGATCGGCCGAGTTGTATGTAATTCGGCCGAGTTTCCTTTTTCAGGAAATCAAACGGCAAGTTGATCGGCCGAGTTTCAAGCAGATCGGCCGAGTTGTGAAGCAATCGGCCGAGTTTCTGACCAATCGGCCGAGTTTCTGAGCTGTGAGTGGCAGTTCAGGAAGAATGTAATCCTCAGTAGTCCTTGGCTTTAGGACTTCAGGTTTGGCCTGGTCCAGTTGGCAGGATGCGTTACTAGGATCTAATGACTCCTATCAATAGCATAATAAGAATAGAATTGGAATAATTAGACCCACATCAGAGTAAGAATGTATATACAGTAAGATGTTGAAACAGATGGGCAAGATCAAAATAACTAAGAATTAGTCAAAACTGATATCTGAGGTTCAACTTTGGGGTCTCAAATGTGAAACCCTTAATTGGGAATAATAGAACATGATAAGAAGTTCATAATCAGTTTATTGATTAATATTACATGAACTATACATATGAAATATAGAAAAGATATGTGAAATGTATGTATGGTTCAAGATAGCAAGAATCAATCATGAAGAATGAATCATATAATAGAGTATAATGCTTTTATGAACTCTAAAGAAAAGGCTAAGTAGAAGAATAGAGTTGAACTTTCAATAGGTCCATAGAAGTAAAGAATCTTCAAAATCGTAAAAGTAAAGAGAATCGTATGAACATGTAATTCATAAGACTAGAACAACAAACTAGTTTCTAAGCAAAGAACATAGGTGTAGTTTAACGAATGAATAAATCATACAAAGGTAGACTGTATTCAGGAAGGAAAAACTTGATTGAAAGAGAAACTATGTTTGACCCATGCATGATCCACTTGATGTAAAAATGAAGAATATGTAATGTATTCAACATGAGTAAAAACTAATAGAAGGACTATTAATTTAGAATGTTAACTTCACAATAGTATAAAGATAAAGGTGGAAATATGTGCAACATGGTATACATGACCATACATATGAATAAGAAACATGGTCATAAGAGAAAAATTTAGAATTAAAGATGACGGGTTAAAGAGTAGTATATAGTAAGAGGACTATGAAACGTAAGAAAGGGTTTGAAATATGATGGAGAAGTTATAAAATAAAGAGGTTGTGAGATTCAAGCAAGTGCTAATTAATAAAATATCTCTGTTGATAACTAAGTAAATCTACATACGAGAATGTATTAAGGGAATGTTTGAATACAAGTATTCCAAGTCTTAAAATCATCTTCCCTTTCATATATTCCTTAATAAGAGCAAGGCGGGAATGAAATGATAAGAGAAAATGAATCATATATGGTGCATAACTACCTTGGTGGGGTCATCTAGTGAATGTAATAGTGACATACAATATGATGAAGTGTGATAAGAAATAAGTTCTTGCGTGATAGCAAGAATGATGAATAATTTATTCCTATCTTAAATCCTTCAATGTGAATAATGTTTATTGTATATAATCATATGAAAAGGATAGGTAGCAAAAAGTAAAGAAGTAATGAATGAGCAGTGAGATATGGGAAAACACTAGCTTTGTGTAATATGTGAATTTGTTTTTACATGTATGATTTGTTGAAGGCATATTAAGGTATGAAAGTTGGTTCTACATATGATTTCAGGATATTTGTGTAAGCTATATGTTAAATTAAAGGCGTATGATAGTTGTAGTAATTCATACCTGATATGCATCTTACTATTGTGTATTTGTGATATGGTGATACGGTTTGGATGATGTCAGAACACATGGAGGGATATCCTGAATAAGGTAGTTATATCTATTCACTCATATTAATAGAAAGGGATGATAATTAGATTGTTTGAACAAGTAACCCTAATGAGGTGTAGCTTGTTATACCTAGCTCTAATATAACTGAGTGATGGTAATTGAGTATGATTAATGCTTGAATGACTGATACAATTGTGGATTACCTTATTACTGTTGTTGAAACCCTAAAATGATATAATGCGATGGTTACACTTTGAATTGTGTGTGGGCCCATAACCCACAGATCCCAGGATCGAAACAGGGTAGTATGGAATGAGGTGGTAATGCTTCACCTCATGCATCCATGACCCAATGGGGATGCCAAGAGTAGTATTGTGAAATTGATTGTTGAATTTAGTCTTTTAATTCAAGACTGTTTTGCTATTTGAGTAGCATGTTATTAAAGTTTAAAACAGCATGGTGAACTTGCTTTTGTCACTTAAAGGTGATACAGAACAATAGAACTCTCTAAGCAGCATAAGTTGAGATAGTTGTATCAGAGTATCAGAGTTGCACAGTGAAAGCGTGGTGGTTTATCTTTGCATTCTATGTTGGACTGTGGCATAAAGAATTTGCTTGATATCATTGAGAACTATTTGAGATATGTTGTGATTTAGTAAAGAATTAAAAGATCTAATGTTGAAAACTACATTCAGGTATGTAATACAAGAATATAATGACATGGAAGGCTTTAGAAGCTTAGAATAACCTTGAATGTATATTTCTTGTAGGTTTATGTTTCGAGGACGAAACATTCTAAGGGGGGAAGAGTTGTTACGACCCCATCTGAGCTTAACTGGTAAACTAGGGTTTACCTAGACAATTACAAAGATTAATTGGAATAATCATTCTTGAAATCTAATGAATGATAATAACACAATTAGGATGTTTTAACTATGATAAGAAGTCTAAATGTTCTTTGGTCTTGAGAATTAGGGTTTGAGAAGCATAAACCCTAATCGGCCCAAATAGGGTTTTGATGATACATGAATACAGAATTTAATAAGTAGAATGTCTCACTAAATGATTTTTAGTATTTTATGTGTAACTCTGATTTACTTCAAATTTGGATATGATTTGGATATATAAAATTTGAAAAATATTGGCAAATATCAGAATTTTTGAAGAAGGTTCTGACCTGTTTATCGGTCGAGTTTCAAACTCGGCCGATCACAATTTCAGAATTTTACAGCAGTGTGGTAATTGAATTTTATCTTTTTATTGGTATATCCAATTGATATCAAATTTTAACTGTGCTTGAAAAACACAGTTTTAGACACTCTGTTAAATTGGCATAATTTTTGGATGACTTTTGAATCCCTACAGTAAGGGTGTCGGTCGAGTTTTGTGCAGGACAAACTCGGCCGAATATTCTGCAGACTGCAATATAGCAGTTCACTGTTATATTTTTAATTATTTATTGGTAACTCCAAATGATTTAAAATTTTAACTGAAGCTTTATAGATCAATTATAAACAACGTGCTAAATTCGCATAATTGTTGGAGAATGTTTGATCTCTGAAATAAACGAATTACAGTAACTTTTGTATAACTGAATATTCAGCCAATATAATTAAAGTTAAGTGTTGGGTCAATATGCAATTGACCCAAGCAGCTCAATTGACTTATATGAGCAACCACACACACACACAGCTCTCATTCTTCGTCATTCACTCCAGAGAAACGAAAATCTAGAGAGAGAGGGAGAGTTAGGGCTTGAGTGGAGAAAGAGGAGGAATTGCTGAATTAGGGTTCTGCGGTCCCAAGAATGGTGAAATCAAGTAAGTTTGGATCCTTTGCATAGACTTTTATGGTGAATCTTCTCTCTCATGTCTAGATTCTGTCCATGCTCTGATTTGATCCAAGATGATGTCGAAATTCCCTCTTTTCTCACCCTTTCTTCATAATCCCTCATTTTCAAGGTTTCCGAGTTGAATGGAAGAAGAATTGGGAGATTTGCTAGGGATTTGATAGGAATTCGAGATTCCCTGAGTTGAGCTGCGGTTTTGAGGTGTTTTCACACCTTAGGGTGAGTGGGTTCTTCCTTCAAACATTCTAATGCACGAATTTGATTATAGCATCCAAATCCCTAAATGCTTAGCATGTGAATTCTAAATCCTGAAATGTCCGTTTGATTTAAGTTATTGTAAATTGATATGATACGGATTCCTTCTTTGTTTGAATGACTTTTTGATGGTAGATTCATATCAGACACGTATACAACACTTCCTAGTGAGGATGCTTTTAGATTTATATCAAATGATGTAATTAGGGTTTGACCTAATTGAGATATCGCTAGAGTTTCAACCTTATTGAAAAGGACTAGTAATCCTATAAGTGGTTAGGATGTACCACATGGGTTATCTTAATTGAATTTTATTCTTGATACCTGATATCTCAGTGAATGGTATGAAAATCTAAATTTAGTTGAATTTCCATGGTTTCATACATATATCGATTGTATATGATTTGTTGAAACAATCTTTATTTCGTGAATGCTTATATCCTATGAAATCCTTATGAGAGCCATATGAAAAGGTGAATGAGGCAAATGCAACCCTAAGAGTAGGGTGTTGGCATGTGATAAATGATTAAGGCAAATGAAACCCTAAGAATAGGGTGTTCAATGAATCATGCTATGGTAATATGAAAGATCTCGATATGAGATATGGTGATGCTTAATGGTTGAATTGTATGTTTCTAGTGCATTTAACTTTATATGCTTGTTCTCTCTAAGTTGATATCTACATACTGCAGGGCTTCTTATATTTCAATATATATCTCGTAAATTGCAGGTGATGAGATATGATATGCCCTAGAAAGGGATGTTAATGAGACATGATATATGTTGAATAAATGAGCTATGATGTTTTATATGATATGATATAGCAGGCCGTGTGAGCCTTGTGATAAATGTAAAATGAGTTATGATTTCTATTTTAAATGTATCTATAAAGTTAATAGACTTAGGTGCCCCAACACCGTAGAACCCCATTGCGCGGTCTGTACCTTTGGGGTGAAACGATCGATCTAGCCTTGTGCCTAGATGGTCGGGCTCGTGTTCAACAATAATCCGTGCGTGTGTCACGGTGGCACGAGGGCAGACAGACAGTGTCCAACAATAACGCGTGCTTGTGTCACGGTGGCACTGGAGAAAAATGGGGGTTATTCAACATTAATCCGTGCTTGTGTCACGGTGGTAACCCAGACCCTCCGACTGTGCACTACAGGGTGGGAGGAGTCCAGAGCACTCAGAGTTAGTGCAGACAGGCCCTTGTGCGCCTGGGGCCCTTGTGCGCCCGAGAGTCCTGTGCAGACCAGGACGGACAATCAGACTTAGCATTTCCCGGGTGTGTCGCTAAGTCTTGTACGGTGGATTCGTAGTGCACTGCGAGTCTCATATGTAGAGTGCGCTGCATATGTTTGGGGCATAAGCTAAAATATGATTATATAGGTTCACAGAGTCCCTTATAAATGAAAGAGTTAAGGAAGACTAGAGCATAGTCTTCTAGTAGTTATTCTTTGGATGCAATATTTACATTCTTTGTTATTTCAATTATATTGTTTTAGAACTGCTCAGTGTAGTATTTATTGTTGTTAAATTTCATATCGTTTACTCAAATTATATCTGCAATCACATTAGTGCAGTAGTTTGTTTCCATGAAGTACTCATTCACTGAGCGAGTAGGCTCACCCCTCTACTCAAACATTTTTAGGGTTAACCGCGTGGACTTGGAGATAGTCAGAGCTTCAGTGTAGACCTGCCACAGGAGTCAAGTATGAGATTAGTTGAGTCAGTCGGTCCTTGTCACTCTAGGTCCTCAGTAAGAGTTTAGAGAGAGAGTTGTAATTACAATGTGTAATATTGTTCCTCTTTGATATGTATGCTAATTAGCAAGTTTCATGTGCATAATGTGTGAAAGACATCGTGAATGCTTATACATGTATCTTTACTATTAAAGTCTGATTAGTAAAAGAAATGTTCAGATTCCTTTGTTAAGATGATATGTGGTTCAATGCGGGGAAACAAGAGTTTTAAAGAAAAGAAAAGAAAAGAAAAAGTTAAGGGTGTTCTTTGTGTTGCATACAAATCCCATCTTATGCCCTAATCTCATGATTTGAGGAAATTGTGAGATCGGGGTGTAACAACATGCATCTGATGTGTGGGGAAGCCATTCCCCCCCCCACCTAGGAGCATCGGGTCGGGTCACTCCGGATTTTGGCAAGTCCATGCCCAAGTCCATATTTTTAACTAAGTTCGGCCGGATTTAGACACGTGTAATTGTTTAAAAAACTTGACCATACCTGGCCCACATAATATAACTGGGTTTCGGGTCGGATTCAGGTCGGCTCAGATAACATCGTAAATGAAGATATTTTCAATATATACATAAGACAAAATATTGTTCCATTGGGTACATGTAATATATATGTATCGTTAAAGAAACTAATACACTTACAACTTGTTATATAAATTTAATGGATGGAACACATAGAATATATATCAGAAACATTTAAAATCACAATCATAGCCTATTTATTTATGTGAATGAAACTTTACAGTTAGCATCAAATAAAGATGTGCATTTGTATTTCAATTAGTGGTCTAGTAATATCCAAACTGAGGTTATATGGGGAACACGTGCAAGTAATACAAATTCAATCTTTTACATTTAATTTGTATAAATTATAATGAACATGTTACATACAAAATGAATGTGCATATCCTAGATTTACTCTGGTGCATTGCTCTTATAGTCTAATTAATATGATTGGCTATATATATATATATTAATCAAATGTAATTTTAAAAGTTTGTAGTCAATTGAATCTTACAAAAGATACATATCATATACAAACATGTGGTTACAAATACACATGTATATAATTAATTTAGATATATGAGTTTTTCTGCCTGGGTTTATCTTGGCCCTGACCCAACCCATATAAGAATCTGGGTCAAAATCTTAGGCCCAGCCCACACATGTACATTACATGGATCGGGCCTAGATCGAGTTATGTAGGTCGGGACATGAGTCGGATCGGGCCGGCCCGGTCTGATGCTCATCTCTACCCCCACCCATCCTGTTAGTCGCATGCAACCTACCAGTCGCCTGCCAGAGTGTGAGTTTTTTTATTTTATCTTTTTGCTTATAACTTTTAAATTATAAGGATTTTTTATGAAATAAAATTCATTAGAATCCTTATAAAGACTACATTCCAACATGACCAATATTTACATATTTTTAAAGAAAAAAGATGACGGAAATAAGAAGGGAATAAAAAGAGAGAGAGGAGGGAAGTAAAAAAGCAACAAAATGAATGTATCCACTAGTACCCTCGATGCGCCTACTATTGCCCTCAATGTGTCTACTTTTTATTGAATGTGCACCCACTTTTAATTGAATGTACCCACTATTGCCCTCAACGTGCCAACTTTTGATAGATGTGTCCATCCCTCAATGTGTTGTTGGCTAAATGCACAAGTTTTAATATTTATAACTCGAGCACTACCCCACAAGTATACATGCGTGTGTTGTAAGGAGTGGGATCCCAGAGGGGACCACTCCCTACTAAAAATTTGAAGAATAGAACCTCCAGTCCAAACACAACTAAAAAGGTATGATGGAGCGGGTGTAAAATTTTCAAATCTTATTAATGGTATTCAAAACAACCAAAGAGTAGCAGCGGAATAAAAACATTGGCTATATTCAATTTCTCATAAGGTTACAACATGACATCATAATTTCCCACAAAGGGTTTACATGTATGATACAACATAAGGATCCATATCATACCATGAAATAACAACAAATTCACAAGCAGTTGAAACAAAAAGGAAGGTTCAAGTTCTACACCCCTCCCGGTAGTGTAGAACAACTCTACCCTCCACTGTGCATATACTCGGCATAGAACCACTAAAACATTGGAATACCCTTCATTTTCAAGCCACTTGTGTGGTCAAAGAAACAAAGCTACATAACACATTTCCCTACTTCAATGTATACATTCCCAGTATGCACAAGAAGCATCAGACATGCATACAAGATGACCAATCAAACATATATGTGAAATAAACCCTGATGTATCCATAGAACAGTGATTAAACCAACATTAAGCAAGAGAATTCTTAGTTCTACAAAGCATGACATGGGAGTTACTCTCCCATGCCCAAGAAAAGATCTACTCATCTATGGTTGTAGAAAGTAGAGACAAGCAGTAGAAAGCAATGCTAGATATCATAGAAGAAGAGAGTAAACTCAGATGTATGTGGAAGAAGTAAGATAGACTTGGAATTCTAGTCAAGGAGTCACAAATCTGTCCTTGCTGCTAGAAACTCTCTAGAAAGCTTCACGTTGAAGAGAACGGTGGAGATCCATGTTGCAATTGTTGGAGAAGAAGGAAGAAGAGAAGTTTCCCTCCCAAGAAACCATTTTTTCTCCTTTGGAACGCCTCAAACTCCTCCTGGGTCTCCCTTTCTTGTGTCCCACTCCAAAAGTTCTGAAATAGTATGTGGTAAATGTTCCAAGATGGTCTGGGGTCATATATATAAGTGTGAGATAGTTAAATTCACGTTTGAGTGAAATCTATAGGTGACACGATGTGTTTGATGGCCAACACATCATGTTTGATGTGATAACTGAAGCCTGGTTCAAGTTCTAGAAAGTCACACGCTGTGTCTAAATTTGACACAACATGTCTAAATTTGACACGACGTGTTGCTGCAAGTTTGGATCCAAGTTCTGGACTGGGACACAACGTGTCTGAAATTAGACACGACATGTTGATGCAATTCAAGGAGTTTTGGTTCCTATTCTGGATTGGGACACTACGTGTCTGAAATTGGACACAGCGTGTCTGTGCTAGACATGGTGTGTTATTTTCTAGATACGGCATGTCTCTGTCAGTTTCAACAACATTGATTTTCTGAATGTCTAGATGATTGTGGAATGTGTTTGTTACGACCTGCGTCGAGCTTATCCCGTAAGTAAGTTGTTCAGCATGTGTTTAGCTGGTGTGTTGAGTTATAAGCCTATTTTTGTTAATAATGTTTAAAATGGTCATGATATGTGCTTAGTACGTTTTCTAGCTTCTAAAGCGTGTAGTATCTTACGATTGAAGCGTTGCCAGAGAAATCGTTCGAATCCGACCTTCGAGTCAAAAGTTGCAAGTTTTTGGGCTTCTAGGGACCTGATTGTAATTTTGCGAAAGTTTGAAACTTTGCGATTAGGCCCCTAAGTTTTCTCCCTTATCCTACCTCTCTTCTTTTCTCGTTTCATTTCACAGAAACGAGAGAATGCTCCTGCGTTCTGCTCCTTGCGTGAGAAAGAGAGAGAGAGAGGGAGCTGAGGAGGGAGAAGCACTGGAGCTTCGTTTTGCTCCGATCAGTTGCTGCAGATCGTCCCTTTCCCCCGTAGATCTTCATCTTCATCGATTCGAATCGATTTCGCAGCTGGAGTTGCGTTTGCAAGAAAAACGACCAAGGAATTGGGGTGCACGGAGCAGCCCCAGCTTGTTCCTTTCTTCCTTTCAGGTGCGGTTTAGTTGTATGCGTCGTTTGTGATCGTTTGGTGGTGTTTGTTCAAAGTTTGCCCGTCGATTCGAGAGAAATCGACTTTTGCAGGCCGTTTTTTATGTTCTGCCTGTGCGCGGTTCGGCCGAGTTCCAATTCGGTCAGCCGAGTTCTTATTTAGGGCTTTTGTACAGCGTTTTCTGATCGGCCGAGTTTTGATCTTGGATCGGCCGAGTTTCTTAATTAGATATACGAGCAGCGTTTTGGTCGGCCGAGTTTGGTCCTGATCGGCTGAGTTTTCTTTGTAGGTTTTTCAAGCGGTGAGTTGGTCGGCTGAGTTCCCCAGGGGATCGGCTGAGTTTCCAGTTGGTCGGCCGAGGTTGGTCGGCCGAGTTTCAGGATCTGGGAAGTGATCGGCCGAGTTTCATAGTGTTCGGCCGAGTTTCAAGTGGTGAGTGGCAGTTCATTTAGAAATCACTATTAAACTCATTTAAGATGCTTATTTGCTTCAGTATCAGTTGATATGAATCTTAAACAGTGTAGTATGTATTTTAAAGAATGATAGGTTCATTGGAACTTGGAATGCGTGATTTAAATGATGAAAAGAGAGGAAACTTTATGTTTTATAATTGTAATATGATATCTCTGCTAAGCTGTTTATCTGTTAATTAATTAATAGAATAGATGCCCTAACATCGTAGAACCCCTAAGAGGTATCTGCAACTTAGGGGTGAAACTCGTGTTGCAACATCATCCGTGCTTGTGTCACGGACAAACGAGGAAAGAGAAAATGCAGTGTCTAACAACAATCGTGCTTGTGTCACGATGGCACTGGGCAAGGAAAAAGGAAAACATGGTTATCTAACACCATTCGTGCTTGTGTCACGAAGGTAACCCTGTGACTCTCCGCCGGTGTACTCAGGTTTAAGGAGGAGTCGAGTGCACTCAGAGTAGTGCTGGAGGCCGTAGAGCCTATGTTTCTAGCCGGCGAGCCAGTGACCCTGTGGCAGAGCAGGGCTGGTGTCAGACTTAGCATCTCCCGGGTGTGTCGCTAAGTCTTGTACGGTGGGATCGTAGCATGGACTTGTTACGGATCTTTATATGCAGAGTACACTGCATATATTTAGGGCATAATAATAAAATGAATAAGTATTCACTTAGGATTCACAGTAAATTTATAAATCTGTCTACTTATCTGAAATATCTGATGATGCATAGGAATGTGATTTTTATCTGTACATCTGCTATGTCAATAGAACTGCCCTGTTTTAAACTGTATACCTATTTATTTTCAGTTAATAAACCTGACGAGTTATTTATTGATAGCTAAGTGAAATTTTATTCACTGAGCGAGTAGGCTCACCCCTCTACTCAAACATTTTCAGGTCAGCACCAGCATCAGGAGTCAGAAGGATCGTTTCATCCCAACGCTTAGTAGATAGAAGGTTTGTAGTTAGTCTAGTTAGAGGTCTCTTAGTCCATTCCCCTCGATCTTCGGGACAAGGTGTGAGTGAGAGAGAGAATGTGTACAAAGATGTAAATTAACTGTTATGCTTATTTTATGTTGAACAATGCAGTGCGCTGTAGACTTGTTATATTTCTTGTCAGTTAATAGAAATGCTTCCGCAGCTTGTTTAGTTTCATTTACAGTATAAATCAATTTTTCCTATTAATGTTGTTAATTGTTTTAAAAAGTGATGAATGGTTGGCTTATATGTGAAATCCCACCTGCCGAGTCCTAATCTCGTGGTTTGCGGTTAATGTGAGATTGGGGCGCGACAACTCTTGGTATCAGAGCTTAGGTTTGAGTACTTAGTTACTCAAGTCAGGGGACGATAAGAGACCAATAGGATTAAAGTTTAGGTGTCTTTCTTCTATCTGTAGTTTTCTAATAGGAAATATTCTATTATATCATTGCAGATGGCAGGAAGAGGCTTTGATCGTGATGATCAGGCTGAGAGCCATGTTGGTCCTGATCCGCGGTACTTGGGTCCAGGTGGTGGTGACCACGTGGATGAAGCATCCCGGATGTACATGATGTTCTTGGAGACTAAAGAGAGGTACAAGGCTGATAGGCGAGAATCTTCTTCCACCAACAGTAAAGATCTGATGCGATCTTATGAGCTTGTGAAGAAGCTTGGTGGCACAGAGTTCAGTGGCACCACAGATCCTGCCGAAGCTGATGAGTGGTTTAGACAGATAGAGAAGGTCTTTCGTCTGATGGAGCTTCCAGAAGACAAGAAGATCAATCATGCAGTTTACCTTTTGACAGGCGATGCAGAGCTGTGGTGGCGTGGTGTGGAAGAAAAGAGGAGAGGTACAGAGCTTTCCTGGCAGGATTTCTCTGAGGAATTTCATCTCAAATTTTATCCACCCACCTTTCTCAATGAGAAAATTAGGCAGTTGCAGAATATCAAGCAGGGGAACATGACAGTTACAGAATATGAAGCACTTTTCACACGGTTAGCTAATTTCTGTCCACAGCTTGTTCCTAATAACATAGAGAGATGCAGAAGGTTCCAGGAAGGGCTAAGGCCAGAGATTCGGCATATAGTTTCTGCCACTAACAGGAGGAACAGAGAAAACTTTGGTGAGTTTGTCGAGGCTGCTAGACAGGTTGAAGAATCTGTGAATGCTGACAGAGTGCCTGAGTCTAAGAAGAGATCTGCAGAGTTCAGTGGAGGACAGTCCAGTGGTGGATACAGAGGTGGAGGTAGAGGTTTCTTTTCTAAACTTGGGCGTGGCTTTGGTTGTTTTGGCAGACAGAAATCTGAGGATGTCACTAGTTTTAGAGGCAGAGGAGGATATAACCCAGGAAGATGGAGCAGTGCCTCTAGTGGACAGTTTTCTAGATCGTCAATGTCAGTGACAGGTCCCCAAGGACAGGGAATACCGCCATGTGACAAATGTGGAAAATCACATTCTGGTCAATGTCGGGCTCTGAGTTGTTTTGTTTGTGGGCAAGTTGGACATTTTAAAAGGGAATGTCCTCAGCTTCAACAAGCAGCATCACAAGCTTTCCAGCCTCAATACCATGATATTCCGAGTTCTTCGGTGGCTTCTGGTTCTAGAGGAGGTGGAGTATCTAGTGGCAGGAGTGGTCAGAGAGGACAGCGTGGCAGAGGGAGAGCTTCAGCACGTTTCTTTTCTTTGACACCTCAGGAAGGTATAATCTCTTTACAAGTTGTTACAGGAGAGATGCTTTTGTTTAATAGTATACCAGTTTCAGTTTTGATAGATCCAGGAGCTACTCATTCTTTTATACGACGTTCTTTAGTTGTTGAACTTAATCTGTTAACTCAAGAGTTGGCAGATGAGTTAGTGTTGAGGGTTCCACTAGGTGGACCAACAGTTTTGTCTGAGTCTTGTCCCGGATGCTTGTTATCTTTTGGAGGTTTTACCTTTGCTGCAAATCTCATACCCTTGGATGTAAATACTTTTCAAGTCATCTTGGGTATGGATTGTCTTGAAACATATCGAGTGCAACTCGATTGTTGGAAGAAGGAAGCTACCTTTCAACTGGGAGAATTTTCTTGTGTCTTTACTGGAGACAGGAAAGTTCTGCCTACGTGCATAATATCAGCTGCTGTAGCTGATAAGATGTTACAGAAAGGATGTGAAGCGTTCCTTGCTCATGTGATTGACACCAGAACAGAGAAGAGCACTGCCAGTGTTTATGATGTGCCTGTGGTTCGTGAGTTCTCTGACGTTTTTCCAGAAGAGTTACCAGGCTTACCTCCAGTCAGAGATATTGACTTTGAAATTCAGATATATCCAGGTAGTCATCCAGTAGCACTACCAGCCTACAGAATGGCACCTGCAGAGTTGAAAGAACTCAAGGTGCAGTTGCAGGAGTTGCTAGACAAGGGTTTCATTAGACCCAGTTCTTCACCGTGGGGTGCTCCAGTCCTGTTTGTTAAGAAAAAGGATGGTACCATGCGTCTCTGTATAGATTACAGGCAACTAAACAAGATCACTATAAAGAACAAGTATCCATTGCCGAGAATAGATGATCTGTTTGATCAGTTGCGTGGAGAGACGATCTTTTCTAAGATAGATTTGAGATCCGGATATCATCAGCTTAGGATAAAAGCTTCTGATATTCCCAAAACAGCTTTCAGAACCAGGTATGGGCATTATGAGTTTTTGGTCATGTCGTTTGGGCTGACCAATGCCCCAGCAGCCTTTATGGATATGATGAATCGGATTTTCAAACCATTTCTAGATCAGTTTATTGTAGTTTTTATAGATGATATTCTGATCTACTCCAGAGACGATGAACAGCATGAGCAACACTTGAGAGTAGTGTTGCAGTTGTTGAGACAACACCAGTTGTTTGCTAAATTTAGCAAGTGCGAGTTCTGGTTGGTTGAAGTGGCATTCCTCGGGCATGTTATTTCGAGAGATGGAGTCAGCGTGGATCCTAAGAAAGTTGAGTCTGTGCTTCAGTGGGAACAGCCTACGACTCCTACTGAGATCAGAAGTTTCTTGGGTTTGGCAGGTTATTATAGAATGTTCATAAAGAACTTCAGTGAGATAGCATCACCTTTGACACGCTTGACGAGGAAGGATGTACCGTTTGTTTGGTCTGATAACTGTGAGAGAAGTTTTCAGATTTTAAAGAAAAGGTTGACTTCAGCACCAGTGTTGGTTCTGCCAGAAGCAGAAAAAGGCTATACAGTGTTCTGTGATGCTTCTAGAAGAGGTTTGGGCTGTGTACTAATGCAAGAAGGTAAAGTTGTTGCTTACGCATCTAGACAGCTTAAGAAGAATGAAGAGAATTACCCTGTTCATGATCTGGAATTAGCTGCTATAGTTCATGCTCTTAAGACATGGCGTCACTACTTGTATGGTGAGACATGTCAGGTGTTTACAGACCATACGAGCTTGAAATATATCTTCACTCAAAAAGACTTGAACTTGAGACAGCGCAGATGGCTGGAGCTGATTAAAGACTATGATGTGACAATCGATTACCATCCTGGAAAGGCGAACGTTGTAGCTGATGCCTTGAGTAGAAAGTCAAGCTCAACAGCCAATGCATTTTCTATGGCATGTTTCAAGAGAGACTTGCTCGTAGATATGCGAAGGTTGAACTTGGACTTGGAGGTGACAAGACAGAGTGGGCTGATTGCACAGATGCAAGTCAGACCTACTTTTTATAATCAGATAAAGGAATTGCAGCAAAGTGATGATGAGTTGTGGCAAATCATGCAGGAAATGTCCGAAGGTAAGAGAACAGAGTTCAGGTTTTCTGATGAAGGCATGTTGTATCTTCATGATAGGTTGTGTGTACCTGGAAACAGTGAGTTGAAAGAGCAGATTCTTGAGGAGGCGCATACTTCTATGTATGCCATGCATCCAGGTAACACAAAGATGTACAGGAACCTCAAAGAGCTGTACTGGTGGTCTGGCATGAAAAAGGATGTGGCTGAATACGTAGCTAGGTGCGGGGTGTGTCAGCAGGTTAAGGCTGAACATCAGAAACCTGCTGGTATTTTGCAGTCGCTTCCTATACCAGAATGGAAATGGGAACACATCACGATGGACTTTGTGGTAGGATTACCCAGAACGCCTAAGGGTTCGGACTCGATATGGGTGATTGTGGATAGAATAACTAAGTCTGCTCATTTTCTTCCTGTCAAGTCAACCTTTGACGTTTCTAAGTTGGCTAAAGTTTATGTGGATGAGGTAATCAGGTTGCATGGGATTCCAGTTTCTATTATTTCTGACAGAGATCCAAAGTTTACATCTAGATTCTGGAATCAGTTACATCATGCGTTGGGCACAAGGCTGAAGTTCAGTACAGCGTTTCACCCACAGACAGATGGTCAATCTGAGAGGACCATTCAGACCCTTGAAGACATGCTGAGAGCATGCGTGCTACAGTTTAGAGGTAACTGGGAAGAACACTTAAGCCTAATGGAGTTTGCTTATAATAACAACTACCATTCTAGTCTGGGAATGGCTCCATTTGAAGCTCTTTATGGCAGGAAGTGTAGATCGCCAGTTTGCTGGTACGAGGTGGGTGAGAAGGAAATTCTTGGACCTGAGCTAGTTGATGTAACTACAGAAAAGATATCAGTGATTAGGGATCAGTTGAAAGCTGCTCAGGACAGACAGAAAAGTTATGCAGAAAGACGTTGTCGACCTCTTGAGTTTGAGGTTGGTGACGAGGTTTACTTGAAAGTTTCACCGTGGAAGGGAGTGCTGAGGTTTGGCAAGAGGGGTAAGTTAACCCCTAGGTATATGGGTCCATACCCTATTGTTGAGAGGATTGGACCTGTAGCTTACAGGTTGGATTTGCCGTCTGAGTTGGCAAATCTTCATAATGTCTTCCACGTGTCTATGCTGAAAAAGTGTCATCCTGGTACATATAAGATACTAGATTCAGAACCGGTGCAGCTTAGGACAGATGTGTCCTATGTTGAAGGACCTGTGCAGATAGTTGATCACCGGATCAAAAAGCTTAAGAACATCGAGATTCCTTTAGTAAAGGTTTTGTGGAGAAACCATAATCTTGAAGAAGCTACGTGGGAGCTAGAGTCTGAGATGCGTGGCAAGTTCCCTTTTCTCTTCTAGGAATTTCGAGGACGAAATTCTTATAAGGGAAAGAGGAATTGTTACGACCCGCGTCGAGCTTATCCCGTAAGTAAGTTGTTCAGCATGTGTTTAGCTGGTGTGTTGAGTTATAAGCCTATTTTTGTTAATAATGTTTAAAATGGTCATGATATGTGCTTAGTACGTTTTCTAGCTTCTAAAGCGTGTAGTATCTTACGCTTGAAGCGTTTCCAGAGAAATCGTTCGAATCCGACCTTCGAGTCAAAAGTTGCAAGTTTTTGGGCTTCTAGGGACCTGATTGTAATTTTGTGAAAGTTTGAAACTTTGCGATTAGGCCCCTAAGTTTTCTCCCTTATCCTACCTCTCTTCTTTTCTCGTTTCATTTCACAGAAACGAGAGAATGCTCCTGCGTTCTGCTCCTTGCGTGAGAAAGAGAGAGAGAGAGAGAGAGAGAGAGAGGGAGCTGAGGAGGGAGAAGCACTGGAGCTTCGTTTTGCTCCGATCAGTTGCTGCAGATCGTCCCTTTCCCCCGTAGATCTTCATCTTCATCGATTCGAATCGATTTCGCAGCTGGAGCTGCGTTTGCAAGAAAAACGACCAAGGAATTGGGGTGCACGGAGCAACCCTAGCTTGTTCCTTTCTTCCTTTCAGGTGTGGTTTAGTTGTATGCGTCGTTTGTGATCGTTTGGTGGTGTTTGTTCGAAGTTTGCCCGTCGATTCGAGAGAAATCGACTTTTGCAGGCCGTTTTTTATGTTCTGCCTGTGCGCGGTTCGGCCGAGTTCCAATTCGGTCGGCCGAGTTCTTATTTAGGGCTTTTGTACAGCGTTTTCTGATCGGCCGAGTTTTGATCTTGGATCGGCCAAGTTTCTTAATTAGATATACGAGCAGCGTTTTGGTCGGCCGAGTTTGGTCCTGATCGGCCGAGTTTTCTTTGTAGGTTTTTCAAGCGGTGAGTTGGTCGGCCGAGTTCCCCAGGGGATCGGCCGAGTTTCCAGTTGGTCGGCCGAGGTTGGTCGGCCGAGTTTCAGGATCTGGGAAGTGATCGGCCGAGTTTCATAGTGTTCGGCCGAGTTTCAAGTGGTGAGTGGCAGTTCATTTAGAAATCACTATTAAACTCATTTAAGATGCTTATTTGCTTCAGTATCAGTTGATATGAATCTTAAATAGTGTAGTATGTATTTTAAAGAATGATAGGTTCATTGGAACTTGGAATGCGTGATTTAAATGATGAAAAGAGAGGAAACTTTATGTTTTATAATTGTAATATGATATCTCTGCTAAGCTGTTTATCTGTTAATTAATTAATAGAATAGATGCCCTAACACCGTAGAACCCCTAAGAGGTATCTGCAACTTAGGGGTGAAACTCGTGTTGCAACATCATCCGTGCTTGTGTCACGGACAAACGAGGAAAGAGAAAATGCAGTGTCTAACAACAATCGTGCTTGTGTCACGATGGCACTGGGCAAGGAAAAAGGAAAACACGGTTATCTAACACCATTCGTGCTTGTGTCACGAAAGTAACCCTGTGACTCTCCGCCGGTGTACTCAGGTTTAAGGAGGAGTCGGGTGCACTCAGAGTAGTGCTGGAGGCCGTAGAGCCTATGTTTCTAGCCGGCGAGCCAGTGACCCTGTGGCAGAGCAGGGCTAGTGTCAGACTTAGCATCTCCCGGGTGTGTCGCTAAGTCTTGTACGGTGGGATCGTAGCATGGACTTGTTACGGATCTTTATATGCAGAGTACACTGCATATATTTAGGGAATAATAATAAAATGAATAAGTATTCACTTAGGATTCACAGTAAATTTATAAATCTGTCTACTTATCTGAAATATCTGATGATGCATAGGAATGTGATTTTTATCTGTACATCTGCTATGTCAATAGAACTGCCCTGTTTTAAACTGTATACCTGTTTATTTTCAGTTAATAAACCTGACGAGTTATTTATTGATAGCTAAGTGAAATTTTATTCACTGAGCGAGTAGGCTCACCCCTCTACTCAAACATTTTCAGGTCAGCACCAGCATCAGGAGTCAGAAGGATCGTTTCATCCCAACGCTTAGTAGATAGAAGGTTTGTAGTTAGTCTAGTTAGAGGTCTCTTAGTCCATTCCCCTCGATCTTCGGGACAAGGTGTGAGTGAGAGAGAGAATGTGTACAAAGATGTAAATTAACTGTTATGCTTATTTTATGTTGAACAATGCAGTGCGCTGTAGACTTGTTATATTTCTTGTCAGTTAATAGAAATGCTTCCGCAGCTTGTTTAGTTTCATTTACAGTATAAATCAGTTTTTCCTATTAATGTTGTTAATTGTTTTAAAAAGTGATGAATGGTTGGCTTATATGTGAAATCCCACCTGCCGAGTCCTAATCTCGTGGTTTGCGGTTAATGTGAGATTGGGGCGCGACAGTGTTGATATATGACGTGATGGTGTTTTTCCCCATCTTGATGCCAAAATGTTATACCTACAATCCAAACCATAAAACAAGTAAAGATAACAATAGAGTAGAAAATATAGTATGCTTGAGAGTGATTATTAGGTGAAATTGATTTGGAAATGCAACCAAAAGTGGTCCAAAAGATGATATAAAATATGCACATCAAACCCCCCTAAGCTTAAACCATTGCTTGTCCTCAACCAAAAACAAACATAGATACATATCTGAAGAAATAGCATGGCACATACACCAATTCCATGAGATGGAAGAATTTAATCATAACATGTCAATCATTGTCATGATATTGCAACTAGACATTAATTCATTTCAATCACTCAAAATTGGAAGTTAAGTTCAAAAAGGTGGTCAAACTGCTTTGGAAAAATCAACAAGATAACAATAAATAGAGTTACGATGACAAGCCAAAAATGTAGTGAATATGTGACCAAACCCTTGTGATTATAAGGATGAATAAAATTGAAATTCTGACTTGACATCAACAAACCTGCAACGACTCCTTCATAAGCATCATGATGTTAAAATTAAGAGCTTTGGGTACAATATTCGACTGCTAATGCAGGCTTACGCAGACATGGAATGTCGTTTGGGGTTTATTTACCCTCTTTCCGATGTAACTCCCTACTTTCATTGACTTAGGAGATTACATGGATGACTTAGCCATCTTTTGTAGCGATGAGATTTTTTATTTTAAGCAAACAAATATCCCTTTATAAACATGATTATGTTCCATCTTTGGAACCTTACAGTCCTAGGCTAGTCATATCCTCAAAGAGCAGAAGGGTCATGTAGATAGGTGATTCAAAACCTAGAATTCTTTTATTTGTGAACATTCTCATCACAGGGTTGGTGGAAAACACACTAAATATTTGGAAAAATCATCAAAAATGTTATATAAAACATGATTAACTAATGCAGAAGCAATCATTAGCAGCGGATTAACAAAAATCACTAAAAATTAAAACTTTTTGCAAAGAGATCCAAACATGGGAAATCTCTTTCATCAAGAACCAAAGTATAACCTTTACATTCTGGATCATATGTACATAACTTGTACCATCTCTTCTCGAGGATTATAACATCAGCTAGACAACATAAGAACCTCGAGGCATCAAGACAAAATCTCAGTTCGATTCATTAAAAACACTAACTATAAATTCCGAGGACCTGAGAGTACAGAGACAACACATAGGACTACTATCTATATGATTTGACAGGTAGTATTTCCACATGAGATATTACTGTTGTCCCTGATGTTGCTGTTGTTCTATCTCTGCTATAGGGTTTCTGCCTCTTTGTCCGCGTCCACCTAAAAACATTGGATCCCACGGGGGTGAGACAATTATAAATTGCCCCATCGGGAGATATAACTCTCTGCCAAAACATTATTATTGCATTTTATTAAAATAAATATGAACAGGAGTTCTTACATATTAACAACAATATTAATCATTGTATGAACAGAGCAAAATAATCTTCTTTCCTAAGGAGAACATTGCATCTACCCGTGGTAGAATCATAGTTCATCCATCCACTTGCAATGAATATAAAGAGATATGAATAACATTTATCAACTAGAGATGCATAAAAGAAATGTAACATCAGCCAATAAATTTCCATATTCAATCCTTAAGCAAACATGCTATACGGCTAATTACATTTTACAATCACACTTATGCCCTGAGGAGATGAGGTATACCGCTCATACTCCAACCGATCACTACGAAGTCGAAATCGGTACCATACAAGGTCAATGGAAGAGCCGGCTTCCATGACTTCCCACATCTCGGTCAGTGCGAGATCACATGCATGACATCTTGTGTCTCTACTATATAGCTTTCTAGGATATACTGGCAACTTTGCTATAGAGTTACAGCGTCAACTGCACTCTCATCGGCAATTGAGAGAATTAATGTTTATCTCCATCGACCCAACATTAGATATCATTGGGAGATTAATGATACATCCATCCCAACCATCAGGAGATTTGTGATACATCCATCCTGACCCATGAAGGATTGAGAGGTTTGATGTTTACCTTCCATCAATCTCTTCACCAGGACGTAAGGATATTTTTGCCCATTTACCCCCGCATATTCAAAATATGCATTCCGGATTTTGCCACGGAGCACCCGTTTCACCATCACCAAAATACTGACGATGATGGATCTATGGTCAGGGCTCTACATGATATGATTTCACTTGATTAATTAAGTACATTAGCATATTCTTTTAGCATCAGTCAAGTTTTCAAACATAACTTATTTAGACAAATGCTACAAAGAAACATGTACTATTTCCATCAATCACTTCTCAGTCTTTATAAGACATTGGGATCTCAGTCCCTCATTTCATTTCTTGAAAGTTCACATCTCTCAACAACATCATTATCATACTTATCAAATCTGGGTATTCATACCCTCAGTTCATCACTAATCATTGTTACCACTTGTTAGGTAACTATTACCTCTAGGTTCTTAGACCAAGGTATACATGATACTTGTTACACAAGCATCTCACATGGCTCACAAGGCCCATTAAGTGTCTTGTCACCTTTCACTAGGAAACAACTTACTCATATGACTCATAAAGTCCATGCCCATTTTGTTACTTTTACTAAGCAACAACAACATTAAGGCACATAAGGCCAATCAACATTTTTATTATATAAATGTCATAGCTCAAATCTGGCTATGTTCATCATCTCATGATGTCTGCATGGTTAATAAACATGATAACAACCATATAAATCATTTATCACATCATGTGATACAATAGTAACACCACCATTCCTTTATCAGGATTAGGGTTTACATATCAAAATGGATTTTCCATTCTATTACCCAATTTAGGGTTAGGATTTCCCCTTTTTACATTAATTAGGGTTTCATGTTTATATTATCTATCCAACCCTAATATATTGCTCCACTCCTTTAGGAGCATTTATTTATATCACAAGTATTCACTCATGCTTGTTTCTCTCATCATATATCATTTTAAGGATTATCAATACAAGGTATAAATTCATCTCTCATCTTTACCATGGTATGATTACATCATACTCATTAGTTTGGTGTAACCCCTTTCACAAGATATATTAGCTTATACTTATCAAGGTATACCAAACTCATTATAATCTCATTGAAACAACTACATAACACACACTTCATGTGTTTCTTATCCAAGTATGTTGGAATGAGATGCATCAAGGTATATCAACCCTGAAATGCTAAATGTGATATCTATTATGTCTTGATGTATCACCTTTCTCCTCATTTCCATCTTACTTAAGATAATCAACTGACCTTGTATTAATGTATTTTTCTCTTAATACTTTTAACCATTCACCTATCACTTTCATCATATAGTGCACAGGTTACACATTAGAATTGTCCAACTATCGTTAATGATATGGACTTATCTAATGGTTAAGCATTGTTGATATAAAATAATCCATTATCAACCACTTTAGGTATTTCAACTCTTAGGATGTTATCCACATCATTGATTAGTGTTGCATACATTCCTAATAATTTCATGTTCTCATCTTTGTAAGGTATATAGGGTTGTTACACATGCATGGAGTTAGATATATAATGATCTAGGCATCATCTTGTCTCTTATATCCTTATTCATTAGAGTATCAACATTACCATTCAAATGGTTCATCAACTTTACCCTTCATGGATATAACATCCTCGTCTTACTTGATTATGTTAACCACACCCTATTTTAGTGTATTGGCTATTATACCATCACTAGGGTTTCACATATCATTACATGGCATCACCCTGGATTTGAGTCTCACATCACATCATTCATCAGGGTTCCACATAACATCATTCTTATTTAGGATTACTTCCTTACCATAGATTAGGATTATACCTAACATTGCCCTAATTAGGGTTAAGGTTCATCAATCTTCTTGATTAGGGTTTCATGATCTTTTTATCATGGATCATTCCCTAAAATTCATAGTTTATTCATATTGAAGGTATTGAGGCTTATCCATTACATGATTATTCTACATGTATGAATTCCTCTCTCTCTCATCCTCTCTAGGATATTGACTATGTCAAACTTGGTTAGATTAGGTCAACCAACCCTTCAATTAAGTACATTCAATTAGGGTTGACATAATATATTGAAGTATTGCTTATTTAAGCCTCAAGGATTGACTCATCTAATCTTACCAATCACTTGGTATCCTAAAGGTACAACCCTAGTGATTTCCTTTAAGATAAATCAGTAATAATTATAGGGTCAATTGATCCTTCATCACATTAAGTTATCAATTGATTTGATCACTTTAAGTTACCAAACGATCTTGACCCTTTGATCTCTAAACAGTTTGAAACCGTTTGGGCAAATTTCCCTTGAAACTGAATGGGCTAGGGTCTCCAAACGGTCTTGAGACCGTTTGGAATCAAACAGTCTTAAGACTGTTTGGTCCAAACCCTCTCAAAACCGAATGGACCAAAAATGTCTCCAACACTTAACTAATTTCAAGGTTTCAATCAATGAATTAACTATCCATTGGATCGTTGATCTCTTCATCAATTGAACCATTGAATCTCCCTTCAATTAGTCCATCATTTAGGGTTTTGAACCCAATTAAACTAAGATTCATAATCAAGAAACCATCAACTAGGGTTTTGAAATCGAGGAACCTTCAATGGTTACTATTGTGAAACTAATTCAATTGAAACCAGTGAATTATCATCAACTTATGATATGACCTAACCTCAAACGGTCTTGAGGTCATTTGGATGACCTTCAAATGGTCTTGAGACCGTTTGCCCAACTTGTCATTGAAATATGTGAAAATCAATTAGGGTTTGCATTATTGGATTGTTCATCAAATTAGATATTGAATGCATTTCAATTTGGTATCTTTGGGTCTTCAATTACTCAACCATACTCAACCCTAGACCTCCAAACGGTCTTGGTTGACCTCCAAATGGTCTTGAGACCGTTTGGGTGATCTCCAAATGGTTTTGAAACCGTTTGGGTTAATCAACCCAAAGTTCTAAAACAATCAATTGCAAAAATCAGCACTTAACCTCATTAGGGTTTGCTACTTGATGTTTGTCTATGTATTGAATTAATCCATTAGATCATCATCCAACATGTATTAGGGTTCTGACCTCAAATGGTCAACCCATCCAAATGGTCAACTCCTCTAAACAGTTTGGGGATCAAACCTCCAAACGGTTTGCAAACCTTTTGGTCACCAAACGGTTTGGTGAAACCGATTGGACCCTATTGTTGAAACCATTTGCAAGGGATATTTGGGGAGGTGTGTGCTTATGATGATGTCATCATCATAAATCTCTAAACCCACGAAACTTGCTGTGATTTTCATGGTGATTGCATCAATCAACCAAATTAAATTTCAAGAATGAAGAAAGGATCATCAATTGATAAGGAATTGAATGCAATAGCAATATTAAAGGTTCAAGTTATAAAACCCGCCTCCAATTGAGATCCAAAGCTTCAAGCTCACATAAAGAATGGTGGATGCAACTCCTTTCACTATCCCAAGGCTCGTCCCCAATCTTTGAGTGAAAAGGAATGGTTAGAATTGAAGAGGGGATCGAGATAAGAAGAAATCATGCATTGATTTGTGATTTCCACCATGGATTCAAGGTGAAAGAAGGTCAAGAAGCTTACCAACAGGTTGGGGGTCGTCCTCCTGATCCTCCAAAGCTCCCTTGGTCTTTTTCCAAGCAAGGAGAAGAAGTGGAATCGGAAAAGCCTTTGATTTGGCTTGTAAAGGGTGTTTTTATAAGAAAAATCAATGAGAGAGAAAATGCCTTATAAAAATTCTTTTAATTCCAAATATAGTGCCGCCTCTTCCCCCTCAATTCCTTGGATACGAGTCTATATTCTTTGCCTCTTATTCTTCTCAATTATCCATGATTTAAAGAAAAGCAATTTAAGCACCTTAACCCTTATAATACTAATATCCTAAAGTGAGCGGATAATTCTTTTTCTTTTAATAATGTGGGTGAGTTATCCACTTCCTTTGGATATTTTCGTGCCTTTGCAAGGCACAATCTCGTCCAACCCCTTTGCAAATTCATCCCTCAACTTTTGTTTGAAGGGCTCTTTAATTAATATATTTCTTTTTGTATTAAATTGAATTAGGGTTTCAATTATGCATAAATCTTGATTATTTTAATATCAAGATTCTCTCTCCTCCAAATTAATTCAAATGAGGTGACCCTCTCATTTTCTTTGCTCTACATGATGCCAAGAAACATAAGGGACATTATTGAAGTGGTAATTTTCATATTGAACCCTAGGTTTTGGGTAAATTGCATATTATACCAAAACTAGGTTTTAATGCACAAACATTGCTTTATCAGCTCTTTCTTGGTACTCAGGCTTGTGAAAGCCATACCACTGCATCATACTCATTCCTATGATGCTTCAACATATGAGGAACATATTATCATGTAACATTTGCAAGTTAAGTTAGTTAACCCCTCATCTTGTGTAATTTGCACTTTAATCCAGAATAAGCAAACATTGTTTCAACATTCTTCAAACAAGACCAAAATTGAAAAATAAGTTCCTCTTGAGCCTTAATTACTTTTTACAAGATAAAATTAAGGATCTAATTAACTTGCTCAAGCAAAACTTCCAGGGTTAAGGCATAACCCAGGTGAGGGATGTTACAAATTATAAACCCCTAACAAGGATTTCATCCCTGAAATCCCAGATAAAGAAAAACAAATATTATTCATTCATCATACTATCTAGTCTCCACATAACATTTCGTTGTTGTGGAGACATCATAAATCTTTTATCAACACAAAGTTATTCCACATAAGTTTATCATGGAATGGTTCACACTGGACACATACTCCATTGTCCTTTTTATTATTGACTGTGGAGTTAATTCTGTGTCAGGTAACACTTCCCTTATTACTTGTACTAACTATCTCATTAGTTGTACATTTTATCATCATAAGGAGAGGTTACTTATCAATTAAGAATTTATCTTAAAGATATCTTTAATTATTATGTTATGCAAAGCATAAACCCCTAACATGTGATGTTCATACTATTTGACATGATTAATCTAATTTCATGGTTGACCATTTCAGATATTCAACATAAACCATCTGATATTTCTTAGATACTGGAATCTCTTACCTTGGTATCTATCACATATGTTGAAAACACATCACATATTTATCTTCCTTTCATCTTGGGACATTACTTGTTACATATATCTTCACCTTGGAACCAAAGTCCAAGATAAACTGATATTTTCTAAGTATCCATCTCATGAACATTTTTATCTTATGCACATCAAGTGTCCTAAGATTCACTTGATTTCCATGTCCCTGAAAGGAAAGAAAAGAAGGAATCATATTCCTCTTATTATTTCATGTATTTTCAACTATTCAAGAATCATTTATGCTTTATCTCATCCTAGGTTCCTTGCCCTCAACATAGGAATCTATAAGGATGATCACATAACATTATTCCTTTCTTTGTTATTATCTAAATTATTCATGAGAATCTTATGACCTCATCAAATTTCCCATCTCCACATTATGGGAAAAGATCTTTATTATATTTACAACTTTTTTGGACAGGGATCATCTCCCTTGTTCTCACTCTTATCTTATGCAGAGTATACTTTTAATTCCTCATATACACATGCTCATATGAGATTATCTCAAACTTTTCTTTCTTGTACTTAATATATGACACATTTATCCATACCATATTTCAAATTTCATGATTATCATTAGATTGTCTCAGAATGACTACTTGATCAGAGCAATCAAAATGATAACAATCTAAGAGTTTCCATACTCACTTTATCATCAATAGTTGTATACCTAGCTAGGGTATATAAATACTGAGATTAAGTAGTATGCACTTTGTATAATATCATATTCCTTCCTTTTCATATTATCACAAGTATAAGATTTAACATTTCTGTATTTTATCCAGGCATCTCTTCTATACCTCATCCTTTTTCATAGAGATAAGAACAATATGAAACATCTATAATGTTACTGTACAAAAATGCAAGTCCTCATAGGACTAATCAAGGAAAGCTCAATCAATTACCTTCTCAATTAAACTCAAGAAACCATAAAAAGACATATTAGGATGACATTATTTTGTCTAACCTATCACGATTCGTGGATTGTTCATTGCCCCATGTTGATTCTGCCTCAGGGGTTGATTCACCATAACATTTTTGGCTGAACAATTTCTTGCTAGATGTCCTACCTGTCTGCATTGGTAGCAAATTCTGGGTGCTAGATGCGGTTTAAAATGTTATTTACCCTTTCTGGATAGCCATTGCCTTGGTGTACTAGGCCCTGGTTGTACTGGTGGTACCAAAAACTTCGTCCTTTTAGAACTACTAGGCCTCTGTTCCTGAATTTGGATAGGCATTTTCTCAATTCTTCCTTTATATTCCTTTTCTGGACAATTACTTCTGATATGTCCAGGTTTCCTACACTTGTAACAAACCCTGATTTCAGGTTGTATCCTATTCTTTCTATCATTATTCATTGCTTCAACCTGCTGGTGTTGAGCAAGAATCCTATTGGAGTTCAAAACTTCATCATTGGGGGCTGGTAGTCTAGGTTGCATTGCTAATGCATGATCTACTATATGCAACATAGCTGTCCTAAATTGCTCAAACAGAGCAGGGAAAGTTGGGTTCTCTATCATGGCTAGGTTAAACTGGGGATGTGCAGGTATATGTTCTTCTCTACTGTGATCCCCTACACCCCTTATTGGTGCAACATTGCTGCTTTCTGCAGCAAACTCCTCATGTGACCCAACCATCTTCAAGTTCTTCTTCTCCTATATGAGTAGTAGACACTATCAGATACACTGAAAGATACTAGAACAGACTCTACTACCTTAGTCCTATGTCTCTGTAGACTCAGTGAACCTAGAGCTCTGATACCAATGAATTGTGGCATCCAACTTATAAAAACATGATTAACTAATGTGGAAGCGATCAATAGCAGCGGATTAACAAAAATCACTAAAAATTAAAACTTTTTGGAAAGAGATCCAAACATGGGAAATCTCTTTCATCAAGAACCAAAGTATAACCTTTACATTCTGGATCATAAGTACATAACTTGTACCATCTCTTCTCGAGGATTATAACATCAGCTGCCCTATTAACATTATATACAGACAACATAAGAACCTCGAGGCATCAAGCCAAAATCTCAGATCGATTCATTAAAAACACTAACTATAAATTCTGAGGACTTGAGAGTACAGAGAAGACACATAGGACTACTATCTATATGATTTGACAGGCAATATCTCCACCTGAGATATTACTGCTGTCCCTGATGCTGGTATTGTTCTATCTCTGCTATAGGGTTTCTACCTCTTCGTCCGCGTCCACCTAAAAATATTGGATCCCACGGGGGTGAGACAATTATAAATTTCCCCAACGGGAGATATAACTCTCCGCCAAAACATTATTATTGCAGTTTATTAAAATAAATCTGAATAGGAGTTCTTACATATTAATAGCAGTATTAATCATTGTATGAACAAAGTAAAGTAATCTACTTTCCTAAGGAGAACATTGCATCTACCCGTGGTAGAATCATAGTTCATCCATCCACTTGCAACAAATATAAAGAGATATAAATAACATTTATCAACTAGAGATGCATAAAAGAAATGTAACATCAACTAATAAATTTATGTATTCAATCCTTAAGCAAACATGTTGTACGGCTGATTACATTTTATAATCACACTTATGCCCTGAGGAGATGAGGTATACCGCTCATACTCCAACCGATCACTGTGAAGTCGAAATCAGTACCATACAAGGTCAATGGAAGAGTCGGCTTCCATGACTTCCCACATCTCGGTCAGTGTGAGATCACATGCAGGACATCTTGTGTCTCTGCTACATAGCTTTCCAGGGTATACTGGAAACTTCACTATAGAGTTACAACGTCAACTGCACTATCATCGGCAATCGAGAGAATTAATATTTATCTCCATCGACTCGACATTAAATATCATTGGGGGATTAATGATACATCCATCCCAACCATTGGGAGATTTGTGATACATCCATCCTAACACATGAAGGATTGAGAGGTTTGATGTTTACCTTCCATCAATATCTTCACCACGACGTAAGGATATTTTTGCCCATTTACCCTCGCATATTCAAAATATGTGTTCCGGGTTTTGCCGCGGAGCACCCGTTTCACCATCACCAAAATACTGACGATGATGGATCTATGGTCAGGGCTCTACATGATATGATTTCACTTGATTAATTAAGTACATTAGCATATTCTTTTAGCATCAGTCAAGTTTTCAAACATAACTTATTTAGACAAATGCTACAAAGAAACATGTACTATTTCCATCAATCACTTCTCAGTCTTTATAAGACATTGGGATCTCAGTCCCTCATTTCATCTCTTGAAAGTTCACATCTCTCAACAACATCATTATCATACTTATCAAATCTGGGTATTCATACCCTCATTTCATCACTAATCACTGTTACCACTTGTTAGGTAACTATTACCTCTAGGTTCTCAGACTGAGGTATACATGATACTTGTTACACAAGCATCTCACATGGCTCACAAGGCGAATTATGTGTCTTGTCACCTTTCACTAGGCAACAACTTACTCATATGACTCATAAAGTTCATGCCCATTTTGTTACTTTTACTAAGCAACAACAACATTAAGGCACATAAGGCCAATCAACATTTTTATTATATAAGTGTCATAGCTCAAATCTGGCTATGTTCATCATCTCATGATGTCTGCATGGTTAATAAACATGATAACAACCATATAAATCATTTATCACATCATGTGATACAATAGTAACACCATCATTCCTTTACCAGGATTAGGTTTTACTTATCAAAAAGGATTTTCCATTCTATTACCCAATTTAGGGTTAGGATTTCCACTTTTTAAATTAATTAGGGTTTCATATTTATGTTATCTATCCAACCCTAATATATTGATCCACTCCTTTAGGAGCATTTATTGATATCACAAGTATTCACTCATGCTTGTTGCTCTCATCATATATCATTTAAGGATTATCAATACAAGGTATAAGTTCATCTCTCATCTTTACCATGGTATGATTACATCATACTCATTAGTTTGGTGTAATCCCTTTCACAAGATATATTAGCTTATACTTATCAAGGTATACCAAACTCATTATAATCTCATTGAAACAACTACATAACACACACTTCATGTGTTTCTTATCCAAGTATGTTGGAATGAGATGCATCAAGGTATATCAACCCTGAAATGCTAAATGTGATATCTATTATGTCTTGATGTATCACCTTTCTCCTCATTTCCATCTTAGTTAAGATACTCAACTGACCTTGTATTAAGTTATTTTTCTCTTAACACTTTTAACCATTCACCTATCACTTTCATCATATAGTGCATAGGTTACACATTAGAATTGTCCAGCTATCTTTAATGATATGGACTTATCTAATGGTTAAGCATTGTTGAAATAGAATAATCCATTATCAACCACTTAAGGTATTTCAACTCTTAGGATTTTATCCACATCATTGATTAGTGTTGAATAAATCATTCCTAAGAATTTCATGTTCTCATCTTTGTAAGGTATATAGGGTTGTTACACATGCATGGAGTTAGATATATAATGATCTAGGCACCATCTTGTCTCTTATATCCTTATTCATTAGAGTATCAACATTACCATTCAAATGGTTCATCAACTGTACCCTTCATGGATATAACATCCTCATCTTACTTGATTATGTTAACCACACCCTATTTTAGTGTATTGGCTATTATACCATCACTAGGGTTTCACATATCATTACATGGCATCACCCTAGATTTGAGTCTCACATCACATCATTCATCAGGGTTCCACATAACATCATTCTTATTTAGGGTTGCTTCCTTACCATAGATTAGGATTATACCTAGCATTGCCATAATTAGGGTTAAGGTTCATCAATCTTCTTGATTAGGGTTTCATGATCTCTTTATCATGGATCATTCCCTAAAATTCATAGTTTATTCATATTGAAGGTATTGAGGCTTATCCATTACATGATAATTCTACATGTATGGATTCTTCTCTCTCTCTCATCCTCTCTAGGATATTGACTATGTCAAACTTGGTTAGATTAGGTCAACCAACCCTTCAATTAAGTACATTCAATTAGGGTTGACATAGTATATTGAAGTATTGCTTATTTAAGCCTCAAGGATTGACTCATCTAATCTTACCAATCACTTGGTATCCTAAAGGTACAACCCTAGTGATTTCCTTTAAGATAAATCAGTAATAATTATCGGATCAATTGATCCTTCATCACATTAAGTTATCAATTGATTTGATCAATTTAAGTTACCAAATGATCTTGACCCTTTGATATCTAAACGGTTTGAAACTGTTTGGGCAAATTTCCCTTGAAACTGAATGGGCTAGGGTCTCCAAACGGTCTTGAGACCGTTCGGACCCAAACGGTCTTCAGACCATTTGGTCCAAACCATCTCAAAACCGAATGGACCAAAAAGGTCTCCAACACTTAACCAATATCAAGGTTTCAATCAATGAATCGACTATCCATTGGATCCTTGATCCGTTCATCAATTGAACCATTGAAATCTCCCTTCAATTAGTCCATCAATTAGGGTTTTGAACCCAATTAAACTAAGATATATAATCAAGAAACCATCAACTAGGGTTTTGAAATCGAGGAACCTTCAATGGTTACTATTTTGAAACTAATTCAATTGAAATCAGTGAATTATCATCAACTTATGATATGACCTGACCTCAAACGGTCTTGAGGTCATTTGGATGACCTCCAAACGGTCTTGAGACCGTTTTCCCAACTTGTCATTGAAATTGTGAAAATCAATTAGGGTTTGCATCTTTGGATTGTTCATCAAATTAGATATTGAACACATTTCAATTTGGTATCTTTGGGTCTTCAATTACTCAACCATACTCAACCCCAGACCTCCAAATGGTCTTGGTTGACCTCCAAACAGTCTTGAGACCGTTTGGGTGATCTCCAAATGGTTTTGAAACCGTTTGGGTTAATCAACCCAAAGTTCTAAAACAATCAATTACAAAAATCAGCACTTAACCCGATTAGGGTTTGCTACTTGATGTTTGTCTATGTATTGAATTAATCCATTAGATCATCATCCAACATGTATTAGGGTTCTGACCTCAAACGGTCAACCCATCCAAACGGTCAACTCCTCTAAATGGTTTGGGGACCAAACCTCCGAACGGTTTACAAACACCAAACAGTTTGGTGAAACCGATTGGACCCTATTGTTGAAACCGTTTGCAAGGGATATTTGGGGAGGTGTGTGCTTATGATGATGTCATCATCATCAAGCTCTAAACCCACAAAACTTTCTATGATTTTCATGGTGATTGCATCAATCAACCAAATTAAATTTTGAGAATGAAGAAAGGATCATCAATTGATAAGGAATTGAATGCAATACCAATATTAATGGTTCAAGTTATAAAACCCACCTCCAATTGAGCTACAAAGCTTCAAGCTCACGTCAACAATGGTTGATGCAACTCCTTTCACTATCCCAAGGCTCTTCCTCAAGCTTTGAGTGAAAAGGAATGGTTAGAATTGAAGAGGGGATCGAGATAAGAAGAAACCATGCATTGATTTGTGATTTCCACCATGGATTCAAGGTGAAAGAAGGTCAAGAAGATTACCAACAGGTTGGGGGTCGTCCTCCTGATCCTACAAAGCTCCCTTGTTCGTTTTACAAGCAAGGAGAATAAGTGGAATTGGAAAAGCCTTTGATTTGGCTTGTAAAGGGTGTTTTTATAAGAAAAATCAATGAGAGAGAAAATGCATTATAAAAATTCTTTTAATTCCAAAATTAGTGCCACCTCTTCCCCCTCAATTCCTTGGATATGAGGCTATCTTCTTTGCCTCTTATTCTTATCAATTATCCATGATTTAAAGAAAAGCAATTTAAGCACCTTAACCCTTACAATACTAATATCCTAAAGTGAGTGGATAATTCTTTTTCTTTTAATAATGTGGGTGAGTTATCCACTTCCTTTGGATATTTTCGTGCCTTTGCAAGGAACAATCTCGTCCAACCCCTTTGAAAATTGATCCCTCAACTTTTGGTTGAAGGGCTCTTCAATTAATATATTTCTTTTTGTATTAAATTGAATTAGGGTTTCAATTATGCATACATCTTGATTATTTTAATATCAAGATTCTCTCTCCTCCAAATTAATTCAAATAAGGAGCCCCTCTCATTTTATTTGCTATAAATGATGCCAAGAAACATAAGGGACCTTATTGAAGTGGTAATTTTCATATTGAACCCTAGGTTTTGGGTAAATTGCATATTATACCAAAACTAGGTTTTAATGCGCAAACATTGCTTTATCAGCTCTTTCTTGGTACTCAGGCTTGTGAAAGCCATACCACTGCATCATACTCATTCCTATGATGCTTCAACAAATGAGGAACATATTATCATGTAACATTTGCAAGTTAACCCCTCATCTTGGGTAATTTGCACTTTAGTCCAAAATAAGCAAACATTGTTTCAACATTCTTCAAACAAGACCAAAATTGAAACATAAGTTCCTCTTGAGCCTTAATTACTTATTACAAGATAAAATTAAGGATCTAATTAACTTTCTCAAGTAAAACTTCCAGAATTAAGGCATAACCCAGGTCAGGGATGTTACAATTGTCATCAATGCACCCACTTTTGATTGAATGTGCCTACTACAACCCTCAACGCGTCCACTACTTCCCTCCTCACTTCTTTCCTCTCCTCTCTTCACTTCCTCTTTTTACTTTTCACACATCTCTTTCTCATTTATTTTCTCACTTCTCTTTATTTCTCTCCTTGTATCAATGTGTATTATTTTCTCAAAAACATGTTAATATCAGATGTGTTGGAATGGATTTTTTATAACAAATCTAATAGTTTTTATTTCATCAAAAAATTCATCCTGAATAAAAAGTTATAAAAATAACAACTTTTCCTTTCTATATCCTCTTAATATCCATATGTATTATTTTCTTAAAGATATATTAATATTGGTATTGGGTCGGTCAGTTCAACCCATTAACTAGTCATCTCGGCTCTTGTCCTGTAGGTTGGTTTTCACACTGGTCATCTGGCCATCGACTCCACCATCTTCTGGATCCTCCAGTCAATTGGTGGGGTCCACCAACCAATTGGGTCACCTCATTCCCTTCAATCCTTCTCGATCCTCCACGGTTCTTCTCGGTCACCCCCCAGATGGTCAGCTAGCCTGCTGCAGAGCATCTTATTCTTCATCGTAATAAGAAAGTAAACTATCCTACTATTACATGATTATATAGAAACATTGAGCAACATTCAATGGGATAAAAGGTAGAAGAGAATGATACTTTTACATTGGGAGGATAAGAGAGAGACTTGGTTTGTAGATCGAGATATCGAACACACAACCACCATGCAGGAAAATATTAGAAAAGGGTTAAATTGAAAATATTCCCAAGTTTCCGTATGTGTTACATATGCACAACTTTGTCAATGATCATTTGTATGCTTCTAGGTGCTTAATCCAATTAAGATCACCTAGTTAAGCTTAACCCATAATCCAACACGATAGACTATGCACCTTGCTAGGACATACCCACATATCTACCATCACACTTACATGAGATAGACAACACACCAGGCTAGGGCGTGCCCATGCTTGTTCGATCAATATTTTCATGTGTGCTACTTATGGAAAGCATCTTAGACTTAATATTATATATTGTGTAATACAAATACATTAACCAATCACCACATATATATAGTATGTATCTTATAGATGCTATAACCCACAATGAAAACATGCAACAAACAAAATGTGATGGTTATGGCCATTCTAATGTAATTTAGTGGATCCATAAGGAATTACCACAACCTAGGGTCAACATCACATGTAGAAACCTATTGTTGAGGAAGATTTGTGCTTGCCAATACTACAAATCCACCATAAAAACTCACTATTAGGGCAACATGAGTAATTTGCATATGTATATATATATATATATATATATATATATATATATATATTAGTGTTCTTATGTGGTGATTAGTCGGATGTGCACATCATCTAATTTAAATATTTGCATCGCACACAATAAATAAAAATGATAACACTAGGAGGAGGCTAGGTTAGCCGAAAGATGGTTATCGGTTCAAGGACACAAGGTGACCCTGTTTTTCAAGGTAAGAAGGGGTAGAGAAAATGCCCCAAGCCAATGTTCGAGTTTGGAATGCATTTTAATAGCAAATCTAACAATTTTTATTTCGTCAAAAAATTCATTATGGATAAAAATGTACACACAAAATAAGTTTTCATATCAATTTCTCTCTTAATCTCTCTCCACCAACCTATAAAATTAGTCCACTTGTCCCCCTTACTTGGCCCATGTCACCTCACCCCCAAAACCACCCGCCCCACCCAAAACCACCCTTCCTCACGTCCCGTGCTAGGAGAACCAACCACATAGACATGTCACCCCCTGCGGCGCGTCCTGGACTTATTTTTGATTTGGTTTTAAGCACTTTTGATTTGTTGTTGGACGACAATGTTGTGCGCTTAACAACATGGTACATATAACTAGTTTTTAGATTAATGAGTTGGCAATGATGGAAACACTTTTTAATGGAATATGTAACCAAAATGCCATGCACGGTTCATTTTCTCACTATGAATCAGATCATGCATGTGCTTATGGTAACACATCTTAAGAAAGTAACACTTTGCCATACAAAGCAAGAAAGGGACAATATCATAAAGGTTCTACATGAGTCTAAGCTGACAGAGGGAACCTCAGTAGAAGAACATGTGCTCAATATGATTAGACATTTATACCATATTGAAGAACTAGGATTCACCTTGAGCCAAGAGTTGTCCCCATATATGATTCTAAAGACACTGCTAGAATCATATAGCCACTTTATTGCGTGCTATCACATGATAATATGGCCAGACTGATGTTAGAAAAGCTTGCCATGTTGATTCATGTTGAAGCAAGATTGAAGAAGGACAAGCCTTTGATGATGATCAACACAGCTGAGTCCAAGGATCTAAGCAAGGCCGAGAAGAATTTTGAGGTCAGGTCAAGCCCAAATCCAAATCTTCAACACTCAAGATAAGGAGAAAGAAGAGTTTAAGAGGAACTTATCCTTTGTACTTGAAGGCATCGGGGAAGAAGAAGATGGGGATAGTGGTCTCCAGTTTAGGTATATACGTTATTGAGATAAACCTATCTACTTCTTCATCATGGGTGCTAGATACCTGATAACACCCAAATTAGCACATATTTTCTTTGCATTTTATCAATAGTTTTGTGCCACTTTAGTCTTAATATGCACTCTTTTGTTCATGTTTTATGCTTTTTGTCTCGCATTAGATAAAAGTAGTAAAAATAGCCAATAATGTAGCTAATTAGCCATTTTTTTGACTTACATGCACCGAAACTAGCCAATTTTGGGACTCTCAAGTACCGAACCTGAAAAGACAAGAATTCCAGCAGTTGGACGATACAGCCTGGCCAATACGGCTGCCCGATACGGCTGCCCGATACGGCCTGGCCGATACAGCTACCCGACACTCCCCATGCCTAACACGATCGTCAGGCGACAGTCATATTGGCCCACCTGATGCCTCAAGATCAAAGCCACAGATGAAGGACACGTGGACCAATAAAAGCTACAACTCCCATCAACTCGCTGCCTATAAATAGCAGCTGCCAACCTACAGAGCAAGAGAGAGCTGGAGGGAGGACTTGGCAAGAGCTAGTGCCTAGACCAAGGAGCTAGTGTGTCGAGTTCCCCAAAAGTCTATTGCCCGATACGGTTTCCCGATACGGTTGCTCGATACGGTCTGTCCGATACGATTTGCCCGATACGATCTAGAGAGAGAGAGAGAGCCGAGGAGTCCAGAGGGACGAAGAGAAGATCCAAGGGGCGAGATCCAGCCTACACAGAGGCCGAGGAGCGAGAGCCACCTCTCCTCTACGGGCTATATCTCTTCCCTATTCTATTTTATTCTACTGCATTCCTTTGTTTCTTGTACAAATGATGTTCATCCATCTTTGTTCGGTGCCACCTATGCTTGTCTATGGCTAGTTAGCTCCTTCTTGGCTATGTAGCCTGATCTGGGCATGTATATGTACTTTTGTCTTAAGCAAGTAGATTCATATCAGATCTAGTATGTTGCATGTTCTATTTTCTCTTTCCAAGTTATGATTGCTAGTTTGGTTGATCTCTTACTCGCTTGAACTGTTGTTTCTTCCTGTATCAAGAGATCCGTTGTAGGAATAGCTAAGAGATGATAGTTTGGATCTAAACCTGAGAGGAGGACGATCCAAAGTATTATGTTCCTAACACCACGGAATATCCTAAGACCCGAGAGGGAACTTAGTGTATTCTGAGGTGTTGATATGTCATTCCTCGAGAGAGGGTCATTGACATATTGTTGATGGTTTTAGTCACGCATCGTGAGAGCGAGTGGGACGACCCCACAGGACAGATGCCACCGTGCATACTAGATGCTTGCTTGGGTGTTCAAGGGTTGTCTACACCCGAGAATGAGTGCATAGACTATCCCGTTTGTGGTTACATAGCCGGGAACTCTCTTTCTCTGTTTAGTAGAATCACGAGCTCTGTTTTGTTTTGTTTTGTTTTGTTTTGTTTTGTTTTATATCGTGACAACCCGCTAGACTAGTTCTAGCGCTTACTTTTATCGACTATCATCTTGGCTTATCTGACTAAAGAACGAGATCTGTGGCGTCCTAAACGTCACCACGTCCCTGTGTTCGACCCCGTATATCTACTTCGACCCCGTAATAAAGTTGCGGGGGCTTAGAAGGTTTCAGGTTATAAATTTAAAGCTTGATTCCTTCCTTTGTCCCGCATTCATTTCCGGACGTGACAAAAAGGTCGATCAAGTTTTGGCGCCGTTGCCGGGGACGTGGTTTTCCACGTTTACACGCCTAGTAGATTTTTGTTATGTCACTATAATCTTGTATATACATGCATAGTTTTCCTCTTGCTTTACACATGCTTGTTCATTTATACTAAATCACTTTTCTTTTTCTCATACCTTTTTCAGCCATGGACCTTGCTTCCACAAGACAAGTCATCTTGTCCACCTGTCCTCCTGAGTTTTTCCGCAGTTCCGACTGCTGGCAAATAATTGAAGGTCGTGCTCTACACCTAGTCAAGTTATACTTACCTCCACCGTCGTCATATGTCGAGATTCCAACAACGGAGACTGCTAGTAAGCCCTCGACCCCCATGCTATCATGGGATCAAGAATTGATTAAGGAAGTGGAGTTGGCTAGGGAAAGTATTCAAGCAATCACCTCCTTAGCCCCTCATCTCCAAGAAGATGTCGATCCAATGCAACAACTACTAGAAGAGCAAGATCGTCATCTCAAAGTAGCCACCGAGGCTGCAGACCGCAGTAGTAGTATACTTCAAACTATTGAACAAGGATCCATCCTAAAGCATCAATTTGATACAGCGGGTTCCCCTTATATGTGCATGGCAGAATTGATGGGTCTCAAAAGCATTGCTGCTCAAGTACAACAACTTCATGATAAAGATGTTGAATAAGGCAGGAGGCTCCAAGAGCTCATCGATCTGGTTACAATTTGGTTACAACTACCATCACAAGACAATGAAGATGTTAGTCATCAAGACCATCCCATTGGGTATGAAGTGGAGTATGAATCACCATCCTATTCAGACCATCAACTGGATTCACCAGGATTTCTTTGTGAAGACCAACCCACTTGGGAAAGCCCTTCATTCTATCCAGATGACCCAGCTGATGAACCAATGGAAGAAATGAGTCATAGACATGAATGGGTCCATGATGACGATGATGAAGACTCGAAAAGCCAATCAACCTCACAACCAGAAGGTTGGTTTGAGGAACTAGAGTCAGATATTGAACCAAACCAGAGTGACATTTCTCATATTGAGACTTGTCATTTCGCTTTGAGTAGTACGCCAACCATGGTTTGGAACAATTTGTTCGATGACGACGACAGCTGTTCGACACGGAGTAGTGAGTATAGTAACGAAGACGAGTTGGAGCAGCACGAGCCATCATTCGCCACCATACCTTTACAAGGCTTGGTGGACGTCAAGGGGGTAGGATGGACGGTTCACTACAACATGGCTGCTGAGCATGAAGACACCCCTGACTCCATGCCATGTGATAAGTGTGGGGTGGTAGAATCACAAACATATTCTTCAGGGGGTACTTTTTGCTCAGAAGATGATTGGATGACTCAGACGGTACATGAAGATTTATCTGAGCATCCAACCTCAAATGCAGATATGGAGAGAGAAGATATGAGTCCTCAAGATGAAATCCAACCTCTCTCATCTATCTCATCCTATGCCGACATCCCAGGACCTTCATTTTCAGAATCATATAAGGAAAGGTACACTGAGGATGATATGCCGAAGAATTCATCCCAGTGCAGTTCAAGCCACTTCCAGCACAAAGATGACTTCACCGAGTCGCCGGATTTCACTTCGCTTCTTCGGACTCGGCAGGGCCAACACATCCACCTATTCTACTCCTACTATGTGGCGGAACCCTTCGGCAAGACACAGGTGACACTGGTCCCAAAACTTAGGATTTGGGATCCTAGTGTCGGTATCGTGGGGCAACCACCCCCTTTTTCTATTACCCACCCTCCCACCCTTTTATTACAATAAATTTTGCTTTTCATGTTCTTATTAGTTTACTTCTTTCTTCTACCTATTTTTATATCCTTGCACCCATGCATCATCTTTAGAACTTCAATAACTGCCGTTAAAATCATGCATTCCTGCCTCACTATCTCAAGTTTAAGTCTTGCTCGAGGACGAGCAAAATTTTTAAGCTTGGGGTGGTAGGCTTCGCCCTTCTTTCTCTTCACCCTTCTTGCATGCATGTCTATTTCCTGCATTTAGTTTTAAATTTTCAAAATTTTCATCTTTTTAGCTTTGCAATTATGGCTATATGGTGTGAACCTAATAGATAAATGCTTGACTTTATGCCTATTGCACAGTTTTTATCTGAAAAATTGCTTGACCTCTTGCTTGACTTGCTCTTTGACTCTTTCCTTGAGTTTGGTAATAAATCTAAGGTTATGTCCCTTTTTCATAGCTTAAAGATAAATTCCCTTGATCTATGTTGTGAATGGCGAATCCATGGTAAAGGACCCTTGGAATGAGCTAAAACAAGATTAAAGAATCCTAGCTGCGGTTTTACAAGCTTGCCTCTATTCTAAGGATTCTTGTATCATAATTGCTACTTCTCATACATGTATCAAACGGATCATGATGAGTTTTGAGCTATGATCAAAATGAAGTGTTTTCCTTGATGGACTACGTGCCTTCTCACATTAGATTGAGTCAAAAAGATGAAAAATATAAAAATGTGCAAAAGAGGCTTGGCCGCCCACAAAATCCCAAAATATCTATATAGTTCTCACCCAAGCCTACAAATAGAATGTAGATGATAAAAGCCTGAGTGTGAACAATAAATGAGTGTTGCTTTCTCTTTTAGGAGAGTTGAGGATGGTGCCCAGCTGGTGTATGATTGTGCTCACAAACGCGGGTATGTCGTGCCTGGTAGTATCATTCCAAAAGCTCATTAGAGAGTCATTAGGAACCCCTAGGTGACCTATGAGATCATCTCAGTAGTAGGGTTGGTTCGAGCGCAGTACGAGGAGTTCATCTCACTGCTTTGGACCAACTGGTTCGGACTGCAGGGACTTTTGCTCGCTACATGGACCAACCTGACGTAGACCGGGATCCTCAGAAGTCATTAGAGTCTTTTTGCTTTGTTTCTTAGGACATGAATAAGTGAGAGGTGTGGTATTCTTGATTGGTTTGCATGGATTTATGGTAATGGCTCATTACTCATCACCTGTGTGATCACCTATGTGTCAATTCTTTCATGTTTAATAATTATGGTTCAAACCCTCATGAGTATCGACAGGTTATAGTGAATTTGCTTAATCTTGCTTGGAAACTCTTTGATCTTGCTTTGGCAAGATTGTGCCTGACAGGTGGGGTTTTGTTCTGAAACGACATGGATCAGGAGAATTGATGTTTTAAACTATTTGTCTTAACCTTAGTATTTATTGCCAAGCTTAATTTGGATGTTATCTTTTTGTTCTTTGAGCCCAGTCTTGCTTGAGGACAAGCAAGTTTTAAGCTTGGGGTAGTTGATAACACCCAAATTAGCGCATATTTTCTCTGCATTTTATCTATAGTTTTGTGCCACTTTAGTCTTAATATGCACTCTTTTGTTCATGTTTTATGCATTTTGTCTCGCATTAGATAAAAGTAGTAAAAATAGCCAATAATGTAGCTAATTAGCCATTTTTTGACTTACATGCACCGAAACTAGCCAATTTTGGGACTCTTAAGTACCGAACCTGAAAAGACAAGAATTCCAGCAGTTGGACGATACGGCCTGGCCGATACAGCTGCCCGACACTCCCCATGCCTGACACGGTCGTCGGGCGACAGTCATATTGGCCCACCTGATGCCTTAAGATCGAAGCCACGGATGAAGGACACATGGACCAATAAAAGCTACAACTCCCATCAACTCACTGCCTATAAATAGCAGCTGCCAACCTATAGAGCAAGAGAGAGACAGAGGGAGGACTTGGCAAGAGCTAGCACCTAGACCAAGGAGCTAGTGTGTCGAGTTTCCCAAAAGTCTATTGCCCGATACGGTTGCCCGGTACGATCTGCCCGATACGGTTTTCCTGATACGATCTAGAGAGAGAGAGCTGAGGAATCCAGAGGGACGAAGAGAAGATCCAAGGGGCAAGATCCGGCCTGTACAGAGGCCGAGGAGAGAGAGCCACCTCTCCTCTACGGGCTATATTTCTTCCCTATTCTATTTTATTCTACTGCATTCCTTTGTTTCTTGTACAAACGATGTTCATTCATCTTTGTTTGGTGCCAACTATGCTTGTCTATGGCTAGTTAGTTCCTTCTTGGCTATGTAGCCCGATCTGAGCATGTATATGTACTTTTGCCTTAAGCAAGTAGATTCATATCAGATCTAGCATGTTGCATGTTCTATTTTCTCTTTCCAAGTTATGATTGCTATTTTGGTTGATCTCTTACTCGCTTGAACTGTTGTTTCTTCCTGTATCGAGAGATCCGTTGTAGGAATAGCTAAGAGATGATAGTTTGGATCTGAACCCGAGAGGAGGACAATCGAAGGTATTATGTTCCTAACACCCCAGAATATCCTAAGACCCGAGAGGGAACTTAGTGTATTCTGAGCTGTTGATATGTCATTCCTCGAGAGAGGGTCATTGACATATTGTTGATGGTTTTAGTCACGCATCGCAAGAGCGAGTGGGACGACCCCACAGGACAGATGCCACCGTGCATACTAGATACTTGCTTGGGTGTTCAAGGGTTGTCTACGCCCGAGAACGAGTGCATATACTGTCCCATTTGTGATTACATAGCCAGGAACTCTCTTTCTCTGTTTAGTAGAATCACGAGCTCTGTTTTGTTTTGTTTTGTTTTCTTTGTTTTGTTTTATATCGTGACAACCCACTAGACTAGTTCTAGCGCTTACTTTTATCGACTATCGTCTTGGTTTATCTGACTAAAGAACGAGATCTGTGGCATCCTAAACGTCACCACATCCCTATGTTCGACCCCGTATATCTACTTCGACCCCGTAATAAAGTTGCGGGGGCGTAGAAGGTTTTAGGTTATAAATTTAAAGCTTGATTCCTTCCTTTGTCCCGCGTTCATTTCCGAACGCGAGAAAAAGGCCGATCAACTATTGGCGCCGTTGTCGGGGACATGGTTTTCCACGTTTACACGCCTAGTAGATTTTTGTTCTGTCACTATAAGCTTGTATATACATGCATAATTTTCCTCTTGCTTTACACATGCTTGTTCATATATACTAAATCAATTTTCTTTTTCTCATAACTTTTTCAGCCATGGACCTTGCTTCCGCAAGACAAGTCATCTTGTCCACCTGTCCTCCCGAGTTTTTCCGCAGTTCCGACTATTGGCAAATAATTGAAGGTCGTGCTCTACAGCTAGTCGAGTTATACTTACCTCCACCGTCGTCATATGTCGAGATTCCAACAATGGAGACTGATAGTCAGCCCTCGACCCCCATGCTATCATGGGATCAAGAACTGATTAAGGAAGTGGAGTTGGCTAGGGAAAGTATTCAAGCACTCACCTCCTTAGCCCCTCATCTCCAAGAAGACGTCGATCCAATGCAACAACTACTAGAAGAGCAGGATCGTCATCTTAAAGTAGCCACTGAGGCTGCAGACCACAGTAGTATTATACTTCAAACTGTTGAACAAGGATCCATCCTAAAGCATCAGTTTGATACAGCGACTTCCCCTTATATGTGCATGGCAGAATCGACGGGTCTCGGAAGCATTGCTTCTCAAGTACAATAACTTCATGATAAAGATGTTGAACAAGGCAGGAGGCTCCAAGAGCTCATCGATCTGGTTACAATTCAGTTACAACTGCCATCACAAGACAATGAAGATGTTAGTCATCAAGACCATCCCATTGGGTATGAAGTGGAGTATGAATCACCATCCTATTCAGACCATCAACTGGATTCACTAGGATTTTTCTGTGAAGACCAACCCACTTGGTAAAGCCCTTCATTCTATCCAGATGACCCGGCTGATGAACCAATGGAAGAAATGAGTCATAGACATGAATGGGTCCATGATGACGATGATGAAGACTCGAAAAGCCAATCGAACTCACGACCATAAGGTTGGTTTGAGGAACCAGAGTTAGATATTGAACCAAACCAGAGTGACATTTCTCATATTGAAACTTGTCATTTTGCTTTGAGCAGTACGCCAACCATGGTTTGGAACAATTTATTCGATGACGACAACAACTGTTCGACATGGAGCAGTGAGTATAGTAACAAAGACGAGTTGGAGCAGCACGAGCCATCATTCGCCACCATACCTTTACAAGGCTTGGTGGACGTCAAGGGGGTAGGATGGACAGTTCACTACAACATGGCTGCTGAGCATGAAGACACCCCTGACTCCACGCCAGGTGATAAGTGTGGGGTGGTAGAATCACAAACAAATTCTTCAGGGGGTACGTTTTGCTCAGAAGATGATTGGATGACTCAGACGGTACATGAAGATTTATCTGAGCATCCAACCTCAAGTGCAGAGATGGAGAGAGAAGGTATGAGTGCTCAAGATGACATCCAATCTCTCTCATCTATCTCATCCTATGTCGATATCCCAAGATCTTCATTTTCAGAATCATATAATGAAAGGTACCCTGAGGATGATATGCCGAAGAATTCATCCCAGTGCAGTTCAAGCCACTTCCAGCACAAAGATGACTTCACAGAGTCGTCGGATTTCACTTCGCTTCTTCAGACTCGGCAGAGCCAACACATCCACCTATTCTACTCCTACTATGTGGCAGAACCCGTCGGAAAGACACAAGTGACACTGGTCCCAAAACTTAGGATTTGGGATCCCAGTGTCGGTATCGTGGGGCAACCACCCCCTTTTTCTATTACCCACCCTTCCACCCTTTTATTACAATAAATTTTGCTTTTCATGTTCTTATTAGTTAACTTCTTTCTTCTACCTATTTTTATATCCTTGCACCCATGCATCATCTTTAGAACTTCAATAACTGCTGTTAAAATCATGCATTCCTGGCTCACTATCTCAAGTTTAAGTCTTGCTCGAGGACGAGCAAAAATTTTAAGCTTGGGCTGGTAGGCTTCGCCCTTCTTTCTCTTCACCCTTCTTGCATGCATGTATATTTCCTGCATTTAGTTTTAAATTTTCAAAAATTTCATCTTTTTAGCTTTGCAATTATGGCTATATGGTGCGAACCTAATAGATAAATGCTTGACTTTATGCCTATTGCACAGTTTTTATCTTAAAAATTGCTTGACCTCTTACTTGACTTGCTCTTTGACTCTTTCCTTGAGTTTGGTAATAAATCTAAGGTTATGTCCCTGTTTCATAGCTTAAAGCTAAATTCCCTTGATCTATGTTGTGAATGGCGAATCCATGGTAAAGGACTGTTGAAATGATCTAAAATAAGATTAAAGAATCCTAGCTGCGGTTTCACAAGCTTGCCTCTATTCTAAGGATTCTTGAATCATAATTGCTACTTCTCACACATTTATCAAGTGGATCATGATGAGTTTTGAGCTATGATCAAAATGAAGTGTTTTCCTTGATGGACTACGTGCCTTCTCACATTAGATTGAGTCAAAAAGATGAAAAATATAAAAATGTACAAAAGAGGCTTGGCCGCCCACAAAATCCCAAAATATCTATATAGTTCTCACCCAAGCCTACAAATAGAATGCAGATGATAAAAGCCTGAGTGTGAACAATAAATGAGTGTTGCTTTCTCTTTTAGGAGAGTTGAGGATGGTGCCCAACCGGTGTATGGCTGTGCTCACAAACGCGGGTATGTCGTGCCTGGTAGTATCATTCCAAAAGCTCATTAGAGAGTCATTAGGAACCCCTAGGTGACCTATGAGATCATCTCAGTAGCAGGGTTGGTTTGAGTGCAGTACGAGGAGTTCGTCTCACTGCTTTGGACCAACTAGTTCGGACTGCAGGGACTGTTGCTCGCTACATGGACCAACCTGACGCAGATTGGGATCCTCAGAAGTCATTAGAGTCTTTTTGCTTTGTTTCTTAGGACATGAATAAGTGGGAGGTGTGGTATTCCTAATTGGTTTGCATGGATTCATGGTAACAGCTCATTTCTCATCACCTGCGTGATCACCTATGTGTCAATTCTTTCATGTTTAATAATTATGGTTCAAACCCTCATGAGTATCGACAAGTTATAGTGAATTTGCTTAATCTTTCTTGGAAACTCTTTGATCTTGCTTTGGAAAGATTGTGCCTGACAGGTGGGGTTTTGTTCTAAAACAACATGGATCAGGAGAATTGATGTTTTAAACTATTTGTCTTAACCTTAGCATTTATTGCCAAGCTTAATTTGGATGTTATCTTTTTGTTCTTTGAGCCCAGTCTTGCTTGAGGACAAGCAAGTTTTAAGCTTGGGGTAGTTGATAACACCCAAATTAGCGCATATTTTCTCTAAATTTTATCTATAGTTTTGTGCCACTTTAGTCTTAATATGCACTCTTTTGTTCATGTTTTATGATTTTTGTCTCGCATTAGATAAAAGTAGTAAAAATAGCCAATAATGTAGCTAATTAGCCATTTTTTGACTTACATGCACCGAAACTAGCCAATTTTGGGACTCTCAAGTACCGAACCTGAAAAGACAAGAATTCTAACAGTTGGACGATACAGCCTGGCTGATATGGCTTCCCGATACGGTCTGGATGATACGGCCTGGCCGATACAACTGCCCGACACTCCCCCTGCCCGACACGGTCGTTGGGCGACAGTCATATTGGCCCACATGATGCCTCAAGATTGAAGCCACGGATGAAGGACACGTGGACCAATAAAAGCTACAACTCCCATCAACTCGCTGCCTAAAAATTGCAGCTACCAACCTACAAAGCAAGAGAGAGCCGGAGGGAGGACTTGGCAAGAGCTAGTGCCTAGACCAAGGAGCTAGTGTGTCAAGTTCCCCAAAAGTCTATTGCCCAATACGGTATCCCGATACGGTCTGCCCGATACGGTTTGCCCGATATGATCTAGAGAGAGAGAGAGAGCTGAGGAGTCCAGAGGGATGAAGAAAAGATCCAAGGGGCGAGATCCTGCCTGCACAGAGGCTGAGGAGCGAGAGCCACCTCTCCTCTATGGGCTATATCTCTTCCCTATTCTATGTTATTCTACTGCATTCCTTTGTTTCTTGTACAAATGATGTTCATCCATCTTTGTTCGGTGCCAACTATGCTTATGGCTAGTTAGCTCCTTCTTGGCTATGTAGCTCGATCTGGGCATGTATATGTACTTTTGCCTTAAGCAAGTAGATTCATATCAGATCTAGTATGTTGCATGTTCTATTTTCTCTTTCCAAGTTATGATTGCTAGTTTGGTTGATATCTTACTCACTTGAACTATTGTTTCTTCCTGTATCGAGAGATCCGTTGTAGGAATAGCTAAGAGATGATAGTTTGGATCTGAACCCGAGAGGAGGACGATCCAAGGTATTCTTTTCCTAACACCCCAGAATATCCTAAGACCCGAGAGGGAACTTAGTGTATTCTGAGGTGTTGATATGTCATTCCTCGAGAGAGGGTCATTGACATATTGTTGATGGTTTTAGTCACGCATCGCGAGAGCGAGTGGGATGACCCCACAAGACATATGCCACCATGCATACTAGATGCTTGCTTGGGTGTTCAAGGGTTGTCTACGCCCGAGAACGAGTGCATAGACTGTCCCATTTGTGGTTACATAGCCAGGAACTCTCTTTCTCTATTTAGTAGAATCAGAGCTCTGTTTTATTTTGTTTTGTTTTCTTTGTTTTGTTTTATATCGTGACAACCCGCTAGACCAGTTCTAGCGCTTACTTTTATCGACTATCATCTTGGCTTATCTGACTAAAGAACGAGATCTGTGGTGTCCTAAACGTCACCACGTCCCTGTGTTCGACCTCATATATCTACTTCGACCCCGTAATAAAGTTGCGGGGGCCTAGAAGGTTTCGGGTTATAAATTTAAAGCTTGATTCCTTCCTTTGTCCCGTGTTCATTTCTAGACGTGAGAAAAAGGCCGGTCAATACCATATGTGGATCTCACACATGTTCTCATATGCATGATCTAAAAGGAAGTAGGCCTTTGGGAAAAGGTGAGGTGGAACTGTGAGTTTCTGATGGCGCAAGAGTTGCATCCATCAAAGTTGGAACCTATAGCATTCTCTACCCAGAACGCTTGTAGTAGAGTTAACAAACTGCTGTTATGTACCTACTATAAATAGAAACATCATTTATGTATCTTGTATGGACAAGGATGCATTTGAATTCCATATTAAAAATGGTTGGTGTTCTTTATCAAATGATGGGATCTTTTATGGCAGTGCCCCAATGTCTTATGGTCTTTATTTGTTAGACCTAAAGACATATATTTATAACATAAATACCAAAACACTAAAACTCAACAACTCATACAAAATATACCTTTGGCATTATCGTCTAGGGAACATAAATAAGAATTGTATATCTAGACTCCATAAAGATGGTTATCTGAATTCTTTTGATTTTGAATCAATAGAGCCATGTGAATCTTGTTTGTTGGGCAAGATGGCTAAAACCCCTTTCACTAGTAACAGTGAGAGGATGGGTGATCTATTAGGACTCATACATACTAATGTGTGTGGACCTTTTAGAACAACCATTAGAGGTGAGTATCAATACTTTATTACCTTCACTGATGACTTCATTAGGTATGGCTATGTTTATTTAATGAAAAATAAGTTAGAAACTATTGACAAGCTCAAGGAGTTCATGAATGAAATACATAACCAACTTGGTAAAAGTATTAAGGCATTTCATTGTGATTGAGGTGGAGAACACTTAAAATAATATTTTGAGAACCTTCTTAAAGCCCATGGGATTGTATCTCGAAGGACTCCACCTAGAACACCACAACATAATGGTGTGTTGGAAAGAAAGAATCACACATTGCTAAATATGGCGTGAGAGTTTAGCTGAGCTTCTGACTACCTTCTGAGGGTATACTCTAGAAATTACCACGTATAAACTAAACCGAGTACCATCTAAATCAGTTCAAAAGACACCATATGAGATATGACATGGGAAATGTCCCAAAGTATCTTTTATGAGGATTTGGTGATGTGAAGCTTATGTTAAAAGAATGTTTTCTAATAAGCTTGGTCCTAAATATAATAAATGTTATTTTGTTGGATATCCTAAAGAAACAAGAGGACATTACTTTGTCCCTATATGACAACAAATTGTTTGTTGTTAGGGATGTTGCATTCCTTGAGATGGATTTCATTTCCAAAGGAATCAGTGAGGAAAGTGGAACTCAAAGAGGTTCAAGACCAACAAGAGCACGTTGAACCGATAGGTGAGCAAGAGGAACAAAGAGAATTACAAGGAGTTGTGGAATCTCAAATTCCTTAAGTAATACAGGAACCTCATAGATCTAATAGGCCACACCTTGAGACTGAAAGATTTGGATATCTTATGACTCAAGAAGTAGTGAATTGGTCATAGATGATGAACCAATAACCTATCAAGATGATATAGAGGGACCAAAGTCTCAAAAATGGATTGAAGCCATGAGAGCTGATATGGAATCCATGTACGCCAATAAGGTATGGACCTTGGTGAATCCACTTGAAGGGGTAAAACACATAGGGTGAAAGTGGGTCTTCAAGAAGAATACCGACATGGATGGAAAAGTTCAAACCTATAAGGGCAAATTGGTTGCAAAGGGTTTTAGAGAAGTTCAAGGTGTTGACTATGATGAAACGTTTTCCCCAATGGCATGGTTAAGTCCATCAGGATCATGCTTGCCATTATAGCTTATCATGACTATGAGATTTGGAAAATGGATGTTAAAATTGCATTCCTTAATGGGAATCTTATCGAGGATGTGTATATGACACATCATGAGGGTTTTATAAATCCAAAGTTTTCAAATAAAGTTTGTAACCTATAAAGGTCAATCTATGGATTGAAATAAGCATCTTAGAGATGATATCTTCATTTTGATGAACAGTCAAAGAAATTGGATTTATTTAAAATGAAGATGAACCTTGTGTGTACAACAAGGTTAGTGGGAGAATAGTGTAATTCCTCATATTATATGTAGATGACATATTATTTATGGAGAATGACATCCCTACTTTACAAAATGTAAAGACATGGTTTGGAAATATGTTTTTTCTATGAAAGACTTGGGAGAGGCATCCTACATCTTGGGGATAAAGATCTATAGAGATAGATCCAAAAGGCTTCTTGGACTAAGTCAAAGCACATACATTGACAAAGTGTTGAAGCGGTTCAACATGGAGAACTCAAAGAGAGGAAAATTGCCCATGGTACATGGAGTTACAATCTCTAAGGGTCAAAGTCCCAGTTCTTGTGAAGAAAGGGAACACATGAGTTTGATTCCATATGCCTCAGCAATTGGATCAATCATGTATGCAATGTTTTATACCCGTCCATACGTCTTGTATGCCTTGAGCATGATGAGCAGATATTAGTCAGATTTATGTGATGCTCATTGGATAGCTATGAAGAACATCCTCAAGTACTTGAGAAGGACTAAGGATCAGTTCCTGGTCTACGACGGAGAGGAAGAGTTGGTGGTAAGAGGTTACACCGATGCAACTTCCAGGCTGAAAAAGATGATTACAAATCACAAACATGATTCATGTTTTGCCTAAATAATGGAGATATAAGAAGGAAGAGTTCCAAGTAAGAGACAATTTCCGATTCTACAATAGAGGCCGAGTACATTGTTGCATCAAATGCAACAAAGGAGGCTGTATGGATCAAGAAGTTCATTACAAAACTTGGGTTTGTTCCAAGCATCAACAACACAATCGAGCTATATTGTGACAACAACGGAGCTATTGCACAACCTAAGGAACATAGATGGCATCAACACTCAAAGCACATAAAAGGCGGTTCCACCTCATATGAGAGATTATATAGTGAGGATATGTAAAGATTTTTAGAGTACCAATTGAGAACAATATTTTTGACCCCTTGACAAAGGCACTTTTGTAGTAGAAGTATGATGGTCATGTTAGATCACTTAGGATACTATTCATGGGTGATTGGCTCTAAGTGCAAGTGGGATTCTGTTGGTATGTATGGCCAGAGAGCCAATCATATGATTATTGTAATGACATAAATTGTAATTGATTTGATTAATAAATAAAGGCAAGCTTCCAATTTATTCTGCTTAATTCAATTATGAGATAATTATATAACAATATAAATGTCTTGAAAATTATATTACTCAACGACGTATGTCTTCAAGTACGTGACTTGTGGAAATGAGATCATACAAATGTTAAAAGTACATATATATTCTCATTTTGTCCCTGATCGGTTGTTATTGTGGAAGGTTAATAAACAACAATGACACATAATATCAGAGTGTGAGTTGGTTGATGATAGAATCTCATTAGTCATGATATAGCTATATCAAACCAAGCACACATGTACATGTTGGAGAACAGTGTATCGAACAGACCCACCATGAGACTGGCACATGGAAACCATTACCATGGTAGTCATAGTAATCTCTCCTAGTGATGGTGGTGTTTATGGTTCTTAGACCTAAAATCATTGCACTCATCACATGTGTTTGGTAAGCTTTGACATCATCAAACGTAATACTGAAACATGGGTTGTTATAAAGGTGATGATTGGGTGAATGTGACACATTGTGACTGACTTTGAGTGATAGAGATGGGATTTGTACCTCCTAAGGGAGTATGATATCCAAGGCCTCTTGATTAGAGAGAATGAGAAATGCATGGCCATACACATGTGAGTCAATATGTGTATTGAACTTATATATATCTCAGACAATCTTCTATGGTTCAAGAAACAAGATTGAATATTGAACATGTGACTAATCCATGTCTCGAGTTCAATATGGATATCAGAGACAAAGGATTTATACAAACATTGTAACACCGTTATCTAGCGTAAATTGTAGGTTGACATTGTTCCCCGACTTTCCATTTACTTGGGTAGCAATGATGTGTGACTAGGAACCACTCATTGCTTGTGATGTCATAAGTTGTTATGAACATTCACTGTCAACGCAATATGTGACCTATAGGGTCACACACATAGGTATTGACCTAAAAGAGGATTTTAATCTTAAATAATGATTGAATTGATTACTAAAGTGTTTAGGTATTCCATTCATGCAACAAAATCAGCTAGCTACATTGCCAGACAGTTGGCTCAAGAGTTGAGATGGGCGTTTGGAGTGTCAGAGTGATTGGAACTAAATTGGCTAAGTACCCCCAAACTGAGGTGTGAACCGATCGATTCATTCTGTTGAACCGATTGGCTCGGCTCGGGTCACTAGACGACAGTCTGGGGGAGTGAGACGAGCATCTCGCATGTGCAAGATCACCTAGTTTGTGAGAAATTCAATTGCAACAAGGAATTAACGATGATGTCATGTCATGCATTAATTGCATGAATTCCCAATTTTGTATGCGATTGGGAAACTACAAAACAACTATCTCGCAGTGCGAGATGACCCTCTCATGTGCCAGATGATCTTCTGGGTTTCCAAACAACCATTTTGGTGGTCACAAGTTGTGAAAACTTAAGATCTTTCGATCTCTTTCACTCCCGCATAGACTGGTAACCCTGACCCAAACCCCGCCTATAAATAGAGGGGTATTGGGGGCTTCCCAGAGTACAAAACAAACAATTGATAATCAATTGCTTTGAAAGTTGTTGTCCTCTCTAGTTGTGGTAACCAAGAGAGCCCAAGCAAGTACTACCCGACTAGGGAGGGATGACAAGGGAGAGAATAACTAAGGATCATTTTTGTGGGAGAGCAAATTGGTGACTAGTATGCCAATGAGAGGGACAACTCCTTCATGTCCATTTTAGTAGGATGACAGGAGTTCTAAGAAGTTTGTGTGAACTTCTCTAGAGGCAGGAGTCATTTGGCTGCTGCTAGGAGGACAACGTCAAGTAGTAGTCCGTTGTGAGACTACAAGAGTCGTTGTATAAGCTATCCAGTCTGTTGTCCGTGGTGAAGATCAAGAGCTACATAGACACCATCCAAGAGCAACTAGTCAATAATGGTGCATCTAAAATGATGAGGAGATGTCACTAGACTTTCTCTAAGACTAGGTATATCCTCCAAACCATCCTTCCCATCTTATAATTATTGACGCGATCTGGTGGTTTATGGGAATATGGTAGATACAATTTTGTTTTCGCTGCCTACTCTATAGCCATACTTCCCTACACATATAAGATTCATTCTCCTATTCCATTATCTTCACATGTAGATGCACAATTCTATTAATTCATCTTCACATTCATTCACACACATGATACTTCATTCACATATGCACCAATTCCATTCTCATGACATGTAGAAACACAATTATCATTATATTCATTCATTTTCACATTCAGACACATGTATATACTCATTATTCACATATGCACCAATAATGTACTCCCATCAAAATTAAAGTTGCAAGACGTCATAATCACCCTTGTATATATAAATAATGACATCAAAGTCTAGAAAACTCAAATCTTTATCCTAATAAAATTCAAGTTTACATCCTTAACGAAGGCTTGTACCCATTGTTCTCGTATCTCATCTAGCCGAAGAAAACTGCAACAATAGAGAAGGTAGAGTGTTATATAACCCGCGTTAAGTGTAGGGACAAGCTCCAAGCATACGATCACCAAGGATGATGATGAAGCTCCACCAAAACATCAACTCTCAGCCATAAGATCACCTCAATAAGAAGAAGATACCAAGGTCAAATATAGCTTAAGGAAAGGGCAAAAAACCCTAGGATGAACTAAAAAAAGAAGGGATAAAGAGAAGAAGATGAGGTGGAAGATCCAAGGAAAATGTCACCAAAGAAAGGCATACACTTACCAAGGTTGAAGATGACCAAGAGTCATGACAAGCACCAAGGGAAGGTTGCCAGCTACCCAAGCTTCAAGGTCAGCTCTCCCAAGTTCCTCAAGCTAGAAAACTCAAAAACAAGAAGGGTGGAAATAAAGAGGGTCGGAAGGTTTTTTCACAAGGAGAAGAAAGGGGTTATATACGTGAAGGAAGAGAAAGGTAGGGTGGAGATGAGGTGACAACACAAGAGGACACCCAAGAGACACTTGTCCTCCCAAGAAACACACATGCAACCACATAAGGTATGCATGCACGAGATGGTGATACAACCAATGTTGGGTATTAACTACATTAGGCCACCAACATATTGGTTTAGGTCAAAACACATCAGGGGGTTAAAACAAACACATGGGAACCTTGTCTAGGTCGAAAAAAAAATCACCAAACATACAAGGTCGAAACACATCACAAGAAGACAACTGTCTCAAACCAAACCACTCCAAGACCATCATGGTCAAAATAAAACCACTCAAGGAAGGTGTTTCAGTCAAGTCACTCACAAGGTGCACCATCAAGAATGAGACATGGGTCGCAACACTCCACCATGTTCAACATAGTCGACACCAAGCAATCCCTAGAAACCCTAATCACCTGATGTGATGCAACCTCCTCAACCAAGGCCCAAACTAAGTACCCCTAAGCATCACACACTCTCTCATGAATCCAAGAAAGAGAAGATACACTCTAGATGTAGAATGCAAGATAACCCTTTCAATTGGCTAAATTAGCAATTTGACCCAAAACAAGCATATAAAGCACAAACATCATCCAAACATGTTCAAACTGGAAACTTAAGATATCCTCAAGCTCTAAAAGCATATCAAAGGATTAGATTAAGGTTCTAAGCACTTTATCAAGTAAAACTATTAGGGTTACCCCAAAACCCAGGTCAGGGGTTTTACGCATATATTATTCCATTACAATCATCATATGATTAGCTCTCTGGACATAGATACCAACAAATAGCATGTACCAAGATTAGGCATGACTAGAGAGATATGATGTATCAAAGGTGTTGTTCAAGTGCAACATGGTAGAAGGAGATCTAGTGGGTCCCCATACTCTCAAGTTAATTGGTTATGTGGAGAACTTTGCTAGACTGATATTTGCCTTAAGTCAAGAATTGGCCATAAATGTAATTCTACAGTCACTGCCAGAATCATACAACCAGTTTGTCATGAACTATAACATCAACAATTTTGGCAAATTGTTGTCAGAATTACTTGGCATGTTGAGGAAAATTGAAGAACAGATGAATAAGGTCAAACCTAGATCTGTGATGATGATCAACAGAGGAAAGTACAAGGGAAAAGGCAAAGCTAAGAAGAGTTCTAAAGCTAGCTAGAAACCAAAGTCTTCTGAATTGAAAGCTAAATGAGAAGTAAATAAGGAAGGAAAGTGCCATCATTGTCACCAAAATGGAAAACAGAAAAGGAACTGCCCTCTTTACATAACGGAACTCAAGAAGAAGAAAGAAATATAGATCTCCACTTCAGGATACGAGAGGAAGTGAGCTAGAAACTATTCAGAGCAATAGTTGTTGCCGCCACAATTGAAATATTTCATTCATGGGCATGTAATAGAATTAGTGAATTGCTATTATGTACCTTCCATTAATGCAAAATATCATGTATCTTGTATGGACAAGAATATTATGAATAAATGGATGTTTCATTTTAAAAGATAAGATCTTATATGGAAGTGGTCGCTTAATCTATACTTGATCGATGTAGAGATAAAAGTTAATGACTCAATGAATCAAACAACAAATACATATAACATTGTCATCTAGATCTCATAAATAAGAAATGTATTGCTAGAATCCATAATGATCTCGTTTGGTTATTGAACCAACAGAGCATGCGAATCTTATTTATCGGGAAGTATGACAAAAACATCTTCACTAGATGTAGAGGGAGAGTGACTATTCTATTAGGACCCATACATACTGATGTATATAGGCCTTTTAGAATAAATCCTAGAGGTGGTTATTAGTACCCCATAATATCTATCGATGATCTCAGTATCATTGTTTTTATTTAATGAAGTAAAAGTCTGAATCTCTTGAAGTGTTCAAAGAGATCACGAATGAAGTACATAAACAACTTGGTAAAAGTATTAAAACACTTCGGTATGATCGATGTGGAAATACTAAAACTAAAAGTTTGAGAACCTTCTTGGAGACCATGATAATGTATCATGATGAAATCCACCTGAAACATAATGATAGTGTATCATGATCATGTATCAGAGAAAAGGAATTTGGTAGACTTGGTGCGATTATCAATATATCTAGATGATTTTCCAAATTCCTTTTGGGCACAAGATTTACACTAAACATTGTACTATCTAAATTGGTTCAAAAGATAGCATATGAGTTATGACATGGGAAGTGTCATGATATGTCTTTTATAAAGATTAGGAATGAAACACTATGTAAGAAAATAGTTTCTTAAAAGGTTTAATCCACTAATCACATAAATGTTATTATGTTGAATACTAGTTTTATTCCAATCCAAATACAAAAGTTTTTGTTACCAGGATGGATATATTCCTAAAAGAATTTAATCCAAAAGGAAGCTATGGGAGAAAAGTATAACTTGAGAAGTTTGAGACCAACACGAAAACATTGAACCTAAAGAGGTACAATGGGAATAAGGAGAATCACAAAATATTGTGAAATATCAAGTTCCTTATGTAACACATATAAGTTGTAGATATAGTAGAACACACCTTGAGCTTGAGGGATTATGATATCTTATGGCTCAAGAAGGCAATGATTGGTCATAGATGATGAGTCAACAACCTACCTAGATGTTATTGAGGGACCAACTTATGATAAATGACTTAAAGACATTGTATCCAAGATGGACCCCATGTACACCAATAAGGTATGATCTTAGAGGATCAACCTAAAAGGGTAAAACCCATAAGGTGTAGTCGGGCCTTCAAGAAGAAGACCAACATGGATGGTAATGTACAAACCAATAAGGGAATATTGATTCAAATAAATTTCAAACAAGTTCAATTTGTTGAACACAAAGAAATCCTTTCACCAGTTGCGATGGTTAAATCCATTTGGATGATGCTTTTCGTTGCATCTTATTATGATAATGATATTTGTCATATGGATATTAAAACTGTATTCCTTAAGAGGGAATATTTATGAGGATGTTTGCATGACACAACCTAAAGGTTTTAGAAATCCAATAATGCAAATAAAGTCTATAAGCTATAAGGGTCAACTTATAGATTGAAACAAGCATTTCAGAGCTAGAATCTTCTATTTGACAATATAGTCAAAGACTTTGACTTCAGTCGAAATGAAGATAAAATCTATGATTATAAAAGATTTAGTGGGAGAATATATTTACATTCATATAATGATGGAGAATAACATCCTTATACTACAAATGTTAAAAAATGGTTGGGAAATACCCTTTTTATGAAGGTTTAGGAAACATATATGATAGGAATTGAGATCTGTAGAGATAAATCTAGAAAACCACTTGACCTGAGTCAAAGTATAAACATTGATAAGATGTTTAAGGGTTCAACATGTAGGACTCAATAAGGGAAAATGTGTCCATGTCCCCTGGGGTTAGTCTCTCAAGAGTCTAGTGTCTCAGTTATTGTGAAGAATGGGAAAACATGAATAAGATGCCATATGAATTTGCCACTATATCTGCCACGCATGTAATGTTATGCTCTCATCTTGTTATCTCGTATGTATTGGACATGATGAGTGGATATTTGTCAGATCCCAATGAGAGTCACTAGATTGACATAAAAGAACATCCTTAAGTACTTCAGAATCACTAAAAGGACTAGTTCCTCAATTATAGTAATAAGGAAGAGTTGGGTGTAAAGGGTTACACCAATGTAAGCTTCCAAAATGACAAACAAAAGGATCAAAATCTAAATTTATGTTTGACCTTAATACCAAAACTATAAGCTAGAAAAGTTTCAAGCAAGAGACAATTGTTTAATTCTATAATAGAAGTCAAGTACCTTGTTGTTTGAAAAACAACAGAGGATACTTTATGGATCAAAAAGTTCATATGGATGAACTTATGGGAGGTTTGAACCATTGATGACACAATAGAAATACTATGACAAAAAATGAGCTACAAGTTAGGCAAGGAATCCCATATAGCATACTACAACACTTCCATCTCATATGAGAGGTCATACAATGAGGAGATGAGAAAACTTGCAAAATACCGACTTGAAGAAAAAGTTGTTATAAAAGCACTTGAGAAGAAGAAACATGATGGACATGCTAAGATCACTTGGAATAATATTCATAAGTTATTGGCTATAAGTGAAAGTGGGATTTGTTGGTATGTATGCCTGTAGAGACAATCATATGATGATTGTAATGGGGAATTAGATACTTGATTTGATAATGATAAAAGTAATTCCATTTATTATGTTTGTCTCAATCTTGAGATGATGATAGTTGCATAATATATGTCTAAAGAATGATGTTACTTAATGACATATGCCATCAGGATGAGGATCTAAACAATGAGATCATACGAATGATAAGAGTACATATACTCTTGTTGTGTCCCCTATTGGATATTACTATGGAAGCAAAATAGACGACATAAATACATAATACTAGAGTCTGTGTTGGTTGATGACATAATCTCATTAGTAATGATATGTGATATCAAACCAAGAATATAGGTACTAGTTGTAGAATAGTGTACCGGACAGACCCACCTTGAGAGTGATACATGGAGACCATGGGGCAATATTCAGAATCAACTCTTATAGTGATAGTAGTGATTTTGGTTCTTATATCAAAAATCACTACACATATCATATGTCATTCATTGTACTATGACATCATCCAACGTGACCTTTAATAAAAGTCTAGCCCACTTGATAAGAAAGACTGAGAAATGTATGGCCATACTCATGTGAATTAGTATATGATATGTGAGTTCACATGCATCTCAAAAGAGTATGCTCTAGTTCAAGGAATATGGATTGAATGTTGAAGAGGATGACGATTCCATGCTTCAAGTTCAATGTGGATATTAGAGACAAAGGAACTATACAATCACTATAACATTGATCACAGACTTTGGGTTGAAGTTGTTCTTCAAATTTCCAAATTACTTGAGTAGCAATGATGTCTTGCTAGATACTGCTCATTGCTTGTCATGTTATAACTTAGTTATGGACATTCACTGTCAAACTAACTTGAGACCTATAGGGTCACACACATATGATGCATATAGAATAGGAGTTTATTCACAAATGATGTTTATTTTGATTACTAAAGTGTTTAGATATTCAATTTAAACAACTATAGTTGAAAAACTGACTGAATAGTCTGTGAACTGATCGGTTCAAGTGTTATGCCATTGATTCATGTGTCACATTATTAAAACAACATTAGCTGAATATTAACTGTACCAGGGCATGAACTGACTGGTTCAAGGTCTGAAATAACTGGTTCAAGTTGTGAACCGCCTGATTTAATGATCCATTCAATTGGATCAAGGATTGATGTTGACATCATATTGTTCATCAATCAAACATTAAAAGATAATATGTTTGAAAATAAGAAACATGTTTAAGTGACTGATTCAAGGGTTGAACCAATCAATTGACATGTGAACTGACCGATTCATCTATGAATTGAGCAATTCAACATTCTCAGGTTCTGGAAAATTCATGAAATTTGTCTCTTCGAATCCTAGAAGAATCAGAAACCTAGACTGTAGCCCTCATATAAATAGAGAGGTATGGAGGGCTTTTGAGGCACAAAAATATGCTCTGACAATTATTGTTCCTCTGGTTGTAGTAACCAAGAGATCCCAAGTAAATCCTACCCCTAAAAGGGAGGGACATCAAGGGAGAGACAATTCGAAGAGCAAATCGACTCTAGCAGGTTAACATTTGAAGGGGAAACTCCATTCTATGGCTCTGGTAACTCAACATGGAGTTCTTGATTGTCCACATGAACTACTCTAGAGGAGAGGAGGCTTTTGCCACCCACTTGGAGGATAAAAACTACAAACATCTAGGTGGTGCCGCCCTGATAGTTGTCTACGTGAAACTTATGAAAGAAACACACTACTGGGAGAGTTGTCGCTAGACTTGCTCCAAGACCAGGTATATCTCTGGCTACCCTTCATTCCTAGATACATCATTGTTGACGAGATCTTGGTGATTAGGGAATTGAGCATAATTTTGTTTTTGTTTTTGTTGCCTTATGTACCCCAATTTCCTAACAGGCAATGCATGAGTTATGTGTTGGATATATGATCTTCCACATGATGACTTTAAAATATCCTTCTACATTTGTCACTGCACACATTGGTTCATGTGTCTAGACATGTGTGTATCACATGTTTTCCCTCATACAATGACTATTCTTCTCATGTTACAACTCTTCATCCTATGTAGATTTACTTTTAAAAATCTTTAAATCCATTTGACATAAAGTCGATACACCATTATCTGGAGAAAGTTGTTGCAGAGGTGAAAATAGTGTGCTTCCATTCAGAAAAAAGAGAGAAAAAGCTTTTGGCCAGTCAATCATCTTGTTTTGGTTGGATCAATTGATGAACTAATTGATGGAGCCTTAGTTTGAGTCTTCATCTTATGTCCTATTTCTCAATATTTGCATCAAAATGTTTCATAATGTATGTGTTTTCTAATAAATGATGTTTTATATGAAATGTACATATGGAATCTTTTGCATGTTTTTAGTACCTTGGACAATAATTGTAGAAGGAGGGTAGAGAGTGTTGGGGTTTGTAGAGGCAACAACCGCAACAGAAGCATAAACTCTATTTCCACACATACCCTACAAGAAGATCTCATCGACAATGACATACTCAGAAAGAGAGTGCAGGGATATACCTCGTCCCACAGAAAGTCCTACAATGTCTTTTAGTGTGGTGATGTGTGTAGCTCTTAGCATGCACATACAGGCATCCTCTGAACACAGACAACTCAGTGTCTGTGTCTCTACTTTGTCCAGACAAATGGACTGGAACTCCATGTCGCGCCTCCTAAGTCGACGAGAAGGGGCAACCTTCTACTTGACGATGTGTTAGAGTCGGTTGATCTCCTTCTCTCACGCTTGGGGATGACAACGACTTGGGTTCATGTACCAAAGCATAACCTCTGCATATCCTAGAAGGTCTAAAAGCTAGTCGTCATACCCCTATTGATAGTAGAAGAAAAGAAGCAGAGTTTCCCAAAACCCTTAGAGAAAAAAAGGTTGTGAGTTCGTTAAAATGAGTCAATCGTGGAGTGTTAAAAGAATATTATGAAATCGATTAATTGATCTAACTAATCAAATTAATTGATTAACTAATTTCCATTATCCATATCTAGAGAATTGCTCTGGATCATCCAACAAACTAAAAATGGAATATAATTAATTGACTTAAATATCTTAACCAATTAACTTAGATTATATTCCAATATTATTAACAAATTACTTAAACTTTTTAGTAATCGATTTGATTTGGAGCATTTTCAATCATGTACACAATTATACTACTATTGTGATCGCATCCTATGCATTTGACCTAGTAGGCTCCAAATTACGTTGGCATTGATGTTGATAATCATATTATGATTTCAAAAGAAATGATTGGTATCCAACAATACTTAATTTCTACCCAAGTAATTGGGAAAGTTGGAGAACAACTTAATCTATCATCGGTGAGTGGTGTTACAGTGAATGTATAGTTCCTTTGTCTCTGATATCCAGATTGAACCAGATGCATGGAACATTGTCCTCTTCAACATTCAATCCATGTTCCTTGAACTAGAGCAGAATGTCTGAGATATGTGTAAGCCCAATATCACATATTGACTCACATCAGTATTGGCATGAATTTTTCAATCTCCCTTATCTAGTGGTCATGATATTAAACTCCTATAGGTTGGACAAATCCCATCTACATCACTCACAGTCATTCCCATGTGCTATAGTGCACCCAAGAACCACCTTTATGGAAACCCTTATTTAGGATCACGGTGGATGATATCAAACCACATCGAACGATATGTGATGAATGTAGTGATTTTAGATCTAAGAATCACAATTACCACCATCACTATGAGAGATGACTCTGACTACCAATCATGGTTTCCATGTGTCACTCTCAAGGTGAGTTTGTCTAATAAACTGTTCTCTAAGAAGTATCTATGTGCTTAGTTGAATATCACATATATCATGATTAATGAATTTGTGTCATCAACCAACACACACTCCATTCTTAGGTGTTATTGTTGTCTATTGTCCTTCCACAATAACATATGACTAGGGTCATGAAAAGAATGCATATTTTCTTGACATCTGTATGATTTCATCATTCAGGTTCTCAACCGGAAGACATACATGATTGAGTAATATCATTCTTTAGACATTTATTATATTTCATAATTATCTCATAACTGAATAAAACAAAATAAGCTGGAAGTTTGTCTTTATTATTAATCAAATCATTTATAAGTTATACCATTAGAATCATCATATGATTGACTCTCTAGGCATACATACCAACAGAGAGATAAACCCATGCATTACAACATGCATTGAGGAGTTCAAGGAGTCACCAAAGTCAACTTCAACCGATCCCCAAGTGTAGTACATATTGAGCAAGAAGCACTAAGAAAATTGGTACTCCATAATTATTTTAGGGACTTGTGTTGTTGTTGAAATTAAAATTAGGATATATCAGTTTGAAAATTGGTACTCCATAATTACTATTTTTTCCAATTAAGAACTTGACTTCTTTTACATCTAATAGTATCATTCATATTATTAATAAATAGTTGGAGCATTTTGAAAATTCTTGTACTATGCTTTCAAGGTTAAATACAGAATACAATAGTAAGGTAGCCATGTTAGAACGTAGTGTTTGCAGTACCTTTGGAAGACCATGGCAGCTTTATCCCATACGTTTATACATGCCCGACCCATATTAAGTCAAAACCGAAGTCCGGAAACCATGACATTCAGTCGTCTATGAGCATTGAATAATTGTTATTTTCTATATGGCTCACTTATCGGTCAACGACAAAGTCAACTGGTGTTGTGAAGTCTATTTTGCAATTTATGACATCATGTTTGTGCTACTATTGCCCAAGTAACTACCTATGCTACTACAAGTGATCCTTCGTGGTCTTTATGATAGTAATCTCTGCCAGCGACTTTACAAACTCCTCTCCCGATGTACTAAGAGGCTCGTGTAGATTGATGAATTTTATCCCGGATAGTTTTTTTGGAAAACCACTATACGAGGTGGACTGTGCAGAAATGTACCTATCACATCTCAATTTGAGCCTTGTGCTATGTCTTTCCGCTAAAGGAGTTGCTGCTTGGTTACTTGATGCGAGATGTCTATCTTGTAGATGTCGTATGGCTTGCTTTTAATGATATTGAGCTATTTAAAAAAAAAAACTACCTATGCTGAATTCTTTGACGGAAAGTGGAAAAGGTGACATTCAGACCAGTGCTTTTAATTTTAAAAATATATATGTTTATGTTATCAGTTTTGGAACCCACTACCAAGAAGTAAAAGCCAAACAACACAAGTTCTGAACAATCCTCCAACATATCGATCCTAAATCTGGTCAAAAAGAAAACTTCCTTGATAAGTATAACAACTGCAAGATAGCTTTAACTATAGGTTTTGAGCAGTACATCGATTGCCTTCAAAACAAAAACAGATTGAGCGTCATGATCTTACATTAATGTACTGAATATGTATTTAGTAAATTTGCTTACATAACCCACCACTAGGTGAGTGATTATAACTAGTGATCTAAAGAAACATGCACCTAACGCCGTGTATATTCACTCTGGATGTGGTGGGTGACGACCACAATTCACAAAGTCACCTCTCCACCGAAAGGTATTTTACTGATGCTGATGAACCCGTCCTTGTAATGGAGATTCAGTTACTTCAACCTTTTTATTTGGCTCAGAGTACTAATTCAATTGTCATTCAAGTTGACTAATTTACAGCGACGCCACTTTGGTAGGCTCGTCCTCCAGCCCTTTTCATCCTTCGACCTCCCAGCATTCCTGGTCTGAATAAAAAGTTGCCTGCTGGTAAGGTCACAGTTACGCATGAGATTGTTGTGGGTTCAGTTAACTCGGCTCATACGGCCCTTACATCTACCGTACATTTATCCTCTTCTTTCTCTTCTTCCATTCCACCGACCTGCTTAGATCTCCACGGCCTTAAATATGCCACGACGGCAAGAGAGGACGAGTGAGACTCTGTTTTGGACATTCAGAGGAAGTGTAAAGAGAAGTCCTGACCTTAGGTACGTTTCGACAACATGCAGCCATGGTGATGCGCGTAATGGGACACCTATACGCTATGAGTGAGAAGAACACAGGAACATATTAATCGGAAGCGGGAAACAGGAGCAGAGAAGTTGGGAGGCGGGCGGTCCGCAGCAGATCACTCCGCAAGAGATTCAAAAGGGCTGGAGGACGAGCCTACCAAAACTCTACTATAGCGGCGGATTCAGAAATCTACCAGCCTGGATTAGAATGAGTAGTGATAAATATTGACTATTTATATATATGTGAGAAATATTACTTATTTAAAAAAAATGAAGAAAAATATATCTAACGTAATGTCTCATTATCTCCTATATAAAAAAAGCTACTTTTTACAAATAAAAATTCTAACATAAAAAACATGATATAATTCACTATACTAAAGTAATGCATTTATTTAAATATCTAAGGTCATATATAACAATTTATTTGACCATGTCTTTTAGATTAAACGACTAGATGATCAACAATATAATCATAACTCACACTCACTTGATCAATGCAATGTGTATGAAATGTAACACATAAGAAAAGTATTAATTATATTAAAGATGAGAACAAACTCACCTTTTTAGTGGAGAATAAACATCAAAATATAATATGGCATTGTTTAGTAGATGATGTCATTTTGGAAGACCCTAAAATATTATAACAGTTAAATCTTATACTATAAAGGATATAAGTATAATGTATTAGCTAATATCAATTTATTTTAAGATCTTAACATAATGATATGTACGAAGGAAAATACTTCAGAAAGAAAGAAGAAAAATATTTCATGTAGTTGCATAAATAACATATGATGGAGAAGAAAATTGAGGAATGAAAAGTGAACAGAATGAAGATGAAAGATCCATGCAATATTTTTATTTAAAAGTTGAAAAAGAGAGGATATGAAAAACACTTATGTATTTTTATTTACTTTCATTTCATATGTCATCTTTACTTTTCTCTCTCTATTTAATTAAAATTATATCTACAAGATGGATTTTCCTACCATTTTTTCCTTCTTACCCAACACTTTACATCTTTTTCCGTACTCTTATTTTATCTTGTGCCAATTCAATCATTTTATTTTCTTTTATAAATAGAAATATGAGAATTATCTTCTCTGGTTCTTGTAAATTTGTATTATTTTCATTTGGATTAAATATATAATATCTAAATGTTATGTAACTAAAAGTTTGTGAAATACCATGTAACAACAAATATTATTTGGATCTATTTCTATATAGTAGTATAAATCTTTTCTTAATTTGAGAGTGATTGACTAATATTATTTTGATAGAAAATTATATAAATAGAAAGTGATTAGTGGTGCATATATGGCTTTCAATTTTTCCAATAGTGTATAATTATAATTGAGTGAACTTACTCAAGTTATAGATGATATTGTTTGTCAATTAATGAGTCAATTATAATGCATTAGATTCCAAATAATGGTCAACACGATGCATGCTATATTTTTATGAACTTCATATTATATAATTAATTTTTATATTTTAAAGGCACATGACCCCCTCATTTTAATAGAGCTCCGCTTTCAAATATGATAGGGTAGAAAATTTGTATAAGTCTTAACATAATTAATATGAAATCATTAAGCACATTTTAATAGGAGAGAAATCAAAGATATAATTTCTTCAGCCATAATTGATGCCATTTATATTAGTACTGTATATTTTATGAATTGTGAGGGGATAAGGAAAATGAACTACAAATATATTAAGTTTAACTCCTAAGTAGTTCATAAAAAGAAGGATGATAGGATTGATTGAAATCATAAGATTAAAACTTTTATTTGGTCTAATAAAGTATTTTTATAAAATACAAAAATATACATGGTATCACAGTAATAACAAAAAATATTTTTGGAGGGGAGGCTTCAGCCTGGGCAGCCCCCCTCTGGTTCCGCCCCTGCCAGTGGCGGATCTAGAAATCTACCATAGGGGGGGCTGGATTAGAATGAGTAGTGATAAATATTGACTATTTATATATATGGGAGAAATATTACTTATTTTAAAAAAATGAAGAAAAATATATCTAACGTAATGTCTCATTATCTCCTGTATAAAAAATCTACTTTTTAAAAATAAAAATTCTAACATAAAAGACATGATATAATTCACTATACTAAAGTAATGAATTTATTTAAATATCTAAGGTCATAAATAACAATTTATTTGACCATGTCTTTTAGATTAAACGATTAGATGATCAACAATATAATCATAACTCACGCTCACTTATCAATGCAATGTGTATAAATTAGTAACACATAAGAAAAGTATTAATTATATTAAAGATGAGAACAAACTCACATTTTTAGTGGAGAATAAACATCAAAATATAATATGGCATTAGTTAGTAGATGATGTCATTTTAGAAGACCCTAAAATATTATAACAGTTAAATCTTATACTATAAAGGATATAAGTATAATTTATTAGCTAATATCAATTTATTTTAAGATCTTAACATAATGATATGTACGAAGGAAAATACTTCAGAAAGAAAGAAGAAAAATATTTCATGTAGTTGTATAAATAACATATGATGGAGAAGGAAATTGAGGAATGAAAAGTGAACAGAATGAAGATGAAAGATCCATGCAATATTTTTATTAATTTTTATTTAAAAGTTGAAGAAGAGAGGATATGAAAAACACTTATGTATTTTTATTTACTTTCATTTTATATGTCATCTTTACTTTTCTCTCTCTATTTAATTAAAATTATATCTACAAGATGGATTTTCCTACCATTTTTTTCTTCTTACCCAACACTTTACATCTTTTTCCCTACTCTTATTTTATCTTGTGCCAATTCAATCATTTTCTTTTCTTTTATAAATAGAAATATGTGAATTATCTTCTCTGGTTCTTGTAAATTTGTATTATTTTCATTTGAATTAAACATATAATATCTAAATGTTATGTAACTAGAAGTTTGTGAAATACCATGTAACAAAAAATATTATTTGGATCTATTTCTATATAGTAGTATGAATCTTTTCTTAATTTGAGAGTGATTGACTAATATTATTTTGATAGAAAATTATATAAATAGAAAGTGATTAGTGGTGCATATATGGCTTTCAATTTTTCCAATAGTGTATAATTATAATTGAGTGAACTTACTCAAGTTATAGATGATATTGTTTGTCAATTAATGAGTCAATTATAATGCATTAGATTCTAAATAATGGTCAACACGATGCATGATATATTTTTATAAACTTCATATTATATAATTAATTTTTATATTTTAAAGGCACATGACCCCCTCATTTTAATAGAGCTCCGCTTTCAAATATGATAGGGTAGAAAATTTGTATAAGCCTTAATATAATTAATATGAAATCATTAAGCAAATTTTAATAGGAGAGAAATCAAAGATATAATTTCTTCAGCCATAATTGATGCCATTTATATTAGTACTGTATATTTTATGAATTTTGAGGGGATATGTCAAATGAACTACAAATATATTAAGTTTAATTCCTAAGTAGTTCATAAAAAGAAGGATGATAGGATTGATTGAAATCAAAAGATTAAAACTTATTTTTTGTTTGGTCTAATAAAATATTTTAATAAAATACAAAAATGTACATGGTATCACAGTAATAACAAACAATATTTTTGGAGGGGGGGCTTCAGCCTGGGCAGCCCCCCCTCTGGTTCCGCCCCTGAACTATATTTTATCATACTATATGAGTCAAAACTCGTCTCTGTCCTCATGCTAAAACCGCGTGCTTCTTTATCGTTTCCCTATTTCGACTAAAACCACACACATTTTTATCGTTTCCTTTTTTCCGCAAGGAGTCCATGTTTCTTTGGCAGGAGTCCAAACTTCTTCGACTTTTCATCGTAGACTTTCATGATGATACAGAGCACCGAGACCCCTTCTCATCGCAGCCGCATCCATCCCGTTTCATCAAGGACACAACCACCCCGTTTGCCACCGCCATCATCTAGACCGAAGAGCCATTATACTTGCTCGAAGCCACGTCTCCAGATAATTGTTTGGCTCAAACTGTTCAATTCTCCGCCCTCAAATTTCAAGGGTGCATCATTTGCATGTTAACATAGCGCCTATGCCTTTGTAAGTAACAATGACTACATGCAATGCATGATTTTACCAGCGTCGAAGATTTATTTGTCGTTTATGGCGGAGATGATTTTTTTTAGGAAAGGTAATGTTATATATTAAAATCACATCAAGCAAGCGAAACATGCTTATGTGGAACACCTACAAAAAGTTTGAAAAAAAAACTGCAGCGGGAAGAAAAAGCTGAAAAAAAGAAAAAGCAAAAGAAAGCTTTGTTCAGCTAACTTGGGGGAGGCACCCCTTAAAACAAGCCCCTTGCGAAGTAAAAAGTTTTGCATCCTAGAGATTTTCCTGATTTGAGCTGCCCTTGATTCAGAATGGTAAGTCACAATAGTTACTGCACTAAGCTGACACCTGCCTCATCGTCCACCATAGCTTTAAGATCACAGAGAAAAGTGACTTCAGATTCTCCTTCCTTTGATTCATCCAACCTCCCTTCTACTAATTTTCCTGCAGTTTAGTAAGGATGTGAAGATCAGCCTCTATTTGAGTTATAACATTTCTTGCCAAATTTTTGTTATTGTTGAAAGTTCTATTGTTCCTTTCTTTCCAAAGGTTCCAGCAGATTGTGGTGAAGAGATCACTGCTTTTGAAATGCCTGTATTGTCTTAAAGGTGTTATTTGGATGGAGAAAGTACCTTCCTGGAGATCAGGAAGACGATTTCTCATGAAGTGTGAAAAGATTGTTTGAGAGAAAGAGCATTTAATGAAGATGTGGCTGACCGAATCACTATTATTTTCGCAAAGGGCACATTTAAATGGGCCAATGAAACCCTTTTTCGTGATGTTATCACCTGTAAGAAGTTTATTTTGTAAAAGAAGCCATAAGAAAGTTTTATACTTTTGTGGCCATTTTTGTTTCCAAATCTTTGATGATGAAGGGGAGATACCTCTGAAAGAGAGAAAATTGTAAGCAAGTTTGACCGAATACTCTTTCCCCCATTTCCAAGTGATGTTATTTGAGGTGTTGTTTTCCATAGAACTTGAAAGATGTCTGAATTCATTTTGACTTACCTGGGAAAGGATACATCCTTTAAGTGCATTTGATCTGTTACTAGTGATAAGCGAAAGGGCTTTATCAATCCTTAGGTTGAGGAAATTTTTTGGAATAGACCATGATGGTTTGAGATTTAAAACTGAGCTGTTTTCATACCACGGATCAGACCAGAAGGAGATGTTTTTGTGAGAATGGGGAGGAGTATTTAAGATTTGTGAAATCATTTGTGTATTTTTATTGATGAATTTCCAAAGTGGGGAGGCTGTTTTCCGGTGGATTTGGTGCCAAGGAGGTGAGTTTTGGTAATATTTGTTTTTGATGAGATTTGTCCAGATTTTCTTTTTATTTTGGATAAGACAGTCAATGATTTTGGCAATGAGGTAGAGTGAGTGCGTTTCAATGTTTATTATTCCTCAGCCTCTTTGATCAAGAGGATCAGAAATCATTTTCCAATTAACTAGATGGTAATGTTTCCCAGGTTTATCTAGTTTTTGGAAATTGTTCCAAAGGAAATTTCTTCAGATTTTATCTAGAATGGATATAGTTTTTGATGGTAGGGGAATGCAGCTCAAGAAGTGGGTTGTTATAGGTGTGATGACACTATTTAGCAGGGTGAGCCTCCCCGAGAGGTTTAGGAAGTTGTTTGCCCAACTGGTGAGTTTAGAGTTTATTTTTGAAATGATGGGGTTCCAAATAGCATTTTTTATGTTATAAGGGGTGATGGGGAGACCCAAGTATTTGATTGGGAATTCTTCAGTTTTGCATTTTAGAAAGTCCTTGAGGTTTTCCAACGATGATTGATGAATGTTTACCCCAAAGATGGAGGAATTTGTATGTTTACTTTTAGCCCAGAGATATAAGAGAAGATACCTATGATCCTAAAAATATTCTAAACAGAGGAAATTTTAGGAGAGGAGAAGATGATGGTGTCATCATCGAATTGAATAATGTTCTCCTTGCAGACATCAGGAGCTGAGAAGAGCCCATTTTGATTTCCCATTTGAATCATGCGAGAGAGAATAGTGGTTAAAATGATGAAGAGGTAAGGAGAGAGAGGGTCCCCTTGTCTAAGTCCATTTGAATTATGAAAATAACCAAAAGGAACACCATTGATGATTGTGGAGAAATGATTTGTAGAAATACATGCATGGATCCAAGAGATCCATTTGTCAGGAAAATCAAAACCCTTGAGAGTCTGCAACAGGCATTTCCAGTTAACAAAGTCAAAAGCTTTTTCGAAGTCCAATTTAATGGATAGAAGAGGGATTTTTTTGTGTGGCAGAGATGAATAGTTTCATTGACCATTAAAAAGGCATCTTGTATGCTTCTGTTCTTTAGAAAGACAGATTGGTTAAGAGGAATGATGTCATCCATGAGAGGTTTGATCCTGTTTGCTAAAGTTTTAGCGATGATTTTGTAAGAGGTGTTTATGAGGCTGATAGGTCGGAAGTGTGAGATTAATTCAGGCTGACTATTTTTTTTATCAGAGTGATGAAAGTTTTATTGATGTATTTGATGATGTTTTGTGGGTTAGAACTGGCATGGAAGGCAGAAAGAAAAGCAAGAAAGTCATGTTTATAATGGTCCAGTTAGCCAAATAGAATTCCGCATTTAGACCATCAGGTCCAGGAGATTTATTTTTTCCGAGGTCAGAGATAGCAGTTTGTAATTCCTCAAGTGTGAAAGATTTGATGAGATCTTGAGGGTTTTTTATTTTATTTTGACAAATTGTATACCATTGAAGGTTATTTAGACAAGATGGGTTGTGATTATTATTGAAGATTTTTTTGAAATGGTTTTTTATATGTGTTATGATGGATTGTTTATGAGAAGAGAGTCTACCATTTATCATAAGATGAGTTAAGGCATTATTTCTAAATGTTTGGTTACATATTTTATGGAAGTATTTTGTATTTTTGTCACCTTCTTTGGCCCATGTGATCTTAGCCCTTTGTCTCCATCTTGTATCAATTCTGTTATTTATGTGATCAAGATCAGCTTTTATTGAAAGGACCAAAGCAGGATCAACTGATGGGTCTTTTTCAACAAAGAGAAGCTGGTCTTCAAGATCTTTTTGAGTTTCAGTTAAGGTCGAGGGATTTTGAACCTTCCATTTTTTATGTGATTTTTGATGTGTTTTGTGTTGTTTAAGATGTGAATACCCAAGTTTGTTGTTTGTGGGTTAGCAAGCATCCAGGCTTCAAGACAAGATTTGGAGAAATTTTCCAAGGAGAGCCTGTTGTTTTCAAATTTGAAGGGACGAGACCCCCAAGAGCAAGAAGCAGTTTCGAGAATTAAGGGAAAGTGGTCAGAAATAGTTCTGTGGGAGATGTAGAGAGAAGAGAGTGGATGCTTGTCTTCCCAAAGGTTTGAACAAATGAAATGATCAAGTCGAGCAAAGAACTGATTTCTGGACCACGTATATAAAGCATTTGAGGGAATAAGGTCAATAAGAGAATGGTTTGTTAGCATATGGCTGAACTTTTTATCTGCAACAGACATGGAAGAAGAGGAAGGATTTGAGTTGTGCCTATCAGAGTTATGGGCGATAAGATTAAAATCGCCACTAAGGACCCAGGGTGACAGATGATAATTTGTGAAGAGGTAATTTAGCTCCTCTAGGAATAGGGATTTGTCATAGCCTTTCTTAGGCCTGTTTATGATGCTGGATCCTTTGGTGCCTGATTGATGTGGCTGCATGATCTTTTGAAGGTAGCTTGAGTTTGGCTTCTGCAGTGGGCTCTCCTGATCCAAACTCTGCTGAGAGTTTTCATTTTTTTTGCTGAGATGAGTCTTGAAACACAGTAGTTTGGTTGTTTTTGTTTGGTGAATGCCAACTTTCCTTTGTAGAAGAAGGTGATGGGCAAGTGTTACTACTCGGTTTGATATTGATAGTAGGGAGGGGGGGCTCTGGAGATCTGGTTCTTTTCTTATTTGGGAGGAGATAGGAGTTTTCTATATGGTTTGAGGTTTTCCTGATCCAGACATGGTTTCTGACAGATGGAACTCTGGTATGCGAGATAGGTTTTTTTCCTTTGTTTGGGCTGAACCAGGATGGTGGATGAGAGGTAAGATCAGAGAAAGCAGTGCTGTTTATAGTGGGGTGTTCAACATCAAGCTTAAGATGATAGATGGATTCACCAATCCTAATGTTGATGGATGGTGGAAGGGAGATGGCAGTTTTGACAGGGAAGAGGCGATAAACTTTGATGTATTGGGTGGGATGGAGCGTTTTTGGGCTAATGTATTGGAGCGTAGCCCCAATAGAATGGGCAATGCCTCTAAAAATCTCAAGCTCCCACAGATGGGGAGGAAGATTTGAAATGGCTACCCAGTCTGAGCCACCTGCTGGGGCAGGGAATGAACCAGAGTCAGCTGACCATTTAGATAGTCTGGCCATGATAAAGCTGGAACCACAAGGAATGGTGAGCACTTGGTTGAAGATATGATTTATCTTTGTTCCTTCAGGAACAGTGTAAATGAGTTGGGTGGGCGAGAAGATTTTGGGTTTGAGGATGGTATGGCTAGGAAGAAGAAGAGCCAAAGCTCTAGTGATGTCGAGAACGTTGATAGGGTTATTGTCCAAGTTATTTTATTGAAACTAGGATGCTTTTGAGAGAGAAGACTTTGAGTAAGCGCATGGAGTTTGTAGGGAGATCCATGGCAATAGCGTATTCTAGGTGATCAGGTACCTTGATGGTTGGTAAGGAGGGTGGATGGTATTCACTGGGGGTTTTGGCGGATGGGGTCTTTGAAGGAGGGTTTTTTTGCTGTGTGCAGAGCTTGGAAGGGTTTCTAGGCGAGTGATAGGGTTTAGAAATAGGAGGTATCCTTGAGATTGAGTTTGAGCGACTAAGGTTTGTTGCTTCTGCATGTTCGGGCGGGAAATCAGCGAGACATGCAAAAGGTTTTTTTGAAAGGTAACGATGATGGGTGGGCGCATCGTTTAGCCTGGAGACAGGAGAAAGCCTTTTTGGGACCACAGAACTACTTTGGAAAGGGGGGATTTGAGTCGAACGAGAGTGCATGTAGGAGTGAAGGAGTTTTGGCTGGTATATTTTCCTATTAGGGTGAGGACGTGCCAAACAGAACCTTTTTATGTACCCTAGGCGACCACAGCCGAAGCAAGAGCATCGAGAGTAGCATCTGGAAGTAGAGTGGTTGTTGCCATGGCAGAGGGAGCAGAAAAGGGCTCAAAAAGGTTTTTTTGGGGGGATCGCAGTCCAGATTTGGGCAGTGGTTTTTTTTCTTCTAAAGTGTCGTTTATGAGAAGGGAAGATTTAGCTTTGCCCAGGATGGGAAAAGAGAGGTTTAGGCGAAAAATGTCCTTAGGGATGATGTCCCCTAGCGGGGGAGATTTAGGAAGGAGGGTTTTGTATAAGGACGATAGATTTGGTTTGTAATTTTTATCTTTAAAGGATGGAGTAGGAAAAAGCTTATACCTTTCAGCAATGGAACTGTGTTGTTGAACCAGGGGAGATATGACATCGTCATCTTCATCCTCTGACCCTGAAGAGATGGAGATGGGCCAGGATTTTGCACCCATAGGGGGTTGATGTTCTGCTCTGACAAAGAGTTGGTCCGCTGAGTTGGAGGATGATGAACTGTCAAGACCATGTCTTTTGTAGAGGTAGGCCAGAGCTGGGGGAGTTTCGTGGACGAAATCCCGAACCCACGCACGAAAGGTGCTATCTTCAAAAGGTTGAAGGAACATCGACCACTCAGGTTGAATATCCAGTTCCTTGCACATCTCGCTCCATCCTTCCGAGATGAGGAGGAAGGGGGCTTTTTTACCCCAGGTTGTTTCCGAGGGGGTAGACCATGAAATCTTGACCTGGAAAGAGCAGTGCCCAATGTTAATTATACTGATGCCAGGAGAAACGTCGTATTTGTGGTAGATCCATGCTCTTGGCAGAGGGATGGTTGTTGAAAAAGTAGGGTCGGAGAGATGGATTTCGATGAAGGGAAAGCGTGAGTTCATGTTGTTTGGGGAAGTTGGGGTTTCTGTGATGTTACTGGGCACCAGGGGTTTATGCTTATGCAAGGCACGACGGAAAGTAGAGATCTTGCCTGATTTGTGCATGCACGGTGCTTTTATGCATGAGGCGAGGGTGAGGACGCCTCCTGTTCTCATATTGTAATCTGATCGTTTGGTGGGGCTTTAATAGCAGAAAACTGGGACAAAGTAAAGCTGATGTGATTCTGGTATCCAGCAAAATCTAGGGAAGGGTTTGTAGCCGACAAAGAGAATGGAAAGGGGTAATCAATGAGATGTTTTCTGCATGCTTTTAAGACCGTTTGGGAAACACGAAGTGAGGTGTAACAGTTGTGGATATTCTCGAAATTTATTGCACACTGGTTTTGAAGGGGTCAGAAGATGGAGATAAGTTCCACCGCGAAGAGTAAGAGGCGGCCGGGGGAGATGGAACTTGATCAGTGAAGCCTGGGAGCTTAAGACCGATAAGGGCTGAGACGTTGATGCTGCTTAATTCAGATGTTGCATGTTCAATTTTTAACAAAAAAAATGCTGGAGCCGATTAAGGAGATGGTACCTTCAACCTACAAAGGGAAGAAGAAGGGGGGGGATTTTTACCTGGGAAAGGAAGAACTCTTGTGACCCTAGAGAGGGAGAATCTGGTTCCCAAAGAGGGGAAGAATGGGTTATGCTGCCGTTGTCGCGAGAGAGAAGGGGACAGCAGGACCTCGTCGGGAGAGAAGGGTGAAGGCTGTGTAACCTGATTTTGGTAGATGCAGATACCCGAGCAAGCAGAGGAAAGGCAACTCCGTCACTAAGAAGGTGGAGCAATCGGCGGGAGGAGCTCGCCGGGGAGGGCGCAACCGACCTAGGATGACGGCGAACCAGATGGAGAATTCTAGAGAGAAGTTGGAGCTTTCTCCCTCTAACTTACCGTTGCCAATATGTGTTCCCTCTGACGCGTTCTTATGGCGGAGATGATAATCGGCCATGGTCCTACTTTTCTGCGCATAAGCATAGACTTGATTTTCATTACCTAAAATCCACACTCTCTTTACCAAAACTAAAATCGTCAATTTTGTTTACCCCCTTTTCCAGGAATGCAGATTCTTTAAAACCACTTTGCTGCCCATGTTGGACATTGTGACCGTATCAATATGGGTATCCTGAACACATTAGAGCACATTATAGCCTAACGCGATGTGCCTTCTTAACGTATTCCTTTTTGGTTTTGTTTTCCACAACAAGCTTTGCTTATGCTTAAAGTTTTGACCTTTCTGAGAAGGCACTGGACTGTCTGTTAATGCCCAAGAGAATCAAAACTTGACGTGACAACCACGCTGTCCATAATGACATATCTGCAGGCTTATTCCACAAAAGGTTTGTTATGCATACCCATTTTGGGACCCAAAACTGAACCATATGGTGTCTACCTAGTATATTTCTTCCACAAATTTGTCTAGGTAAATTACCTATGTCATTTCATTTAATGTTCTATTTTTAGCACCTTTTATGCATTATCACCATTGATAGGCATCACAATATATACAAAAGTTTTCTTGTTTTGACATTTGAGATTAAGTTTCCTTCTTCATGGCACAATTAATGTAGTTAGCTAGCACCATGGGCATCCAGCATGCTATGAGGGAATGTTGCATAGAATATGCCATTCACAAATAATGACATGTCTAACGGTACAATTTCTTTAATTATGACTCTCATACAATGAATTGATGGCATCTCTATGACAGAAAAGGGGCCAACGATCGAATATATGCCCCCCGTCCTTATACAACAACCTTTAACATTAGTTAGTTCTTAAGTGTCACTTGAAAGTATGATATCTATGTTCAATGTACAACGGATAACAGTTGCTATATATGTCCACTAAGTTACAATTATAGCAGTGCCATTTCCAAGGCATCATGGTGCAAGCCACTAATTCAATCATGTACTACTCGAAGTTGTACTTTCATCTATTGAATTGTGGATATCATCACTAGCTAACTTCTAAACTAATTAAAGAGGTGCACTGGAATGATAATAGAGAACCAAATCTTCTTCGTCGATTCCATCGATTTGGATTTCAATGAATGATTGGCGAGAGGATACTCTTCTTCTACGTTTCAGTAATTCAAGATAGAAACCCATGGTTAAATAATGTATTGAGGATTATGCATGTCTGAAAGTTTATTCAGATTGTATAAATCAGTAATTAATGACAGAATCCCAACTGTTAGTTAATTTTAAAATACTTAATTAGTTAAATAATTAGGAATTTAAAAGTACATGTAGGAATAATCAACTCTATTTTAATTTCGAAATGATTTCAAACTAATGCATCTTGGTTATTACAATCTGGATTTTTACATGTATTTATACATATATTTGAATGAAAATAATGTATTGTTAAGGATATATTAGAAAGTTTGATATTTTCTAAGTCTTGTTTAATAAGCGTGGATTTGAAACGAAAATTCTCCATTAAAAGGGGATTTCAAAATGTTTTTTTTGTTTTCAATAATTCATATTGGTTGTTCGTAGAGAAAGAGTGGCAAAATCAATAATAAAGGAATTTACAAAAGTAATGGATAATTGGTAATTAAATAAGAAATTGTTTAGAAATTTTTAGAAAGAGATGTTGAAGACAACTAATAGGCATATTTCGGTCCTAACTTGCACCCAAAGAAAGAATATACCAAAATAGGATTGTGAATAGAGTACTCGATCCTCTCACATCTATTCTCTCTCTTTTGACCATCTATGTTACAACCTCAATTTTGTATATGTTTTCATAATTGAAAAGGTTGTGTGCTTTGCTTCTAAAGATGAATTTCTTTGCAAATATCTCTTTGGATATGAATTTCATGATTCCTATTATTAGATTAATACATTAATAGATATAAAAGAGAAGAAAAGTCCAAATAAAAGGAAAATATACAAGATAATGGATATTAAGCAAAGTAATTATGGGAAATACCTAGAAATCTCTAGAAAATGGAATTAATGGTCACAATTAAATACATTTTGTTTCTATGTGATTTCTAATAAAAGAAATATGAAAAGAGGAAAAAGGAAATGAAAGATAAAGAAAAATCCTTGAAAAGAAATATCTTAATAGAGAAATAAGTGAGATAATGAAAAATGACGAGGTAGAAGCCTCTAGAAGGCAAGGAAATATCCTCCAAGTGGGGATTTCATGCCTTTAGGATTTCTTAGGTTCCAAGGAGTCCAAGTTGCAAAGATAATGCAACAAGAAAGAGAAAGATCAAATAAATATTGTTTTATTAAGAAGGAAATATGAGATAATAATGAAAATACAAGAAATATGTGGAAATATAGATAATGGGATCATTACGAATGAGATTTCAACTCCACATAGTTTCTAATGGTAAAAGGAATCAAAATAAATAAAATAAAATAGTATGAGAGAGAAAATAGGCTTAAAATAAATCTTATTAAAGAATAACTTGCCTTTGAAGAGAGCCCTTTTTATTTGGAACTTGGGACTCATTTTTGGCATGCGTGTAGATAAAGGCAAGAGAGAGAAACCCTCAAAATTTGGTTGCAAAATGTTGCATTGTTTCCAAGATATGCAATTTAGAAATTATCCTAAAGTAGAAAGGATATTATGTCACATTTTGATATTGGGAAATAAATCCCAATTTTCCTATTTTTGGTTGGGGCACGACCATTGGATTGAAGATCCAACGGCTGGGAATGAGTCCCAGTCTCGCGAGGAACAAGCCACATGGAGCAGGATGTGCAATCTTTGATCGAGGATTGCTCGGATTGGGAGCAACAAGCAGACTTGGTGATGAGTCCACCACCTTCAGGAGTCTGTTCCAAAGCCATCCAACCCGATTTATGGGTGGTTTCGTCGACGCACATGGAAGTCCACAAACCGCTAGACATAGGTGATCGACCCTATATATGGGGGGGGGTTATCCGCGGTGCCAACACATCTTGCAACCTTCTTCACAAGACCGGACGAAGCCAACGATCCTGCCCATACCCCCAATTGAAGCTTCCGCCATAACGTGCACCTCTGCCTAGAAGCAGAGGCCGTCGGCAGAACACAGAGTAGCCCCGACGGTTATCGAGGGGGCTCATCAAGTTCATGAGGTCGAGGTAGAGCTCTTGGTGGCTTAGATTCACGCATAGGAGTGACAGAGAGTGGAGTCAATCGATGAGTTGACCGCTTGCTTGCGCAGGAGAAGGAGCGCGAGGTTGAAGATGGCCGGCCTGGTCATTTACTAAACTAGCCCTCCCGTGTCTTCATCCAGGTAAGGGCAAATTGGTCTTTTGCTTCTTTTAATCTTGAGTTAGGGTGCGCGGTTGAGGGCCGTTGGATCCCGCATGGTCTAGTGGACCACGAATCGGACGACTAGAGAAATTTTGATAATGTCGTAATATATTAGAAAATCCAAGAAAATGACTTTTCTTTGCAAAATTCATAGAATCTGCTAGGAGGCTCTGGTGAGAAAAGTTTATACATGAAAGTTGCTTAGAAAAATAAGAGGAACACATTAAAATTGATTTGAGAACCTGATTTCATTCCTATTTGCAAAAGTACATTAATTTGAAATCTAATGAAAAGTGCTTATGGATTAGATTAGAAACTCTAATTGAACATTATGGTTAAGTTCATGATACTTAGTTGATGAAATTGAGTAATTGCAACCTGTTGAATAGTTAATGATGGACTTGAACTTGATCTAGATGTTTCTTGCATGATTTAAGGTTTTTACCTCAAATAAGAATGATTAAGCACTTAGAAACCCTATTTGAGTATAAATGATGAACCTTTAAGGTTTAATAGGTTAATTTGTGAAGTAATAACCTGTTGAATATTAAAGTCAAACTTCAATCTGTTTTACATGAAAAATTGATTAATTTAGGGTTTTATGTACATGAATGAGATTTAATGGACCTTGAAACCCTAATGTTAGTCATTGTGACTCTTAATGGCTTTAATTGTTCAAATTCACGAATAAGCTGAGATATGATGGTTCTAAGCTAATTTCAAGTATAAGAGTTCCTAATTGTAGATAGATACCCTTAATATGGTAATTAGGGTTTGCTAATTGATAAAGGTGGAATTAATGATAAATAGAGTTCATATGTGAATTAGATCATAATGAACTATGAGTTGTTAATCTGGAAGGAACCAATGGTAGTTTTAATGTAAAAAGAGCATAATGGACTTAATTGATGGTTATTTGTGCCTTTAATCCAAAATTAGGGATATATGTTGTTAAAAGATAACCTTAATATCTTTCGTGAAGAATGGATGAGATAATTAGGGTTTGTGAGTAATTGTATAAAATTAGGGTTTAAAATAGTATAAATGAAGAGGAACCCTAATTGCAAGGGAAACCCTAAAAGTGGACTACAAACCCTAGGAAGCAAGCTAATAGATCTTGATGGCATGATCAATGATAGGAAATTGTATTCATATTTCAGGATCTCTTTGTGTGCTTGCTTGCCTATTGGGTTTCTTGCATTTATTGGATTAATTCTGTCTCAAGTCAGCCTGACAGGTATGTGGTTAATTATGGTTAATCACATTAGTTTCCCGAAGAGTTTCCTGGATGATTCATCACATTGAATGCAACTTATCAGTTTGGATGTTCATACTTGCAAATTATAAATTCACTATGATTATCACAATTGTAAAATAAGTGTGTATTCTCGCACATACATGCCACACTGATGGATGATTCGAAAAGGTCAAGCCCAGGAGGGAAGACCAATGGGCACCATGAGTGGTGACCCCAGACACCAAGCTCGGGAATGAGAAGGTGGTCTATGTTGCATGACTAATGGGCACCATGAGAGGTGACCCCAGGCACCAAGCTCGGGATTGAGAAGGTGGCCTTATGTGAATGGCAAAAGAGAAAACCCTAGAGGGGGTATTTCAGGGTTAGGGCAAAAGCAGTGGAGAATGACACATTGAAAACGTAAATTGGCTTGTTAATTACCTTGATTGTGATAATTAGATTGTTAGCCATATTTGTGAAATTTTAGTTGTCTCCTCATACCGACATATTTCGATATGCTGACTGACGTTTTGTTTGTCGGCGTTTTAGGTGTAAGATTGAAATGGGCAAACAATAAAGTGGCATATGTGGAATTAAATAAGAATTAGAGTACAAAGGAGGATTAGTTAGAATAGACTCCAGATGTGGATAGCAGTAGATATCCAAGTTTTTGAAAAAGGTATGCAAAGTTTAATTTTGTTACAACCTTTTAGTTTAGTTTGGTAGAATTTGGTAATTATTATTGATTATTTGTCGAACCTTTGATCTGGTTTATTGGGATAACGACTCTGACCTCTTGGTCTCCCTTATGTGGGGGTTACCAAGAGGTGGGGTCGTTACAATCTCCCATCTTAATCCCTTTCCCATTGCACTTTTAGAATGATTATGAGTCTTCCAATGTCTAGTTTTACCCACTTTGGAAAACCATAAAGGTTTTCCCCAAACATAAACCTCAGTTGATCCTCAAACCTCCATAGCCACACCTATGTAAGGGTTAGGAACCTTTCTGCAAGACCAAAACTCCTCCATAAAGACTCTACAGGACTCGAGGACCCCCACCCTTGATTCAATTCGAGTGCACGCCCTGACCTTCCCTCTCGTATTGTCTTTGTGCAACATAGAAGAATCCCCCCTCCTTCCTCCTGGTTTGTGCCTCCTCTAAGCAATAAAAGACCATCAACCAGTCTGACACAACTAGGTGATGGAACATGTGTGATTGCTTTCCACTCAAGACCCCAGAAACCCATAGTCAACTATTGAGTTGACTCCCAAGGTGTTGTTCGTGAGTAGAGGAGGAGGGTCGAGGTTGTAGATGAACACAGACAAGTTTACTACTCTGCCCTCGTCCCACCACTAAAAGGTAAGGGTTATATTGGGCCTTTCTGCCTTTTTTTTGCTTAAGCCACACAACACGTGGGTCGTTAGCTTGGTGGAGTCTATTGTTTTAGCCCTGGCCCATGGCATGCAACTATTATCCAGTTGGCTGCTTACGTGGCAATTTATAATTGTCCCTAAATGATCTAACTTGCAATAACTCTAGAAAATAATCAATAGATCCAAATATAGCAAATATATATATGATTTTAGTCATAAAAATGTGTACAATCCAATAAAATTGGTTTTAAGGTCTAATTTTGTCTCAAATTCCAAATGTGCATAAAGATGTCTACTTTAATGTAATTTAATACATGAAAACTCTAATTTCATAGAATTGAGGGCCGTAACTTGATTAGTTAGTCATAATGAATAATGTCTAATCTAATTTGATAAAAATAGCATCTTGAATCTAATCTAAGATAAAGAGTTCACATTTTCCTAAAATAGGGTTTCCTAAGTTGAAGTCTTAGTATATGATAATTAGGGTTTGGTAAGCCTAACCCTAATGAAACTTGATTTGATCCCAAAACCCTAACTTAGAGTCAAAGTCAGTCTTCATCGATACTTTGTGAACACAATAGCAATACTTGGTTGATATACATTAATTACAGGTTGATTGCTTGATTAGTGGCATCTACTCTTATTTACTTGGACATTAAGTCATCCATGAGGAAAGAAAGATATGTGGTTATGGCTAAGAATACTTGCCTTATCGACGTTTGTGGCTTTCTAGAGTTTTCTTGAGTGAATTTAAATTAAATTGTTTGGTTATTTATTTATTTGTTGCAATCTATAAGGCTAATATTTGTATCGTTTTATATAAACATAACTTGCTCAAGCCCAGGATGTTATCTTTGAATAGATGCATGCATGGAAATAATAGACATTACCCCCAACGATTGGGTATGCCATTGAAATACTCCTAGCAAGTTAGTATGATAATATAAACACACCCAGTGGGAGGGTATGATTAGAGATTACCCCAATGAGTGGGTACATCATTAAAATACTTCCAATGGGTGAGTGTGATATTATGGATACACCCAACAAGTAGGTATACCACAAAGATTGAGAAAATACAGGTTGAGAAGTTATAACTGAAAATGCACGTTTGATTATGGAATGATAATTGATGCTATGGTTGATTATGTTGTTGCACCTACATAAGGATATTCTTCCCCCATGTACTCAATATATCTTTATACTGACCTCGTGTTTGTTTCACACTATTTCAGGTTAAATTTCTATTAATATGAAATGATGGACATCTTGAGAAGGTGGCACCAAAAGAAAAGATGTAAAAGTATACTAGAGGATTATAGATAGTTAGACTTACCTTTATTGCAAACATTAGTTTTCCACATGTAACTCCCTAGAGGAAATTATATCTTCATATTGTTATCAAACTCTTATCCATTCAATGAAACTTGTAATTATTATAGTTACTTACTAAATCTTGATCATCGAATTATAATAATGGCCATTGCCATCTCAGTCTGCCTTAATAGGGGATAACAAGGGGAGGGGTTGTTACATTTGGTATCAGAGCCCAGGTTTACCATTCAACCTTTAATAATTAGAAAATTTTAAAGAATTCATAGAGCCCAAGGGAATTATTAGGGCATTTTCCATGGAAATGGTGTCTAGAAGGGATTATGACCCAAGGCTGGAAAAAATTTCTTCCTCTCTACTAGTTGGCTTACAAGGACTCTTGAGCCTCCTTGCATCTTTCGTGGCCAAAGCCAAAAGAATTTTCCTAAAGTAAAATACTTCTAGTGATGTTTTCTTCTCATCTTCTAATTAATCCCTTCTCTACCCCTACTTCCCTCACAAAACCCTAGGGACCCATTAACTAATTCTGATACCCTTTTAAGAAATGAGGGTTATGATTATTAGGGTTAAGGCATCCTCCACGAAAATCATAATTAACACATGTAACCTAGATGCCATGTACATAATTTGACAATGCTTTAATGCCATAAATCCAAAATTTGAGATCAATTGATTTTTTTGAAACAACAAGGCCCGCACCAAGACAACCTTTATTGCCAATGACACAACCCATGCCACCTAGATAAGAAGACCTTCAATAGGAAGAGGATTTCCTTAGAGAAAAGGAGGAGGTCAGTGGTGGGAGAGTTTTCTAAGAAGCAGAAGATGCCAGAGGAAGCCTCCTCCAAGTGAGGTCCTGATCCTGAATCCATCCCCTTTGAGATACCAAACCTAGAAGTTGGTCATGACCCTAAGGGAGAACCCGTGTCAGAGGATGAAACCAAGACCAAGGATGACCTCATCCATGTTGTTGGATTTGGACCTACAGTTGGGTGGGTGGTGATCTAGACCCTTGAGGTGTTGTGGCTAGAACAGTAGAAGAAGCTCAATGAGGCCACCAGTTCCTTGGCCCTCAAAGATGTCTCTAGAGATGAGAATGGTGAACCCCTACCTATCTATCATCGTCTCAGAGCCACCATCCTTGACTTCATCAAGCTGAATAAAGAAACATTCTGAGGGGAGGACAATACAAATGTCATCGACAAAATGGATGTCTGGCTCTTAGATGTGGAGAATGGCTTTTGCAACCTGGAAGTGCAGTCAACAAGAAAATCCGTTTCGATTACTCACCTTCTTGAAAGGGCAGCAAAGCTATGGTGGCAAAACTATAGTACCAATCAAAATTTTACCATAGATCCAATCACATGGGTGGATTTCTGCACCACCTTCTATGAATGGTTTATTCCTAGCTTTCTAAGAAGGAAAAGAAGAAGCATTTCATGCCCCTCTACCACAGTAACATGTCAGTGGTAGACTATGCTAAAAAATTCCATCTCCTGGAGCATTTTTCCTACATGCTAGTTGAGGAACTACAAGCTGATAACTTTGTTGAGCGCCTGGACCCCCAACTAAAACCCCATGTGATGGCTAGTAAACCTATGAACTTCACTGAGACTCTCAAATTTGCCTTAGATATGGAAAGGACTATCGTGCCTGCTTAGAACCCACCAAAGGATATATATAAGGAGGCAGGATCACCCCCTTAATAATTTTTTTTGAAGAATTAAACATCCGTTCCAAACACACTCAAAGTTATGCTGGAATAGGTGTAAATTTTCCAAATTTATTATAATGGTATGCAAAAGATCAAAGTGTAGCAGCGGAATAAAAATAATGACTATATTCAATTTTTACAAAAGATTACAAAAGCACACCATAATATCCCATAAGGGTTTACATGTATTATACAACATAAGGGTCTAAGTAGAGGGAGGTCTAAACTACTTCAAATCTGTCTCCAAGCAACATCTCCAAGAGCTAGGTTCATGTTGGAAGCTATGTTCTCCTTGGTCATGTTCAACATCTCGATGTAAACCTAGGTGGTTGGGAAATCACCCAGCAAGAGAGAGAAAAACAAGGTATGTGTTAAATAATGAACAAGAACAAAAGATAAGGAAATAACATGAAAGTAAAGTCTAAGATTTCATCATAAGATGAATAGAACAAGAGTATGAGGCTATATTCAAAAGAAACTTGCCATTAACAATTATATTATAAAGGATTTGCATGTAAGATAATTATGTCTACCTAATTAAGTAGGGTTGAGGCACCTACCCGACCTCTAACCTATAGGTGAGGACAGAATTAGACATTCTCAGTCACCTACATAATTATATAGGAGAGAATGAAAACATTCCCCAAGGCGATTAAATACATGCCCTCTGTGGGTGGTTGTACATAAGTACCACTACTTTAAATTAAATAGAACATAAATCTACATGCTAGAAAACTAGTCATGGCAAGAGTAGTCATAATATTCAATAACATGGAAGTGGGGGTATAAGACCCAAACAAGAAGAAATTATAATCTGATTTGAGGCATGAACAACATTAGGATTCAAGAATAGAAGATTTAGGGTTCATTTAAGCCTCATTAGGGAAATATAGGCTTTGGCTGCAATTATCCCAACATAGGGTGTAAGGAATACACATACCTCTCTTACTTATATCAATTACTAACTTTCACCACTTTAATTGAGTCCAAGTTCTACTTTACCTATTTTAAATGTATTAACATGTGTTAGAGTACATAGTGCACATTAATGTATAGAAACCCTAATTTCATAACTTGTAGCAAAACTCAGATTTAGATTTTGAAAATATCACCAATGAACTTATTAGGTTCTCTTGATGAAGAAAACATATTTTTATGTTAATTTTGGAGTTATGATGATTAAGATATAATTTTCATGGATTTTATGCATTAAATTCATTTTACAAAAATCACCCTTCATAAAACCATTAAATCAGACTTGAAAACATTTTTATTAGATAGAGATTAATTTTGCAATTCTAAAACATATTTATTTGTCAAATTTGGATAAACGCATTAGAAGATATGAATTTTTCAATACTGGCCAATAGGAAATTGCCACATCATCAAATCGATCGAGATAATTGAAGAGAGGGAGAGGGAGAAAACACCATTTGACCCAAGGTCAGGTTTTAAGTTGCATAGGTAACCAAACTAGAGCTTTTAGAGAAGGTAAAATAGTAAGAAACCAAAACCCCATATACTAAATTATTTACCTACCTTTTTATTTAATCATCAAATTAAATTTCAAAATATCCATCTCATCAAGGTTTTACTACCCTAATCAGAGAGTAGTTATATTTGTGTGACATTAACTGAGGAATTTTTCCAAGTGTTTCCTAGTTCATTATTATTAAGTTGGGGATAATAAAGTTGAATTACGCTCCTAAGCTACTAAGGTACAAGACTCAACCATTTAAAAATGGTTGACCTTTCATGTAAGTAACTTCTTAAAGGGTTTGAATGCGGTAGATCAACTAAGTCATATATTACCCAAATTTTTAACTCATTTCTCTACTCTTAGTTCCAAGGTTTAGGGTTGATCTAACCAATTAATGTCTCACTGAGGGGTTCCTTAATAATTCAAACTTCATATAATGATGACTTAGTTCATGAAACTATTGAATTAACCGTTGAATTCAAGTTGGACGGCCAAGATTTTTTAGAAGGAGCTAATCCTGTAATACTCATATCTTTTTATCTAGGAGTTTAAAACCACAACCGTGCACACAAAAATCTAGGGTTATCAGTCACAACCATGCTAAACATCCACCATCAAAACTGATTTTAGGGTGACACATGTAAATTGCATATCTTGATACAATTGAGATAACATGTTATATCATCATCGTATAATCTAAACCTCAATACCAGCTATGTTGGGGTAAATAAGGAATTGCTTATTGAATACATTATAGAATTTATTGTGTTATTTCTATATTTTTATTTTATTGTGTTCTTTTTATATTTTTATTTTATTGTGTTCTTTTTATATTATAGAATGATCCGCCACTCAGACTCGAACTGAGATGCTCTAGCAATGCTCCCTAAGAGCAGTGTGTCTAACGATTTCACCATGGTGACTTGCTTGACATAATAATAGTTCATACATCTGAAGTTGAAAATTTGGTGTTAGAATGAACATGAGAACCAAGTAAGTAGCTTTTCTTCATATACATTCTCTCGAGAGATTCTGACTTATTAGGGTATATTGAAAACATCTCTAACTGGTATTGTAGGTGATAGGGATAAACATTACATGAAATATATGAACATGTCGTAATATTTTACTAGATCCACATTGGTTACTTGACATGTCATTTACCACTTTACCTTAAACATACTTGATCCTATCAGAAAATACATAGCATTGACATGGGACATCATGAAGTACCCACTTCGTATAGGGCCTTCTTGTTTCAAACACATGCAAAGAGAATGATATATATAATTAAAAGTTTGATATTTTCATATTATCAAATGAGACTATTTACTAATTATGGTCAAGACTATATATACATTACATTTTGTATGCAGTTAATGTCTAGTGACCCATATCTGACAATCATGTCCATATACTGCATCACGTAGTATCCGCATACCCAACCATTCTCTTGTACATGGCACTATAAATTTCAACATACAAAATGTTAATAAATAGAAGTAAGCATACTTGGCATAAATATGCATTAGAGTTAGAAAGCTACATCAACATTTTGCCAAATTATCACTTCCTTTTTCTTATCCAAATTTCTTCTAGCCTTTTTGAATTCTTTTATACTCGTATATGTTAATGTAACACATTAAATTGCATTAGTAAATAGTCATGTAATAATATATGTTAACATATATAAATATAAAAGTTTTCTCACGTGAATAAAGCTTTTTTTTTCATTTCGTGTCCCCCACTATCTACTTCGTCACCCTTAGGATCCAGATAATACACAATTAGCATCGTGGGGACAATAACCAATAACACCCAATGTTCATTCCTGGGTGAAAAGAAGGCAAACAAAATAAAACTCAATATCAACAATGAAAATAATTCTTAAATAAAAATTATAAGCAAAGTAACTAAACTTACTCCACATTGAACGCAACTATAATCACGATCTTTTTTGCTTTACCTAAATATTTAAATGTGGAAGAGCAGTATTGTGTAAAAAATGTAGGGTCTTTAACTACACAGATAATAAATGATGGAAATAGAAATGCCACATGGGGCAGTGTGAACCCTATAGACACCCTATGAAAGTAGCTGCAAAATTATATCATGTATGCATTAATATATAAGAAAATAGATCAAAATATATAAAACAAGGTATTTATCTATATAAGATCTCACCATATCCAAAGTTGTATCATAGATGTATTCAACCAAGCATAAATAAACATCTTCACACTCTTGCAAAAATATACTAGTATCATGAGGTTGACCTACAATGTCCTCTTTACTATGGACCATCATAGGCGACCCTTCTTCAAAGTTTCCTATCCATACTGCCAACCCCTACTGTGACACCCATCATCACACAAACAATGAGATTACACAAAACCCAACGGAAATAACCATTGGCGGTGGATTACTAAAAAATCACTAAAAATTTAAACCATTTTTTAAAGAGATCCAATTCTAGGAAACTTTTTATAGAAAGGCCCAAAGCCAGTCGTGCATGTATTCAACATGATTCACTTATTTGCATATTTCATTCCATCACATTCTCGTGATATAAGATATCAATTGCTTTACCAAATCATATACAAAGGCAACATTATACATTGAGGCATTCTAGCCAAAATCTCAAATTTATTATAATACAACTACACAAAATCCCCCAAAGGACCTGGGAGTACAGGGATGACACATAGAACTTCTATCCTTATGTCTAGTATCTTATCTTATTATATTTTCATTCCATTCTATCACTGATAATTATACGATCAGGTTGCATATATGATAAAATGAAAGGTATAACATATTGCCTAAGATTCTTTAATAGTTGGGACACCTCAGTGTTACCCGATCATTTTTATCATAGGATATTAATCCCTTAAACTCATCATTGAGTACCACATCACCTTCTAGACAACATGTCTTTTCCAGGTCACAAGACCTCTTTACATTCTTCCGAGGATACATGTTTTCCATATGTCTTACAAGGAATATTTCAACTATATAAAATTATAATCACTGTAGCCCCCATTTGGCTATGAACATCATATATATATGGTTAAGATTTCATGGAATTATCATAACCATTAATTAAAATTATCATGCTACTTTAAGTTATACTCCCCCTTGTGATTAGGGATATGATTTCTCTTTTTCAACTGATTAGGGTTCCTGGGGTTATATTCAATAACCGAACCCTAAATCATAACTCCTTATATCTAGGAGCTTATACAATTACCATAAGTATTCATTCATACTTAATTACTTTCATCAATTATCATTGATGGACCATCAGCACGAGGGATACAAGTTCCTCTCTTATCCTTATTAGGATACTAGTTCAACTTGACTAGTTATATTAACTTGATCCTCATTAGAATATATTGGCCTATACTTATCAAAGTGTATCCATCTCATTATGTCATAATGTATTGATTTGATTACTTTCCCCATGTGTTGGCCTACTTTCTTTAGAGTGTATCAACCTCCATACAATCCCTCATGTCAGCCTACTTTCTTCAAAGTATATCGGCCTCCACACTATCCTTGTGTCGATCTAGACATATTCACTTGTGTCGGCCACAGAACTATTGCTTGTATTGGCCAAAGCTTAAATGGTAGCGGTTTAGAGGTGGTTAGGGTAGTATCGAATGTGTGGTTCTTGAGGTATATTGGACATTGTATATACATGGGGTATCGACCACTCAAACAACTAGTGTGTCGGCCACACCATCAACTAGGGTATCAACCTAGCTATCCCTTTGTGTATCGACCATTAGTTTTGTGGTTGTAGTGGGCGAACCTTCAACAATACCTTGATTTCCTTCACCAATTGACCCCATCACTACTTGGTGTGTCAACCGAAATCTCGAGGAATGTATTGCCCCTACTTCCACATGGTGTGTTGTCCTAAGTGTGTCATACATCACACTTATTTAGACTAGATAGAGATCAATTTGTTAGTGTATCCGTTTCTAGGATCAGGGGTATGTGATATCAGATTTAGCATCATCATATACCTCATTTCCCTCATCCATTAAGGTAATAACCTTATCCTCCTTTGGTATATCATTCTCACCTTCTTAGGTACATATATTATACTGTAATATCTTCATTTTATTTCAGTATAATACCTTTACCTCACTTGGGTGTAACACCTTTACCTTACTTAGGTGTATCGGCCACACCGCACTTTGGTGTATCGGCCACACCATACCTTGGTGTATCAGCCATACCATACCTTGGTGTATTAGCCACACTACACATTGGTGTATCAGCCACACTACACTTTAGTGCGTCGGTCACACCACCATGTAATGTGTCGAATTTACCATCACCTTGTGTTGCTCACAACACATCAAAGTAATATCAGTCTTGAGGTGCTTAAAGGGATATCGACCTTGAGGTGCTTCAAGGGATAACTATTTTGAGGTTCCTAGAGGGATATCAGTTTGATCATCTTCAAGCTTCAATACTTTGTCCCTTAACACTCTAGTTCATGGAAAATAGCCCCATGTTTCCATTAGATATCAAAGAGTCATCGTTTAATTAAGGGAAATCAAAATTGAGAAGGAATCACTGAGTATTGTACAATTGAAAGTGAATAAAAATAGAACTAAAGTAGAGTTATATAAACCACCTTAAGATCATCAATAGAGCTTCAAGCTCCAAAGCTTCACGTTCCCAAGGTTGAAGATGACTTATCAAAAGTCTAAGATTCAGTCATAACTTCACCTCCATCAAGAAGAAGGTATTATAGTAAAGAACTTGGTGAAGAAGAAGAGAAAGAAAGAATCATGGTTCAAGAAGCATAGCTCATTCAAGGTAGAAGATGACCATTGCTTTATGTTGGGTAAGATTCTCGGCCTTCCTCTTATCACTTGAGCTCCTAGGGTCATCCTCCAAGAAAGAGATGGTATGAGGGTCAAAATGTTTACTAGGAGGTGAAAGGAGAAGCTTTTATAGTTGAGGCTCATGAGAGAGACTATATGAGAGGTATCATCACCATGTGTAACTAGGTGACACATGTCCATGCATGGTGGCATCATGCAAACATGATTATCTTGACATGAACAAATCTTTTGGATAATTCAAGGATGAGATATCGGCCATCAGGTATCTTTCTTGACAAGATTTCTCAACCCAATTAACATATTATATGCAAATCGATACATCTTTTGTAAGGAACATAAAAACCGACATGCTTCACCTACTTGAGATGATTAGCCCGACATGATTGTTTCCAAAAGTTTCCAAACTGATAGGGGACTTCCTCTATGGTTTATCAACCAATAGGCACCCCACCTTCATAAGTTGACACAACCACCACATCTAGAGTTTAAGATACTCAACATTCTTGAGTTCTTTCACTACCAAGAGTGCTATCACTCAACTAAGACTCACACAAGGTTCCCCCTCCTTCATATCTCCTTGATATGATACCAAGAGAGAGTAGGAACACTCTAGAGGTGGTAAATTGAACATCAACCCCACATTTTGGGTGAATTGCAAGTTGAACCAAAACTGGCACATAAAGCACAAACATCATCCATACAAGTTCAACTTGGAACTTAGGATTTCCACAAGGAGCCCCTTAGCATCATGATATCTCTTATGATACTAAAGTACTAAGGGCACAATCATCATGTGACATATTTCAAGATAATCCTTCATCTTGGGTAAATTGCACTTTGGACCCAAACAAGCAAACATTGCTCAAACAACATTCAAACATGATCAAACTTGAAACTTGAGCTCTCCTTTAGTCTTAATTACTTTTTAAAAGATTAAGACAAGGTTCTTATCATATTAATTAGGCAAAAATTCTAGGGTTATCCCAAAACCTAGGTCAGGGGTGTTACAAGTTATCAACCCCACACAAGGATTTCATCCCCGAAATCTCAAGAGAAAAGAGATAGGCACTTCTTCTTTTAACTCTTCATTGAAATTTATGAAACCACCCAAAGGAATCTTAAAGTAGTAAACTTACTTTATGACTAAGTAAGATTCTTAAATTAAACATCTTACCATAGTGATATCATGGAACTTTATTCAAAATCAATATAAGATTGATCACATAGGATATATCCTCAATTAATTTTACCACTTCTGGGTTGTAGAGTTAACATTGTGTCAAGTTATACCTTAACATAGAACAATGTACATACCTTGTACAACTTAGGTGTCAATTCTACCCCTTTTAAGCCACCTTCACAACTTGTAACATTACAAGAGAAGGTTCACAAACCTGGGAGTCATTATATTTATTCAGGGGCAAAGGTAAGACTACAAATTCAAGGGCACTACACATAAAATTCTTATTAGAAAACACTACCTTGATCCGATATACAATTGACACCTTTCGGATACTAGGATTCTTCACCTTGGTATCCATTACATATGCTAGAACACATCATGTTCATGTTCATTTAACTTTTTAGCTGTCGTTACAAATATCAAACACATCAGAAGGATCTTTTGTTATTATAGAAGGTACACATAACATCATCAATCTCAGATATCACTATCTTGGAACTAAAATCCAAGTCTTAACTGATACTTTTCAAGTATCCAACTCATGGTCACATCAAAACCATACACATCAAGTGTCATAAGACTCACTTGACTACCACATCTTTGAAAGGAAAGAACACAAGGGAACATACTCCTCTTGTTACTTCATAATAAACCAAGGATTTCTTATCAAGAAGAAGGAATTACCATCTTCCTTTGGTTATTATATACGTTTTTGACTTTTCATGTGTCATTTAATCTGGTTTCATCTTGGTTTCCTTGCCATTGGCACAGGAATTGTAAAGATGATTACACATCATTACTCCTTGTTGAGTTATTATTTGACATGTTCATGAACATTCCCTAGATTGACTATATTTTTGTTCTTCACATTATGAAAAAGATCATTAATCTTTACATATCCTTTATTGAGTAGGGATCATCTCCCTTGTTTCCTCTCACACATCATGAGGATTGTGCCTTACATTTTCTTATACTCACAGGTTGGTCTGAGATTAACTCAGGTTCCTATTTAGTTATTCATTATTGATTCTTATTTAACTTTTCATTTCATCCTTTATTAAAAAATCTTCTCCATCTTATGTGGATTCTACATCCTGACTTACTTTATTAGCTCATGTTTATCTGTCTTTTTCTCCATACATTTCTCGAAATTACAGCCTCAAGAACCTTTCATATCTTATTCATGCTTAGCTTTAGATTTCATGAGCTGTATCTTTCTCTTTTAGTTACCAAACATCCAACTTTTAACAAGTTATAGTGTATTTATATTTCTTTTAGAGAAGTTGGTGGTATTAGTATCGTGATTTTTAATTTTTTATGCTCCTTATATTTCTCCAAAATGACTACTTGATCAGAGTAATCAAAGAGAAATCAATCTAAGAGTTCCACACTTACCTTTCTTTCAATACTTGAATACCTGGCTAGGGCACTCAAGTATTGAGGTTAGGTAGTATGCACTATATATTATACCATGTTATCAACTTAGACATCATCATAATCCTAATCCTGGTGTCCCTATAGACTCAGTGAACCTATAGCTATGATACCACAACTATGACACCCGTCATCACATAGACAATTAGATTGCACAAAACCCAACAAAAATAACCATTAGCAGTGAATTACCAAAAAATCACTAAAAATTTAAACCATTTTTCAAAGAGATCCAATGCCAGGAAACTCTTTACAGAAAGGCCCAAAGCAAGTCATGCATGTATTCAACACAATTCACTTCTTTACATATGCCATTCCATCACATTCCCATGATATGAGATATCAGTTGCTTTACCAAACCATATATAAAAGCAACATTATATATTGAGGTGTTCTAGCCAAAATATCAATTTGATTACAAAACTATTACACAAAATCCCCAAAGGACCTGAGAGTACAGGGATGACACATAGGACTTCTATCTATAACAAGACACGATTGATAACATACCATCTTAAAATTTAGATTTTCTTCTTAATGTTGTCCTGTTCAGCTTACACGATCTCTGCTACCATGGGCATGTCCACCTAAAAATTGTGGATCCCATAGAGTGAGATAATAGTCCCAACAAGGGATATAACTCTCCAAAAATATTATTATTATCACATGTATATAGTTATTTGAATTGAGAGTAAGCTACATTATATTAAACAAATCTATCCTTCAAGTAATTACTTTATAAGGAATATGAAGAACATGCATAACTATTTCAAACTAAATAATATAAAAGCAAAGCAAGGATTCATCCAATATGTCTGTATTTAAATCCTTAAGCAGATATGCTATACGACTAATTACATCTTTCAAAAAATCTGATGATCTGCGGAGATGGGAATATACCTTTCATCTCCAACTGACCACTGTGAAGTCATCATTAGTGCCATATAGGTCTATGGAAGATCCATAACTCACGATCTCATCTTCTCTCAGTCAGTGCGATAATGGAAGAGACATACGAGTCAGTCTACATTATAGCTAGCCTGGCGTATAAAGGCTCTTCACTATAGAGATACATCATGTATCATGTTCTCTGTCTAGGGTATGACCTATAGTCAATCCTACTTGTATATATTGAGTCATGGCCACAACCATACTCTTCTTTTGTATTAGATATATGACCTACAACCACACTCTTTTAGGAAATGGCTCGAAGCCAATCCTGGGGTTTTAAGGAAGCAAGGAAATACTTGTCTTGCACCCTCGCATATTCAACAATATGCACTTCAAGTTTCCCATAAGAATTGATCGTTTCACCATTCAATAAGTTTTGACCCTGAATGTATCTATGGCCAGGCCAACTGCATGATTAGATTCCACTTGATTACTTAGACCCATTAACGTGTCTTTTGGCATCAATCAAATCATAATGTACAAGACATAGACAAATTCTTCAATGGAAAGGGAATAATATATCAATAGAGAATATAATCATTTATACTATAAACTGATTCCAATCATCTCATTACATTGTATTACTACCATTCATAAGGCTATCACCATCAACACATTATCATAAGATATCAATCCCTCATTTCGGTACCAGAGGATATCACCTCAATTAGGCACTAAGTCTCTATCAGGTCATAAAACCCATCACACCATCATTGTGATTCATTGTTATCTCAACATGCTTTATCGAGCATATATACATTACCCATGACAATCATCATTTATGCTACATCATATGTACACCATAGCAACCATAGTAATCATTAACTATGACATCCATCTCACTTGCAAGGTTATCTTTATACAAATAGAGGGAAAATATATTTCAATACATTAATTACTTTTTAAGTAAAGCACACCATGCACCATATGTATTCCTAAAGAAGATTAGGTTTCATGCTTAACCACATAGGGTTCCCAAGCATCATTTATCTTTCCAGCCTTCTAATTGCACTTCCTTTCTTAAATTGAAATGTATAAGGCTATGCATTATTCATAATAACCAAGTCTACATATTCACATGCTCATATTTCTTGTGTTCCCTTATCAAGGTTCATTTACCTCATGTAACATTAATTAATCATTTTCATAACACTCACAAGCTATAACATTCCATTAATTTGTAAGATTATCATTACATGAATAACTGAGATAGAAAATAGTCTCAATCTTTTAATCATGCATACTCACCAAGAGTATCCTACCATGAGATTAGGGTCAGTGTTCTTTCCACATAACATGTTTAGGGTTTTTCCTCAGAATTATTATTACAAAACCCTATATACACCATTTCCCATTTTCTTGGAATCAACCTAGGATTGAACAATCATTACTAGGTATCACTATTGCATACTATATATGTGTATTACCTTATTGGATTATGTATGTGCTACAATCATTCATTATGTAAGCATATTGATCATGTACTTACATAACGTTTCATCCTTATTCACATACTATGGAGTTTTAATACCCCTTGTCTCATTATCAAACATTGTCACCTCTTACTAGGAAACAACCATCTCTAGGTTATCAGACTGATATACTTGACTATCACATTTACCTGGGATCTTAATCCCTTAGTTATATTATTGAGGATCTCATCTCTTCAATGTTACATCTTGGTGATCACATGCTATGGGGTATCAACCCCTCAATATATTATTAAATCATGTCACATATTACCAGGCAAAAATTATCTCTAGGTCATTAGACCCATATAACATCATACTTGTTGTACAAGTATTTCACATGGCTCACAAGGCTCATGTAAATTGTATTATATCATGCCATCATAGCTCATATATAGCTATGATCATTGTCACATAATACCTGCATGGTTAGGATTTCATGAAAAAAACAACTAAATATCATCACCATGCCATAAAGAGAGTCATTCAAATTACAACCCTCTCGTAACTAGGGTCAGGGTTTTCCTTTATAAATGATTAGGGTTTTCATGTTCATGTCTAGCAACCAAACTGTAATTCATAACTGCTTATGTCTAGGAGCTTATCTTATTATCTTTTCATATCATTGTATCACAGATAATTGTACAACCAGGCTGCAAATATGATAAAATGAGAGGTATATCATATTGCCTAAGATTCTTTAACAGTTGAAACACCTTCATGTTACCCTATGATTTATTATCATAGGATATTAATCCCTTAAACTCATCATTGAGTACCAAATCACCTTCTAGATAACATGTTACACCCCTATCTCACAATTACCATTAATCATGAGATTAGGGCATAAATTGAGGATTTAACATAATACAAAGATCACCCTTAACTTTTTCTTCTTTTTCAAACTCTTTTTTTTCCACATTGAACCACATAAACTAACTTTACAAGGGAATCTAAACATGGATTTATTTAATCTGATTTCAACAGTAAAAATGCATGTATAAACATTCATTAAGTTTCTCATACTTTTAAGCACATTATACTTGCTGATTCACATATATTGCTAAAAGAGGAATAATGTTATACATCATCATTTACAACTCTCTCTTATTTCTTTGCAAGGACCTAAAGTGACAAGGACTGACTAAACTTAACTATACTCAGACTTAACTCTTGTGGCAGATCTACTTTGATGCAACGATATCTTCAATCCCCACTGTTTCCCTAAAAATTTTGAGTAGAGGGGTGAGCCTACTCGCTCAGTGAATGAGTAAAACAATAATGCAGTCTAAAGTATTGAATCAAACATTTATCATTCTTGGATAATTGAAATAAAACAAGATGGTAATTTCAAATTAAAAGAGTAGATATTCAAAAACTTACTAATAACATTGAAGCCTACATCATTAGAAATAAACAAGAATGGAAATATAATCCTCACTATATTCAATATTACATTTAAAGAACAACTGCTGTGAAACTAAAATCAAATCTTTCTTAACTCTTCTTACTTATAAGAATCTCTTTTAACTTATATTATCATATTTTAGATTATACCCTGATCATATGTAGTGTACTCTACATATGAAGAATCATAACGAAATACGATCTCACCGTACAAGACTTAGCTGACACACCCGGGATGCTAAGCCTGACTACATCACTGGTCTGCAAAAGGAAAATGGCTCTCTGGCCTCGGCACACCTATGGGCCGTAAAATTGGACTCCTCTAACCTGAGCACACAGGCGGAGAGTCAAGCCACCCATTGGCTTTTCTGTACTCTAGTGCCTCCAGGATCTCTGGTTGATGTTGGACACTACATATTGTATTTTTAAGGAGACTTCCACTAGGGCTTCGTCCCCCGTACCACTTGTTAGTACGATCTGACCCCCGTATACTGGACACTTCCAGGGTTAGGTCATTTCATCCCTACGATGCAGACCTCTCATAGGGAATCTACAGTGTTCGGGGCTTCTATTATTACTATAACTTTGATTCTATCTTTCTCTTAGACTGATCTCTTTTAACTCTGTATATTAATGACTACTCAGACTATTGAATTGAAATCACGGATGATACTGAACTGAATGCTTAACATATTGCTTACCCCTTTCTTAGGGTTTCTCCTTACTCATGCACATATATCACTTCTCATGTATTCAAACATATATCATGTCTACTAATATAAATGTTCTCATTCAACATTTCTCACATTTATGCATGGAATCGATAACATACCTATCTAGGGCATGTCATATCTCTCCAATTTGCAATAGCATAACAACATATGCATTTCATGACACGTATTTGAGTTAGAAAATCTGAATCTCATAAACAAAGCATGTATGCATATAATATAATATTCAGATAAAATCCCACAATATCACATGAATCATTTCAATCAGCCATTTACTACTAAATTAGATATGTATACTTGTAAAAGCATACTAGATTGGGTTTCCATCCTTGATTACTTGCTATTCACATGATATGTATTGCGAAAATCAGAAACTCTATTTGTCCATATATCAAATCAAAGAGATCAAACATGTAGAATTATATGCACTAGGAACATAAGTAAGATCGTATAAGCATAAATATGAATTTTAGCTATAATGTTATTCAAGCACCTGAATAACTTGAAAATTCAGATCTTCAGAAGATTCTCAATAAACTTCTTAATTCTGTAGTATTCAATATACATGGATATCTATATCCATGTCATCATATATAATGTTTTTAGATCATAGTTGGAACATGAATTGTAGTATTCTATAAACTGAATTTAAGAACAGTTCTTTTCATTTATTGTCATCTAGGGAGAAATCGAGAATATAAATTAAAACCATCTAATTGAGTACAATTGACTGAAATATTCTTTTACCCACTCACCCTAAGATGTAAAAAATCTTAAAAATGTATCCCATATCTGAAAATCTCGAATCCATATCAAAACCCTAGCAATCGCCACTTTCTTCTTCCTTTCAACTCGGAAACCCTAGAATTGAAGATTAGGAGAGAAAGAGTGAGAAAAGGACTTGATTTGATATGATTTCAAATCCAATCAAGGGAGGGACGGAATCTTGACATATGAGAGAAGATTCACCATGAACTATATCCAAAGAAGCTAAAGTTACATGATTTTGTCATTCCTCAGACCGCAAAACCCTAGGTCAACATCTCCATCACTTTCTCCTCTCAAACCCTAACTCTCCCTCTCTCTCTAGAATTTTGTTTCTCTGGATTGAATCACGAATTATGAGAGCTCCTTGTGTGTTAGGTTGACCATATAGAGAAATTGAGCTGCTTGGGTCAATTGCACAATGACCCCTCACTATACTTTCTCCTATTTCAGCTGATTTTTTTGTCATAAAAATATTACTTTAATTCGTCTACTGATAAGGTCTAAATGCATCCAAAAATTATGAAAATTTACATCTTGTTTATGATTGAGTTTCAGATCTTCAATTAAAATTTCATATCATTTGGTGCTACCAATAAATAAATAAAAATAAAACACTACACTGCTAAAAAGCACTCTGTCAGCATTTTGGTCAAAGTATAGTTTGACTGAGAACCACATTCAAAGAACACTCAAATATTTTGAAATTTTTCTCCAATATGCATAATTGAGTTATCAATATTAGATCCAAAATTCAATTAAATACAAAATTTGTAGAAAATCTGAAAAATAATTTAACATCACTGCTATCCTGATCAAATTCCATATTCATGTACTATCAAAACCCTAATTTTTTCCGATTAGGGTTTACATTTCTCAAACCCTAATTCTTCAAACTAAAATCATAGTTAGAGTTTCTTATTAGGTTTGAAACATCACAATTGATCTACTATCATTAATCAAGTCTAAATGATGTTCAATCTAATCAAGCATGTAATCATTCAGGTAAACCCTTGTTTACCAATTAAGCACAAATGTGGTCATTATGATTCTCACCCCCTTAAAAAGTTTCATCCCCTAAACATAAATACACAAACAAAGTATATTCAAAGTTTATTTTAAGCTTCTGAAATCTTACTTGTCATTATATTCTTGTATTTTATACTTGAATGCAGTTTTCAACATTAAGTCCTTCATTTCTTTTCTAATCACAACATGTTTGAAATAGTTCTCGATGACAACAAACATATTCTTAATGCCACAATCAATCATATCAGAGAGAGAGAAGCAACCATTTCAATATTTTTTTATACTCTTGAGGTGTTATCTCAACATTGATAATCTGATCCAACTATCTCAATTCATATGACTCAATATGTACTATTTTTATGTATTACCTCTAAGTCACAAAAGAGAGTTCACCATGTTCTTTTGAATTTTACTATTGTGCTACTCAAATAGCAAAACAATCTTGAGTTGGAAGACTAGATTCAATTGCAATTGTACAATACTACTCACGACATCCCCATTGCATCATGGATGCATAAGGTGAAGCATTACCATCACATTCCATATTATTCTCAAGTATGAACCCACACATAATTCAAGATGTAACCATCGGGTTATAGCATACTAGGGTTTCAAAAATTGTAACAAAGTACTCCATGGTTGTATTAGTCATTCAAGGACTATTCATACCCAATTACCATCACTTAGTTATATTAAAGCTAGGTATAACAAGCTATACCTCATTATGGTTACATATCAATACAATATGGTTATCATCCCTTCTATTCATACGAGTGAATAGGTAAGACTACCTTATTCAGGGTAACCCTTCATTTGTTCCATCATTATTCAACCCATATCACCATACCACAATTGTACAACACTAAGATGGATTACTGGTATGAATGACTACAACTATCAAGCACCTTTAATTAACATATTGCTTGCACATGTATACTAAAATCATACGTAGAACCAATTTACATCCCTTAATATGCCTTCAACAAATTATACTTCTAAAAACAAATTCACATATTACAAAAAGTCATTGTTTTCTCTTATCTCTCTCCTCATTCACTACTACTTACTTTTTGCTACTTATCCTTCTCATTTTAATCATGTAGATTAAACATTCCTAAAATTGAAACATACAAGGTACAAATAGATTATTCATCATTCTTGCTATCACTGCAAGAATTTATCTCATATCACACTTCACTCATATTGTATTTCTCCTTTTGTTCAAAACACACTTGTTACATTTCAAATTTATATCTTACTCTTTACTCTGAATCATTTCCATATTGTTCATCTACCTTTCAGACTAGCTATCTTTAAACCCTAGATTACTATCAGTGCTAGTTTACTTCTCATAGTGCAAATGTCATGATCTTGTTTTATAGAGATGCTAGTATTCAAGGTCAAATCACTAGTGACATCCCTTGAACTACTACAACTCTAAAAATTCTAGGGTTTGGTCCTTATTAGTATCATGACGTTATTGTGATGTGACTTTGCTCCCTTAATTTGAAATTCAAACTTTGGATCTCACAAGTTTTACTAAAGTCTTCTTTATCTTATCGATTGAATTTCCTTTCTCTTACTTGGCCATTCAGATAGATTACATTCAATTACCCTGCTAGGGTTTCATCATCATATGTGTCATTATTACATTCAGTAGATGTCTCTACCACGGTGGTTATGCATCATATATGATTCATTTTCTTATCACTTCATTCCCACATTGCTCTCATTAAGGAAGATATGAAAGAGAAGATGATTTTCAGACTTAGAATTCTTATCTTCAAACATTCAATAATACATTTCTCATATGTAGGTTTAATTAATTATCAACAAGGATACTTGACTAATTAGCACTTTCTTGAATCTCACAACCTCTTTCTTTTATAATCTATATTACTCCATTATGTTTCAAACCCTTCTTTACTTTCCATAATCCCCTTACCATATACTACTATTCCACATGTCATCTTTAACTTCTAGTTTTGTCTTATGATCATGTTGCTTCTTTTATGTGTATGATCATGCATACCATGTTGCATATATTTCCTTTTATCCTTCTACTAATGTGAAGTTGAAATTCTAAATCAATAATCTCTCTACTAGTATCACCTCATGTTAATACATTACATATCCTTCATTTTAAATCAAACAACTCATGCATGGATGAAACATAGTTTCTCTTTCAATCAAGTTTTTCCTTCCTGAATATAGTCTACCTTTGTATGACTAATTCATTTATTTAGCTGCACTTTTGTTCTTCTTTTAGAAACTAGTTTGTTGTTCTATAAAGAATTAGAATCCAAAGACAATAAGGATGAATGTATTAAACTTATTAATAAAGGTATACATTCCATGCTCTCAATTATATCATAACCCTCATTCCTTAATCAAGCTAATTATTTCCAACATTTCTCTTTGTTTCAACTAAGTTTCTTATCCTAGTTTTATGATTTACATACTCATCTAGTTCTCTTCACTTTAACTCTTCTGAAGACTCTTCACTTCTATGTACTTATTGTATACTTAGCTCTTTTCTTCTATTTTCCCTTTGCTTTGGAGTACATAAAAACATTATACTCAGTTATATAATCCATTCCTCATGATTGATTCTTACTATCTTGGCCCCTTACATACTTTTCTCATATCTTTTCCATATTTCATATTTAGAGTTCATATAATCCTAATAATTAAACTTAATGTGAACCTTATGTCATGTTCCTTTATTCCCAATTAAGGGTTTCTCATATGAGGCCCCAAAGTTGGATCTCAGATATCGGTTCCAACTGATTCTTAGTTATCCCAGTCTTTCCCTTATACTTCAAAATCTTAGAGTATATACATTCATACTAGAATTTAGATCTAATCTATATAGAATTTACTCTTATTATGTTACTAATAGGAGTCATTACATCCCAGTAATGCATCCTGCCAGCCGGACCAGGCCAAACTTGCAGTCTTGAAGCCAAGAGCTACTCAGGATTAATCAACTCCTATTCATCTCAAATGTGTGGAAGAAAACTTATCCACTTAGGAAAGCTCATTCAAATATCATTTCTAGTCTACTTCATACAAAGAATGTAATCAATAAATGCTACAACTACATAGTGTACAACAAATCTTAAAGACCCATATATATTTCAAAATACTGAATATCTGAATTCAAACATATAAGAGCTTTTCTAATCATCTCCAATAAAAGAAAAATATGAAATGAAAGTTCTATCTCATTTTATATTTATGCTCTTAATTCATGTTAATTATCTTGTTTCTAACCCTAATATTTCTAGGGTTCCTCTCTAGACCATCCTTCCACTGTATACCTGGCCAGGGTATACATGAAAGAATAGACATAGTAGCTTGATACTGGTTGATCCAAGTACTCAGATACTGGGCTAGGATATCCAAATACTCAAATCTCTAGAGCTAGCATCATAACATCTCCTATCTGCCATACTTATGACTCTAACTTACTAACTTAATGGTCCCTGACAACTCAGCCTAAGCTCTGATACCAAGTTGTTACACCCCAATCTCACATTTACCATTAATCATGAGATTTGGGCATAAATTGAGGATTTAACGTAATACAATGATCACCCTTAACTTTTTCTTCTTTTTCAAACTCTTTTTTTTCGCATTGAACCACATAAACTAACTTTACAAGGGAATCTAAACATTGATTTCTCTAATCTGATTTCAATAGTAAAATGCATGTATGAACATTCATTATGTTTCTCATACTTTTAAGAACATATGACTTGCTGATTCACATATATTGATAAAAGAGGAATAGTGTTATACATCATCATTTACAACTCTCTCTTATTTCTTTACAAGGACCTAGAGTGACTAGGACCGACTGAACTTAACTATACTCAGACTTAACTCTTGTGACAGATCTACTCTGATGCAATGATATCTTCAATCCCCATGGTTTCCCTAAAAATTTTGAGTAGAGGGGTGAGCCTACTCGCTCAGTGAATGAGTAAAACAATAATGCAGTCTAAAGTACTGAATCAGAAATTTATCATTCTTGGCTAATTGAAATAAAATAATATAGTAATTTCAAATTAAAAGACTAGATATTCAAAAACTTACTAATAACATTGAATCCTACATCATTAGAAATAAACAAGAATGGAAATATAATCCTCACTATATTCAATATTACATTTAATGAACAACTACTATGAAACTGAAATCAAATCTTTCTTAACTCTTCTTACTTATAAGAAACTCTTTAAACTTATATGATCATATTTTAGCTTATACCCTGATCATATGTAGTGTACTCTACATATGAAGAATCATAACAAAATACAATCTCACCGTACAAGACTTAGCTGACACACCCGGGATGCTAAGCCTGACTACATCGCTGGTCTGCAATAGGCAAATGGCTCTCTGGCCTCAGCACACCTATGGGCCGTAAAACTTGACTCCTCCTCTAACCTGAGCACACAGGTGGAGAGTCAAGCCACCTATTGGCTTTTCTATACTCTAGTGCCACCAGGATCTCTGGTTGATGTTAGACACTACATACTATATTTTTAAGGAGACTTCCACTAGGGCTCCGTCCCCCGTACCACTTGTTAGTACGATCTAACCCCATATACTGGACACTGCCAGAGTTAGGTCAAACCTCTCATAGGGAATCTATGGTATTAAGGGCTACTATTATTATTGTAACTTTGATGATATCTTTCTCTTAGACTGATCTCTTTTAACTCTGTATATTAATGACTACTCAGACTATTGAATTGAAATCACTGATGATATTGAACTGAATGCTTAACATATTATTTACCCCTTTCTTAGGGTTTCTCCTTACTCATGCACATATAGAACTTCTCATGTATTTAAACATATTTCATGTCTATTAATATAAATATTCTCATTCAACATTTCTCACATTTATGCATGGCATTGAAAACATACCTATCTAGGGCATGTCATATCTCTCCACTTGCAATAGCATAACAACATATGCATTTCATGACAAGTATTTGAGTTAGAAAATCTGAATCTCATAAACAAAGCATGTATGCATATAAGATAATATTCAGATAAAATTCCACAATATCACATGAATCATTTCAATCATCCATTTACTACTAAATTAGATATGTATACTTGTAAAAGCATACTAGATTGGGTTTCCATCCTTGATTACTTGCTATTCACATGATATGTATTGTGAAAATTAGAAACTCTATTTGTCCATATATCAAATCAAAGACATCAAACATGTAGAATTATATGCACTAGGAACATAAGTAAGATCATATAAGCATAAATTCAATTTCATCTATAATGTTATTCAAGCACCCGAATAACTTGAAAATTTAGAGCTTAAGAAGATTCTCAATAAACTTCTTAATTATGTAGTATTCAAGATACATGAATATCTATATCCATGTCATCATATATAATGTTTTTAGATCATAGTTGGAATATGAATTGAAGTATTCTATAAACTAAATTCAAGAACAATTCTTTTCATTTATTGTCATCTAGGGAGAAATGAGAATATAAATTAAAACCATCTAATTGAGTACAATTGACTGAATTATTCGTTTACCCACTCACCCTAAGCTATAAAATAGCTTAAAATGTATCCCATATCTAAAAATCTCGAATCCATATCAAAACCCTAGCAATGACCACTTTCTTCTTCCTTTCAACTCAGAAATCCTAGAATTGAAGATTAGGAGAGAAAGAGTGAGAAAAGGACTTGATTTGATATGATTTCGAATCCAATCATGGAAGGGATAGAATATTGACATCTGAGAGAAGATTCACCATGAAACTATATCCAAAGAAGCTAAACTTACTTGATTTCATCATTCCTCGGACTACAAAACCCTAGGTCTGCATCTCCATCACTTTCTCCTCTCAAACCCTAACTCTCCCTCTATTTCTAGGATTTTGTTTCTCTAGATTTAATCACGAATTATGAGTTCTCCTTGTGTGTTAGGTTGACCATATAGAGCAATTGAGCTGCTTGGGTCAATTGCACATTGACCCCTCACTATACTTTCTCTTATTTCACCTGAATTTTCTGTCATAAAAATATTACTGTAATTCGTCTACTGATAAGGTATAAATGCATCCAAATATTATGAAAATTTTTCATGTTGTTTATGATTGAGTTTTAGATCTCCAATTAAAATTTCATATCATTTGGAGTTACCGATAAATAAATAAAAATGAAACACTACACTATTGAAAAGCACTCTGTCAGCATTTTGATCGAAGTATAGTTTGACCGAGAACCACATTCAAAGAATACTCAAATATTCTAAATTTTTTATCCAATATGTATGATTGAGTTATCCATATCATATCCAAAATTAAATTAAATTATTTTTTTAGAAAATATGAAAAATCATTTACCACACTGCTATCCTGATCAAATTCCATATTCATGTACTATCAAAACCCTAATTTTTGCCGATTAGGGTTTACATTTATGAAACCCTAATTCTTCAAACTAAAATCATAGTTAGAGTTTCTTCTTAGGTTTGGAACATCACAATTGATCTACTATCATTAATCAAGTCTAAATGATCAATCTAATCAAGCATGTAATCATTCAGGTAAACCCTAGTTTACCAATTAAGCACAAATGTGGTCATTACATAACATGTCTTTTCTAGGTCACAAGACCTCTTTACATTCTTCATGTGATACATGTTTTCCAAATGTAATACAAGGAAAATTTCAACTATATAAAATTATAATCACTATAGCCCTCATTTGGCTATGAACATCATATATATACATATATATATAATTATATATGGTTAAGATTTCATGGTATTATCATAACCATTGATTAACATTATCGTGCTACTTTAAGTTATACTCCCCCTTGTGATTAGGGATAGGATTTCTCTTCTTCAACTGATTAGGGTTTCTGGGGTTATATTCAATAAACAAACCCTAAATCATAACTCCTTATATCTAGGAGCTTATACAATTACCATAAGTATTCATTCATACTTAATTACTTTCATCAATTATCATTGATTGACTATCAACATGAGGGATACCAGTTCCTCTCTTATCCTTATTAGGATACTAGTTCAACTTGACTTGTTGTATTAACTTTATCCTTATTAGAATGTATTGTCCTACAATTATCAAAGTGTATCCATCTCATTATGTCATCATGTATGGATTTGATTTCTTTCCCCATGTGTTGTCCTACTTTCTTCAAAGTGTATCGGCCTCCATACAATCCCTTGTATCTCCCTACTTTCTTCAAAGTATATTGGCCTCCACACTATCCCTTGTGTCAGCCTAGACATATTCACTTGTGTCAGCCATGTCACTATTGCTTGTATCAGCAAAAATCATTAAATGGTATCAGTTTAGAGGTGGTTAGGGTAGTATCGATTGTGAGGGGCTTGAGGTATATCGACCATTGTATATACATGGGATATCGGCCACTCAACCAACTAGTGTGAAGGTCATACCATCAACTAGGGTATCAACCTAGATATCCCTTTGTGTATCAACCATTAGTGTTTTGGTTGTATCGAGTGAACCTTCAACAATATCTTGATTTCCTTCACCAATTGACCCCAAAACTACTTGGTGTGTCAATTAAAATCTCAAGGAATGTATTTCCCCCACTTCCACATGGTGTGTCGGCCTAAGTGTGTCGTCCATCACACTTATTTAGTGAGTGCATCAGTTTCTAGGTTTAGGGGTATATGATATCGGATTAAGCATCATCATATACATTAGTTCCCTCATCCTTAAAGTAACAACCTTATCCTCCTTTGGTATATCATTCTCACCCTTTTTAGTTACATATATTTTACTATGATATCTTCTTTTTATTCCAGTATAATACCTTTATCTCACTTGGGTGTAACACCTTTACCTTACTTAGGTGTATCGAACACACCACACTTTGATGTATCGGCCACACCATACCTTGGTGTATTGGCCATACCATACATTGGTGTATCGGCCACACTACACATTGGTGTATCAGCCACACTACACTTTAGTGCATCAGTTACACCACCATCTAATATGTCGACTTGATCATCACCTTGTGTTTCTCACAACACATCAAAGTAATATTGGTCTTGAGGTGCTAAAAGGGATATCGACCTTGAAGTGCTTAAAGGGCTAACAATTTTAAGGTGCTTAGATGGATATCATTTTGATCATCTTCAAGCTTCAAACCTTCGTCCCTTAACACTCTAGTTCATGGAAAACACCCCCATGTTTCCATTAGATCTCAAAGAATCATCATTTAATCAAGGGAAATCAAAATTGAGAAGGAATCACCATGTATTATACAATTGAAAGTGAATAACAATAGAATTGAAGTAGAGTTATATAGCTCACCACAAGATCATCACTAGAACTTCAAGCTCCAAAGCTTCACATTCTCAAGGTTGAAGATGACTTATCCAAAGTCCAAGATTTGTCCATAACTACACCTCCATCAAGAAGAAGGTATTATAGTAAGAAACTTGTAGAAGAAGGAGAGAAAGAAAGAATCACGGTTCAAGAAGCATAACCCATTCAAGGTATAAGATGACCATTGCTGTACCTTGGGTAATATTCTCGGCCTTCCTCTTATTCCTTGAGATCCTAGGGTCATCCTCCAAGAAATAGATGGTATGAGGGTCGAAATGTTTACTAGGAGGTGAAACGAGAGCTGCTTTTATAGTTGAGGCTCATGAGAGAGACTATATGAGAGGTGTCATCACTGTTGGATCGATGGGCTCTAGAGGGGGGGTGAATAGAGCTACACACACTTCACAAAATCGATTAGACCACCAATTTAATTGAAGTGCAAAAACTAATGCAAGAAGAAATTTGATATCCTATTCTAGCATACAAAGCAAGGATAAGAGATAATGAATATCATGCACTTGGACAGGTGGTTTAGAGTGGTTCCACATCCTAAACTTAGGAGCGATGTTAGTCCACTACCTAGAGTTGGTTAGACTCTAGGATTTGCAACTTGGTCCTCTTATATATCACGATAAGATTACAAGAAACATAAACCACACAACCAAGGGCTTAATTACTCAAGCTAAGATCTTATACCTATCCAAGGACTTACCCACAAAGCGAGATTCTTCGGCCTTCTACAAAGGACTTACCCAATCTCACCTTTGTCTTCAGCCTTGCAGGAATTACCTATCTTACTTGAGCCTGCCTTGCACCTCTCCTTCACTTGGAGAGCTTGCCCACGTTTTCCCTTCACCAAGGGAGCTGGAGCAATGATCAATCTTCACTCTTGAAGATCAGAAACACATCTTCCCCTTCACTCGGAGAAGAACATCAGCAACTCCTCTTTCACTCGGAGAAGTAGCTTCAATCAATCTTCAATTTGATTTGGAGGTGGGAAGAAAGAAAGAAGAGCTTTACATAGCACAAAGGATAGCTCTCATACACAGGGACCTATCTCACTCACGAATTGTCTTGAAGGTAGAGAGAGAAAGGGGCTCAAGGGCTTGGAACACTCTCAACTAAGCTAGAACCAAGTTTGCAATGGAAGAGCAGCTTGGAATGAAGTCCAAGGGGTTCTATTTATAGTTGAGGGTGGCCCTTTATGTTGTGGGACACTTGGGTGCAAAAGTGATCATTTTTCCTTTAAGAAAACGACTATATTTTTGCCCAAAACAATTCACCAACGGTCATATTACTTTTTCTGCAAATTCCGTACAGTGCATTCGGTCGAGTATCAATGGGTGTAACTCGACCGATCAAGTAGCAGGCAATCCGATTGTCAAATGATCAGTCGAGTTTGTCCTGAGGAAACTCGACCGACCATTTCAACTGGAAATGGCCTACTACCCAATCGGTCGAGTTCTGTGAGTGCACAACTCGACCGATTGCAATCTTCAGAAAATTGACTCAGGAAGATCAGTCGAGTTTCAGGGTGGGAAACTCGACCGACCAAGTGTCTGAAATTGATTTTCTAATTTGCAATAAAAGTGATTAGCACTTGGTGAATTTTGTCCCAAACATTTTTCTCTTCTAAGTTACAAGCATATTCATCGTTACAAGTGATTACATTTATGTTCTAAGGTGATTTACATGGAAATCCTAAAATGCACACTTGTAGTCAATTTGGCTTGCACTTGGCCCATTCTAGGGCTTTGTATATATGATCCTTTTCATGTACCTAATGCCTGCAAACAATCTTAAATGCACATGTTAGATACATATGAATGGAATGGTTAAGTCATTATCAAAATATAGGTAATGCACAACCTCTAGCTCAACATTCTCCCCCTTTTTGACAATGACAAACCATTCCTCAAACATATTGAAAAGGATAAGAAAATTAAACCTTTGCCTTGTGAATTAGGGGGATTCATGATAAGAACAATTGAAATTGCTCCCCCTCAAACTATGCTTCCTCTCACCTGCATGTTAGGTTTTCTATACATGGCAAAACTAATATTCATGTAATATGTAATCCTTTGCATGTCACATGATCAATAGCAATTTAACAAGAAAAGGATCACCTAGGCAAGAGAGAAATAGTATAACACAAACAACAATATGATTGAGTCTCAAGCCATGAGATATTTCTCCCCCTTTGGACATTATCAAAAAGGTAGGGGGTGTAGAAGAGCACAATCTAGGTCTTCTCCAAGACTCAACCACACATATATGCAAAAGATAATAGACAACATTGCAAAGGCATATAACATACAACCACAGAGGAGAAACATACAATCCAAGCCAGAATCAAAATATATCTCAACAAACACCAAGCATAAGATAACACAGATTTAATAGCCAAAGTGTAGCAATGATATTCCAACTCAGACATATGTTCTCATAAGCGACTACAACCATAAAAGCGAGAAAACAGAGAATAAGAAAATAGTATATCTCAGACGAATGTGCCAGGATGTTGCTTATACAAAAGAGTCTAGAAAGATATATATAATAGACATGCTAGACTACAATCTAAGACAACCTCCTAGATATCTAAGATATCTATGAAAACTGCTTCCTCATCATCGCCTGGGTTGTAGTCCTCATCACCATCCGAAGGCGGGGCAGCTGTGCCAGCACCAGCATCGCCATCCTCGACAGAAGAACCATCACCATCAGCATCATCAGCATCCTCATCGGCATCCTCATCGGCATCCTCAGCCGGGTCGGGCATGTCCTCGTTAGCAGGACCAAAAGAGCGACCGGGCCAGTGGGCATTCTGCTCAGCCCACGACATGCCAAGAGCTAGAAGCTCCTGGGCCTGCGGAAAGGATGGAGCAGAGTCCCCCAAGGACGCGAGCAGAGTGGCCAGGGGGCCATCAGGTAGCGGTAGATATGCAGGAGTAGAGCTACTAGAGGTATACTGAGGTGGAGCAGCAGCGGAAGGCTCAACAGCAAATGATGGTGGAGCAGGGAAGTAATGCTCATATGCATAGGAGGCATAAGCACTACCCGGATATGGCTGGTAAGCTGGGTAGGGTGAGGAGCAGGATAGATTCATGTGAGACATGATGGCACATAAATCCTGATGAAGGTGCTCCTGAACCTGGCGATTGTACACCTGTTCATGCATCATGTAACCCAGAAGGGTTTCATTTGATGCTCTGAAGGACGCACGGCTAGGGTGAGGGTGGGGCTGCGGGGGTGGAGCCTGGGTGGAGGTGGGAGGGGCACCAGAAGAAGAGGCGGAGGCAGATCCAGAAGCACCAGGGGCAGGGGCAGGGGTAGGTACAACCTTCAGAAGAGTGGTTTCACTAATGCACACTCCCTTTCGAGCAACCGGGTAATGGAAGTCGGAAAAGAGTGATTTCTCAGTGGCAAACTGGAAGAGACCACATATCAAGGATGGATAGGGAGGGTGGGTGCCCTTGGTGTTCTTGCCTTTGTCAAAGCAGGTCATATGATGTAGAATGTAACGAGCCCACTTGACACCTATGTTGTTCAACAAACAATACATCAAAACCGCTGTGTTTTCCACAATATCCGTTTGATTATGCTTCAGATGGATGTTGCAGTTAAGCACAAGGGTTAGGATGCGCTTCTGGAGGTCAAGGGAGGAGGAGGGAAGACGCTTCTTATAGGCCACGTCAAGTTTTTTCAAAAATCGATGAATATCCGGTAAAGTCAATTCATGATGTTTGTAAAAGCCTTCCGGGTCTAAAAGATCAAAATACTCATCATAGACCCGACGCCAAGTAGTGGTTTCTTCATCTCCGACAAGATAGAGATTTAAATTCTCCTCCGAGATTTGAAACCGACGATCGATGATCATCGATGTTAGGACTATTTCAGTATTTGGCGGGGGAACAATCAAATCATAGTTCCAGCGCAGATTAGCATAGAACTCGTGAACTGCTTTTATACTAGATAACTGATTATTGAAGCAGTCACTTTCGATTGCAAGGGCGGAAAGGTTGTGTTTGGCAAGAAGCTGAGCGATGGAGTTGATATGGTTTTGAAAATGGGTTGGACCAACTAAGGGGCGAAAAGGAAAAGGAGACCGAGGAAGGAGATCCTTATACCTATTTACCGCCTCAAGAGATACAAACGTAGTGTTATCAAAAGGAATCAACCGTTGGGTCGAGGAAGAAGCTGGAGCATTGCTAGGGGCGGGTCGTTTTCTCCTGTGGAAAGCCATGGAAGCAAAAGCAAAAGGAGAAATTGCACACACAAGAAAAACAAACCTCAAAACCCAACAAGAACACACAACCGACGCCCGGGGAGGTCAGGAGCAAGCTGCTAAGGCACCCTAGGGGTAGGAACATGGAAGGGTTAGGGCTAGGGTGGAGAGCACGGGCCAGGAGAAGAGGAATCGGTCGGCTATTTTCAAGTTGCAAGGGAAAATAGTCAGCCGATCCTAACTTTTAAGTTGGCACAGCCCGTCAATCGGTCGAGCTCTGAGAGTGGACAACTCGACCGATCGGTCCACTGAAGAACAACTCTCGACTCCTGATCGATCGAGTTTTCTGGGGTGAAACTCGACCGAAGGTCAACCTGACCTAGCAGTCTAAATCTTAGATTCTAGCCACATACATACCTATTAAATTTATTTTTCCATTCTATTATGCATAAATAACATACCTAGGCACATTTTGCTCATCATTGGGCACTATTTAGCGATAAAACGTGAAATTCGATAAAAACCCAAAACCAAGCAAAAACTATGCATATTGATAGGCAAAATAAGCACAAGCAAGCATGTATAGGCAACATAAGGTGAAGAATGACATGAGCAAGCATATAGGATAGAGACCACTAGCTAGATCACATAGCAATATCATTTATATCAATAATGAGCAGTTTAGATCGAATAAAATTAAATTGATCTCTAGCTAGAGGTTTTGTAAAAATGTCCACCAACTAATTTTCTGTGTCCACATGTGTGATATAGATATCTTTCTTGGCAATGTGGTCACGGAGAAAATGATGGCGAACCTCTATATGCTTAGCTCTACTATGCAATATAGGATTATAAGAGAGGTTAATTGCACTAGTATTGTCACAAAAGATAGGAGAAGCATCAAAAAATATGTTAAAGTCTTGGAGCATTTGCTTCATCCATAGGACCTGTGCACAACAACTCTCGGCTGCAATGTATTCAGCTTCGGTAGTTGATAATGCCACTGTTCTTTGTTTCTTGGAGAACCAAGACACTAAGAATGGTCCTAGAAGGAAGCAAGTGCCACTTGTGCACTTTCTATCAATCAAACACCCTGCATAATCCACATCACTATATGCCGTAAGAGTAAAATCCCTTGATTTAGGATACCATAGACCAAAATTTTGAGTTTTGGCTAAGTACCTCAAAATTCTCTTAACAACAGTGAGATGCGACTTCTTAGGGAAAGATTGAAAGAAAGCGCACAAGACAACACTAAACATAATGTCAGGTCTATAGGCAGTTAAATAAAGTAAACATCCTATCATACCTCTATAGAGCTTCTCATCTACCTTTTCACCTTCTTTATCTTTATCAAGTTTGGCGGTGTTTGACATGGGTGTATCCATCGGCTTCATGTTCTCCATCCCAAAGCACTTGAGTAGTTCAGTTGTGTATTTGCCTTGGTTGATGAAGTTTCCTTCCTTTGTTTGCTTGATTTGAAAGCCGAGGAAGAAGGTCAACTCACCCATCATGCTCATTTCAAATTCACTCTCCATAAGAGAACTAAACTCCTTACAAAGATCAAGATCAGTCCTGCCAAAAATGATATCATCCACATATATTTGAATAATTAGAAAATGGTTAGAAGTGTGTTTTAGAAACAAGGTAGAATCAACTTTGCCCATGACATACCCATTATCTAACAAAAAGTTCTTTAATTTCTCATACCAAGCTCGAGGTGCTTGTTTGAGTCCATAGAGAGCTTTTTGTAGCAAATAAACATGATTGGGTAAATTGTCATTTTCAAAGCCCGGAGGTTGAGCAACAAATACTTCCTCCTCGATTGTACCATTCAAAAACGCACTTTTAACATCTATTTGATAAAGCAAGAAATTTTTATAACCAGCAAAGGCAAGTAGCATACAGATAGATTCTAATCTAGCAACAGGAGCATAAGTTTCATCAAAATCAATACCTTCCTGTTGGTTGTAACCTTGTGCTACTAACCTTGCTTTGTTTCTTACCACTTTTCCTTGCTCATCAAGCTTGTTGCGATAGACCCATTTGGTGCCAATGATCTTTCTATCACTTGGTCTTGGCACTAGAGTCCACACACGGTTCTTCTCAAATTGCTCAAGCTCTTCTTGCATGGCAATGATCCACTCATCATCACCAAGGGCCTCTTTGATGTTCTTTGGCTCTAGTTGGGAGATGAAAGCACTATCTGCTTGTTCTTTGTTGTGAGCAGCTCGTGTCCTCACTCTCTCAAACGGATTGCTAATGATCAACTCCTTGGGGTGATTCTTTGCAAAGCGGGGAGTGGGATCCTTCTTTTCTTCTTCTTTTTCTTCTTCTGCAACATGCTTGCCTTTGTATTTGATGTTGAGATCTTTTAAGATAGGAATTATTTCATCTGCAACATCATCATCACCAATATGCTTGCCAATAATAGGGTTAGTTTCAATAAACTTAACATTTATAGATTCTTCAATTTTAGATAGTTCAATGTTAAATACTCTATATGCCATGCTAGTAGTGCTATAGCCTAGGAAGAAAGCCTTATATGATTTCAGATCAAACTTGTCGAGAGAATCCTTAGTGCTTAAAACAAAACAAGGACATCCGAAAACATGAAAGAAATCAATAGACGACTTCCTACCACGCCATAGTTCATAGGGGGTTTTCTTGAAAGTCGGATGTGTGAAAACTCGGTTTTGCACAAAACAAGACGTGCTAACGACTTCAGCCCAAAACTTCTTAGGAGTGTCATACTCAAGAAGCATGGTCCTAGCCATCTCTTGTAGCGACCTATTCTTCCTCTCAACAACTCCATTTTGTTGAGGTGTGCGAGGAGAAGAGAAATTGTGCGAATAACCCAATTTTTCACAAAAACGTTCAAAAAGATCATTTTCAAACTCTCCCCCATGATCACAACGGATAGAAACAACATGGCAAGAAGCTTCATTTTCAACTCGTTTACAAAAGCTCGAGAAAACATCAAGTGTATCGCTTTTAGAAACGAGAAAGAAAGTCCAAGTATATCTAGAAAAATCATCAACAATAACAAGACAATACTTGGAGCCACGAAGCGTTTGTGTTCTCATTGGTCCGAATAGATCAATATGAAGAAGCTCAAGAACTCTCTTGGTACTCATGACTCCTTTGGATTTGAAGGAGGATTTGGTTTGTTTCCCTTGTGTGCAAGGTTGGCATTCCTCATCCTTATCAAAATCCAATTTAGGAAGTCCTCGAACCAAGTCCTTTTTGTTCAATTTCTTCATTTGATGCAAATTCACATGACCCAAACGACGATGCCAAAGAGAAAGATCATTTTTATCCACAACTAAGCATCTATTTAGTATGGGCTTAAGATCATCGAGAACAATAACATAGAGATTACCATTTCTAGTTCCCTTATATATAACATTGTAGGATAGGGAATCTAGAAGCAAGCATTCTAAAGAAGTAAATAGCACAAGATAACCATTATCACATAATTGGCTAACACTAATTAAATTGTGATGTAGGCCATCAACAAACAATACATTTTTAATGCATAATTCATTGCCTACATCACCCTCACCTATAACCTTACCCTTCTTGTTGTCCCCGAAGGTTACCGATCCTCCTTTCTTTTTCACAAATTTGTAGAAATGGCTGATTTCACCAGTCATATGCTTAGAGCAGCCACTATCAACAATCCATTTCTTTTTAACCTGCAAGAAAAGAGGATGTCAGAACCCAACTCAAACTTTGGGGTCCGGGGTTAGCTTGGGGACCCATTTCATCTTTGGGTTGGTCCCCTTGGGCTTGTAAGGACAATAGGTAGAATAATGGTCATCACATTTGCAATGAATACAAACCATGGGGTTTTTAGAGCTGGAAGACTCTCCATTGAAGATTGGAGGTTCCACACTCTTTTTCTTACCCTTCTTCTTCTTACCTTTGGGAGTGGTCCCATTATATCCTAAACCACTAGTACCAACTCGTTTGGTAGAGTGCTCTAGGACATCATTTAGGGATTTCTTTCCCGAAAGAAACCTTTGCAAAGTAGATCTTAGTTTAGCATTATCATCACTAAGATTTACAACAGTAGTAGATATACTAGAAAGATCTTCTCTAGTATGCAAAAGGTCGGCCTCAAGATAGAGGGCTTTAGTAAGAAGATAATCTTTTTCTAGAGTTAAGCTAGCAACTTCATTTCTAGGCAAAATAGGTCTAGAAGATAAATCATTTATTTGAGCAAGCAATTTTGCATTTTCAGATTTAAGAACAACAATCTCTCTTTGATAAGAATAGACTTCATCTCTCCTAGCATCATCAATAAGCTTGAGTTCTACATTTTTAGTTTTAAGAATATCAAGCTCATCTAGGCACTTTTGGTTTTCTATCTTAATATTTTCAATAGTTTTAAGATATGTACCATTCTCAACCTCTACTCCAGTGTATTGAAGTTCAAGGTCAAGAAATTTCCCTTGCAAGGAATATATGCTATCAAGATGTAATTTTTCATTTTTATCAAGAATGCCAATTTTGGCATAGAGATCATCAACAATTTTGCCTAATCTTTTCCTTTTAGATTTACATTTAGCAAAAGAAGATTGGCATTCATTAAGCATATCAATAAGAGTTTCCTTAGATAGATCATGTAAACTAATATCACTTACTTTGCTTACCTCATTTACCTCAATTACATCTTCACTAGTAGAGGCCATGAGGGAAAGATGACATTCTCCATCTTCGGAGCTTGAGGAGCTTGAAGAAGAAGACTCCCATGCCGCATGAGCTGCATCTTTGGATCTTCTTTCTTTCTTGTCTTTCCTCTTGTACTTTGCTTCTCGTTTGTACTTGTCATCCTTCTTGTGGCTGCTCTTATGATGGCTCTTCTTGGCCTTTGGGCAGTCACTCTTGTAGTGGCCTTTTTGACCACACTCGTAGCACCTAGGAGTTGAGGAGGAGGGCTTGCTCTTGAAGTGTTTCCCCTTTGAGTAGTTAGCTTCATGATCATTTGCACCTTCGTCTTCACTTGAGGAAGAGTAGGGAGACTTCATGGCAAGTTGTTGTTGCCGGACCATTTCTTCAACTTGAGCTTTGAAGGCGGTGTCCTTTATCTTCTTTGATTCCTTCTCTTCTCTTTTCTCCTCTTCCTCTTGCTTGTCAAGCCTAGGTTCATGAGCTTGAAGGTTACCAACCAGCTCCTCGGTTGATAACTCGCTTAGCTTGTAGACTTCTTCAATTGAAGTGACCTTTGGCTCCCATCTCTTTGGAAGAGTTCTCAAGATCTTGGCATTGATTGTACCTCTATCCATGACACTCCCAAGGGCTGCAAGGCTGTTCAAGATGACATTTAACCTTGTGTACATATCCACTACCCTCTCATTCTTCCCCATCTTGAAGTTCTCAAGAAGGCCACCAAGCATGTAGACCTTGGCCTCCTTGACTTGCTCAGTCCCTTCATAGGTGACACACAACTTGTGCCATATCTCATGCGCCGTGTCCCACGAAGAGATGCGGTTGAACTCCGATGGTGTAAGGGTGGCGTAGATGATGCTCACGACTTTGGCATTGAGTTGAGCACGCTTCATCTCCGCTTCTATCCATGTGGTGATGTCCCCTTTTGGATCTTCACACTTAAGATGGACAATCTTCCACATTTCAAAACTCACCCCTTGGAGATAGAATTGCATTCTCCTCTTCCAATATAAGAAGTTTGTGCCGTCGAAAACCGGGGGTCTCATGGAGAAGATTCCTTAAAGGTTGAGTGACCCAAGAGCAGAATCACCCATCTTCTCCTACTTGTAGAAGTATCTTGGAGAAGACCTGCTCTGATACCACTTGTTGGATCGATGGGCTCTAGAGGGGGGGGGTGAATAGAGCTACACACACTTCACAAAATCGATTAGACCACCAATTTAATTGAAGTGCAAAAACTAATGCAAGTAACAATTTGATATCCTATTCTAGCATACAAAGCGAGGATAAGAGATAATGAATATCATGCACTTGGATAGGTGGTTTAGAGTGGTTCCACATCCTAAACTTAGGAGCGATGTCAGTCCACTACCTAGAGTTGGTTAGACTCTAGGATTTGCAACTTGGTCCTCCTATATATCACGATAAGATTACAAGAAACATAAACCACACAACCAAGGGCTTAATTACTCAAGCTAAGATCTTCTACCTATCCAAGGACTTACCCACAAAGCGAGATTCTTCGGCCTTCTATAAAGGACTTACCCAATCTCACCCTTTGTCTTCAGCCTTGCAGGAATTACCTATCTTACTTGAGCCTGCCTTGCACCTCTCCTTCACTTGGAGAGCTTGCCCACATTTTCCCTTCACCAAGGGAGCTAGAGAAATGATCAATCTTCACTCTTGAAGATCAGCAACACATCTTCCCCTTCACTCGGAGAAGAAGAACAACAACTCCTCTTTCACTCGGAGAAGTAGCTTCAATCAATCTTCAATTTGATTTGGAGGTGGGAAGAAAGAAAGGAGATCTTTACATAGCACAAAGGATAGCTCTCATACACAGAGACCTATCTCACTCACGAAATTGTCTTGAAGGTAGAGAGAGAAAGGGGCTCAAGGGCTTGGAACACTCTCAACTAAGCTAGAACCAAGTTTGCAATGGAAGAGCAGCTTGGAATGAATTCCAAGGGGTTCTATTTATAGTTGAGGGTGGCCCTTTATGTTTTGGGACACTTGGGTGCAAAAGTGATCATTTTTCCTTCAAGAAAACGGCTATATTTTTGCCCAAAATAATTCACCAACGGTCATATTACTTTTTCTGCAAATTCCGTACAGTGCATTCGGTCGAGTATCAATGGGTGTAACTCGACCGATCAAGTAGTAGGCAATCCGATTGTCAAATGATCCGTCGAGTTTGTGCTGAGGAAATTCGACCGACCATTTCAACTGGAAATGGCCTACTACCCAATCGGTCAAGTTCTGTGAGTGCACAACTCGACCGATTGCAATCTTCAGAAAATTGACTCAGGAAGATCGATCGAGTTTCAGGGTGGGAAACTTGACCGAACAAGTGCCTGAAATTGATTTTCTAATTTGCAATAAAAGTGATTAGCACTTGGTGAATTTTGTCCCAAACATTTTTCTCTTCTAAGTTACAAGCATATTCATCGTTACAAGTGATTACATTTATGTTCTAAGGTGATTTACATGGAAATCCTAAAATGCACACTTGTAGTCAATTTGGCTTGCACTTGGCCCATTCTAGGGCTTTGTATATATGATAATTTTCATGTACCTAATGCCTGCAAACAATCTTAAATGCACATGTTAGATACATATGAATGGAATGGTTAAGTCATTATCAAAATATAGGTAATGTACAACCTCTAGGTCAACAATCACCATATGAAACTAGGTGACACATGTTCATGCATGGTGGAATCATGCAAAATGATTATATTGACATGAAAAACTCTTGTGGATAATTCAAGGATGAGATATCGGCCATTGGGTATCTTGCTTGATAAGATTTCTCAACCCAATTAACATATTATATGCAAACCGATACAGCTTTTGTAAGGAACATAAAAAATGACATGCTTCACCTAATTGAGGTGCTTATCCTGACATGATTGTTTCCAAAAGTTTCCAAACAGATAGGGGACTACCTCTATGGTTTATAAACCAATAGGCACCCCCCATATACCCTTCATAAGTCGACACAACAAGATACTCAACATTCTTCAGTTCTTCCACTACCAAGAGTTCTATCACTCAACCAAGACTCAGACAAGGCACCCCCTCATTTATCTCTCCTCTAGATGATACTAATATAGAGTAGGGACACTCTAGAGTTGGTAAATTGCACATCAACCCCATATTTTGGGTAAATTGCAAGTTGCACCAAAACTAGCACATAAAGCACAAACATCATCCATACAAGTTCAACTTGGAACTTAGGCTTTCCATAAGGTTCCCCTTAGCATCATGATATCTCTTAATATACTAAAGTACTAAGGGAACACCCATCATTTGACATATTACAAGATAACCATTCATCTTGGGTAAATTGCACTTTGGTCCCAAATAAGCAAACATTGCTCAAACAACATTCAAACAGGACTGAACTTGAAACTTGAGCTCTCCTTTAGTCTTAATTACTTTTTAAAAGATGAAGATAAGGTTCTTATCATCTTACTTAGGCAAAATTCTAGGGTTATCCCAAAACCCAGGTCAGGGGTGTTACACCTACAATTAGGACCTAGCAAGTCGAATAGGTCCTTTGCAAGCCAACCAAATAATTGAGGAGGAGGTGGAGGTGGAGGACGAGCTATAGGGGATTTCTTAGGTGTTGTGTCTTGCATTTATATATATATATATATATATTCTCATATCAATTTTCATGTATATATAGACAGATACACAATATAAATTTAGCATACATCAGTATATACAACTCCCGCTTTGGTCCACGCAACCACACTGCCTTCTGCATCACCTATCATCTCATTCTCGAGGTGGTCATATGGAAATGCAGCCTACTTCCAAGGGTTATAGACAAGTATCAACATCATAAACCTCATCATCGGGTGACAGAGCACCATGAATCATGTCACCTTTATGGCATGGGTAAGACGCACCCAATGCAACAACATATCCTTGTAAAAAAATATAACATGGCCTCAACCCCTAAAAATTTTCATAGATGTTATGTATATACCTAAACTCAAACATATTATTCAAATCATTATGAAAGACTACTATGTTAGAAGAATACTTACATTAGAGGTGCTCTGTGGTGGGTCCATGAGATTACTCCTAACCACCTCTGTCGTAGGGGGTCCACCTCATATGAAAAGTGGGGCGCCACATGTACTGTTTGAGGAGCTGAATGAGAGGCATGATACTATCTCATTTATTCCTCTATACCCTTTGAAATAAACTCTTGTAACTTTTCTTATGAGAATCCTCCTTTCTGGACAAATTTACACTTATGCTCTGATGGCCTGAAGAATGCTCTTATACTGACACTAGCGCTAGCAACCCTAACATGCCCAAGATGCTCTAGGTTACCTAGATCAACTGTCAATTCATCCCTTATGCCCTCAGGAATGAACTTGCCTTGTTTCTTTTGCTCATTGGATCTCCCACTAATCAAGGTCAAGGTAAAAGATAACAAGCATCAATATTAATTGCTCTAAGAGTTGAATTTTACCATTATTGCACCTGCCTCAGCAGTTGCGAGGTTGGGTATTTCTCTAGATTTGGTTTGCATCCCATCTATCCATAGATCATGGTGAGATAGAGGTGCAAGAGTAGTAGAGGACTCATCAATACCAGAAGTAGGTTGTTGAGAAGAAGATGCATGTAATAGATTTTGGCAAAGATTTACTTAGCCACCTGGACCCATTGTGTAGTTTCACACATTCTTTGTACACCTTTCTCTTTGAGCACTTCTTATATCCTGGTTAGTATAAAACATATGTTAAATATGTAATATAATGAATTCATAAGAATGTATTCAAAATAAGGAGCGAGGCTTAATACCTTGAATCATCAGTTTATCTCTTAGCAATAAATACCTCCCACAGCTTTGGGTCAAGATAGTTCCATTGCTCAGTAGCTGACTTCTTCTCTGCGTTCTGGATGTATTCACTTGAAAGATTTGTCCTATCATTCCTTAGTACCCTCCCATAATGTTGCATCGTATATATACAATGCCGTTTTTCATCTAGGTCAAATATGCACTACAAAGTTCATATACTTAATTGAATATGCTAAAAAACAGAATTTGTAACACCTCCCTGACCTGGGTTAAGGATTAACCCTAGAAGTTTTTCTTAAGTAAGTCATTTATATTCTTGTATTTATCTTTTAAAAAGTAATTAAGACTAACAAAGAGCTTATGTTTCAATTTTGGTCCTATTTGAATAATGTTGAAACAATGTTTTATCTATTTTGGGCTAAAGTGCAAATTACCCAATTTGAGGGGTTACTTTGCAAATGTTACATGATAAATGTTCCTAAAGTGTTGGAGCATAATAAGAATGAGAATGATGCTGAGGTATGGCTTCCACAAGCCTAAGGTCCAAGAAGAAGCTTGTTTGAATAATGTTTGTGCATTAAATGACTAGTTTTGGTGTAATTTGCAAATTACCCAAAATCTAGGGTTGAACATGAAAAATACCACTTCAATAATGTCCCTACTGTTTCTTGGTATCATTTAGAGAAAATAAAAATAAAGGGGCGTCTTGTTTGAACCACATTTGAGGAGAGATAATCTTGATAATAAAAGAATCAAGATTTAAGCATAATTGCAACCCTAATTTATTTTGTAGCAAAAATAAATATATCAATTGAAGTGACCATCAAATAAAAAGGCTTTGGTTGAAATCCTATAATGCAAGGACGTCCAAATGCCTTAAGTTGCACCGAAATATCCTAAGTAGGTGAAGAAACCCACTCACATTTGTTAATTAAAAAGTAATGTCCACTAAAAATGGATAATAGTATTATATTAATTATGGTGCTTAAAGTGGTTGCTTTTAATTCAAGGATAAATGAGAGGATATTGAGGATGAATGGAGTTGGCTTCGGAGGCAAGGAAGGGAGGGGGCATGTGGCAAAGATAATGGATGAAATTCCTTCTACTTTCTCTCTCCTAGAAAATCAATTACATATATTCAATTTTCTCCTTACTTGAAAGGCCATTTTGCAAACCACTTTATTCTCTTGCTTTGGCCAAAGACCAAGGAGCTTAGGAGTAGGAGGAAAACATTCCCCAAGCTGAAGGTAAGCTCCATGATTATCTTCAACCTTGAATTGATGGTTGAAATCAGATTTCAACATTGAATTTCTTCTCTCCTCCATCCAATGCTCAACCTTGATTGTCTTTTGCATCCAAAGAGTTGGAAACAAACCTTGGATAGTTGAAGGAGCTTAATTCACCATTAGAGATTTGAAGCTTGGAGCTTTTAAGCTACTTTGAAGGCGGGTTATATAACTTGAACCCATTGATGTTGTTATTGATTTCAATTTCTCATCATGTTGATCCTTTATTTCTTCTTGAATAATTGCTGAATTAATTATATATATGGCAATAGAAATTGGAGGTCTGAAGCTTGATAATGATGATATGATCTTAGCACAAACCTCAAGAAATATCATCAGCAAACAGTTTCACTTTGTGTTGGTCAAACGGTTTCAAACCGATTGGTGACCAAACAGTTTCAAAACCGATTGGAGGGCAAATGGTTTCAAACCGTTAGAGATTAAATGGTTTCAATAGGTTCAAGGATTGATTGCTTTCATGATCTAATAACTTCACACAAATCAAATTCAATTGCTTTCAGAACCCTAGCTCAATTGGTTGCAAAGCCCTAATTCAATTGAGGATAAAACCCTAATTTAGGGCTAAACGGTTTCAAGTTGTTGTGACCAAACAGTCTCAACCCGTTTGAGGACCAATGAGTCTCAAACCATTTGAGGACCAAACGGTCTCAAACTGTTTAGGGTTAATTAATATTCTAATCAAGTGGTCTCAAACCATTTAGGGTTAAACATTTTCAAAATTGATAAGATCAAACAGTTTCAAAACCGATTGAAGAATTGGATCAAGACCGTTTGGAGATCAAGCACCTCAAGACCGTTTGGAGATTTAATTGAACCAAGACCGTTTAAGGTCTAGCAGTCTTCAAGACCGTTTGAAGGTCAAGTGATCTCAAGACCGTTTGAAGGGTCAATTGGTCCAAGACCGTTTGAAGGTCTAATTGGTTCAAATCATGTAATTACTAATAACCCCATAAGTGGTTGGAGGGTATCTCAAGGATGATTGCAATGGAAGAACTTTTAAAGTATTTAGGTGATTAGCATAATTAGAGTGATTATCATTCGATTCTTATGAAGGTAATAATTCAATATGATATGCATGGTTGCATGTCCTTAGTGAAAGGTTAAGTTAGCCTAATAAGGTATGATGGTGATGTGTGTTCCTAGTACATGGAACAATGATAAGTATGATTTAATACTTCAATAATGTTATGTGCTCCAAGGGATGTGGAAGCATTGATTAGGGTTTGGATTAATGAGGTAATCATAAAATGCTAATCATTAGAGAATGAGAAACCCTAACCCTAATTCGGGTAGATATTATGTGAAACCCTAATTGATAATGATATGAAACCCTAACATAGGGTAATGCTATGTGAAACCCTAACATAGGGTAATGTTATGTGAAACCCTAATACATGGTGATGTTATGTGAATCCCTAACATAGATTGATTTTATGTGAAACCCTAATACAAGGTGATGTTATGTGAAACCCTAATTGATAAAGGTGGGAAACTCTAACCCAAATGAGGGAATAGCGATGTTATTTTTATATTTGCATGATGTTGATATGAAATTGATATGGTTGTTATCAAGTATAATAATCATGCAAGTATCATGAGATGATGAGCATAACCAGGTATGAATTATGATGGTAATGGGCCTTGTGATCCATTACTTTATTTGTTGCCTAGTGACAAGTGACAAGAAGTTGAATACACCTGGTGGACTATGTGAAATGCTTGTGTAACAAGTATCCTGAATACCTTGGTCAGATGACCTGGAGGTAATAGTTACCTGATAGGTAACCGTGTTTAGTGTTGAACTAAGGGTTTGAATACCCAGATCCACCAAACATGATGATGATGATGTTGAGGGATGTGAATTCCCAACAATGAGACAAGAGATAATGCTTCATAAAGTTTTGAAAAGTACTTGATAAGACTTTAATTTCCTTGTAGCATTTGTCATAATAATTCTTGTTTGAAAACTTGACTGATGCTAAAAGAATATGGTAATGTACTTAAATAATCAAGTGAAATATTATCATGTAGAGCCCTGGACATAGATCCATCATCATCAGTAGCTGGTGATGGTGAAACATGTTTTCCTGCTGGTTAATCTCGAGCGTATATTGTTGAATATACGGGGTGCTCCTAGCCAAAAATAGGAGGATTAGAGTGCAACTTTGGTTGTAGACTCAAGATATGTTTAAGAGCATGGTGAATAGGCCCATGGCTCAGTGTGATGGAGCATGAATGCATTCATGGCTCAGTGAGCACGATGAACTGGCCCGTGGCTCAGATTTACTAGCGCTGGGACATGTACCAAGGCGGGCTAGAGGATGGGTAGCCATGAGAGCTAACCCTATGACTGACGTCACTTAAGCAAGAGACTATGGTCCTTCTTGTGGTCTCGCACTGACCAAGATGAACGAGATCGAGGAGTCCGACTCTTCCTTTGATCTTCTATGGCACCGACTTTGGGTTTCACAATCGAAGGTTGGATTTGAGCTGTACGGCTTACTTCCTCAGGGCATAAGAATGATTGTAAAATGTAATTCAACCATGTAGCATATTTGCTTAAGGACGAATTACGGAAACTATTGGTTGATATCAAATTTCTTATTGTATCCTAAAGTGGATAAATATTATACATGTTCTTCATATTCCTTATTAAAATGAATAGATGATATTGCTCTATTCTACTTAATAATGATTTAAATCCTACTGTTCAATAGAGATTATTCTGCTCAGTTTATTACTGTTTACCTACAATAATAATATTTTTGGCGGAGAGTTATATCTCTCGCTGGGGCAATTTCAATTGTCTCACCCCGTGGGATCCAACATTTTTAGGTGGACGAGGATGAGGAGGTAGAAACCCTATAGAAGGGTAAGGACAGTAGCATCAGGGACATTAGTAATATCTCAAGTAGAGATACTGATTGTCGTGTTTTGTAGATAAGAGTCCTATGTGCCGTCTCTGTACTCTCATGTCCTAGGAGTTAGTAGTTAGTGCTTTTATGATCGATCTGAGATTTTGGCATTGAATGCCTTGAGGTTTTATGTTGCTCATGTATAGATTTAATAGAGCAACTGTTGTATGTAATCCTCGAGAAAAGAAGGTACATGGTATGCACCTTGTGGACCAGAATGTATATATAATATTTTGGTTCTTGTTATAAGAGTTTCCTGGAAATGGATCTCTTTGTAAATGGTTTAAATTTTTAGTGATTTTTGTTAATCCGCTGTTAAGGTTTTCTTCTGCAATTAATTATGCTGTGACAATCTGATTTGGTGTTAGGTCGTCTCAACTTAAGTGGTATCAGAGCTCTAGGTTCGCTGACTCTACAGAGACATATGATTAAGGTTGTTGAGTCTGTTCTAGTGTCTTTCAGTTTATCTGATAGTGACTTCTGCTCTTAGGAGAAGAAGTAAAGCTTGAAGATGGCTGGATCACACGAAGAACACACTGTTGAAAGCAGTTTTGCTGCACCAGGAGGAGGTGCAAGGGATCAGGATAGGGAAGAACCAGTACCTGAACATCCTCAACATGACCAAGCTACAGTAGAAAACCCAGCTTTCCATGCTCTGTTTGGGCAGTTCATGGTGACTATGATGCATTATGGCATATAGGATGCCACCACCCACACCTAGGGCACCAGCTCATAATGAGGGACATGGGGCTGGCAAGACTTTTGAACGGCTTTGCCGAGTAAGATCCACTGATTATACTGGTACAGTTGACCCAACAGATGCAAGCTTGTGGCTGACTGAGCTGGAAAAGGCCTTCAGAATCCTTAATATCCCAGAAGCTGAGAAGGTTAGACATGCGGTGTACCTATTGAAGGGGAGTGCTGGCCATTGGTGGGCCATAGAAGAAGGTAAAAGGCCAGGTGTTGAAGTCAAATGGGAAGAGTTTCGACGAGAATTTTTAGTAGATATTTTCCCAAGACTTACCTGGATGAAAAGATCTCTCAGTTTGAGCAGATAAGATAAGGACCAATGAACATTAGTGAGTATGAATCTAAGTTCATGGAGCTTCTACGGTTCTGTCCGTACATGGTTGCTACAGATGAGAGGATTCGACATTTTGAGAAGGGTTTGAACACTGATTTGACCACACAAGTGTCTGCTCTAGAGAATAGAGAGAGGTTTCCCAGCTTTGTGGAGTCAGTTAGGTGGATAGAGAGGTCTGTGACTGAGAAACATCAAGCCAGCAGTAAGAAAGTGTATGCCCAGTTCCAGGGACAGAGGTCGGAAAGCTTTATGAAACTAAGGTTTTCTGCACCAATGACACCGCCAATGTTCAATACTCAGACACAGTAGACATCCAGCAAGGGTAGAGGCTGTAGTTTACCACCAGAGGGAGCCCACAACTCAGCTTCAATGTCAGTAACAGGACCATCTAGACCACAGCGGGAGAACATAGTTTGTTATAAATGTGGGAAGATGGGACATTTGATGAAATATTGTCTAATTAGAGACATGAGTGTGACCTAACCACCGAGGTAGATTCAACAAGGCTCTCACAAGTGACAGTTTAGTAGTGGCACTCGAGGACGTGGATAGGCATCCCAAGCTAGCTTATCTACATCCAACAATAGGGCGAGTGGTCGACAACCAACAACGACAAGATTCTATGCTATGAATCAGCCGGAAGCAGTGGTTAACCCACAAGTCATGATAGGTCAGATGGAATTATTTCATTCTGATATGTCTTCATCCTACTTTGTATCTGTTTTGATTGATCCGGGTGCTACACATTCCTTTATCACTCAAGAAGTGATTCATTACTGGAATATGACTGTAAGTCATAGAACAAATAACTTGATATTAGAAACTCCATTAGTTGGATCTGTAGTGTTGCTAGAGGTATGTTCTCCCTGTGTTCTTTCTTTTTCAGAACATATATTCAGGTGGATCTTATACCACTTGAGATGCATGGGTTTGACATAATCCGTGGGATGGACACCCTAGAAAAGTATAAGGTTGTCTTAGATTGTGGTTCCAAGCAGGCTATGTTCACAGACAATGGTGATACATGGATATTTTAGGGGGACAGAAAGATTCTTCCAACCTGTCTAGTTTTGGCTATGGTATCCAAAAAGTTGATGAGACAAGGATGCTTTGCATTCTTGGCACATGTGCTAGATACCAGAATAGAGAGTCCTAGCCTTTTTGAAGTTCCAGTTGTTAAGGAATTTGAGGATGTGTTTCTTGAGGAACTTCCAGGTGTTCCTCCACCTCGAGAGATTGATTTTGAGATTAATCTAATTTTAGGTACACAACCAATAGCTCAAACACCATATAGAATGGCACATGCTGAGATGACAGAACTCAAGAAATAGTTACATGAGTTGCTTGAAAAGGGTTTTATTCGACTGAGTACTTCACCATTGGGTGCTCCAGTTCTTTTTGTTAAAAAGAAAGATGGGTCTATGCGATTATGCATCGACTGTAGACAGTTAAACAAAGTAGCCATAAAGAACAAATATCCTCTGCCAAGGGTAGATGACATGTTTGACCAGTTGCGTGGTGCAACTATATTCTCTAAAATAGATCTGAGATCAAGATATCATCAGTTATGCATCAAGGAGAGTGACATACCTAAATCAGCCTTCAAGACAAGGTATGGTCACTATGAGTTCATGGTTATGTCGTTTGGACTAACTAATGCATCAACTGCATTCATGTAACTCATGAATAGAATCTTCTGACCATTCCTTGATCAATTCATAGTAATTTTTATAGATGACATCCTGGTTTACAGTAGAGATGCTCGACAACATGAGCAACACCTTCATCAGGCTTTGACTTTACTGAGAAAGCACAAGTTATATGCCAAATTCAGCAAGTGTGAATTCTGGTTATCAGAAGTGTCTTTTCTTGGACACGTAATATCTGCCTTAGGTATTTGTGTTGATCCTAAAAAGGCAGAATCTATCTTGGAGTGGGAATAGCCAAAGACACCAATAGAGATATGCAGTTTTCTAGGACAGGAGGGCTACTATAGGAGGCTCATTAAGAACTTCAATTCTGTAGCATTACCCCTAACCAAGTTGACCAGGAAGGAGGTTCCTTTTGTATGGAATGATAAGTGTTAACATTATTTCCAGTTGTTGAAAGAAAGGTTAACCAGTGCACCTGTGTTAGTGTTACCTGAGTAGGGAAAGGGGTATATTATTTTCTGTGATGCTTCTAAGAACGGTCTTGGATGTGTGTTGATGTAGGATAAACAAGTGATTTCTTTTGCTTCTCGACAGCTTAAGAAACATGAGGAAAATTATCCAACACATGATCTTGAATTAGCTGTAGTGGTTCATGCGTTGAAGATCTGGAGACATTATCTCTATGGAGAGACATTCCAAATTTTCAAGAACCATAAGAATTTAAAATACATCTTTTCACAGCATGAGTTGAACATGAGACAACGCCGTTGGATGGAGTTAATCAAGGACTATGATTGTACAATTGATTATCATTCGGGAAAGGCTAATGTAGTGGCTGATGCACTAAGTAGAAAATCATCATCACCAAACCAAGACAAAGCAAATTTGAACTCTTTAGTATGCTTTAAACGAGACATGTTTGTCTCTTTGAGGCAAAACAATGTACAACTCAAAGTATCCTTATTAGCTGGACTGTTAGCTGAGATGCACATAAAACCTACTCTGAAACAACATATCAAAGAGGCACAACAGGCTGATACTGTGATTCAGCAGATTAGATCAGAGTATGGTAGTGAGAAATGGGATGGTTTTCATGAGTCACATGATTAGGTAGTCTGTTACCATGGTAGGATGGTAGTACCTGATGCCAATGACTTAAGGAAGTTAGTCATGGAGGAAGCTCATTCATCTATGTATGCAATGCATCCAGAGAGCACCAAAATGTATCATAACTTAAAAGATATGTACTGGTAGCCTGGTTTGAAGAAAGATGTAGCTGAGTTTGTTATGCGGTGTCCAGTATGTCAGCAGGTTAAAGCTAAACATCAAAATCCTATAGGAACAATGCAACCTTTACCTATACCACAGTGGAAATGGGATCATTGACCATGGACTTTGTGGTTGGTTTGTCAAGAATAGCCAAAAGTCATGATTCCATTTGGGTGATAGTTGATAGGTTGACTAAGACAACACATTTTCTTCCCGAAAAAACAACCTATACTGCTGAAAAGCTTGCACAGATCTATATAGATGAGATAGTGTGTTTGCACAGAGTTCCAGCTATAATTGTTTCTAATAGAGGTCCCCAATACATGAGTCATTTTTGGGAACGACTACATAAAGCTTTGGGTACACAGTTAAGATTTAGTACTGCCTTTCACCCACAGACAAATGGACAATCTGAGAGGACTATACAAACTTTGGAGGATTTGCTTAGGGCATGTGTCCTTCAGTTTGTAGGAAGTTGGGATATACACTTGAGCTTAATAGAATTCACTTAAAACAATAGTTATCATCACAGTATTGATATGGCACCATATGAAGCATTATATGGTAGACGTTGTAGATCTCCACTATGCTGGTATGAAACAGGGGAATATCAACTTTTGGATCCTGAAGTAGTACAACAGACAAATGAGAAGATTAAAGTAATACAATAATAGTTAAAGGCTACACAGGATAGACAGAAGTCATACGCTGATAAACGGTGAAGACCTCTAGAATTCCAAGTTGGAGATAGAGTATATCTCAAAGTCTCACCTTGAAAAGGTGTTCTCAGATTTGGGAAGAAGGGTAAGTTTGCTCCTAGATTTATGGGGCCTTATCCAATCACCGAACGGATTGGAAAGGTAGCCTATAAGTTGGAGTTGCCACCTGAACTACACAGATTACATCCAATATTCCATATATCCATGCTGAGAAAGTGTCACCCTGACACGGAGTTAGTTTTGCAACCTGTGGAGGTGGAATTAAATGAAGATATATCCTATGTAGAAGGACCAGTGTTGATTCTTGACAGGAGAATCAAAAAGTTGAAAAAGAAAGACATAGTTATTGTGAAAGTTCTCTGGCATCATCGTGGCGTTGAAGAAGCTACATGGGAGCTGGAGGAAGAGATGAGGAGGAAGTGCCCTTCTCTTTTCTCTTGATGATTTTGGGGACGAAATCCCTGTTAGGGGTGGATAATTGTAACACCCCTGACCTGGGTTAAGGCTTAACCCTAGAAGTTTTGCTTAAGTAAGTCATTCGGATTCTTGTCTTTATATTTTAAAAAGTAATTAAGACTAAAGGAGAGCTTATGTTTCAATTGTGGTCCTATTTGAATAATGTTGAAACAATGTTTTATCAGTTTTGGACTAAAGTGAAAATTACTCAATTTGAGGGGGTTACTTTGCAAATTTTACATGATAAATGTTACTCAAGTGTTGGATCATCATAAGAATGAGAATGATTCTGAGGTATGGCTTCCACAAGCCTAAGTTCCAAGAAGAAGCTTGTTTGAATAATGTTTGTGCATTAAATGACTAGTTTTGGTGTAATTTGCAAATTACCAAAAATCTAGGGTTGAACATGTAAAATAACACTTCAATAATGTCCCTACTGTTTCTTGGTATCATTTATAGAAAAGAAAAAGAAAGGGGCATCTTTTTTGAACCACATTTGAGGAGAGATAATCTTGATAATAAAATAATCAAGATTTAAGCATAATTGCAACCCTAATTTATTTTGTAGCAAAAATAAATATATCAATTGAAGAGCCCATCAACTAAAAAGTCTTTGGTTGAAATCCTATAATACAAGGACGTCCAAATGCCTTAAGTTGCACCGAAATACCCTAAGTAGGTGAAGAAACCCACTCACATTTGTTAATTAAAAAGTAATGTCCACTAAAAATGGATAATATCATTATATTAATTAAGGTGCTTAAAGTGGTTGCTTTTAATTCAAGGATAAACGATAGGATATTGAGGATGAAGGGAATTGGCTTCAGAGGCAAGGAAGGTAGGGGGCATGTGGCAAAGATAATGGATGAAATTCCTTCTACTTTCTCTCTCCTAGAAAATCAATTACATATATTCAATTTTCTCCTTACTTGAAAGGCCATTTTGCAAACCACTTTCTTCTCTTGCTTTGGCCGATGACCAAGGAGCTTAGGAGTAGGAGGAAAACGTTCCCCAAGCTGAAGGTAAGATCCATGATTATCTTCAACCTTGAATTGATGGTTGAAATCGGATTTCAACATTGAATTTCTTCTCTCCTCCATCCAATGCTCAACCTTGATTGTCTTTTGCATCCAAAGAGTTGGAAACAAACCTTGGATAGTTGAAGGAGCTTCATTCACCATTATAGACGTGAAGCTTTGAGCTTTGAATCTAATTTGAAGGTGGGTTATATAACTTTAACCCATTGATGTTTTTATTGACTTCAATTTCTCATCATATGTTGATCCTTTATTTCTTCTTGAATAATTGCTGAATTAATTATATATATGGAAATAGAAATTAGAGGTCTAAATCTTTATGATTATGATATCATCTTAGCACACACATGAAGAAATATCATGAGCAAATGGTTTCACTTTGTGTTGGTCAAACAGTTTCAAACCATTTTAGACCAAATAGTTTCAAACTGATTGGTGACCAAACAGTTTCAAAACCGATTGGAGGGGAAACAGTTTCAAACCGTTAGAGATTAAATGGCTTCAATAGGTTCAAGGATTGATTGATTTTATGATCTAATAACTTCAAACAAATCAATTTCAATTGTTTTCAGAACCCTAGCTCAATTGGTTGCAAAGCCCTAAATTAATTGAGGATAAAACCCTAATTTAGGGCTAAACGGTTTCAAGTTGTTGTGACCAAACAGTCTCAAACCGTTTGAGGAAAAATCGGTCTCAAAATGTTTGAGGACCAAATGGTCTCAAACCATTTAGGGTTAGTTAATATTCTAATCAAACGGTCTCAAACCATTTAGGGTTAAACATTTTCAAAATTGATAAGATCAAACGGTTTCAAAACCGATTGAAGAATTGGATCAAGACCGATTGGAGGTCAAGCACCTCAAGACTGTTTGGAGATTCAATTGAACCAAGACCGTTTAAGGTCCAACTGTCTTCAAGGTGAAGTGACCTCAAGACCGTTTGAAGGGTCAATTGGTCCAAGACCGTTTGAAGGTCTAATTGGTTCAAATCATGTAATTACTAATAACCCCATAAGTGGTTGGAGGGTATCTCAAGGATGATTGCAATGGAAGAACTTTTAAAGTATTTAGGTGATTAGCATAATTAGAGTGATTATCATTCGATGCTTATGAAGGTAATAATTCAATATGATATGCATGGTTGCATGTCCTTAGTGAAAGGTTAAGTTAGCCTAATAAGGTATGATGGTGATGTGTGTTCCTAGTACATGGAACAATGATAAGTATGATTTAATACTTAAATAATGTTATGTGCTTCAAGGGATGTGGAAGCACTGATTTAGGGTTTGGATTAATGAGGTAATCATAAAACCCTAATCATTGGAGAATGAGAAACCCTAACCCTAATTTGGGAGATATTATGTGAAACCCTAATTGATAATGATATGAAACCCTAACATAGGGTAATGTTATGTGAAACCCTAACATAGGGTAATGTTATGTGAAACCCTAATACATGTTGATGTTATGTGAAACCCTAACATATATTGATGTTATGTGAAACCCTAATACAGGGTGATGTTATGTGAAACCCTAATTGATAAAGGTGGGAAAATCTAACCCAAATGAGGGAATAGTGATGTTATTTTTGTATTGCATGATGTTGATATGAAATTGATATGGTTGTTATCAAGTATACTAACCATGCAGGTATCATGAGATGATGAGCATAACCATGTATGAATTGTGATGGTAATGGGCCTTGTGAGACATTACTTTATTTGTTGCCTAGTGACAAGTGACAAGAAGTTGAATACACCTGGTGGACTATGTGAAATGCTTGTGTAACAAGTATCATGAATACCTGGGTCAGATGACCTGGAGGTAATATATAGTTACCTGATAAGTGGTAACCATGTTTAGTGTTGAACTAAGGGTTTGAATACCCAGATCCAGCAAACATGATGATGATGATGTTGAGGGATGTGAATTCCCAGCAATGAGACAAGGGATTAAGATCCCAATGCTTCATAAAGTTTTAAAAAGTACTTGATAAGAGTATTATTTCCTTGTAGCATTTGTCATAATAAATCTTGTTTAAAAACTTGAGTGATGCTAAAAGAATATGGTAATGTACTTAAATAATCAAGTGAAATATTATCATGTAGAGCCCTGGCCATAGATCCATCATCGTCAGTGTTGGTGATGGTGAAACAGGTTTTCCTACTGCTTCATCCAGAGCGTATATTGTTGAATGTACGGGGTGCTCCTAGCCGAAAATAGGAGGATTAGAGTGCAACTTCGGTTGTAGACTCAAGACATGTTTAAGAGCATGGTGAACAGGCCCATGGCTCAGTGTGATGGAGCATGAATGCGTTCATGGCTCAGTGAGCATGGTGAACTGGCCCGTGGCTCAGATTTACTAGCGCCGAGACCTGTACCAAGGCGGGCTCGAGGATGGGTAGCCATGAGAGCTAACCCTATGACTGATGTCACTTAAGCAAGAGACTGCAGTCCTGCTTGTGGTCTCGCACTGACCGAGACAGATGAGATCGAGGAGTCTGGCTCTTCCTTTGATCTTGTATGGCACCGACTTTGGGTTTCACAACTGAAGGTTGGATTTGAGCGGTACGGCTCACTTCGTTAGGGCATAAGAATGATTGTAAAATGTAATTCAGCTGTGTAGCATATTTTCTTAAGGACAAATTATGAAAACTATTGGTTGAAGTCACATTTCTTATTGTATCCTAAAGTTGATACATATTATACATGTTCTTCATATACCTTATTAAAATGAACATATGATATTGCTCTATTCTGCTTAATAATGATTTAAATCCTACTGTTCAATAGAGATTATTCTGCTTTGTTTATTACTATTTACCTGCAATAATAATATTTCTGGCAGAGAGTTATATCTTTCACTGGGGCAATTTCAATTGTCTCACCCCATGGGATCCAACATTTTTAGGTGGACGAGGATGAAGAGGTAGAAACCCTACAGCAGGGGAAGGACAACAACATCTGGGATAACAGTAATATCTCAGGTGGAGATACTGATTGTCGTGTTTCGTAGATAAGAGTCCTATGTGTTGTCTCTGTACTCTCAGGTCCTAGGAGTTAGTAGTTAGTACTTTTATGATCAATATGAGATTTTGGCATTGAATGCCTCGAGGTTTTATGTTGCTCATGTATAGATTTAACAAAGCAACTATTGTATGTAATCCTCTAGAAAAGAAGGTACATGGTATGCACCTTGTGGACCAGAATGTGTATATAATATTTTGGTTCTTGTTATAAGAGTTTCCTGGAAATGGATCTCTTTGTAAATGGTTTAAATTTTTAGTGATTTTTGTTAATCCGCTGCTAAGGTTTTCTTCCACAATTAATTATGCTGTGACGGTCTGATTTGGTTTCGGGCCGTCTCATAATTATAAATAGCTTTAAAAACAAAACTATAAATAATAATATCTCACACATAGTTCCTTTCATATTAAGTGTTTCTTGCCTTGATCAATTTTATGCTAGGATTCTACATTTTCATTTAATTTTCTACAAGTAAGAACCCCTAGATATGACTAAAAGATATGTGATTCTTCTCATCAAGATTTCCTTGATCATCAAACTCAATGAGCAACTTCGGTCCATTACTCCTTTGCTCTAGTAACTTGTTCATCATGGTGATGCCTCTTATTTTTCCACACTTACAATGCTGCTCATCAAGCTCAACAATATCTTCAGGGCACACATCCTCATGCTAAAATTGACAAAAAGCACATATAAGTCATAAAAAGATATAACTTAATAGTGTGATAAAACAATACAATAATACAACAAGATAGACATTGTAAAATGCACATCTATGTAAGAAAACAATATAATTTATACCATTGTCATGCTCATATTGCACATCATCATGGCGCTCATCCTCACAGTAATCTTCATACTCATGGTCAGATACTATCTAAAAAAATGTCATATCAAAAATAGTCAAACAATGAAATATAAGTCATACATAATGTAAAATGCTTATCTATCATTTAAAAAATAAAAGCATGCCTCTAATATTGGGTTATGGTATCAATTAACATTCCCTTAGTGTGATATCCATGCAAATATAAGTTAGTGTCAACTTCAATATTTGGTGTTGGCAAGCCAACTGAGAATGGATTGGAGTCATCATACATATTATAATACTCTTCTTCATCTATAGGATCTACAATGAACTGCCTTTTACCATGAAGAGAAACAACCATTTTCCATTTGCAGGATCATCAATATAAAATACTTGTTTATCCTATGATGCCATTATGAGTCGTTCACCCTTCTTGCCAATCTTTTCAAAATTTAGTAATGCGAAACTCAATTCATCCACCACAACAATTTTGGTGTTATCAACCCAATTACACTTATAGACCAGAACTCTGAAATCTATGTATTCATACCCTCATATATCTTCAATGACATGTAATATGGCATTTTAGCTTCACATGGACTCTCATCCTTCGTACTAGAAAAATACAATGAAGACGCTTGAAGTGTGACCCACTATTTTGGACGAAGCTCTACATCATGACGCTTTTTGTAATATGAAAAATCCATTTATGTCAAACCCTTCATAAGACATAACATTTATTTTTGGTTTAAAGGCAAGAAATTTGACATTTTTAGCAACATTATTTGGCGTTCGAAGTAGTTGATGTAATACTTTATCTTCAAACCACCTAATAAATGTCTTGTTATTCTTTCTAACAAGCCACATTGAATTGACTTGAGGATATTTTGTCTTGATGAAATTGGTATGTTCATGATATAAATACTCACTTCATCAATGTTGTGTAAAGCATACAAGTGTGCTTGTTCCCACAGCTCACAACTGATTACTTCCACTCGTGCTCCTAAAGTCCCTTTGTCGGAAGAGTCCTAAATGTTCTTGTCATTTACAAGAGCTTCATTACAACTTAAAAAGTCATTGAAAAAAGTCCATAACCTCCATGGCCACATAATTCTCAATAATACTCTCTTCAGGATGATAATGGTTTTGAACATCACGTTTAAAAACACTCATGTACCATTCAAAAGGATACATCCAATGTAAGAAAATTAGTTCCAACATTTTCACTTCCCTAGTCAAATGGACAACAAGATATACCATGACATCAAAGAATGAAGGAGGAAAATACATCTCAAGATGGCATAGGGTAATGACTACTTCTCTTTGCAAATTATCGAGATTATCAGGGTTAATAACTTTACTTCATAGAGTGCTAAAGAATCGAGATTATCAGGGTCAATAACTTTACTTCATAGATTGCTGAAGAAGAAACAAAGCTGGGTGATTGCAAACCTGACATTCTTCAACAATATAGATCGAATAGCCACGAGAAATATTTTTTGCATTAGAGTGTGAAAATCATGAGATTTAAGACCTATCAACTTTAGATACTTCACTGATACCAATCTATAGAAATTGGAAGAGTATCCATGTGGTAACTTAACATTAAGAAGAAACTCAAAAAAAGTTTTCTTCTCCTTTCTAGATAATGTGTAACAAGAAGGAGGTAAATATGTTTTTCAATCACTACTAACTTGTTTTGTTAATTCTTTCTTTATGCCCATTTCATGCAGGTCCATTATGGATTCAATGCCTTCTTTAGTCTTACCTAGTATATTTAATAGAGTACCAATTTTGCTGTCACAAACATTTTTCTCAACATGTATGCCATTGATACAATGCATAACTGCCAAAGAACTCCAATAAGGAAGATCCCAAAATATTGACCTCGTCTTGTATACAGATTTGTCACTCTGTGTGGGAATGGTAAATGGTTCACTCCCACCAATGGTGTTATACAATACTCAATTGGAGTTTTGAATAGACGCAACCCTGTAGACAAAAGCACACGGTGGATTTAATTTCAAATTTATAAGGACCTAACTTAACACACTCTCAAAAACCAAAACACTACACATGCAAGCGCACGAGGTCATGTCATAATATAGGAGGGCGGAAAGTATAGGGTCGATCCACAGAGAGAAAAGGGGGCACTAGAGCTAGGCTAGTTTTGTTAGTTTCCTACTATGGAGACTAGGGTTAAGGGTTTAAAGGTGATTTGATTTTTAAACCAAGGGTGAACAAGAAAGCAATTAAAGGTGAGAATGAAATCTAAGTTAACCCCTAGACTAGATTAAGACTAAGTAAGTAGGAAAAGACCAAGCTAGGTATGAAAAGGCAACTTACACTAAGGCAAGCAAGAGAAAAGCACAAGAGAAAGTAAAGAGATAAACAATAAAGAACAAGGCAAAAATAGGGCAAGAAGCTAACTAAGCAAGAAAAGAGCTCACTAAGCTAACACTAGCTAGGCAAGATGAAAACTAGGGTTTTAAAACAATTAATGAAGATGTGGGCTGTTAGGGGATGCACTTATCACTTAATTTGTAGGTGACATATGATCATTATGATTCCATTTAGATCATCAAAACCAAACAACAAGTTAGAGTCTAATGAATTAACCTAAGCTACTAACTGGCCATGGATATGCTAGGTGTTGTATAGAGGAACTAGTCCCTAACGCTCCCTACTACCCTTGCAAGGCTCAATTGGGTTAGGGATTAGGTTCAGTCCAATTAGAGCCTAATCAAGTCTAGGTTTCTAGATTAGACATTCCTAGGGAAATTAGGGGCCAAGGGTAGTAATGGAGAGATGAAATTAGGGTTTTGGACCCCAATTCCCCCACATTCTAGCCTTGAGAAGGCTCCATGATAATTGCACTATATTCACCTAATCCAGCTACTTAGATCCCTCACTTAGGCTTAGAGAGATTGATTAGGATGTATGAAGATGGGAATCAACCTAGGGATCCAAGAATTGGACCTAGGGGCAAATCCCAAAATTCACACATATAAGCAATTTCCCTAAATTCCTAGGTGTTTTCACACTCAAACCAATAAGCAATTTGTGGAGAATGAGATAGAAATAGAACATAATCATTAGCAAATAGAATTACAAATATTACATATCATTTCCCCCTAACATGGTATCACAGTAACATTTTACACCCCAAACATCCCACCCAAGGAGCCTAGCTACTCATAACAATGCAAAATACAAAAAGGGAAGAGAAGGAGATATAAGAATCCATGGAGCTCAGTGTAGATGAGTGAATCCTCCTCTCTAGCTGCTGCACAGTCGTCCTCCTCTCTCCTCCAAGGTGTAAGGGCATGGATTGATGGTGGAAATGGGTGGAAATGGAAGGAAACTAGGGTTTTGATGGTGGACATGGCAAAATGGAGTGGAATGGAGGTGGAAATGGAGTGGAATGGCTAAGGGGTGAAAATGGGGAGCTATGAGGTGGTAGGAGGTAGCTAACCTCATGCTAGAGCCACCACCTAGGTATATATAGGTGTGGGGGAAGCACTAGGTCAAGTAGGGGTAGTATGGGAAAAATAGTGTATAAGTAGCTAGGTTTTATGAGTAGCACGGCCATGGTGGATCACCACGACCATGGTGGGTAGGGGTGAGCACAGTCGTGATGGGGTAGAATGGTCATGTGAATTAAAATGTGAAAATCACAGGTTGAGGGTCACTTTTGTACTGGAGCTGGCATGGCTGTGGTGGTCACCATGGCCGTGGTGGCTCAAAATGCTCAGGCCGTTCTCTACTCTATGGCTGTTCAGCCTCTGTTGTAGCACGACCGTGCTAGGTGGCACAACCATTCTGGGTCAGTTCACCACGGATGTTCTGTGTGGCATGGCCGTGGTGATTCTAGCTTCAATTGAGGATGACTCTGTTGATTTGCAAGTGACCTAGCACGACCGTTCCATGGTACCACAACCATGTTGGGTTCTGGATCAACCCTTTGACTTGGTTCTTTGGATTTTCTTGGACATCTTTGCTCCAATATATATTTGGCCACTAGGGGTAGGTTGAGGGAGCATCAAGCTTCACTTTGGGTCTCTCTAAGGGTAGAGAAACCCTAGGATCCCGCCTTCTCTCTCTCTTCCATAAAGCATGGTCTAAATGCCTGAAAAACATGCAAATAATGTCGATAAGTGCATTTTACACAAATATGCATATTGAGGGAAATAACATGTAATCTAACATGTATAGATGTGATTGAAATGCAAAATGACACAAGATGAAGCCCTAAAATAGGGCTGAATCACCACCCCAAACTTGAAACATACTTGTCCTCAAGTATGCTCCAACTCAATCTCTCTGCAATTTTTCCATAATCAAGAAATGACAAATGCAATGTAAAGGATGATTATTACTGAATGGGATCAATAGTGACTAAGTACATGCATTCCACCTATATCCTCTCCAGCGTTCACAAACAAATCATGAAAAGAGCACAAAGCATATGAACTTCAAATATAGTGCATAAAACACACAAGCTATCCATATTTTTTTCATGTATTTCTGGGTAGACTGTTGCGTTAATCAAAGATGACTAGGAGTGTTGTTTCACCTTCATTCTTTCAACCTTATATTTCGAATCACACCAAATGACCCACATGGCCGTGGAAAATGGAAAAATGAGCTAGGTTTGATGTTTCCTAGCTCAATGGGTATGAAAATGGAAGAAAGGGTTGCGGGAAGATTTTAGAGTGCTATTACATAGATCACTCATCTTTTCTTTACTTAGATGCTCTTAAACAAGAGCACCTTTAATTTTATTTTTGTATTTCTTTTCTTTTCTTTTTCTTTTTCTTTTCCCTTGGTGTAGGTAGGGCATATGGTGATGAGAGTGAAGCAGTGAGGTGTAGATGTGGCCACCCCAAACTTTTGGAGGTGGCCACGACTGATACATGCACTTTTGCATCCTTTCAAGAGGCAGAGGGGTAAGAAGATGGTGAATGAATAGTTGAGTCAAAGAGGGGTCATTGGCGTGATTCTTAACATAAGGTCTCCTGCACGAAAATTAACCAACACTTCATCCAATAATATTACACCACATGAGTGAACAACCTGAAATTGATACTTCTACCAAGTGATTTCATAGGCACTAAGCGATCATGGCTTGCTCAAGTCACAATTCAACCAAATCATTCACAAACACAAGAGAGGTGATGCAGATGTAGAAAGTCAAGAATTGATACCATTTAACAACAAACAATGATAATTCACTTGCATTTGTCAAAGGTCATCATTTTTAATCCAAAAAGAAGAGATTGGGTTGAAACACACTTTTAGGCAAGAAATCTCAAATTTGGGCAAAATTGACCAAATTGGTGCCAAATTGCCTTCAATCACATCAAGTCTATATTATTGAACTTAAAGCAGTAAATAAGAAAATCCTAGCTAAAACATGTAAAAATTACCAAAAATCTACATGATTATGCAATGCATGGCAAAAAGAGCAAATTTTTTGAAAATTATGCAAAAATAACAAGAAAGCAAACTACATGGCGTGCAAGTATGCAAACTACGTAAATTCTAAGCTACAGAAAGCAAAAAGTAAACAAACAAAAGTAAATGACAGGTGAAATGCAAAATATGAGTAAAAATGAGATAGGGCTTACTGCCCTACCACCCCAAAGTTTTGAATCATGTCGTCCTCAACATGACACTAAAGTCTAGGAATGATAGGGTAGATGATCACTATAGTGGTGGTGCTCCTCACTGTGGTTGAGGATGATGGTAGTAGGAACCCCAATAGTCTGACTGTGAAGGTGGGTAGTTGTCCTGATATGCTGACAGTGAACTCCACCTGTCTTCCCCCCAGTGGGGGTTTCTCTATGCCTGGGCATGCTGGAACTGGTATAGGTGGTTAATTTGATAATGCATTTGCTGATGGTCTAACCACAAGGCATCCTGAGTATGCTGAAAACCCTCATGTGCCTGCAGTATCCTATCCTGCATCACCTGAATGCCCTCCAGCTCTGCATAAATGGTTGCCATGAAATATGCATTCACTGAGGGTTGCTGTGCCTCTGACGCTCCTGTCCGTTCCTCTTACCGTCTCACCCTTCGTGATGCTCTGTCTTTCGCCACCCGTATCTGCTCAACTTCTTGTGAGGGCTCTCCTAGACCCTCTATCAATATCACCTCATGGAAGCCATCCCCTCTGGGATGCTCCTCCTCATATCTCCTCAATATGTCCTGGAAATCCTAAGTGGGTCCATATTGTTCCATGAGGGGTGGAATATGGTAGGGTAACTCCAAGTAGACTCCTATGTATGGTGGGTTGACTTGGTAAATGATCCTCTGCTCCACAATGGTGATCATGGAAGAGCGGGCTAAGTAGTGCAAATCAACCAGTTTTCCTCCATCTGCCTCTATGTATCCTGTCATATCATGTCCTAGGGTAGTGGCTATATACGTCACAATCCCTCCCATTACAAATGGATTTGTTCTCTTAGAAGGGATTGTCCTCATATGCTCAATCAGTAATGCTCCAAGGTTTACATGCTTTCCCTTAATCAACCAACCAAGTACAAACATATGCTACTTTGTACAGTTGCCTTGGTTTTCATACCTGCCAAAGATGGTGTTCACCAACACCTTCTAAAAATAGCGGAGGAAAGGATTGTGAATGGCACTGGTCTTTGATATCCACATTACAAATGTGCTCTGACCGGTGAAGTGTTTCCACATTGTAGGATATGTGGAACTGGAGTCATTCTTTGTCCTCCCTCTGTCTAGGAGGTCCTCCATCTCTTCACTGGGGGCAAAAATCCGATTCAAAATCCTTGAGCTTATCACCCACCTCTTATCCTCAATCATCACTCTAATAACTTTTTTGCCATCATCAGTCACTTTCTCTAATGTGGTGAAAAATTGCCATGTCAGCTCAACGTATGACTCCTACGACAGCGTCATAATCTCAAATAATCCCATCTTCTCCATCACACCATGATAAAAGGCATAGAATCCCATAGTTTCCATCGTCACTTGACACACATAGTGAGTTGCTATCACTTTGCGTGTCAAGCACTCCAGGTTCTTGGCTTTGCCCTATCGGTGGTGACCTCGAGCTGTGGACAGGGTGGCTGCTGTGGTATCTCGGCTTTTTTCAAACTTTGGCCCTATTCCCTATTATTACTTGTTGATTTAATTTACACGACTGTGGTGGATGGACATGGCTGTGGTGGTATCTTTAGCTGCTATTCCCAACTTGAAGAACATCAAACACCCAAAATCTTGATCCAAAATGATTTTTCATGGATCACTTTGTCATAATCTCATCTAACTTTCCTCATTATACCCTATTTTCACTTTTTTTTGGAAAATTAGGTAAATATATTTCCCAACCCTTGTAAAAGGGGTAAAGTACAAGTTACATGCTTACATCATGCAAATATAGAACATAGAGACTAGAAAGGTTTAGGCCTTTCGCTTACATGAGTTCCCAATTCCTTCTAACAAGTTTGGGTATCCCTTTAAGGCTATGTTTGTAAATATTGAATCTGACTTGGATTTCATCTTCCAACTTCTTGAACAAGAAGAGTTCATCCTTCTCCTCCCCACCATGGATGCGTGAGTTTCTTTCATTCCAGATGAGATGGACAATCCTAGAGATTGCCCACAGTTCAAGAGTGGAATCATCACGGTTGCTGCCAACTAGGGACTCCAAGCAGTCACATAAGGGGAAAGGCCTCCTTACTCTTGATTTGATTTGGGCATGGCTCCATAAGTATTTCCATGCTTTGCATTCTCCAAGTAGATGTGTCAGTTTTAGGACACCATTTAGCTAGCCTGTTCTTTGTGGGAATACAGTCCTTCAGTGCTTGAAATGAGGTTAAGATCCATCTAGGGTAGTACATTGGCTTCCATAGTTGTTGGAAGCTCATTTTATTTGTGTCCTTCTGTCTGCACAGATCCCAGAGGTCACATCCATCATTATAAATTGGCCATTTAGCGATCATACCCCTCCATATGGTTGAGTAGCCCCAGATATGATTAGGGGCCATAGAGAGATCACTACCGTATCTGATTGTCATCCAGGAACTCCAAACTGAGTTGCCCTCTAGTAGGCATTTGATCCTCTTCAGTGTGTGGTAGTCCGCAAGGTCTGCAAGGGATTTGAGACCTAGCCCCCCTTCATTAATGGGGTAGGTGAGCTTACTCCATCTGACATGGTGAGAAACATTGCCCCAGAGGAAGTCTGACATTAAAATCTCCATCCTATTTAAGATAGAGTGTGGGATTTCTCCCTGATTGAGACAGTATCCAATCAAACCCATGGCACAGTGTTTGACTAGAACCAACCTGCCTGCCATAGAGATATGATTACCTAGACATTTGTTGATCATATCTTTCAGTCGATCTAAACATTCATGAAAGTGCTTTCTTCTGAGATTCCCACCAGCCATGGAAAATCCTAGGTATTTCGTGGGCCATTCACCTCTTTGTATTCCCATACACTCCATGAGCCTGCTTTTGTTTTTGCAGAAGCAAGATAGATAGACGTGCATTTTGTTATCATTGCATTTCATACCAGAGTATTTACCAAATTCCAATATAAGGTTCCTTAGGGCATGCAAGCTGCATTTACGACCTTTAGAGAAAATGAGCACATCGTCAACAAAAAGGAGGTGACTAAATACTTTTATTCTTCTAATGGTATAGGATCTAATGCTCTTGGTAACATAAGCTCCCTCAATTCTTCTGTTGAAACCTTCCATCACAATGACGAAAAGAAGAGGGGATAGTGGATCGCCTTGGTGCAATCCATTTGAGCTTTTGAAAAACTTGACAAGACTACCATTGAGAAGTAGTGAGGAAGATGTAGTGGTCACACATTGTTGAATCAACTTGATCACTTCATCAGAAAACCCCAGTCCCTTCATACAACTCCAGAGATAGGACCAACAGAAAGAGTCAAAGGCTTTCGTAACATCAAGCTTGATGCAGGCCGCTAGAGTGCTACATTTCAGGTTGAAGTTTAAAGTAAATTCAGCCACCAACATTGAGCAGTCTTCAATACATCTTCCTTTGACAAAAGCCCCTTGATTGGGAGAGATGAGCCGTGGGAGAAATTCAACCAGCCTTTGAGTGATGATTTTCGCTATGATTTTGTATAGGATGGAACAACATGAGATTGGTCAGAAATCAAAGAGGGAGGTTATGATGTACCTCTTTGGGATAAGAGCAACAAATGTGTGGTTTGCTTGGCGTAGCATATTCCCTCCCTAGAATACCCATTGGACAGCCTCACAGAGATCATATTTAATCAGCTCCCAATTTTCATGGAAGAAAAACCCATTGAAGCCGTCTGGACCCGAACTTTTGTTGGCACCAATGCTCCATAAAGTGTTTTTGATATCCACCTCATTTGGGATTCTTGTAATGTTGTCATTCTCAGCTTGATTGATTTGAGAGATCCAATCACATTCTGGAATGTTTTCTTCATTTGGTTCCTAGTTATACAGGTTTACAAAGAAATCGAGAGTATCTTTAGTAATTTTATCTTCATCATCAATACACATACCTTGATCATCATATAGTTCTATGATGGAATTGATTGATGTTCTTCTCTTGACCATGGTGTGATAAAGATTGGTATTGCAATCACCATTATCAATCCAGTCCATACGACTCCTCTGCCAGTAGTATATTTCCTCCGCTTTGCCCAGGATCTCCAGTCTATCAAGAGTGATTTTTTCAGCTTCAATTAATTCCGAGTCAAGAGGTGTGATTGATTGCTTTCGAAATGTCATGGAGTTCCATTCTTTCTTTAGCTATAAGGTTCTTCAGATTGACATACTCTTTGGACCAATGCTTGAGACTCAATTTAACTTGCTTTAGTTTTTGACAGAAGTGGTACATAGGATTAACTTTAAACTAGACAAAAACTATTGTGTGTGTGTGTTTTCTTGGAAAAGTGTAAAAACAAAGCAAAAGTATCAAAAATTGAAGTTTGAGTCAAAATTTTACCTTTAACTTAGCTTTTTGGTGATTCTTCAATAATTCATCCGTTTGGAATTCTCATGTGTCCATTCCTGCAAAACATGCATCCCTCATTTGCACTCAATATGCTTTCATCATCCCTTTGATCACAATAATTATCTTCAATTGATCCATTTTGACCTCCTTTTCTCAAATGATCATTGAGACTTATGAAGTGATCATGTCCAATATCCCTATCTCGGACCTGCTGGGTTGGGGTTTTGTGCATGTTGATCTTGATCTTCATGTACATGAATGAAACTGTCATGGTGCCTTTGCGTACATGAATGTCGACATCAGTTGTAGATAAGAATGACCTTCCCAAGATGATGGGAATCTTCCTATCCTACGGCTCCATATAAGTACAATGAAATCCGTCGAGAACACTGCACCTTTCTCTTTATCTATCATCGCCAAGACATCATCCACTCTACCCCTAGTCACATTTATGGATCTATCCACCAACTGGATAGTGAAATGTACCAGCTTCAACTTGCCTAAGCCCATCTCAACATAGACATTGGATGGCATCAAATTCACTCTAGATACTAAATCAAGTAAGGACCTGTCTATGCGATGTCCCCCTATATAACTAGGTATGAGTGGGGCTCCTGGGTCTTTTCTCTTCATGGGAAGTGAATGTTGTATGATGGATCTCACTTGTTCAGTCAACTTCACTTTCTTTGGAATCCTCCCCATTGACCGTCTCTTCACAGTGCATAGGTTTTGAGGAACTTGGCATATGATGGGATTTGCTTGATAGCATCCAAGAGTGGAATGTTCACCTTCACTTGGCAAAACACCTCAAGAATATCTACATTATGCTTTTGCCTCCTCCTTATTTTTGGTGGCTCATCTAGTGCTTCAATGAATGGAGGATCATTGGATTTTGCCTTGCTTGCATCAATGTGAGGTGGAACACTAGGGATGGCAGGACTTGCAAATGGAGTATGAATTGGAGCACATGGTATCCCAAAATCAACATGATGTATCACTGAATCATCTTCGGCAGTTTCAATCACTGTATCACCACTTGGATGCCTTTGCTTTGCTTTGTCAACCTTTCTTTGACTTGTGGGTTGCTCAAGAGATTTTCCACTCCTTAGAACTATCACAACACTTCCTTGCTCATGGTGGAGAGGGGGAGCTAGTTGTGTCTATGGAGGAGGTGGAGGTGACACTTGGTATTGAAATTGAGGTGGAGGGGGAAATTGAGGTTGGAAGGTGAATTGCTGGGAAAATGGTGGTGATGGAGGTGGAGTATAAGACTTGGAATTGCCTTGGAAATGGTAGATGGGCTGCACTTGCATGGGAGGCGGACTATAGAAGACTTGAGGTGAGGGCATTGGTCCACTTGCTTCATGGTAGCGATGGGTTTTGAAGACAACTTTTCTTCTTGGAGAGCAATTATGGAAGATAGCCGCTCTACTTTCTCTTCTAGCCTTACAACATCTTTTTGACCATCATCAAATATTTTCAATCTAGAGAGAACCTCTTCCTAAAACCTTGAGCTATATTTTGGACTTTGTGGCTCTTGATAGCTATAGGAGTGAGGTGTCTTCTTTTCCTTAGCACAGAACTCAATAGAATTGACCTGGTGGCAAGGAACATTTATCACATGGTTCTTCATGAATCTCACCATTCACCAAGAATCTTGATCACTTGCAGACTTGAGTCATTATGAGTAGGAGGTGTCACACCAAAGGCATAGCCCCCATCATTAATCATGCTAGAAGCTCAAATTCTTGATCCTTCATCCAACTGCTCAAACAAAGGTCATATCTCCTCAGGTGTCCTAGCCATGAAAACTTCTCCACAAGAAGAATCAACTATGTCTTGGTCCTTTAGAGATAAACCATAGTAGAATGATTGAACTAGCAGCCACAAAGGGATCTCATGGTGTGGGCACTCTCTCAAAAGCTTCTTAAAACTCTCCCATACATCATGAAACTGCTCGTTACCCATTTGATTAAAACTTGTAATGGCACGTCACATTTGTGTTAGCCTTTCTATAGAGTAGAATTGCCTTAGGAAGGCATTCTTCATTGCTTCCCAACTCATGATGTTCCTTCTACAATCATACTAGTCTTTGGCTCTATCTTTGAGGGAGAATGAGAACAAGGTCAACTGGATTGTATCATCACTAGACATTGACGTCCTAAAGGTGGAGCATATTTTAAGAAAGAAGTCCAAGTGCTTGTAGGGGTTCTCACTCTCTGAGCCATAGAAGATGGACGGGAACCCAAGAAGACCTGGAGGAATGGAGAATTTCTCCCCTGTCATTTGATCAACCCTGCTAGAAATTGGTGATTTATAGTTGCTAGACATGAATTAGTCTTGAAGCAGCTTGTGGGGTGCATTTTGGCCTTCCATCTTGTCTTCTCCCGAGTGGCTTGTCACATGCACAAAGCACAACCAAACAAAAGAGAACAACTTACTAAACCAATATACACAAAGAATGTAAAGAATAATGAATAAAGAATAGCAATGATGAGGGTAGTAGGAAAAGTCAAAGAAAAAGTAACTAGATAGGCCAAACACCTTTCTTCCTGGCAACGACGCCAGAAAGCTTGGTATGCTCCCGCCAATGGTGTTACACACTACTCAATTGGAGTTTTGAATAGATGCAACCCCGCGGACGGAAGCACATGGTGGATTTACTTTTGAATTTATAAGGACCTAACTTAACACAATCTCAAAAACCAAAACATTACACCAGAAAGCGTAGGGGATTGTGTCATAGTATAAGAGGGTGGTAAGTATAGGGTCGATCCACACAGAGAAAAGCGGGCACTAGAGCTAGGTTAGTTTTGCTGGGTTCCTACTATGAAGACTAGGGTTAAGGGTTTAAAGGTGATTTGATTGTTAAACTAAGGGTGAACAAGAAAGCAATTAAAGTCGATAATGAAATCTAAGTTAACCCTAGATTAGATTAAGACTAAATAAGTCGGAAAAGACCAAGCTAGGTATGAAATGGCAATTTACACTAAGGCAAGTAAGAGAAAACCACAAGAGCAAGTAAAGAGCTAAACTAGCAAGAACAAGGCAAAAACAGGGCAAGAAGCTAACTAAGCAAGAAAAGAGCTAACTAAGCTAACACTAGCCAGGCAAAAAAAGGGAAAGAATCTAACTAAGCAAGAAAAGACCTAACTAAGATAACACTAGCTAGGCAAGATGAAAACTAGGATTTTAAAACAATTAATGAAGATGTGGGCTGTTAGGGGATGCACTTATCACTTAAGTTGGGGGGTGACATATGAACATTATGATTCCATTTAGATTATCCAAACCAAACAACAAGTTAGAGTCTAATGAATTAACCTAAGCTACTAACTAGCCATGGATATGCTAGGTGGTGTATAGGGGAACTAGTCCCTAACACTCCCTACTACCCTTGCGAGGCTCAATTGGGTTAGGGATTAGGTTCAATCCAATTAGAGTCTAATCAAGTCTAGGTTTCCATATTAGACATTCCTAGGGCAATTAGGGGTCGAGGGTAGTAATGGGGAGGTGAAATTAGGGGTTTTGGACCCCAATTCCCCCACATTATAGCTTTGAGAAGGCTCCATGCTAATTGCACTAGAGCCACCTAATCTAGCTACTTTGATCTCTCACTTAGGCTTAGGGAGATTGATTAAGATGTATGAAGATGATAAGCAACCTAGGGATCCAAGAATTGGAACTAGGGGTAAATCTATGTGAGAAATTTTCCTAAATTCCTAGGTAATTTCACACACAAACCAACAAGCAATTCATGGAGAATGACATAGAAATAGAACATAGTCATTAGCAAATGGAATTACAAAGTTTACATATCATTTCCCCCCCAACACGGTATCAAAGTAACATTTTACACCCCAAACAGCCCACCCAAGGGGCCTAACTACTCATAACAATGCAAAATACAAAAAGGAAAGAGAAGGATATAGGAGAAGCCATGGAGCTCAGTGTAGATGAGTGAATCCTCCTCTCCATCTATTGCAAGGTCGTCCTCCTCTCTCCTCAAAGGTGTAGGGGCATGGAATGAGGGTGGAAATGGAAGGAAACTAGGGTTTTGATGGTGGAAATGGTGAAATGGAGTGGAATGGAGGTGGAAATGGAGTGGAATGGCTAAGGGAAAAATGGGAAGCTAAGAGGTGGTAGGAGGTAGATAACCTCGTGCTAGAGCTGCCACCTAGGTATATATATAGGTGTGGGGAAGCACTAGGTCAACTAGGGTTAGTATGGGAAAAATAGTGTAGAAGTATCTAGGTTTTGTGAGTAGCACGACCGTGGTGGATCACTATGGCCGTGGTGGGTAGGGGTGAGCATGGTCGTAGTGGGGTAGAGCAGTCATGTGAATTAAAATGTGAAAATCATAGGTTGAGGGTCACTATTGTATTGGAGCTGGCACGGCCGTGGTGGACACCATGACCATGGTGGGGTAAGGGTAGCATGACCATGGTGGCTCAAAATGCTCAGACCATTCTCTGCTCCATGACCATTCTGCCTCTACTGTATCACGGCCGTGCTAGGTGGCACAACTATTTTGGGTCAGTTCACCATGGCTGTTCTATGTGGCACTACCATGGTGATTCTAGCTTTAATTGAGGATGACTCTGTCGATTTGCAAGTGACCTAGCACGACCGTTCTATGGTACCACGGCCGTGTTGGGTTTTGGATCAACACTTTGACTTGGTTCTTTGGATTTTCTTGGACATCTTTGCTCCAATAGAACTTTGGCCACTAAGGGTAGGTTGAGGGAGCATCAGGCTTCATTGTGGGTCTCTCCAAGGGTAGAGAAACCCTAGGATCACTCCTTCTCTCTCTCTCTTCCATCAAGCATGGTCCAAATGCCTGAAAACATGCAAATAATGTCCATAAGTACATTTTACACAAATATGCATATTGAGGGAAATAACATGTAATCTAACATGTATAGATGTGATTGAAATGCAAAATGACACAAGATGAAGCCCTAAAATAGGGCTGAATCAATACATTGTGATCTCTTACCAAATGCATTGACAAAGTCTTTCACTCTTTCATAAACAACCCGCCTTGATATAGGTTTACAGATACTCCATTCCTCATTTAATCCAATGAACACTTTGCACAACCTTCGATAAGGATGAAATTTTGGAAGAAACCTTTGATGACCAAGATACATAGTCTTGTAACCATGTATTAGTCATATTGAGTTAATGTTCTCTTCACATATAGAGCATGCTTTGGATCCTTTTACTCTGTATCTAGGCAAATTTCCATATGTTGGAAAGTCACTAATAGTGCAAAACAACATAGCATGCAAATGAAATGTCTCTCTACGTGAAGCATCATGGGTCATACACCTTCTCACTAGATTTTATTTATGGAATCAATCAGAGGGTTCAAGATAAACATTGATATCATTGCTAGGTTGTTTATGGCCACATATCAACAACGACTACATGAAATTCTTATTTTTCATACACAACCAGGGAGGAAGATATGTATAAATAATAATAATAAGACAAGTGTTATGTTGGCTTCTCAATGAGCCATATGTATTCATACCATTAGCACAAAGCCTAAGTCATATATTCCTCACTTCTTCACCAAATTTAGGGTACAATAAATCAATCCTCTTCCACTATGGGGAATCAGACCCATGCCATAGAATCCCATCATTATTTTTCTTTACCTCTGTATGTCACCTTATATTCTCCACATCCATGGTTTTGGCAAACAAGGGTTGAAACCATGGTATTATATGTAGATACCACATCATCTTGACAAGAGAGCCAGTTTTGGACTTCCCAAAGTCATCATTTTATACCTTGACACCCCACATTTTGGACAATCTTTCAAATTGACATAGTCCTTTTGGAATAACACAGTCATTCGAGCATGCATGCATCTTCATAGCCTTCATTCCCATTGGACACAACATTTTCTTTAATTTGTATGTTGAGATTGAAATCTAATTACCTTTCTAAAAGAATTTCTTTTAAAGAGACAATAATGACATGAAGCTTTTGTCACTCCATCTATTGTTAGCCTTTAGAGTATACAATCTCAACACAACACTCAACTTTGTAAACTTAGTACAACCTAAGTATAAAAGTTTCTCAACATCATGCACAATGTTTCTAAATAAGGAAGGTGGATTAGTGTGCTCTACCCCAAAACTATCTAGCATCGCATCAACCATGTCTATAGGAATCAGGTCATTCACATCTACCTCATCGGTGACAATTTCTTCTTCAACACATGTATTGTTTTCGACACCTACTGATCTCATAGTAGGAATCTCTCCATGTCAGTACCATTTTGTATAGCCCTGTACAATCCCATTGCACATGACATGACTTGATTTCATCAACAATGTTGACTTTCAAGTTGTTATTGCAATTCCTACATGGATAATAGAACCTATCTCCATGTTGTTTCCTCTGTTTCTCCATGATAACATCTAATTTTATAGACTTTTTGCACATATTTTATACCTCTCCAAACACATCTTTTATAGATTTTCCACTTATTTTAGAACTTTATGTCGAGAATCTTCTTTGCACACCTTTTCATCCTTACAGGGTCACATCAAGTCACGACCACAGTCAACACCTCGACCTCAACTCATCGACCATTAAGGACCCTCCCACCACGGCAGATGCCACCAATCACACCAATGCTTTGCGACCACAGTGTAGCGTGCCCCTTTTGGTCATGGCCTACAAACTACACATCTCAACCTCGACCTCGGTGATACCATGCCTCGACTGAGGAGGCCACGATTGAGGTGATAGCATATCTCAACCGAGGAAGCCGCGATCGAGGCGGAGCCATACCTCGACCGTGGTGCTAACTTGACAAACCACTGTGGTAGCCTCGACTGAGGAGAGGCCTCGATTGACTGAGGAGAGGACTCGATCAACTGTGATCGAGCCTTGACTAAAACCAAGCCTTGACCGTGGTGTGGATGGTTAAGTAGGTGGGAAACACCTATAAATAGGTCAACCACCTCGACTTGTCACATGATCAGATCATCAAGGACCACAAAGTGCTACCAATTTCCACACCCACTCTCATCCATCCAATCAGTCTTGGATCTCCAAAGGCAAAAGCTGAGGAGAGAGAAGACTGAAGGCCCCTCTTCCTCAAAAGAAGGAGACCATCTGCACCGTCCATACAGATCTTGATCCGAAGGAGTATATTGGAGTAGTGCCATTTTCTCTCTCTTCTAGATCTATCACCTCCATTGCATTGTACCCCTTCCCTCTTTGTGGTTATGATGTATCTATCATTTTGTAACGCCGTTATGCTGCACATTAACACGTGTGGCTAAACACTTAACTCAGGTTGGGATTAGCCACTAAGGCTCTCCCAACATGTATATTCTTGCTTCCCTTTGAATACATATATGCTCATATCATGATTATCTCCATACGCTTGTTATTAATGCTTCACTTGTATGCTTAGCTATCAGCTTGTGATGTTTGATCGTTCATACCTCTAAAGAGTAGTATCTTCTTGATCTGGTATTATGGAGTAGCATGAATGCATGAGAATGTTGGATTGATAAAGCTTGTGGTCATATGGTTTGCGTTGTGGTTGTAAGGTTGTTATCTCAAGAGGGAGGCCACCTTAGATCCTAGATCTATCCTTATCTCGAGAGAGGAGGGAATATGCACCTCTATGACTGCTCGTAATCTAGGTAGGAGTATACAAAGGGGAGTGAGTTTTGCATGTTGGTGAGAGACCTTAGTAGGTGAAACCCGATCTGATTTCCCTTCCATATCTTTGTTTCTTGCCGTTCGTTCTTGTTTTCTCTTGTTGTTATTTTTCTTTCTTTCTTCTAACTTTCTTTGTTTTGGTTTGAGCACCATCATTTGGTAAGGAACAACCTTTAGAAAACCATTTGTTTATCTAGAGTATATCAGTATGAGACCCTACGTACTTAACACTTGCTAACCTTGTCCCTGTGGTTTGACCCCAATTACTACATCAGACCCCGTATAATAGTTGTGGGGGCTTGAGTGTCAGGTTATTATCTTAAGAGTATGACTACTCTGGATCCGCTCCATTTTGGATGTGTGATTTATGCCGGTCAACTTTTTGGTGCTGTTGTTGGGGACAAAGCAAAACGAAATTGTTAAGAACTTGAGTCCACTCACTGTACTCCCGTGCCTCAAGCTAAGTAATAAGCTCGACTGCACATAACCCTTAAATATTCTACATTGTTTTTACATAGAATAGTTCATTTTAACACGTCCAATTTTCTAACTCGACTGCGAGGTATATTCAGGGAACCCAGAGGGAAGTAGATCCGTTCAATTTTTCACCTTTACCTCAAGTCACCATCTGCCTTGTGTGGACGATACCGTCACTGGGGACGAACAAAATACAAGAGTTCAACATGACCCCCACCACCTGGGACATATGAAGATAGAGATGGTCGTTACTCTAACGGTCATCAACATGAGGAAGAACATCATGAAGATGAACAATGTGATGAAGAACGACACTACCGTCACCGTAGATGGCACCATCACAATCACCATGATAATGAATGTGAGCACGATGACTGTGACAGAGGAAGAAAAGATGATGAAGAAGGAAAAACTGTTAGAAAGCTAGCCACAACTAGAGCCAACAAATCCAGATGCCCAATCATTATCCCACACTTCAATGTAGCAAACTTCAAACAGAAACCAGTTTTAATCTCAATGATCTAGAACAAACCTTTACGTGGGAATTTGAGAAGTGAAAATCCGTACCATCACCTCAATGCCTTCAAAATATTTGTGATACCATTAAGATGAGGGGAGTTCCTAAGAAGTGACATACTATAAGGGGTTCAACTTCTTCCTTAAAGATAAGTCTCTATCCTGGTACCTCAACCTCCCCCACTAGTCTGTAGATGGATGGAGGCCCCTTGCAGATGCCTTTGTTACCAAATTTTATCCTACAGAGAGAACTATCTGCAACATGCAGAAGATCACTTCTTTTACACAAAAGCTAGGAGAAAACCTTCACGAGGCATGGGAATACTTTCAAAAGTATCATAGGGATTTTCCACACCATAACTACCATAAGGGGTTCCTAGTGACCACCTTCTACAATGGGCTAACTCCTACTGATAGGACTTCACTGAACGTAGCTGCTAGCACTGTCTTTCTTGGAAAGAAGCTGAGCAGAACTATGAAGATAATAAACAACATGGCGGCAATGCAAGAAGGCATGGATTACAATATAAATGACAGAAGATTGGTGAAGAAAGTAGGATCTGAAGGGCCATAAATTGAATCCAAGGCCTTGGAAACTATTACAACACAAATTCAGAAAATCACCACCGATGTCAAACAGTTGAAAGACAGTGGGGCCAAAGGCAAAAAAGACACTGAGAAAGCCATGAAATGTGTTACCTGTGGATAAGGAGGACATGAAATTGACAAGGAAGAAGAGGAAAAGAACTCAGATCCTATAAAAGATGTCCTTTTGAAGAAAAATCCCTATGCCCCAATAGTTCCTTTCCCCTACACTCTGATAAAAGCACACTTAAAGAAGAGATATGAAAAGTTCATGGAAGCCGTAAAGAAGCTACACTTAGATGTGCCCTTTCTCGATGCAATAGAAGAAATTCCGACCTAAGCAAAATTCTTTAAAGACCTAATCACAAAGAGGAGGAGAAGAGACCACATCGAGACAATTCAATTGGAGAAAATGTCAAGTTTTTTTATACAAGCTGAGTTACCAACAAAGAAGAAGGACCCCAAAGTGTTCACCATACCTTTCTGAATTGTAGACAATGTGGAGAGAAAAGGGCTATCCGACTTGGGAGCAATCATTAGTCTAATGCCCTTAACTCTAGCACAAAGGCTTGGACTGACAGACATGGTGAAAACAGGGATGAGAATCGAGTTGGTAGAACATACCTTCATAAGGCCTATCAGAATAGTTGAAGATGTTCCGATACGGGTTGGACAATTTTTCATACCGTGTGATATAGTAGTAATAGACACAGTTGAGGATTCTAAATGCCCAATGATATTCAGGGGGCCTTTCCTCGCAACAGGGAGAGCCTTAATAGATGTTACTGAAGGAACCATCACACTATGAGTGAGGAATGATCACTTGGATTTCAAGGTACAAGATGCTATGAGGGGATCATCTCTATCTGAGTCAGTCTACTTCATGGACAACTACAATCCACATTGTGAAGAGGTACAAGAAGCATAAGGAAATTGTTGATCCCCTCATGTGAGCCTTAAATAGCCCAGACCATACAATGGAATGCCAAGAGATTGTAGAAATCCTAGATTACCTGAACCAACCTGAAGAGGAAAAGTCAATAGTCAGACCGACCCTTCTATTTGATTATTGATTGGAAGTTCAAGGTTTGATCAAAGGATCAAGTTACAAGCTGAGCAAGAAGGGTTCAGTCCTATAACCACTATGTGTAGAATCCTACCACACCAATGAATATCATTGGAAAGCCCAACTCGGGAGCTTTTCACCATTTCTGTATGGGGGACATGTCAATTCAAGGCTTGACGAAGGTGAGGGAAAGTGATGATGAGGAGATAATAGAGACAGTGAAGTACACTTTGTTAGAGCAAACAAATGAGGAGAAGGAAGCACCGAAGCCCAAGCCAGAATTGAAACCTCTTCCAGAGGGGCTGAAATACAAATTCCTATATAAAGAAGAGAGGAATCTAGTGATTGTTAATGCCAACTTAACAAATGACCAAATGTTGAAGTTGCTAGATGATCTCAGGTTGCACAGAAAATCCAGAAGATATTCTATACAAGACATCATAGATCTTAACCCGGCTTTATGCATGCACAAAATTTGCCTTGAAGAAACAACCAAGCCCCTAGCTCAACCACAGAGAAAGATAAACCAAATGCTAAAAGAGGTTGTGAAGAAATAAGTTATAAAACTATGAGATGCTGGGATATACCCAATCAGAGACAACAATTGGGTTAGTCCTATCCATGTGGTACCCAAAAGGGTGGAATGACGGTCATACGAGGGGATATGGAGATGATGTAACAATGAGGACAGTGACAAGATTGCTCATGTGCATCGATTATCACAAGCTAAATATAGCCACAAGAAGGATCACTTCCCTTTGACATTTATCGACCAGGTCCTAGAGAGGCTGGCTCGCCATGGCTACTTTTGTTTTATGGATGGATATTCAGGATTTTACCAAGTACCTATTCACCTTGACGATCAAGAAAAGACCACATTTACCTACATTTATGGCACTTATGCCTTCCGAAGAATGCCGTTCGGCTTATGTTATGCACCAATGAATTTTCAACACTGTATGATATCCATGTTTTCAGACTTTTTGGAAGACATTGTAGAAGTCTTCATGGATGACTTTTTTGTATACATGATGGATTTTGAAGCCTATTTGAGAAATCTATCTTTGGTGCTACAACGCTGCATAGAGAAACACCTTGTCCTAAATTGGGAGAAATGCCACTTCATGGTTCAGGAAGGTATCGTGCTTGGACATAAGGTCTCAAAGAAAGGAATTGAAGTGGATTTAGGTAAAATTGAAGCTATATCAAAACTCACACCACCAAAGTCAGTCACAGGTGTACAAAACTTCTTGGAACACAACGGATACTATAGAAGATTCATAAAAGTCTTTTCTAAGATCGCAAAGCCATTATCAAATCTGTTGATAAAGGATGTTGAATTTGAGTTTACCACTAAATGTCTAGATGCCTTTAATACCCTCAAAAGAGAATTAACGATGACACCTATCCTATAGGCACTAGACTGGGAGTTGCCTTTTGAGATAATGTGTAATGCCAACAAATACGCCATCGGGGTAGTCCTTGGACAGAAGAAAGAAAGGAAACATCACGCGATTTTCTGTGTGAGTAGAACCTTGGATAGAAGCCCAAGTGAACTACACTACCACCGAGAAGGAAATGCTAGCTATCATATTTGCTTTTGACAAGTTCAGTTTGTACTCAGTAGGATCAAAGGTAAGAGTGTACACCGATCACGGGGCAATAAAGTACCTAATGTAGAAAAAGGACACCAAGATAAGGCTTTTGTGATGGGTCATGTTATTGCAGGAATTTGACCATGAGATCATGGACAAAAGGGGAAAGAAAATGTGGTCATGGACCACCTGTCAAGAATAATTTTTGATGAAGAAAACCAACTGTCTGTGAATGACAACTATGTTGACGAAGCTCTTCTAATGGGTCAATCAGAAGAGTACATCTTACCTTGGTTTGTGGATATTTGTAATCATTTGGCATGTGGAAAAATTTCACCAGAGATAACGTATAATCAAAAGAAGAAGAAGTTGTTCTCTGAGTTGAAGAATTACTACTAAGATGACCCACTACTATTTAAGAGATGCTCTGACAACCTATACCATCGATGCATACCTGAAGAAGAGGTGCCTCTAATCCTCAAAGAGTGTCATGCCTCACCTTATGGTGGACATCACGGAGGGGAGAAGATGACTGTAAAGGTTTTGCAATCAGGATTTTACTATCCCATGCTCTTTAAGGATGTTGCGCCATTTTTCAAAACATGCAAGGAATGCCATCTCACAAGGAACATAAGTAGGAGAAATGAAATGCCAATGCCAGATCGGGTGGAGGTAGAAATCTTTGATGTATGGGGAATCGACTACATGGGACCTTTCCCATCATTGAAAGGAAATTAGTACATTTTTGTTGTGGTTGATTACATTTCCAAATGGGTTGAGGCAGTTGCTACTCAAACTTGCGACTCCAAAGAAGTCATTAAGTTTTTCAAGAAAACTATCTTCCCATACTTTAGAGTGTCACACACTGTCATAAGCGATGGACGGTCGCATTTTGGTGAGAAGCAATTTGAAGCTCTGCTAAGGAAGTATGGGGTCAAACATAAGGTTACAACCCCTTATCACCCCCAAACATCAGGGCAAGTGGAAGTGTCAAATAGGTAGATCAAACAAATTTTAGAAAAGACTGTCTGTCGTACAAGGAAGGACTAGGCCATGAAACTAGACGATGCACTTTGGGGGTATCGTACAACATACAAAACACCAATAGGTACGACACCCTAAAAATTGATTTATGGAAAGTCTTGTCATCTACCAGCTGAACTCGAACACAAAGCCTTATGGGCTATAAAGTTTTTAAACATGGATCTCAACAAATGCAGTCAGAAAAGATTCCTTCAGCTCCAAGATCTCGAAGAGTTGAGGCTGCATGCCTATGAAAATGCAAGGATTTATAAGCAGAGAACAAAGGTATGGCATGATGCCCACTTGAAGAACAAAGATGTGAATGAAGGAGACAAGGTCCTTTTGTTCAAATCTAGTATCATATTATTTTTGGGGAAGTTGAGAACCAGGTGGTCAGGCCCCTTTTCTATAGTGAAAATATACCCATCGGGGGTAATGGAGAAAACCAGGTCGTCAGGCTCCTTTTCTGTAGTGAAAATATACCCATCAGGGGTAATGGAGATAGCAGGAGAAAAGGCATGAAACTTCAAAGTGAATGGACAAAGAGTGAAAAGATACTATGAAGACCAAGCCTTTGTAAGGAGAATAGAACTCAGTTTGGGGGAAATCAACTCAGCAACAAGTGGAATGAATGAGGAAGCAACTGCACCTATGGAAGGATAATGAAGACAAGATGAGAGAGAAAGTCAAGCTAAAGACTTTTAACAAGTGCTTCTTGGGTGGCAACCCAAGTTTTTGCTATTTTTATTAGTTCATCTTTTTCTTTATCTCATACTCTAGTACTATGAGCTATGTACCTCTTGTTTTTCCTATATCTTAGATTCCCTTTTCTAGTAGGAGTGTAAATACTTTGTGGTTTTAATCCTTCCCTAACTAAGATGGTTTGTTTGGAAGAACAAGTTTTGCTTTATTTGGTTTCATGTTATTTTATTTTGGAAGGACCGCAGTCACGGTCTGGACAACGGTCGCGACATGAGCATCGATCGAGGAGGGGCACACCGCAGTCGTGGCACCTGCTCTTTGCAGCAACAGGCTACAGTCGTGTCGTATGTAAAGAAAGAGCATGACCATGGTCGTGGAGATCCTCACGCTGTGGTCATGGTACCCAAGGGTATAACTAGTTAAACCCTTTGAAGTAGGGTTTTCTTTCACTAAAATTCCAAAATCCCCAAATTATTGAACAAGGCTCCTCGACACGAGTGTGCGAGGTGATTATGAATCCAATTCAGACCTTCATCGACGAAGCCACACTTCCACCGCTGCAAGCCCCTCCTACCTCCACTTTGGACGCCTTTTCATATTGTTTAACCTAAACTGAGGTATCCATCAAGCTTTATTGACTACCTTTGATTTCTTCTCACTATTTTTCACATGCTTCACTGTCTTTTTGTGTGTTTGCTAAACAATCAGCTCGAGAATGCTCTGACAAACTCCGCATCTCTGCCACATTTAGCTCAGCAATGCTCGCCACCATCTTTCCCTCGTTCCCAACTCTTGCAACATTGTTTAACTTAGGTTAGGGTTTTGGGGAGCGATTCAATCATGGAACCCCACCACCTTGGCCTTGGCTGATGGATTCTCGAACTAGTTTTTGGACCACAGTCGCCATATCCAATCAAATAGTTGCCCTGATGCCGCAATTGTGTCACCCCATACTTGGCCGCGGTCAGGCATTCCTTAAGCGTAAAAGTCAGTCGAGTGACGACTGTGGTCACGACACTTGTCGTGGTAACAATGATTCTTGACCGCGATAGAGGTATCTCTTATTTGCTCTTTGGCCACGGTCATGACATCTCTCATTTTGGAGTAATCCACCGCGGTCGCGACACCCCATGTTGTGGTCACAACATATCATTTTCACAATTTGACTAATAGGCTCGGTGATGCTACGGTCGTGGATCACCTCATATTTAAGGCCGCGGTCACGGTCGTATGAAAAATTGAATGAATTATACATACACATATACATATACATGATAATAAAATAAAATTGATGATGATTAATTAAAAGCTAATTCAATTGTGCTAACAACAAAAGTTATGTGAAACTTTTAGAATGTCGACCTCGATAGAAGATACATTGATGAAGAAAGTGACTTCACTATAGGGGGTAGAGGAAATCCTAGAGAAAATAACAAATGCCATCAAAGACAATCCAGACCTCTCCTAAACAAAAAGACTCCAGTTACAACTACTAAAAAAGAAGTACGAATACATCTTGGCCCACAAGATTCCAGAAGAGTTGGAGGAGTCCCCTAGCACATCCAAGATGGAGACTTCTGAATACCAGCCTCTAGAAACTGAGCTGAGGAAACTGGAAAAGAGGAAGGCTGAACCCAAGGAAGAAAAGGGTAGTAAAAAGAGGAAGGTGACAGATACAGAGAAGGTGAAAGGGTAGGATAAAGAAACAACCCATGAGGAGGTAGAAGAGAATGAAGAGGTGGCCATAGACCAGAAAAGGCTAGAATTCATGCCAAGGGACCCTACACACCATTCACAGTTCAACTGGATACTGCAGGCCAAGGGGTTCAGGCCTACTAGATACCTAGATGTAGAAGACTTCAAGAAGATGGGAGTCTACGACGGGGTAGTCAGCTTCCTGGAGGGTGTGAATCTACATACCCTATGCATCTGCGAAGCCCCCCTCGCTAACACAAATGAAGATGGAATTCTTATCGACCTTAGAGAAGTTCCCTGTCAGTGATGGGGAACGCAAGAAGGGCGGCGGCAACTTCAAGATGGAAGTGAGACTAGGGGAAAAGTCTCACACAATCACAAAGGCCATGCTTAACACTATCTTTACAAGAACAACTGAAGCATACCTGCTCCGCTGCTCCTAGAGAGAAGGACACAATTGGGTACAACAACCACCGAATGTGGGAAGAGTTGATGGAGGAACAAGAGCACAATTCTAAGAATTCCAAGGCAACCCTCATCACCTCATGCTTCATCAGGGTGATGTAGAAGATAACTGCCAACACCATATTCACAAGGACAGAGACCAGATGTGTGATGAAAGGAGACCTTTTCATTATATGGTTCATGCTGAATAAGAAGCCAGTGAATATAGGTAGAATTCTCATTGAACGACTATCAGCAGTAGTGGGAGGGGAGGCAAAACAGGCGAAGGAGTTCTGCATGGGAGGCCAAATTACCAAGATCGCATATCCTTTCATGAATGCAAACCTATTGATGAGGTACAAAAAGATGAAGGGGTACATGAAGATGGACATACAGTCCCTCATTACCACAAGGATCTTGATGAAAAAGGGAAACAAGCTCTTCTATAAGAAAAGCTATTCCAAGACGCTCCTCCCCCTCCCATATATGGCATACTATGATGCTCACAAGCAGTGACCCTCACAAGAAGACATTGATAAGATGTACTTGGGGGCCATTCGCACTACCACAAACCAGTCGTCAGTAGCTGGTGAGAAAGGCAAAAAAGCTAAATCTCTAGAGAAAGAGAAAGAATCTAGAGAAAAGAAAGAAGATGGTAGTAAGTAAGAAGAAGAAGAAGGCATCATAAAAGACTGTCACCCCGAGCCCGCCCTTGCCAAGCTTCCCAGCCGATACGACAACAAGTGAGGGGCACCAACCTGAAGCTGAAATCATAGAAGAGGATGACCATGCATGCCTTGAAGCTACCACAATAGAACAACATGTTGAGGCTGAACAAGAAATCAACCAAAGATGTGAGGACTCCGAGGCTGTACCAGATCTCGTGATCCCAGAAGAAATCCTACAAATGTCAGGACAACCGGAGAAGAGCACCCCCAACCCAGCCATACCAGATGCACAACTAAAGGAGCCAAGAGCCTCCACCATGCTTGTAGACCAACAACAACACTGCCCGCACACATTCAGTGATGTATTGGGAAATAAGTTTGATTTCATGTGACAACACATGCATCAAAATTTTGAATTTAATGTAAATATTACCTCCACCCTGTGTATGCTAACTACGTAGGTACAAACATTGAACGAGAGGACTAAAGTGCTTCCCTAGTTCATTCAAGGGATGATGAGCATCCAGAACATGCTAAGGGGGTGGTAAAGACTCTTACCGAGGAGATGGTGGACCTCAAGAAGGAGAGGGACGTCATGCGAGCAGACAAGGAGCTCATGAGGAAAGGGTACAAGGAAGCGATGGATGATCTCAAGAAGTAGCATCAACACTTAGATGAAGAATGTCAAAAGATGGAAGTCGAAAGCCAAGAAATAGATGGCTGGAAGTAAAGAAAGAATACCAAACGTATGATGAGCCCTTCAACATTGCACGCTTCCTCGAGCCCTTCAAGCCCCGACAAAGATGATGACAACATGGGGCGAACTAGTGTAGGAGAAACATCGAAGGAAGAGAGTGCCAATGTAAAAATTTCCCTGATGGGTGAACCACATGTGAAGGAAGCACCAACACAGTTGGGCACTCATCAAGACAATGAGACAAAAAAGACTAACATGTTGTGAAGAGGGTTTGATCTGATCAACAACCTAGATGAAGATAAGCCTGCACCAGAAAATCCCAAGGAGGCCGTCATCATCAGAGCAGAGAGTATAGCGATAAAAGATATCACTCACGAGAAATTAGAGATCTAAACAAGTTCTTGGATGACCTGACGTTTGGGATGGACATCTGCAATGACTTCTTGAAAGATCCAAAGCAATATGATCAAGATGACTCCATCTACGATGGAAAAATGGCTACGATGTTAGCCTCACTCAATGCCACAGAGCTGGAGCAACTATCAGAAGTGAGTCATCCAACAAAAGACATAGATGCAGAGATGTCCACAAAAGACAAAGGTAAGGTGATAACCCAGACAATGACTGAAACAAGGGTTCAACCTCCTACAATAGAAGAACCACTCAAAGAAGCAGAAGAAGCAGAAGAAAGCACCTGAGGAAGGTGGGCTTGCTTCTTTCTTCATGAACGAGCCAGTCAGGAAGCAGAGCACACCAGTCAATATAGTAGAATTAGGTGTGGCTCCTCCTCTACCGTGCAAGATGGCGGATATGGACATGACTACACTATCAAGGATAACATGTATAGATGTCCATGTCCTTGCCAATGTATTGGATTACAACCTACCCAAAGTTGACATTATCTATCACAACAAGGCAGGTCACTCAACAGGGATCACTTCAGAGGGATGCTCCAGACGAGCATGTGTACACAAGAATCTATTCAAAGTGCTCTATGCCACCCTCCTTGAAGAATTCTTGTATCTAGATAAAGTACAACCAGTGTTCAATGTCACCACACATCTAGCAAGGCTGCTATATGATGACAACGACAAAGCTACTGATGTGATAGAGATACAACATGTAGTGATCAGGGAAGAAACTAGATTTGTAGTACTGTCCATAAGGACTGTAAAGCATTGGGCATTGATTGTCGTCAACTTATATGAAAGATCAACAATGATGTTCAATATTGCGCAGCTGAACTGGACAACACCTCCCTGATATACAAGAACAAGGAAGCAAGAGATATCCTGAAGGTGCCGCTACATCTACAATGAATTATATAATGAGTAGACAACAGACACAAGGGGATGTGGAAGCAGTTCTCCATCTGCAAGAAGGTCCCCCAAGAAAAGGCTAGAATAGGGGACTGCACCTTCATAGTGTTGAGGAAGATGGGAGCTATCAATAAGGGCGTCCCGCTAGAAGATATCTGCACAGAAGATCTACATGGACTACATGATATGTACACAATGGAGGTTATGTATGACCACCGCTTCTTCAATGACCTGGCGATACCTTCAGACGTAGTACCACAGAGGCTTCACTAAGAAACTCACTCCCAGAAAAGAAGAAATTGAGGGAGGAACTCAAAACATCATGGATTGACCCTATAGAGTGCTAGAGCAACAACTTGGAAAGAAGGCTGGGCAACTGATACTGGTGCAACTATAGAAAGAATACCAGAATCTAATCCAGAGTAGCCTTCAGTGGGGGAAGAGAGAGATGAACAACCTCTAGCAGGCCAATTGGAAGAAGGAGAAATAGAAGAAGAAGATCTGCCTGAGTATAAATTAGACGGGAAGGCTGGGGAAATAGTGCCAACCTTCAAGGATTACAAAAGATGGAGTTGAGTGGGCCTATCTTTAGAATCCCTCAATGCAATAATGAAATCCTTGAAGGAAGCTGACACATTGGAAGAGGCAATCTTTGAAAGGGATGACATCTGCGTGCTGAAGGACGACATCCAAGATACATTGAAAATAGGAGGGTACCTCTCAGTCAACACCATGTCTTCTCACTAAGATCTACTAAATGACAACATGCCAAATATGGACATGGCATATTTTCTTTTAGTAGATGACATCCTAAAATACAAGAGATCAGGTGAAAAGGAACGCCTGCAGCAACACCTAGCGATGTCTCTCCCAAACTACATCTTACTACCGATACTTCATGACAACCATTGGACTTTGTTGGTAGTTAATATAACTAAAAGGACTGTAGTACTATACAACAGATCAGACGTAGCCTTCACTCTGAACAAGAAAACAAATATAACTACTGCAAAGACACCTACAGAAGAGAAGGCAGTCACATGTGCTGAGGTGATTGTAGAGATGCTTAAAGACACAACAAAGGGTAGAAGCATAAAGAAGTCAAAGACTTCAATAAGTCACAATTCTGCCACAAAAGCCCTCAGTAGGTGCCCCTATCCAACGACTGCAACTTTTACTGTCTAGCCTATATGATGGCCCTATCCACTTCCAATACAAAGGTGGAGGGTATGCAATATGAGAAATACCACCCACTAAGCGGAGTGTATGCCAGCATGCTCCTCAAGTCAAAGTGGGCCACCAAAACCAGTTAGTAGAAATAAAGCAAGCCCGTTTATACACCTAACTCAAATTTTGACACCCTGAGTCAGGGTGAATGATAAGTTTGGGTGAGGAGTCATAAATGGGCGCCAGGGGTACAATTACATCCCTAAATTTTCAAAATTTTGGAAAGTTTTTTTACTTGTACATATTTTAGTTCCCGCCAAAACTGATTTTGTGAAAAATTTATGCTTTAAGGAAATTTTTATATGAGTCACAGTTATGTGCAGTTACCTTCAAGTTTATCTATTCGCTTGCTAAAGGTTGTAGTGCTATTGTTTCTAGAGAGGAATATACGAGCAACTAATGCATATAATAGTAAAATGAGAAGCATAATAGTATAGTTTTATCTCATTCTTACAATAAGATGTTGGTGAGTAACAATCCTAAGCTTATGAAATCCTTAGAAACTAGAGAACTTCACCGAGCCATACTCTTGAGCAACCACACTAACCTGATGGTTCTAGCCAGAAAATCCTCACCCCCTCGAGAAGGAAACAACTACCCCTTTCAAGTTTAAGTATCCTCACTTTGGGATGAAAAGAGGCTTGGCCCCCAGAAGACCACATAAAAAACCCACTCACCCAAGCCATAGAGGAGATATAAAAAACCAAAAAAGAAAAATATATATATAAAGAGAGTTGTGGCCAAAAGATGTCGAAAGGTTTCACACGGCCGGTGTAGGACTGCACTCACGAATGCAGACATGTCGTGCCCTTAAGTGGAACCTCGAAGCCAAATTTACCCACCTACAATCCTGAACAGACCTTACACAACCACCTGACTTAACGTCAGAAGCCCCTAAGGGCAACACTATCCTTACGACAATTGTGGGTGGGGGAAATATAGGAGAAGAGGAAAACAGTTAAAGCCTAAAGCCTACCCGAACACACCAACATAGGGCCAACTAAAAATAAAGGAAGTATGTGAAAGCTACCCCTCAAGAAGATGTTGTACCAGTATGGATAGTAACCTAACGCAGGAAGGGGTGATACGTTGAGATGAAGAGACCTTTTACTACCAAAGGCAATGGCAAGAACTCAAAGTTGTGCAACTCTAGTTGTGAAGGGGGAGGAATGAGATTTTAGGATTGACCGAACATACCACAAGTGTTTTGATGTAAGAATGAGATAACTCGGTAATGTTAGTTTCACAAAATTTTGTCACAAAATTGCTCGTCTCTCTATGATTTCGAACCTACCCTTATCCTGAGGGTAGGCTTGATTCTAAGTTTGGGGGAGTTGATAACATCTAATTTTATACATTTTTTGCACATATTTTATACCTCTCCAAACATATCATTTATATATTTTCCACTTATTTTAGCACTTTATGTCAAGAATCTTATTTGCACACCTTTTCCATCCTTGTAGGTCACATCAAGCCACAACTGTGGTCAACACCTCGACTGCGGATCATTGACCATTAAGGATCTCCCACCACGATCGATGCCACCAATCCCACCAATGCTTTGCGACTGCATCAGAACACACCCCTTTTGGTCACAGCCTACAAACTGCACATCTCAACCTCGACCAAGGTGATGTCTTGACTGTGGTGATACCATGCCTTGACTGAGGAGGCCATGACCGAGGTGATAGCATATCTCAACTGAGGAAGTCGTGACTGAGGTAGAGCCATACCTCGATCGTGGTGCTGACTCAACCAACCACTATGGTAGCCTCAATCGAGAAGAGGCCTCAATCGACCGCGATCAAGACTCGACTGATACCAAGTCTTGACCGCGGTGTAGATGGTTAATTCGGTGGGAAACACCTATAAATAGGCCACCCACCTCGACTTGTCACATCATCAATTCATCAAGGACCACGAAGTGATGCCAATTTCCACACCCACTCTCATCCATATGATCAGTATTGGATCTCCAAAGGCAGAAGCTGAGGAGAGAGAAGACTAAAGGCCCCTCTTCCTCAAAAGAAGGAAACCATCCACACCATCCATCCAGATCTAGATCTGAAGGAGTATATTGGAGTATTACCATTTTCTCTCCCTTCTAGATCTATCACCTCCATTATGTTGTACCCCTTCCCTCTTTGTGGCTATGATGTATCTGTCATTTTGTAATGTCATTATGTTGCCCGTTAACATGTGTGGCTAAACACTTAACTCAGGTTGGGAGTAGCCACTAAGGTTATCCCAACATGTATATTCTTGCTTCCCTTTGGATACATATATGCTCATGTCATGATTATCTCCATATGCTTATTATTAATGATTCACTTGTATGCTTAGATACCATCTTGTGATGTTTGATTTTTGGTACCTCAAAAGAGTAGTATGTTCTTTATCTGGTGTTATCAAGTAGCATGAATGCATGAGAATGTTGGATTTCTAAAGTTTGTGGTCATATGATTTTCTTTGTGGTTGTAAGGTTGTAATCTCGAGAGAGAGGCCACCTTAGAGCCTAGATCTATCCTTATCTCAAGTAAGGAGGGAATAGACACCTCTATGAATACTTGTAATCTAGGTAGAAGTATACAAAGGGGAGTGAGTTTTGCATGTTGGTGAGAAACCTTAGTAGGTGAAACACGATCCGAGTTCCCTTCCATGTCCTTGTTGTTATTTTTCTTTCTTTCTTTTAACTTTCTTTGTTTTGGTTTGAGCACCATTGTTCCGTAAGGAACAACCTTTAGAAAACCATTTGTTTATCCAGAGTATATGAGTGTGAGACCCTACGTACTTAACACCTGCTAACTGTCCCTGTGGTTCGACCCCGATTACTATATCAGACCCTGTATAATAGTTGCGGGGGCTTGAGTGTTGGGTTATTATCTTAAGAGTCTGAATACTATATATCTTCTCCATTTTAGACACATGATTTAGGCCGGTCACTTTGAAAATCTTATAAATTTGATCAAGACCAGTAATTAACCCCAAGGTGTATTGATTTGGAATGAACATCTATGATCTATCCATTCTATGATCAAAGAGAAAACAAGTATTAGGGTTTAAGGTTTACAAATTAGGGTTTATCATTTAGGGTTTAGGGATTAAGGTTTATGTTTTTGAGATTAGGATTTAGGGTTTATGGTTTACAAATTAGGGTTTAGTGTTTATATATTAGGGTTTAAGGTTTATGATTTTCAAATAAGGGTATATGGTTCAGTAATGAATGTGCGTACCACACTATCCCATTCTTGAACACCTAATATCACTAGTTAGTGTATAATGTGTATTTGGTTTTCAAGAAAATTTTGACAACATTTCCCCGCACTTCTCCAAGTACACCAATGTAGATGGGCAAATGTCTACCAACATATGTGTAGTTAGAGAACAAACATGGAAGTGCTGATGAAACATCTTGAAAACCAATACACATTATACACTTACATCCTAAGTGAGATTAAGTGTTCAAGAATAGTCCAAAACCAAGGACTATCCAAGATTTACTTCTAATGAATAAATCTTGGACAGGTTTCTAGGCCAAAAGATAATGTTGTAATTTAAATACCTATGATCCTAGTGTCATCAAGTTGTTACAACCACATACCTCCTTATACTAGGGTTAATGTTTTATACATATATATACATATGTATACATACAAAGAGATACAAAAGGTCTAGCATGTCCCACTTGTCATCACTTTTTAGAATAGGATATAGTGTATATATATTGCAGTCAACATAATATTGTAACTGAGTTATCACTCTTCAACATACTATAAATGAGAGAAAATATTCCCCTCTAAACAACCTTGAATGTATCACTGAACTATTGCTACCATAATGTCATGAAGAGATGGAAGTGTTCCTATGTAATCATTCATAATGCAAAATGTTACTAGATATCACTAATATATGAGTAGTAAGGTCGCCTCTTGTATTTTTTGATGTTGGGCATGTATATACCTTGAAATGTACTAGTGAATATAATAACCAAACATAACATGATTGACACCCATATCTCAATAGTAAGTATAAATAAGTAAAGTACGTGTTGTTGGGTAATTTACATGTCAAAGTAGGGAGTAGTGCAAAAATGCATGAATTCTCATCTGATAACTACATAAGGATTCAATTACAAGTGATTGTAGAAACATAATAATGTACAAATTCTCATATGAATCATTCAACATTTAGACATGATAGAGAGAAACTAAATCATTTAGCATATAGGGCACATACTTTCTTAGATGGCAAGCAAAGAGGCAACAACAATGAGCATAATGGCAACGTCGAAGATGAGCTCCAAAAGCAATGGTAGCGAGCTTCAGCGAACTACGGTGATAACAAACAACAATAGCTTTTTGTGATGGAGATGAGCAAGAGAGCAACGGAGGCTGGAGTAGCTAGGGAAAAATTGCCAAAGCTAGGGAAAATCTGAGTAACAAAATTGAGATTTGGGGAAATTCTATTTTGCGTGGGTGCTATTAAGTTGCACATAGTCATAAATTGTTCGCTAAAATTGGCACTTAAGCACTTCAATGTTGGTTGTATACCTCAAACCGACACCTAACATAGTGAAGTAGATGTCGATTTCTTGTAAAAAAGTATGCAAGAGGCCATTCTCTGCACAAAAAAAATCATCCTGAGTAGGGCCTGAGTCGTCGTTTGAATACCTAAAATGATAACTAACATAATGACTTAGACGTCGATTAGCTGTGACAAACCGATGCAAGAGGCCATCATCTGAATGAAAAAAATTGGCATGAGTAGCGCTTGCGTCGTCAGTTGTATCTAGGAGAATTTACACTGGAGAGAAATTTGGGGGGAATATTTTTTTCATGGGGACATGGCATGAATCCTCCTATGTCGGTTTTGTGACAAAAATAGACACTGATTGTACAAATTTTTGCAGTTTTTTTGAGATTCAATGTCATTTTTTCTGGTAGGCAACTGAGCAATAAGTATTGCAGAGGAAAATTTTATTTCATGAGAAGGTGTTTGTCATCGGTTCAAAGAAAACCGATGCTCATACTAAAAATTTTGGAGGCATATACCTTTTCCTAAAAAAATGTATTTTGTGGATTATTTTAGATGTTGGTTGTTTAGAAATGTAATTGATGTTACAGAAAAAGTGGTACCTGTGTATTTTATAAATCAACATGACTTGATCAATGGTTACGGTTATGCTAATGAATTGACATTGTTTGGTCTATAGTGTCAATTTGTCTTTGGAATTGACGTCAGGAAAAGTGACGTTAGAGGTAAATAACGTATCATTGATCAAAAACCGTAAGAGAAGCTGACGCTAGACCAGGTGGAAGACCAAGAAGCCGGGTCAAACTATGAGGTAGGTGAGATGATGTAGGTGGAGGTGAAACAACTAGAGTAGAGTGGGCATCAAAGGTAGTATACTGATGTGTTGGATAAAACTAATAATATGCATAGGTAGCATAGTCAGTGATAGACAAGGACAATTGATATGGTGGATAAGGAGATGTGCATGATATGTTCATGTTGGTCATGATGTGAACAAGTTTTTAGTGAAGATGATCTTGAACCTGCATATGGTAGGCATTTTGATACATCATGTGCACTATGATGGACTAATTAGATACATATAAAAAATCCCTACTAGGTCTACGTGGTGTAGGAGGGAGGGTGGTTATGTTGATTGATCTGAGAGGAGGAGGTAGTAGGTGTAATAAGGATGGATTTGTTAGAGGAATTTTTCAGTGTGGTTTCACTAATTGAGACCCTTCTCTTTATGCAAAGTAGTCAAAATCAATGAAGAGAGATATTTTAGTAAGAATGTGAAAAGAACCATAGATAAGGTTAGGATAGGGTGGATGAGAGTCCTTGATATTCTTCTCTGACTCAAAGCAGCTCATGTGATGAAGAATGTAACATGCCCACTTGACGTTGATCCCCTTAAGAAGGTAGTACACAATCACTATATTGTTTTCTACAATGTTTGTTTGGTTTTTCTTTGGATGGACATTACAGTTGACAATTAGGGCGATGATGTGTGTCTTGATGTCAGGGGTTGAATAGGGAAGGATGGCCTTCTTCATATAGGAAATCTCAGGGTTCTTTAAGAATTTGTGAATAACTGAAAAGAGATAGTTTGGGACTAAAATTCTTATAGAGTTCCTCAGGGTAAATAAATTCAACATGATTTGGATAGGAAATCTTCCAAGAATTAAAGGGAAAGGTTCTGATAAATAGGAATTAACATAATCCTTTGTGATTTTGATCTGGATCCCAACAACCATGGAAGAAAATGTGATCATCGTATTAGGTGGTGGCACTAATGTGGTGTAGTTCCATGTGTTGCATATAACTCATGAATGACTTTCTTTCTAGAGAGAAAATTGGAGAAGTAAGGATGCTCAACATTGTGCACCAATGCATTGATCAAGAAAAACATGCTTGATTTGATTTAAAAGATCAATTCTAGATTCCACCAAGGGTATAAAGGGAAAAGGAGAACGAGGGAGCAACTCTTTGTCCTATTTACAATGTGACTGTTGATAAAAGAGGAGACATAAAAAACAAGCACTCTTGAGGATGGAGCAGCATGGGAGACAGATGATGTGCTTGTTGTATCTCTTCTCTTTTCTCGAATGGTTACCATTGAGGCTTGAAAACACAAAATAAAGGAGCATCAAAACCACACAGAGGGATTGGGTTAGGATAAGAAATGGATTAAGGGTTGGGTAGGCTAGGTTTGGGGTAGGAGAGGGTCTAGGGCTTGAGTAAGAACAAGAAGGGAGGGTACTCAGCCATGTTTCTCTAGTTGAGAGGGAAAAAACTCGGCTAGATGAGCCCTTTTATCAAACACGACATTGTGTCATTGGAAAAATTTGTTGGGAAGGTAAACTCGACTAACAACGACGGGTGTTTAGTCCTTGGATGACCTATTAATCAAGTTACCTTAGGGAAAAGTCGGTAGATAGATGGTTCTGTCTCAAACTCAGAAAAATGATTCTAAGGCCCTAGACACCTATGTAAATGTACCAAAAAGGCCTAGAAACTGTGTATGGTATATGGGTGCAAACATTTATCATCATTGACTACTAATTTGCATGAAATACAAAGAGAGAAAAATATTTTTCATTTAAGTTCAAAACAAGCATGACAAGGCAATTAGACACGACAATTTTAAGCAAAACATGAGTAGATGATTTTCAATTAAGATTAAAAGAGGCAGAAACAAACACTCTAGACAAGAGACATAGAAGTATCATCAATGGCAATGATAAGAAACTTAGGTATGATAAAATTGGATTTCTCTCTAGGTAGGGGTTTAGTGAAAATATCTACAAGTTGATTTTCTGTGTACACATGAGTGATGAAGATTTCTTTCTTAACAATGTGACCACGGAGAAAATGATGGTGGGGTGGGCCTCTATATGTTTTGCTCTACTTTACAATATAGGATTGTAATACAAATTTCTTAGACTAGTAATATCACAAAATATAGGACAAACATCATAGAAAATATAGAAGTCTTGGAGCATTTGCTTCATACTTAGGACTTGGACACAACAAATACCTACTGCTATGTATCCATTTCAGTAGTTGATAGAGCCATAATGGTTTGTTTCATAGAAAACCAAGAAACCAAGCAAGTTCCTAGAAGGAAGCAACTGCCACTTGGTAACTTTCTATCAACCAAACACTCAACGTAATCCACATCAGTATAGGTTGTAAGAGTAAAGTCCCTTGAATCAGAATACCATAGTCCAAAATTTGGGGTTTTGGCTAGATACCTCAAATTCCTCTTAACATCTACAAGAAAAGATTTTATAGGATTTGATTGAATTCTAGCACACAAGCCAACACTAAACATTATATTTGGTCTAGAGGAAGTTAGATTTAATAAGCTTCCAATCATATGTCTATAGAGGTTCTCATGTACCTTGAAACCTTCTCCATCCTTATCATAGTTTGACAGTGATGGACTAGGTGTGTCAATTGGCTTTGTATTTTCCATCCCAAAGCACTTCAAGAGTTCTCTTGTGTACTTGATTTGGTTGGTGAAGTTTCATCTTGTGTTTGCTTGATTTGGAACCCAAGGAAGAAAGTAAGCTCCTTCATCATGCTCATTTAGAATTCACTATGCATGAGGGAACTAAACTTCTTGCAAAGATCAATGTTAGTACCGCCAAAGATCATACCATCAACATAAATTTGAATTTAATTTTTTTTGTAAGTGTGTTTCAGAAAGAGAGTGATGGAAACTTTTCCCATGACATACCCATTATTTAAAATGTTTATTAATTTCTCATACCAAGCTCTAGGGACTTGTTTGAGTCCATAAAGGGCCTTTTGTAATTGATAAACATGATTTGTAAGCTTTTCATGTTCAAAGCCAGGAGATTGAGCCACATGGACTTCCTCCTCTAAATTTCCATTTAGAAACACACTTTATCATGCATTTGATAAATCAAGAAATTTTATGACTAGTAAAGGCAAGTTGTAATAGCCAAAGAATTTTTTTGTTCTTTCTTGGGAGTGTCACAAACATGATACATCACAACAATAATAGATATAAACTAGGACAACTTAGTGTACCTATTCTCATACATTCTTAGAATACAAACTTGATTACAGAAACCATTATAAGAAAGACTAACTATATGTTACAAAGTGCCTGCACTCTATCTATCATCTTGGATCGTTTTGATGGTGCCCCATCAAGCAAACCTCCTGAAGTTATAGCCGCATCCTCTTGTCATGACTATTTCCTAAAGTTTAATACCTATGTAGATCTCGTCCCCAACCATGAACAAAGGGAACCTAGGTTAGTAAGTGGCATTGGAGTTATAATAAGATAAACATGAATATACTATGATTTAAATCTAAACTAATATCTAAAAGTTGTAAACATATATTGAACTAGAGTGCCTTTTATTTATGTATTTTATTTGTTTTGTGTCCACCATTATATAATGATTCCTCCTCTGTTGACACTAAAGAGTCCTCTATGGTTCAACACACCCTCTGTTGGCACTACGTGCCCTCTGTTGACACTGATGTGTCCTCTGTGGTGCAATGCACCCTCTATTGGCACTACATGCCTTCTGAAATATTTGTAGTGTCTAGCGCAATGTGTCCTCTAAATCGTCCCATGGATCTCTAGTGAGGACTTTTCCTATAATGTATATAATTAATGTTTTGCTGTCATTTTCTATCTATATTCTTAATTTCTTATCTCTGATTCTTAATCTCTTATCTTTGAATCTTAATCTATCATATCTAAATCTATTCTGAATTTGTTATGTTTGTATCTTAATCTATTATATTTGACACTGTATCTCTGTTCTTTAATTATAAACAAAATCTAACTCTAAACTTTAAACTCAAAATTTGAATATGTGATTCAATTACTAGATAACTGGGATTGGATTTGAGACTCTTATTAAGTTTGCAGATCTAATTTATGACTACTCACAATGAATAATCTAAATGTTAATTTGAATTCTAGATTCTAGTTATCTAAATAAGTCTTCATATAAGACCCGTATTTAATAGATCATTTTGTTAAATTCTGCTATTGAATATATGACTAATGTGTCTAAAGGCTTGAGAAATAAACTGATCTGAATAAATGAATACTAAGCATCTTAAAGTAGCTTAAAAATCTACAATCTATGATATGATATCCCCACACATAACTTTATTCACATAATATCTGATTAATAGAAGCATTATTGGATATGAGATGCACATTAATAACTAAATGTTTGAAAGTAACTTATCCTCTAAGTTACTTTTGCACATGGATAGGATAAATCATAATAATAAAGAAATTCAATCAACATGATCCAACCTAATATTTATTCTTGAGTCTTCAAGTGCCGCACAAAATTCCTTATTGCGTCTCCTCGGGACATCCATGGCACCTCTAGCATACATGTCCTAGCTCATATCCTTGGCAGGTCTTGTGCAAAATCCAATTTGACTAAATCCTCAAAGACTACAAGATGTGACATTCCCCAAGCCTTCAATGACAATGCACCAATACATGTTATGCTCCCACATACGACAAAAGACCAACATAAATGTCAACATCCAATAATGCAATTCTTTTTTTGATCTCATGAATCAACCTCTGAACATCCTAAAACCACCACACTACCATTATATGCATTGTGATGCAAAATCATTATGACTGGAAAATGTCTATACTGGTTAATGGGAAGGAGCTACAGATTGACCACCATCATCATGGAAAACATATGCTTCCATACGTACACTTCAATCCCTCATCATTCGCCATCTTAGACCATTCTTGCATTATGCATGCAAAACTAATTTTTGATCAATTTTTGTGTAAGAGCATTATGATAAAAATGGGCTCAAGACTGGCTTAAGATACGTGCTTGCATACATCCTTGACTAGGAGAAGAGGTGCACAACAAATGTAGAGGAGGAAATGAGAGGCTTGGAGAGGTCGAATTGGTTTCCAGTGCGATGGTCTGACGTAGAAATATCACTTTATTATCTTTCTGTAGAGAGACATTGGTTGTTCATAAAGAATCTGAAAGATTCAAAAATGATCTTATTTATTATCTTAGGAGTCAAAAAGGTTACGAGATAAAAGAAAATGTTAATATAAATTGACACATTGTCGTAACTGCTTTGCATATTGCTGGATGCATCTTTCCAACCAATTAATGCTCGTGTCTAATATAAAATGCAAGTGGATACAAATAGTCATTCAAGATAAAGGGAAATAATATCTTAGTTATTTTGAATTTCCATGTTAGATAAATATTACATTGTATATATACTCAAAAGACTAGAGCATTGTTGATATCTCATATTTGACAAACATCTAATTACTTTCCCTTTGACCAGAACAAGATATAACATATTTTAACATGGTGACTCAAGGATTTCTGGCAGGCTACAGCACTATAAATCATAAGTAATTATAGATTGAATAAATCATTTCCTATTCTAGTTTAAATCATCTCCCATTATCTACAAATGAATTTTGTTTCCCATATCATGATTCCCAATTGTATTTAGAAGGCGTCGATTCAATACAAACATTTTTTTGTAATCTCCAACTAATGCACTACCCTTCTACAATTGATATCATAATAGTAAATTATTCAAACCTTTGAACGATAACAAGAAAAGTAATTGGACATTTACTTTAGTTTATACTCTACCTCTGCTTTAAATATTTGGTTTCCATATTGACTATGTTTTGAATAGTATATAAATAAAATCATTCAACTTTCCAAAAATGTCCATTAGTAAAAAGAATATTGACAACTTCCCCATTTATTTACATTCTCAAAAGGCATGTATAAGTCATAGTAAATATTTGAAGTAGACATGTCATGTATTAATTACTTTTTTTTCAAATAACTTGCACATAATGTCTTTTCAAAATAAATAAAAACCACTTTAAGTTTCTCCCATCATTAATTGATATTATTCTCATAAAAGCCATTAATTATTTCCTCAAAATTCTACTAAAAATATAGCACCTTATTTGGAGAACATGATAAACAAAGATGTATCTACTTTGCTGGGAGGAGAAGAAGTTGTCCTTCCAAGCATTTTTTTTGTATGTATGTAATGCATTTCCTTAAAAGAACCGTAGGTCAAAAAATATTTTTATCCATCCAAGTCTATCAGGGCTCCACTAACTTCCCTTACGTTTCATTGTTCAAGGCAAGGTACGTGACAATGACATACTATCATATCTAATGCAGTAGTTAAGATGTGAATCATACTATATCTCCAATAAAAGAATTGCATTATCAACATACATTGATTATTTTATCCATGAAACGAGTCATAAAGGTCTTAGACTTTTCTCTATTTTCTTAAATACTGTAATACCTATTTTAAACCACACCATCCATTAAACATGATATCAAACACCATTCATAAATCATATCTCCAAAGTGGTAAATCCACAATTTCTCCAAAATTTACCAAAAATCACAATTGTAATCAAAAGTCTCTATTTTATAATCCCATGATATGAAAGTTTTATTGTTTCACCAAAATAATGTAAATTACTTGAACCATTAAATTTAGTTGGACTGTAGTTCTTGTATAATTTTTTGAACCATCAAACAAGCTCTGATTGGTCTAAAATTTTGTATCACACTTCAATACCAGCATAACAACTCTTCCACAAATTTTCATCAAAAATAAATAAATTTGTTTAGACATCTAACTAAAATATCTCCAAAAATTATAATTTTGGCCCATATGAATTTATAATTATTCAAATGATCTCCAAAAATTTTGATATCTTAACCATAGATCTAATAAATGATTATAAACTTCAAGGCAAATTCTGGGATCATTTGGATACACCAAAATCTCAAAGTCATATATATGAAATTATGAAATATTGAAAATCAAGTTTGTGACACTTATCTAGGTTCTAAAAATTAGGAGGTGACAATACTATCCACCTCTTTGGGAATGTCATCCTTGAAATCTGGCTAAATTATAGGGGTCTACCCACCTTAAAGTTTCACATATCTTACATTTACTAACTCGTGACAATTTTTATAAAGTCTTGTAGGCATCTTCAAAGTATGACCTTCTCGTAGATAACAAACTACATCTAACAACCTTATCAAACTATCATGTACAACCAACATGAAAATTTATAGGGAAATATTTAGCATAAACTACTATTCTTTCTTTACTCTTAATTATTTCTTTTTATGTATCTTTCTATGGAGACATGTACTATGGCACCTGAGTCTCATGACCTGTAGTAAGGTATCTGGGTCATGCCTCCTGAGTTGACATGTACTAGGTCCTAGGTCTAACTCTATAATCTCATTTGATCTCATTAAATATGATATTATATGAATCTTAATGCATTCTGACCTCATGGTCTTACAGTGATCTTAAATCTTAATACATGGATCTTGTCTTGGAAACATAATCATGATTTAATACATTCAATCTTATAATATTATTGTATATTCAATTCTTAGATCTTAATCATTCTCAGAAACCTTGTTAACATATCTATACTTAAGATCTTAGGCACGATATTGCCATTGAAGTAAGAAAGTATTACCTATATATCTTATATTAATATTATTATTAGTGACTTTCTTCATCTTTTTATGGTGATCTTAGCTAGATAAACATAAGGTATTTATAGTCATCAACTTACATATAACCGTAATTATCCGTAGGAATATCCAGAGAAACATTAATCAACCATCTTTTCTAGGATGTATCTTATATCAACATCATGTAGAACTCCATATTGTTGCCATCATAGACCAAAGATACATACTATCACATATATTGTATCAACATATTCTTGAAGCATCCTCATGTATACCCTTAAAGTCTCTATTCACTTCAAACAATCATCATACATTAATCTTAAACTCGGTTCATAACGTCAATTCTATTATCCTCAAGTATTTTTTTTAATAACCATCATAACTAGACTTGTGACTATAATCCCTCCTTGGGATGAGAGTACTAAGGACATTAAAGTTTATATAATTCTCATCAAGAACAGTAGGAAAAAGACCTTATCTCCCTCCAACCACTATTTCACTCAAAGTTCAGTCACTCAACTATCTCAAAATATCTAACTTTAGTATGCAAGTTATAATAGGTATGCAATTAGGTTTAGGTGACCATCTACCTAAAATGTTTTTTGTCAACTTTTTTTGTAACCTCCCAATGCATGCCGACCGGTCATACATATAAAAGTGCCATGTCTTATCATATTTATCTCAAATGACAGTACATATGTTCCATACCATATGCACTAAAAAGAGTGTGCCAAGCATAATAAGTATATAATTATACATATGATATCCCCTCTATAAAATCTGACAAGCTTGTGTCCCATACCAAAATCATGTGGGATAAAGTAAGGGCATGCTATTCACAAATTTTAAATTAACCAAAAGTCTAAAGCATCTAGACACAGACCCTAATACACATCTCAACTACTGTTGCCTGACTAAACCTCTAACTCAGATTCTACTATCTTTCACTCACTTATTTTATAACTAAGGTTACTAACTATTATCTAAATATGTCTACTCTCACTTGGATTCTAATGGGGCAATCCATCTACTATATTGCTTTGGTACCATATTGTAACACCCCGAATTTTCATATCGCATAAGGAAACACATTTTCTTTCTTTCTTGGGAGTGTCACAGACATGATACATCTCAACAATAATAGAAAGAAACCAATACATCTTATTGTACATATTCTCATACATTATTAGAATACAAACTTGATTACATAAACCATTATAAGAAATACTAACTACATGTTGCAAAAGCAAGCACTCTATCTATAATCTTGGATTGTGTAGATGGCCCCACCAAGCAAACCTCCTGAAGTTGTAGCTGCATCTCTTGTCATGACTATCTCCTAAAGTTTAGTACCTATGGACATGTCATCCCTACCATTCACAAAGGGAAACCTAGGTTAGAGTAAGTGGCATTGAATTTCTAACACCAAAGTGTCCTCTATGGTGAAACACACCATCTATTGGCATTACGTGCAGTCTGTTGACATCAAAGTATCCTCTATGGTGCAACACACCCTCTATTAGGATTACATGCCCTCAGTGATGCATGTAGTGTCTAGCACACTGCCCCCTCTAAATCATCCTGGGACTCTCTGGTGAGGACTTATCCTATAATGTATATAATTAATGTTTTAATGTCATTTTTTATCTCTATTTTTAATTTCTTGTCTCTGAATCTTAAATCTCTTATCTCTGAATCTTAATATATTATATCTAAATCTATTCTCAATTTTTTATCTCTGTATCTTAATCTATTATCTTTGACTCTGTATCTATTTCTTTAATCATAAACTGAATGTAACTCTAAACTCTAAACTCTGAATATGAATATGCATCTAAAGTACTAGATAACTGGGATTGGATCTAAGGCTCTTATTAAGTATGCATATCTAATTTATGACTACTCACAATGAGTAATCTAAATGTTAAATCAAAAATCTAGATCCTTATTGTCTAAATAAGTCTCTATCTAAAACTTCTATATAATGGATCACTTAGTTAAATTCTAATATGAAATATATGATTTATGTGTTTAAAGAGTTGAGAAATAAACTAAATTGAATAAATGAATACTAAGCATCCAAAAGTAGCTTAAAAATCTACAATTTATGATATGATATCCCCACACATAACTTCATTTGAACAATATATGACTAATAGAAGCATTGTTGGATATGAGATGCACATTAATAACTAAATGTCTAAAAGTAACATATTCTCTAAGTTACTTTGCTCATGGGTAGGCTAAATTATAATAATACTAAAATTCAATGTACATCACCCACTTACCTCCATTGGAGAAGCCTAACATTTATTCTTGAATCTTCAAGTGCCGCACAAATTTCTTATTACGTGTCCCCCGGACATCCATGGCATCTCTGACATATATGTCCTAGACGTATCCTTGATAGGACTTGTGCAAAATCCAAGTCGACTGAATCCACAAAGACTACAAGATCTAACCTTCCCCCAAGCCTTCATGTACAATTCATCAATACATGTTATGCTCTGACATACGATAAAAGACCAACATAACTATCAAGATATAATAATGCAATACTTTTGTCGGTCTCATGAATCAACCTTTGAACATACTAAAGCCACAACACTACCGTAATATGCACTGTTATGCAAAAACATTATGACTGACATAAGTCTGTACTGTATAATGGGAAGGACCTATAGATAGACCACCATCATCATGGAAAACATATGTGTCCATCCGTACACTTCAATTCCTCATCATTCACCAACTTAGACCATTCTTTCATTATGCATAAACAACTAATTTCTAATCAATTTTTGTGTAAGAGCACTACGATAAAAATAGGATCAAGACTGGCTTAAGAAACATACTTGTAGACATCCTTGACTAGGAGAAGAGGTGCAGAATGAATAGTAGGGAGGAAAATGAGAGGCTTAGAGAAGTAGAATTGGTTTCCAGTACGAGGGGACAGCGTAGAAATATCATTTTATTATCTTTGTGTAGAGACGTGTAGGTTGATCATAAGGGATCCACAAGATTAAAAAATGATCTTATTTATTATCTTTGTAGTAAAAAAGGTTACTAGATAATACATAACCATCACTATAAAAAAGAAACTATTTATATAAGTGTGCACGTTGCTGTAACAACTCCACATATTGCTACATGCATCTTTCCAACCAATTAATGCTAGTGTTTACTATAAAATACAAGTGGATACAAACAATCATTCAAGATAATGGGAAATAATATCTTAGTTATTATGAATTTCATGTTAGATGAATATTACCATGTATATATACTCAAAAACTAGCACATTATTCATATCTCATATTTAATGAACATCAAATTACTTTTCCTTTTACTAGAACAAGATATAATAGATTTTAACATGGTGACTCAAGGATTTCCGACAGGCTGTGGGGCTGTAAATCATATTTCATTACACATTGAAAAAATCATTTTATATTCTGGTTTCAATCATCTCCCATTATCTACGATTGAATTTCATTTTCCATATAATGCCTCGCAATTGTATTTAGACGGAGACAACTCAACACAAACATTTCTTTTGTAATCCCCAACTAATGCACTACCCTTCTAAAATTGATATCACGCTAGTCAATTATTCAAACCTTTGAATGATAAAAAGAAAAGTAATCGAACATTTAATTTAATTTATAATCTACCTCCACTTTAAATATATTATTTTCATATTGACTATATTTTAAACAATATATAATTCAAATTATTCAATCTTCCTAAAAATATAAATTTGTAAAAATAATATTGATAACTTCACAATTTCTTTATGTTCTCAAAAGGCATGTATAGGTCATAGTATATATTTTTAGTAGGCATGTCATGTATTAATTACTTTTTTTCCCTTCAAAGAACTTACACATAAAACCTTTTCAAAATAAATAAAAATCACTTTAAGTTTATTCTGTCATTAAATGATATTATTCTCATAAAAGCCATTAAATATTTCCTAAAAATTCTACCAAAAAGCCAACACCTTAATTGGATAACATGATAAACAAAGTCATATCTTCTTTTTTGGGAGGAGAAGAAGTTGTCCCTCCAAGTGTTGTTTTATATATATATATATATATATATATTTGCATTTGCTTAAAAGAACCATCAGTCAACAAATATTTTATCCATCTAAATCTATTTGGGCTCCACTAACTTTCCTTACATTTCATCATCCAAGGCAAGGTACATGACAATGACATATTATCATATCTAATTCAATAGTTAAGATGTGAATCGTACTACATCTCCAACAAAATAATTACATTATAAACTTCCATTGATTCTTTTATCCATGAAATGATTCATAATTTTTTTGGGCTTTTCCATTTTTTTAAATACTTTAAAACGTATTTTAAACCACAGCATCCATTAAACATGATTTCAAACACTATTCAAAAATAATATCTCAAAAGTGGTAAATCTATTATTTTCCAAAATTTACCAAAAATCAAAATTGTAATCAAAAGTCTCTGTTTAAAATTTCACCTTATTTGGACTAAGTAATCCCATGATATGAAAGTTTTATTGTTTCATCAAAATAATGTAAATGACTTGAACCATTAACTTTAGTTCGACTATAGCTCTTGTATAATTTGTTTGAACAATCAAACAAGCTCTAAATGGTCTGAAATTTTATATCACACTTACATATCAACATAATAACTCTTCCACCAATTTTCATCAAAAAATAATTTTGTTTAGCCATTTAATTCAAATATCTCCAAAAATTATTATTTTTAGCCCATATGAATTTTATAAGTATTCAAAAAATCTCCAAAAATTTCTGAAATCTTAACCAATAATCTACTATATGATTATAGGCTTCATGGAAAATTCTGAGATCATTTGGATACACCAAAATTTCAAAGTCATGTATATGAAATTATAAAACATTGAAAATCAAGTTTGTCACACTTATCTAGGTTCCAAAAATTAGGATGTGACACAAGTACCATTGTAATTGTTATAACCCCAATTTTTGGGTTCAATTGGTGAGAAATGTAATTTCTCATATTAAGGATAATTGAACAAATAATGATATGATTTGTTTTGATTAAATGGAATCCATTCACAATAGCCTTGATTGGTTGTGTTTTGGGCTTTGTTGGCTATTGGGCCCAAATACCGAGGACATTCAATTAGTAAATGAATAATCAAAATTCTAAGAAAAGAAAAGATTAATTAAAATATTTCTTTTTGAAGAAAGAAATTGATAATAATGGAAACATGTTGAAAATAAGAGGAAAAAGTATAATTGAATGATCCTTTGTGGAATTTAGTGTTCCAAGAATTCCTAATGATAAAAGGAATACCAAATGAGGAAAATAGAAGAGGAATAAAGAGAAAATATCAAAGTTTCAAAATAAGAAGAATAATGTAATACATTATTAATTATGAAGGTATGAACGAAAGTAATGTATACTAAAGGGAATAGGAATCTGTGTTAATGGATTAAAAGTCAAGAACAAGGGGATTAAAGTATATAATTTTCGGATTTCCCTTTTAGTGAATAAGATTCCTTAATAACCAAGGAATACGAGTAAATAAGGAATATAGTTTATGAATAAAAGGTTTAAGAGAGAGAATAGGATTTCTTCTACTTGAAGAAATCGGAGTCCTTATGGGAGTGGGACTTGTCCCCTCTTAGAGGGCCACGTTAGGGCGTGTTTTACCTCCCCTATAAAAGGGGTAGAACCCCTGGTTCGTAGGACAAAGATCCTATGGTTCTCTTTCTCTCTCTCGTTCTCTTCTTGTTCCTTGGTGTTTGAAACCCTAGTAGAGGAAGATGTTGCAACCCTGGTACGGAGAGAGGTCTAGGAAGGGAGCTGGAGGTGCGCCGAGGTCATAGGATGACCTAGTCGAATTTTCTGTACCCTAGACAGCTCGCCAGGACGGCCGCATGGTTGCAACCGGCGCCTGCAAGCACGGACTCGCGTGGCAGATCTTGTCCACCTTGGCCGCGGATCAGAGGCTCCAATGGGTGCATGGTGTGCGGCGGAGGTAGTAGGACCTTCCCGGAGGGTCACCGGCCCTTGGAGGAGAGAAAGGAAGCCGCGCACAGCTGAGAAACGGCGGGCTAGGGCAGCAGCAGGCTGCCGTCGCAAGGAGGAAGAAGGAGGAGCGGCCGTTGGACGAAAATGCCCCTTCGCGGGCTAAAGAACCAATTACTTAACTGAGGGTATTTTAGACCTTTCGAAATGTTCTCAAAGAAGGCAATCCGCGTTGCATGGGATAGGTGACGTGGCATCGTGCCATTGGCTCAAACAGGTAATTTATACAAAATTCATATCTCGAGATTCGTAACTCCGATTAGGACAAGTGATATATGAATTTTGATCAGAAAAATGCAAGGAATCCAGTAAAAATATAATTGGAGCCTGTTTATGCTTGCAATTCGAAAAGTAATAAAAGTTATCAACTTTAATGTATTAATATGGTTAATGTGATTAATTGGGTTTAATGAATCATTAGGGTTGATATTAACCTGTTAAATGTAAAAAGGAACATTGAGTTCAAAAAGGAAGAACTTTGCACATGATTAGTTTAATTTAGAATTTATATGCTTGAAATTGGAAGAATACATAAAGTTATCCTTTTTAATGATTTAACTAGGGAAAACCCCTTAGATTTGATGATAGATGGATAATTCAAGATGATATTAACCTGTTGTTAATAAAAGTGAAAATAAGATTTGAAAAGATGATCTTTTAATATAGTTGGTTTAATTTAGGGTTCTATGTACATGAATATGCAGTAATGAGCTTAAAACCCTAATTTAGATGAATATGTCATTCTAATGGTTTAATTGTACAAATCGAAGAATAAAATAGAGATATGATGATTCGAAGATAATTTGAGTACCAAAGATCTTTAATGTGAATTATTTGGATAATTAGTGTTTCCTAATTTATAAAAGTGGAAATAGTGATAAATAAGGTTCATATATGTGAGTTGAACTATAACGAAATATGATTTGTCAATTTGGAAGAAACTGAAGATTATAATTAGTCTTAATGTTTTGGATATGACCTAAAAGGGTAAATATAATAGTTTTAGTGTAAAAGAAATGTATTAGACTTAATTGACATTCAATTGTGCCTATGATGCAGAAATTAGGGTTTGTAAACTAAAAGAGCATTAAAAGTGATAAATGCATAATGAAGGCTAAAATCCTAATAAAACCCTAAAGTTGGCCTAGAAATCATAAGGTGGAATCCAAGTTGATCTTGAGGGTGTTTTGAATAAAACAATGACACTTGGATGTTATGCATTATTTTCAGGATATTGTTGATTGCTTGTTAATTGTGTTGAATGATTATGCATGGACATCAAGTTACTATGGATCAGGTATGTGGTTACGCTTATGAATAATCACTTTAGTTTCTCGGTGATTTTCCAAAGGATTTATCGGTTGCTTGAAATAACTGTTGAATGTCTATTTATTTCACGCAACTGTAAAGTGAATATGACTATCACATAATGTATATGCCATCTAGCTCAATTCCTTGATCCACTCTGTGTCGTAATGGCGGACCTGGTACATAGGCTACCTAGAGGGTAGATCCACCAGGTCGAGAAAGACTTTGGCTGCCTAGAGGGTAAGTCCAACAAGTCACCTTAGAGAGGTTTCCATATAAGTCCTTATAGGGACAACACAGAGTTGTGGATAAGTATGGATTGAGTAGTTTGGCTTAAAACGTAATCTTGATTGTTAAATAATTAATTGAATGATTACATGGTTATCATAGTTGCATGATTATCTGTTTCCCCCACATACCAGCTACGGCTGACCGACGTTTTGTTTGTCGGCGTTTTAGGTACAATGAAAAGAACAAACAGTAAAGTGGCACATGTGATACTAAATGAGAATTAAAGTGCAAAGGAGGATTAGATAGTTTAGTATCGGTATGGATAGAAGAATAGAGATCCAAGTTCTCAAAAGGTATGTAAAGAAAAATTTTATTACCCTTTTTCAGCATAGTATGTTAGAATTTAATAATTGTTCTTGGTTATATGTCGAACCTTTGATCCGGAATTTTATTGGTGCGGCTTCAACCTTTCGGTCTCCCTTAATTGGGGGTTATCGGAAGATGGGGTCGTAACAGTAATAGATCCAAGTCTAGCAACACGAGCATAAGTTTCATCAAAATCAATACCTTATTATTGATTATAATATTAAGCTACTAACCTTACCTTGTTTCTTACCACTTTGCCACTTTCATCAAGCTCGTTCCTGTAGAACCACTTTGTGCCTATGATCTTTCTATCCTTTGGTCTTGGTACTAGAGTCCACACCTTGTTCTTATCAAGCTACTCAAGATCTTCTTACATTATTAGGATCCACTCATCATCCTCAAGAGCTTCTTTGACATTATTTGGCTCAAGTTGTAAAATGAAGGCAATGTTGACTTGTTCTTTGTCAAAGGCATCCCATGTATTCACTCTTTCAAAAGAATTACCTATTATGAGCTCCTTTGGATGATCATTTGCAAAATGACAAGTGGGATCCATCTTTTCATCTTCTTGTGACCATTCTACTTCAACCACCTCTTTACCTTTATTATTGATGTCTAGTTCTTTTAATATGAGAATCACTTCATCTATGCCATCATCATAAATAACATCATTGGAAATAGAGGGGTTAGTTATAATAAATTTAACATTGATAGATTCTTCTACATTACACAATTCAATGTTAAAAACTTTATAAACTCTACTGGTAGTGCTATAGACAAGAAAAAATGTCTTGTATGATTTTGGATTAAGCTTGTCAGGACAATCTTCAATATTCATAACAAAGCATGGGCAACCAAAAACATAAAAGAAGTCGATTGAAGACTTCCTACCACACCATAACTCATAGGGGGTTTTATAAGCAAAGGATGTGTGAAAATCTAGTTTTACACAAAAGAAGAAGTATTCAAGGCTTAAGCCCAAAACTTATTAGGAGTGTCATACTCCAAGAGCATTGTCCTAGCCATTTATTGCAAGGACATATTACCCCTATCAACAATCCCATTTTGTTGAGGTGTACTAGGAAAGAAAAGTTGTGCATGTAACTAGATTCTTCACAAAATATTTCAAATAAATCATTTTTAAACTCTCTCTCACGGTCACTACAAATAATTTTTTTTGGCAAGAAGCAATACTTGCTATCACAAAGCGTTTGAGTTCTCATGGGTTCAGAACGATCAATGTCAATAAGAAAAAGAGATCCTTTGGTGATAAAGACTCCTTTGGATTTAAAGGAGTAATTGATTTTCTTCCACTATGTGGAAGGTTGACATTCCTCATCCTTCTCAAAATCTAACTTAGGAAGTCCTTTGACCAATTCCTTTTTACTCAAATTATTTAATTGATGCACATTTACATGACCAAGCCTATAGTTCCACAAAGATATATCATTCTTATCTAAAATAAGGCATTTACCAAGAATAGGCTTAAGAGAGTTAAGAACAATAGTATAGAGATTTCAATTTCTAGTTCCCTTATATATGACATTGTAAGAGAGAGAATCTAGAAACAAGCATTCTAGTGATGTAAAGAGAACAAGATAACCATATCACAAAGTTGTCTGACACTTACTAAACTGTGATGTAGGCCATCCATAGGAAGTACATTATTTATGTATTGTGAATCACTTACATCACCCTCACCTACTAATTTACCTTCCTTGTTGTCCCCAAAGGTCACCAGACCTCCTTTCCTCCTTATAAAGATGTTGAAGTGGCTCTTCTAACCAATCATGTGCTTGGATAAACCACTATCAACAATCCATTTTTTTTGCTTACAAGGGAAGGAAAAGTGATGTATCCCTATTTTAGGGCTCCATCTTGTGTCTTATTACACTTCAATCACATCTACAACTATTAGATTATATGTTATTTCTCTAAATATGTGTTTTCCTATCAAACACACTTAGGGATGATTTTTGCATGTTTTATAGGTACTTTGAACACTACTTGATGGAAGAGAGAGATGATTATTGAATCTAGGTTTTCCCTAGGCTTGGAGGATCCCAAAATGAGGACAAAACCACCCCAACCCACCCCAAGTGGTCAAAGAATGTATTGAAGCAATACCATCCATGGATGACAAAGTTCAAGACCCAAAATGCAGGGGAAGAACCCACAACGGCCGTGCTAGCATGGAATGGCCGTTCTGGGACATGCCTCAATCAACATGACCTTCAAAATTTGAGCCAATTTGGCAGTAGGCTCATGCTAGCCAGTAGGACCATGCTGGCCAAGGCCAAGCACAAACATGCTGGCAGACCCAGAAGCCCAAATTTCCCCTATACATTCCTCTCTTCAACCATGGATGTTCCCATCCACCATGCCCATTCCCAATCGACCCCAGAACGGCCATGTTGCTGAGAATTGACGTGCTACCAGCAAAACCCTACAATTTTCTACACTACATTCCCCATATTACCCCCACTTAACCTAGTGCTTCCTTACTACATTTATATACTTGGGTGGTGGCTCTAGCACGAGGTTATCCACCCCTAGCTACCTTCCATCACCCCATTTTCTCCCCTTAGCCATTCCATTCCATTTCCACCTCCATTTCACCCCATTTCCCCATTTCAACCACAAAAACCTTCATTTCCAAGCCTTCCATCCACTTCCCACCATCATTCCACCCAAGAAAAAGGAGGAGGACATCTTGCAGTAGCTGAAGAGGAGGATCACTCCATCTACATCGAGATCCATGGCTTCTTCCACCTCTTCTCCTTTCTTTGTGTATTTTCCATTTCCATGAGTAGTTAGGCCCTTTAGGTGGGCTGTTTGGGGCTCAAAAACGTTACTTTGATACCATGTGTGGAAAAATGATATGTAAACATTATAATTTCATTTTCTAATGATTAAGCTCTATTTCTATTTCACTCTTCATGAATTTCTTTGTGTTTTATGCTTGAAATTACCTAGAAATTTAGGGAAATTGCTAATATGTGTGAATTTTGGGATTTGCTCCTAGGTTCAATTCATGGATCCCTAGATAGCTACCCATATCCCTACATGATAATCAATTCTCCTAACCCTAGTTGAGAGATCTAAGTAGCTAGTTTAGATGAATTTAGTGTGCTTAGTGTGGAGCTTTCTCAAGCCTAGAATGTGGGTGATATGAGGCCTAAAACCTCATTTCCACTCCCATTACTACCCTGAACTCCTAATCACCCTAAGGTCCTCTAAACTAGAAACCTAAGATTGTTTATACTTTAATTGAATTACACCTAAAACCTAACCTAGTTGAGCCTCATAAGGGCAGTAGGAGGTGCTAGGGACTAGTTCCCTTATACAAAACCTATCCTATCCATGGCCAGTTAGTAGTCTAGGGCAATTCATTAGACTCTAGCTTGTTGTTTGGTTTGGTAATCTAAATGAAAGCATAATTTTCACATGTCACCCAACCTAATTGATAAGTGCATATCCCAAACAGCGCAGACATCCCTGTATTGCTTTAAAACCCTAATTTCCTTCTTTCTTAGCTAGTGTTAGCCTAGTTAACTCTTTACTTGCTTAGTTAGCTTCTTGCCATGTTCTTGCTTTGTTCTTTCTAGTTTAGGTCTTTACTTTCTCTTTTTCCCTATTTTCTAGCTTAGTGTAGTGTAGACTTATTCTTGTCTGCTTCAATATAACTTGCCCTTTTCCTTGCTTGCCTTTTCTTTTCTTACTCATTAGAATTAACTGTCTAGGGTTAAATTAGGTTTTGATTCTTGCTTTTCTGTCTTTACTTGCTTGTTTTCTCAATCCCTAGTGTAACCAACAATCAACCATCAAATCCTTCAACCATAGACTACACAGTAGGAGCCTAGCCAAAAAACTAACCTAGCTCTAGTGCCCCCTTTTCTCCCTATAGATTGGCCCTATACTTCCCACCCTCCTATACTATGACACAACCCCGTGCACTTGTAGGTGTAGTTTTTTTAGTAAAAGTAGGTGTGTAGGTTTAGGTCCTTATAATTTTTGAAAGTGATCCCACCATGTGTCCCAATCTTGTGGGGCGAATATAGTCAAATCATAATTAGTTAGTGTGTACACCTCTGGTAGGATGCACCAAGCTTTTTGGTGCTGTTTCCAGGGAAAGAGGTGCTTGGCCTATCTAGTTAGTTTTGCTTTGATATTTTCCTACTGTACTTATCATTGCTATTATTTATTCTTTATAATTTGTACTCTTTGTGCATATTGGTTAGTTAACATGCTATCTTTTGTTTGGTTGTACCTAGTGCATGTGACAAGCCACTCGAGGAAAACAAGATGAAAGGCCAAACTACACCTCACAAGCCACTTCAAGATTACTTCATGGCTAGCAACTACAAATTGCCAATTGCTAGAAGAGTTGATCACATGCTAGGGGAGAAGTTCTCCATCCCTCCATGCCTTCTTGGGATCCTTCTCACCTTCTATGGCTTGGAGAATGAGAACCCCTACAAGCACTTGGACTCCTTTCTTGAAGTATGATTCACCTTCAGGAGGCCGGCGACCAGTGATGACACAATCCATTTGACCTTGTTCTCATTTTCCCTCAAAGGCAAAGCCAAAGATTTGTATTATTTGAGAAGGGACATCACGAGTTGGGAAGAGATGAAGAATTCCTTCCTAAGGTAATTCTACTCTATTTCAATGTTGACACAAATGTGGCGTGCCATAGTGAGTTTCACTCAGATGGGCAATGAGAAGTTTCACAATGCTTGGGAGAGATTTAAGAAGATGTTGAGAGAATGCCTACATCATGGGATACCTTTGTGGCATCTAGTTCAATCCTTTTACTCCGGTCTATCACCAAAGGGTCAAGATACAATATATTCTTCTTGGGGAGGAGTTTTTATGGCTAGACCACCTGAGGAGACATGGCTCTTGTTTGAGCAACTGGCAAAAAGTTCAAGAATCTGAGCTTCTAGCATGATGAATTACGGTGATCTCCCCTTTAGTGTGACATCTCTATCTCATTGTGATTCAAGCCCGCAAGTGATGAAGATTCTTGGTGACATGGTGAGCTTCATAAAGAAGCAAGTTACAAATGTTCCTTTCCACTCAGTCAATTCTATAGAGTTCTATGGTGAAGAAAAGAAGACACCTCAATCCTATAGCTACCAGGAACCAAAAAGTCCAAGATATAGCTCAAGGTTTGAGGAAGAGGTTCTCTCTAGGTTAAAGAGTTTTGATGACATACAAATGAATGTGACAAGACTTGAGGAAAGGATAGAGCATCTATCTTCCATACTTTCTCTCCAAGAAGAAAAGTTGTCTTCAAAGCCCATAATGAGTTTCAAAGAAGCAAGTGGACCAATGCATTCCTCACAAGTTTTCTATAGTCCACCTCCCATGCAAGTGCAACCCATTTAGGACTTCCAAGGCCATCCTAAGCCTTACACTCCTCCCCCTCCATCACTAGAACTTTCTCAACGATTCACCCTCCAACCTCAATTCTCCCCTCCACCTCAATTTCAATACCAAGTACCACCTCCACCTCCTCCACAACCACAACATGATACCCCTCTCTACCATGAGCAAGGTAGTGCTGTGACAGTTCTAAGGAGTGGGAAAACTCTTCAGAAGCCCGCGAGTAAAAGAATGGTTGATAAAGCAAAACAAAGGCATCCAAGTGGTGATACTATGATTTAGATTGGTGAAGATGATTCCGTGATGCCGTTCTTGAGCATGTGATACCAAGTGTTCTGATTTATACTCCATTTGTAGGTCCTACCATCCCTAGTGTTCTATCTACTAGCATGCCACAACAAAATCATGTTTATGCAAGTAAGGACAAAGCAAGTGAGCCACCATTCATTGAAGCATTATATGAACCACCGCAAGTGAAAAGGAATACAAAAGCACAATTTTGACATTCTTGAGGTGTTTCCCAAGTGAAGGTCAATATTCCATTGTTGGATGCTATCAAGCATATCCCATCATATGCCAAGTTTCTCAAGAGCCTATGTACTGTGAAGAGAATGTCAACTAGGAGAATACCAAAGAGAGGCAAGTTGATCGAACAAGTGAGCTCAACCCTCCAATGCTTGCTTCCCATGAAGAGGAAAAACCCACAAGCCCCACTAATACCTAGCTACATTGGGGGACGTCACATAGACAAATCCCTACTTGATTTGGGATCTAGTGTGAATTTGATGCCATATAGTGTCTATGTTGAGCTGTGCTTAGGCAAGTTGAAACTGGCTCATTGCACTCTCCAATAGGTGGACCGTTCCATCAAAGTGCCTAGAGGCAGAGTGGATGATGTTTTGGTAATGATTGACAAGGAAAGAGGAGTTGTGTTCCCGACTAATTTCATTGTTCTTGACTTGGGCCAGATGATAGGAAGACTCCCATCATCTTGGGAAGACCATTCTTATCTACAACTGATGTTGAGATACATGTTTGCAGTGGCATAATGACATTCTCTTTCATGGACATGAAGATAAAAATCAACATATACAAGTCATCAACCCGACGAGTTCGAGATGAGGATATTAGACATGGTCACTTCAAGAGTCTGACTAGTCATTTGAGAGAAGGAGATCCAGATGAGAGACTTGATAGTTTTGGTGATCAAAGGGATGAGGAGCATAGGTTGAGTGCAAATGAAAGATGCATTTATTGCAAGAATGAACACATGAGAATTCTAAATGGATGAATGATGAAAGAATCTCCAAGAAGCCCAACTGAAGCCATAAATCTCAATGCTTGTGGAAGGCAACCCACCTAGGTTTGGGAAATTTTTCACCCAACCTTCCATTTTTCATACCTTTGGTTTATTTATACACTTTTCCAAGAAAACACACACACATACACACACTATACTTGATAGTTTTGTTGTTGGTGAATCATTTTAGAACAGGTAAAATGAGGAAAGTTGATGCATAGAAGATCCAACTAAGGAGAAGATCATAATTGAAGAGAAGATTCCAAAATAGTGGAAAAGCTATAGGAAGGACACCAACATGACTGTTCTACACAACACGACTGTGTTGCTGGCAAGCCAGAATGGTCGTTTTGTGCAGAACGGCCATGGTGGATCAGTCATGCATGAGACACCTTGAGATCTCCCCTCCCCACTTGGTGTCTGTCTACCCCAACTCCATGTCCTCTACCCTATCATCCTAAACTTCTATTTCATGTTGAGGATAAAATGGTTGAAGAGTTTAGAGTGGTAGGGCGGTAAGCCCTTTCTTTACCCAACTCTCCTCTATGTTCCTTATTCTATTTTTTCCTCAAGATGATCAAACAATATAACCATCTATCATACTTGTGTATCTATACTTTGTGTTCTTGCTTTACATACATGCATATCGTATAGGTCAATTTCATGCATTTTTTTGCATTATTTTCATTTTTTTGCTCTTTTTGTCATTCATTGCATATCATGTAGATTTTTGTAATTTTGGCTTGTTTTAGATAGGATTTGCTTTTTTTTTTCTACTTTTTGTTCCATAATGAAGGCTTAGATGTGATTGAAGGTCATTTGGCACCGTTTTGGCCAATTTTACCAAGTTTAAAACTTCTTGCCTAAAAATGTGTTTTGACTTAATCTCTACTTTTTGGATTGAAAATGATGACATTTGACAAATGCAAGTGAATTATCATGGTTTATTACTAAATGGCCTCAATCTTGACTTTTTACACGTGCATCACCTCTCTCATGCTTGTGAACTGTTTGGTTGAATTGTGATTGAAGCAATCCACAAACGCTTAGAGTTTTGTAGAATTTCATGATAGAAATGTGGTTTTAATATTGCTCATTCATGTGGTATGTCATTTCTTGATGAAATTGTTGGAGTAACTTTCATGCTGGAGATCTCATGTTAAAGTCCATATTAGTAACCCCTATTTCACTCACTTTTCTTCTACCATCTTCTTACCTCTCCGCCTCATGAAAGGATGCCAAAGTGTACACATTCAACCTTGACCTCCAAAAGTTTGGGGTGGCCATATCCATGGCCCCGCTTCACTCTCATCATCACATGACCTATACAAATCAAGGGCAAAGAAAAATAAAAAGAAAAAAAATGCAAAAAGAAAATAAAAGATGCTCATGTTTAAGAGCATCTAAATAAAGAAAATATGAGTGTGTAATATCACTCTGAACTCTTACCGCAACCCTTTCTTCCTTTTGCATGCCCTGGAGCTAGGAAATATCAAACGTAGCTCATTTTTCCTTTTTTCATAGTTACATGGGTTACTTAGTGTGGATGGACATATGAGATTGAATACATGAATGTAAAACAACAAAATTAGTCATTTTTTACCTTTGCTACCATGAAATGGTTTACCCAGAGTGATATGACAACAATATGGATTGATTGTGTTTTCTATTCTTTATATTTGAAGTTTGCAGGCTCAGTTCTCTAATCATGATTGGTTTGTGAAAGAGTAGACGAGAGAGGTGGAATGCGTGTACTTAGTCATCTTTGTACCCATTTAGTCAACATTCATCTGTTGCACTACATTTGCCATTTCTTGATTGTGGGAATGAAGAGAGATTGAGTTGGAACATACTTGAGGACAAATATGTTTTAAGTTTAGGGTGATTATGTAGTCCTATTCTAGGGCTCCATCCTATGTCTTATTGCACTTCAATCACATGTATAGCTGTTAGATTACATGTTATTTCCCTCAATATGTGTTTACTATCAAATGCACTTATGGATGGATTTTGCATGTTTTATAGGTACTTTGAACACTACTTGATGGAAGAGAGAGATGATGGTTGAATCTAGGTTTTCCCCAAGCTTGGAGGAGACCAAAAAGAGGACAAAACCACTCCCAACCTACCCCAAGTGGTCAAAGAATGTATTGAAGCAATACCATCCATGGATGACAAAGTTTAAGACCCAAATATAGGGGAAGAACCCAGAACGACCATGCTACCATGGAATGTGCATTTTGGGACATGCTTCAATTAACATGACCTTCAAAATTTGACCCATTTTGCCAACAGGCCCGTGCTAGCCATCAAGCCCGTGCTGGCCAAAGCCCAGTACGACCGTGCTGGCCAGAATGGCAGTGCTAGAAGGCCCAGAAGCCCAAATTTCCCATGTTCATTCCACTTTTCCACCATAACCTTTCCCATCCACCACGGCCATTCCCATTCAACCCTAGAACGAACATGCTACCACCAAAACCCTACAATTTTCTGCACTACATTTCCCACATTACCCCCACTTAACCTAGTGCTTCCTCACCACCTATATATACTTTGATGTTGGATCTATAATGAGGTTAGCCACCCCTAGATACCTTCTATCACCCCATTTTTTCCCCTTAGCCATTCCATTCAATTTCCACTTCCATTTCACCCCATTTCCACATCCACCACAAAAACTTTCATTTCCAAGCCTTCCATCCACTTCCCATCATCATTCCACATTATTATAGCCAAGAAGAAGGAAGAGGACATCTTGCAACATCTGGAAAGGAGGATCACTTCATATACACCAAGCTCCATGGCTTCTTCTACCTCTTTCTCTTTTCTTTTTATATTTTTCATTTCCATGAGTAGCTAGGCTCTTTAGGTGGGCTGTTTGTGGCTCAAAAGGGTGACTTTGATGCATGTGGGGGAAAATAATATGTAAAGATTGTAATTTAGTTGTTAATGATTATGTTCTATTTCTATCTCACTCTTCATGAATTGCTCTGTGGTTTATGCTTGACGTCACCTAGGAATTTATGGAAATTGCTTATATGTGTGAATTTTGGGATTTGCTCCTAGGTCCTATTTATGGATCCCTACCTATCTACCCATCTTCCTACATGCTAATCAATTATCCTAGACCTAGTTGAGAGATCTAAGTAGCTAGTTTAGATGAATTTAGTGTTCTTAGCGTGGATCTTTCTCAAGGCTAGAATGTGGGTGATATGAGGCTTAAAGCCTCATTTCCACTCCCATTACTACCCTCAACCCCTAATCAACCTAAGGTCCTATAAACTAGAAATATAGGCTAGTTTAGACTGTAATTGAATTTCCATAACCCAATTGAGCCTCATAAGGGATGTAGGAGGTGTTAGGGACTAGTTCCCCTATACAAAACCAATCCTATCCATGGTCAGTTAGTAATCTAGGTAAATTCATTAGACTCTAGCTTGTTGTTTGGTTTGGTAATCTAAATGAAAACATAACATTCACATGTCATGTGAAACCCTTTGTCACAAAAAGTGAGATTACTCAAAACATAAATCATGATCAAACATAAACAATGGATTATCTAAAATCACTAGAAATTAAAATCGTTTTACAACAAGCACCAACAGCTGAGAATTATTACACAAGAGGTAATACTTGCAGTTCATAACATATGTTCAAGGTGTATTCCGATCAACCTGTTACATAAGATAACAGTTCCACATATATATACATACCACCACATGAACACAACCTAGAAGCCACGTATCAATCACCATGTCTACAAAACACATCAAGAACACCCCCAAGGACCTGAGTGTACAAGGACGACTCATATGACTCTATTAATAGATACTATCCATATACCATGTTTCACCAAGTGTAGTTTTCTTCCCATATTAGCTTCAACCACATGATCTTTAACTTGACATGCACATACACCTAAATAGTTATTTAACCAATGGGGTGAGACACCGTCCCAGTGAGAGATATAACTCTCTGCCAACTTTATTATTATCACAAATAGCTAAGCAGATAGATTAACATATTGAGAAAATTGAATGAAATTAACTAAAGGACATATATCTCATGGATAAAGTAAATAGAACAGTAATATGCACTTGCCAATGAGCAATATAACAATTAATAATCTAAAAGGAATGTGAATAACATGTATAAATATTATAAACTATCAGTATAAAAGCAAGGCAAGGCTTCATCAAATGTTTCTGTGTTTGATCCTATACATGTACTCTACACGGTTGATTACATAGTTATTATTCCTTGAGGATTTGATTCGTGCCACCCAAATCCAACCGACCACTGCTAAGTTGAAATCGGTGCCATACCAGGTCTAGTGGAAGAGCCAAAATCCATGTCCTCACCTTCCTTGGTCAGTACAAGTGAACATTCAATGACATCATAGGTGCACTACTTCCAACAACATATAGTCTAGCTGTATAAATCTAGCCCACCTTGGTACAAGTTACAATGCTAGAAAAACTGAGCTACGACTCACAACCGCACTCTTCTAGGGTGAGCTTACAACCAATCATGTATTACATATCACTGAGATACGGTCTAAAGCTATACTTTTCTAGGTATGGCCTACAGACAATCCTATGTCATACATACCTAGACGTAAGGGGATATTCGTCCTCACCCCCGCATATTAAAAAATATACGCTCTGAGTTAAACTCGTTTCACCATTCAACACTTGTTGACATTGAATGGATCTATGGCACATGGCAAACTGCATGATTAGATCCCACTTGATTAATTAGACCAATTAAGATGTCTTTTAGCATCAATCAAGTTATAATGTACAAGCCAAAAAACAAATCCTTCAAAAGAAATGACATAGTACTACAACAACAAATATCATTGTTTAAATTATAAACTGATTCCCATCATCTCATAACATTGTATCAATGCCAGCCACAAGGCTATTGTATCACTGCCAGCCATAAGGCTATTGTATCACTGCCAGCCACAAGGCTACTGTATCACTGCCATCCACAAGTCTATCATCATCAACAACATTTTATCATGGTATATCAATCCCTCATTTCGATACCAGAGGATATCGCCTCAACCAGGCATTGAGCCTTTACCAGGTCCTAAGACCCATCTCATCATGCTTGTGATTCATGGTTATCTCATCATGCCTCATTATCATATATGTATCACTCATGTCACATCATTCATGGTACAACACATGTACTTGCTATAGCAACCATTTGTCATTATGTTCAGAGACATAGAGTATGCTAAACATATTAAACACCTTTAATAAATACAAGCAAAGCATCATAAGATCTTTAATCAAAGATTAGGCTTCATGTTGATTTCACATAAGGTCCCCAAACATCATTCTACCTCACATATCTAACATGCAATAACTCCCATAAACTATAGTGTAGAAGGCTAAGAATTAGTTAGTGTAACCAAGTATGTACATTTACATATTCATAGTTCCAGTATTCCCTTATCCAAATTCATAGACAAAGCCTAACATTATTTAACCACCTTTATGGCACTCACAAGCTATAACACCCAATCAACCCACAAGGTTAAATCCATGTAATTTATGAGAGGGAAACAATATCATGTTTTCCATTCATACTATTCAATATTATAACATGCAATCCGAATTAGGGTCAATGGTTTTCACATAGAACCAGTTAGGGTTTTACTTCATGGTTACACCATTAAACCCTAATCACACCAAATCCCACCTTTCGGAAACTAATTAGGTTTGAACAACATTAGTTAGATATGAATCAATCATCTTACCATCAATACCAAGCATCACCCTTTTATAAATGCATATGAGTATCATCTTCATTATGTTATGTGTGGGTTACAATACTGCATTAGAATAACATATTGACCATTGCACCAATATGACGTTTCAATATTAAGTGACCCATACATTATTACTTCTTACAAATTATTAACCACATATCATACTAAGGAGAGTTGGACCTTAGGCTACATAATTGGAGTGTTTCACTTCAAACTATCCACCAGGCACCTATAAGGTCATTAGACTTGTTTATGTGTTTACTGCCCAAATGTTGTCATCATGTATTCCAACAAGGCTTATCACCTCCCTCATGTATATTCATATAGGTGTATATTTAATCTTAATCCACAAGCTAAGATTATATGAAAAGGAAATATAGTTGACACTTTCCATGAATTATAATCTTTCAATGAGATGAGCACATTGCTCATATTATTCCTTGATTAAGGTTAACATATGGATACTCAACCATCAAATCCTACATCCATTACTTCCCACGTTGTTGAAGAGTTTAGGGATAAGCTATATAGTTAAAGAGTAGGACCACTCATATCAACATCATCCTATGGTGTACTAGCTTTAGGAGAAGAAATTAAGATTACTCATACATCATCCAAAACAACACTCTTCTCTATCATGCATTACTCGTGTGAGTGCATCATTAAGTATCCAAGTATACCCTTCAACCCTCATCATGTAATATCAGTTTCACCCCATCAACCAAAGGTATCAAATTAGACCCTCTTGTGGTGTATAGGTTTAGACCATCTTATCCAATTATGTTGGGTTCATTCTCATATATGGAGTGACAGATTAACTACACTAGAGGTGTCATTTTATACACTCAAGGGATGTATCGGTTTAGTGTGTCGGGCATCAACCCTTGAAGGGGTATCGAACATCACCACCCTAAGGTGTGATGAGAAACACATGGTGTATCGGGTATCAATTCTTGGATGGGTGTCGGGCATCACATAGTGTGACGGGAAACACCATCCTAAGGGTGCGATGGGAAGCACTAGGGTTAGGGTTAGGTCATGACGACCATTTTCTCAATCATGGACGTCACGAATAGCACTCTAGAAAACCAGCTCACACAAGGTGTCCTCATGGGCTTGACAAGCTAGCAAGGTGTATAAGCCTTGTCTCATCTAGGGCATGATGAGTAACAATCATCAAAGCCTATTAGTTTGGCAACACATAAATTTAAGTACCTCTAGAGCATGATGGGTTGACTCCTCCTCAAGGCATGTCATCCTAACCATTCATATCAGTTTGGTCATCCTCTAGGGTGTGACGGTTTAGCATCCTTCCAAACCTATCGGCATAAGCACTCTCAAGTCATGACGACTTGCAACATGTATATCAATTTTAGTATCATGAGTCATGATGACCATTCACCACCTAAGTGTTGACTTAGTCATCTTCAACTTTAGGAAACTCGGTCACTAGTCCATACACTCAATAAAGCAAGAAAGAGAGAGACATATTCAACATCTTAAACAAAGTTCCTTCATCCAAAACAATCCCCAAACAATCACTAGCCACTTAATATATAAGAGGTACATGATGTAGAGATGAAGAACTAATTAAGCGTATAAAGAGTGATAATAACAAAGGAGGTTAAGAGTTATATAACCCACCTTAAGAAGTTCTTAATCAAGAGTCCAAGATTCCATGATCAAGGATCAAAAGCACACGTTCGTCAACTTGAAGATGATGCATCAAGAGTCTCAACTCAATTTCAACATCACCTCAAGAAAGAAGAAGAAGATACCATGGTTATGGTAGCTCAATAAGAAAGGAAAGAAGGAGAGAGAACCACGTCCCAATTTACCTTCATCCAAGGTATGATACATGGCCAAGAGTGGAGGAAGAAGATGAAGAAGAGAGCTTAAAGGAATGACCATCAAAGAAACATAACTTACTAAGATGGAAGTTGAACCAAGAATCACTATGAGCAAGGAACTCGACATCCCAAGATCCATGGGGCTTCCTCTAGATACAAAAGATCCCAAGCTCGTCCACCAAGAAGAGAGGAACAAGGATGGACAAAAAGGGTTTACTTGTGTGTAGGAGGAGGGGGTATATACTTGAGGGTAGGATGAGAGATCAAAGGAGAGGTTTCATCGCCTTGGGAGCTTAGGTGACACTTGTCCATGAGAGAAAAGACACATGAAACAACATGCAAGGAATGGTGATAAGATCTTGGTTAGATATCATCCTCTAGGTATCCTCCTAAGATCACGGCCGATATGCCAAGGCTACATCCTTCACAAATCGATATGGTAAAACCCAACATACTCACAAACCGATAGAGCATACTCCATACACTCACAAACTGATAGGAACAACCCCTCATACTCACAAACTGATACATCACCACCCTACACACCTCAAAAACCAATAGGGTACAACCCTACACACCCACAAATCGATAGGTAACCTCTTCAAGGTTCTCAACCCAAGATAACCCATCTTAAGAGCAAGACACACCTCATACATGAGTTCCATATATCACTAAGATCCAAACAAAGTGACCATCTATTAATATTTCCTCTATATGATTCCAAGAGAGGGAGGTAATACTATAGAGGTGTTATATTGCATATAAGCCCTTCACTTTGGGTAAATTGCAATTTACATCAAAACTAGCACATAAAACACAAGCATCAACCACACAAGCTCAACTTGGAACTTAGGCTTTCCAAAAGATGCCCCATAGTATCATTCTCTCTCTTATGATTCGACAACACTAAGGGCACACTCATCATGTAACATAGTGCAATATAACCCCTATTCTTGGGTAAATTGCACATTGGTCCATAACAAGCAAACATTACTTAAACAACATTCAAACATGACCAAACTTGAAACATAAGCATGTCACACGATTACCAAACACATAAAAGGATTAGATTAAAGTTCTAAGAAACTTACTTATGCAAAACAAATAGGATTAACCCAAAACCCAGGTCAGGGTCCTTACATGTCACCCCAACCTAATTGATATGTGCATCCCCAAACAACCCACACATCCCTTTATTGCTTTAAAACCCTAATTGCCTTTTTGCTTAGCTAGTGTTAATTTAGTTAGATATTTACTTGATTAGCTATATTATTTTCTTATTCTTGCTTTTTTCATTATAGTTTAGGTCTTTACTTGCTCTTTTGCCCTATTTTCTAGCTTAGTGTAGTGTAGACTTTTTCTTGTCTGCTTTAGCATAACTTGCTCTTTTCCTTGCTTGCCTTGTTAACTTAGGTTTTGATTCTTTCTTGTCTGCCTTTACTTGCTTATTTGCTCAACCCTTAGTGTGACCAACAATCAACCATCAAACCCTTCAGCCCTAGACTCTGCAGTAGGAACCTAGCCCAAAAACTAACCTAACTTTGGTGCCGCCTTTTCTCCCTATGGATTGACCTATACTTGCCGCCCTCCTATACTAAGACACGACCCTGTGCACTTACGGGTGTAGTGTTTTTACTAGAAGTAGTTGTGCAGGTTTAGGTCCTTATAAATTTTGAAAGTGATCTCACTGTGTGTCCCGATCTCATGGGATGCATCTACTCAAAATATAATTGGTTAGTGGGTGCACCTCTGGCGGGATGAACCAAAAGGCCAGTGCCGAATTCAAACTTTAGGATTGGGGTTAACTTGGGGACCCATTTAATGTTTGTATTGGTCCCCTATTTCTAATAAGTACAAAATGTAGAATAATGATCATCACATTTACAATGCACACAACTCATATTTGCCTTATAGATGGAAGACTCTCCATGGTATATTGGAGCTCCCTTTCTCTTTATCTTACCCTTGTCCTTTCCCTTTATCTCATGGTCTCCCTCATATCCTAAACCACTACTACCCACTTGTCGATTAGGGTGTTCTAGGACTTCATACATGTACTTTTTTCTCCTTTTAGATTTTTTTCCAGGAAGCTCTAAGCATGTGAATGTCATCACTAGGAGTAATAACGATAGAAGAAAGGCTTACGCTATCATCTTAATCATGTAATATATCAGACTCCAAATAAAGGGATTTAGTTAAATAAGAATATCTTTCAAGACTAATGCTAGCTACTTCTTTTGTAGACAAAATAGGTCTAGATTCTACTTCTTTTGTAGACAAAATAGGTCTAGATTCTAGATTATGTACTTTATCAAGAAGTCTAGAATTTCAATCCTAAAAAAATAAGCTCATCAAGGTATGTTTGCTTTTCATCTTTAAGATCCCTAATTTTCTTATGATAAACACCATTTTAAACTTCTATACCACTATTTTGAAGTTTAAGTTCTAGAAATTGCTCATGCAAAGAATCAATGTTACTTTTTAAAGCTTTTTTATTTTTTTTCTTGATATTCTATTCTAGCATACAAGTCATCCATAATTTTTCCTAGTCTCTTCTATTTTGACTTGCATTTTGAATAAGAACAACCAGAAGCATGAATCATATTGATAAGAGGATCTTCAGAAAGTTCATTGAGATTTACCTCACTTATCTCACTTACTACATCACTTGTTCTAGCCATGAGGGCCATGTAGCACCGATCTTGTTTGAGCTTGAATACCTTGAAAAAGACTCTTCCCAAGAGGCATGGGCTGCAACTTTGCCTTTTCTTTCTTTCTTGTCTTTCTTCTTGAATCTACTATCCTTGCAGTAGTCCTCCTTCTTGCTATGGCTGCTCTTGTTGTGATGTTTCTTTGATTTGGAATTCATTCTTGAAGTTTCCCTTTTTTTTCACACTCATAGAATCTAGGAATAGAGGAGGAGGGTATACCCTTGAAGTTCTTTCCCTTAGAGTAGTGAGCTTCAAGATCACTATGGGAGTCATCTTCACTTGAGGATGGTGGATGCTGGCCAATGACTTTTCTTGCTCAATAACTTCAACTTGGGATTCCAATGCAACCTTCTTCTTTCTCTTGGTATCTTTATCTTCTTCCTTTTCTTCTTCTTCTTGCTTGTCAAGTCTCACTTCACAGGCTTGAAGATTTCCTATGAGTTCTTTAACAATAATGTCAGAAAGGGACTTTGTTTCTTCTATGGTAGCCACCTTTGTTTGCTAATGGTGAGGAAGAGATCTAAGATTCTTTGATTTGATCTTTCTTTGATCCATATTGTGACCTAGAGAGGAAAAGACACCAACAAGATCATTGAGCCTTTAGTACATTTCATCCACACTTTCATTTTTCCCCATCTTGAAGCCTTTAAGGAGTCCATTGAGCATATATTCCCTACTTTCTTTGACTAGTTTCATAACTTCATAGGTGATACATGGATTGTCTCAAATTTCATGAGTTGTGTTCCAAGTTCAAATATGGTTGTATTCAATTGGACTAAGGGCATAGTAGATGATGCTAATAGTTCTAACATCTAGTTTTGCTTTCTTCATTTTTGCCTGATTTCAAGTCGCTACTTCTCCTTCTGCTTTAGTGTAGGGAAAACTAACCACATTCCACATGTCAAAGATCATACCTTGATTGCATAATTGCATCCTCCTCTTCCAACAGAGAAAGTTGGCACCATCAAAAATAGGTGGAGTCATGGAGAAGCCACCCTCTATATTGAGAGAACCAAGCAGATCTTTTCTTACTCCTAGGAGTAGATTTTGGAGAAGACCAAGATATGGTACCACTTGTTGGATGTATGGGCTCTAGAGGGGGGGGGGCGAGTATAGCTAAAACCACTTAAAAAAATTCATTAGACCTCCGATATATTTTTTGAAAAGATATTGCAAATATGAAAATAGAGAGAGAGATATTGAGAAAACTCCAAGGAAGACTAAATTGTATATTGATTCCAACCTCCAAACAAGGAGATGTACATCCACTACCTAGAGGGGTTAATATCTATGATTTTAACCTTGTTATAGTCTTTATATTCCATAAGAGGAGTTACAACAAATGACCACCATTTTCAAGAAAAAGGGATAAACTAACATTCCTTTACATCAAGGATCCAATAAACATTACATAGGTCTTACATATCTACCTACCAAGAATCTTTTTCCTTTTTAAGGACTTACCCATTCTTGTAAAAGATCTTCTGCCTTTGATCCACCACTTCCTTCTTCAAGGAAGTCACCTTCAAATCTTCAAGTTGCCAGAGAGAGGTTGGGAACGATAGTGGAGAGGTTTGACACCTATCTGATGGAGCAACTCTCTTACAAAGATCTTAACTCACTTGGGTTGGATGTAGAGAAGTAATCAAGCTTGAGGAAGATTAGGGTCTCTTGGAGGCACAAACACTCAACTAGAACAAGGGAGCATAGAAGGAAAACTTGGAATAAAGTCCAAGGGCCTCATTTCATAGTTGAGGTCACCTACTAGCTAGTAGAGACACTTAGATTGATTTCTAGCTATTTTTGGGGTTTGCTACAGATCTATTTTTGAAGCTTGCAACATTCTAAAAGGATAGAAGCACTTGTTAGAACTTATAGTACGAAGTTGTAGGATGAGTTACCTTTTGGGAAACTCGACCAACAATGCTAACTATCAAGCAAAGTGTAGTTTTCATTTGAGTTTCTAACTGATAAGAAACTCAACCAACGGTTACATCGATCTCAACAATGCTGGTTTAACCGAGTTGTACCAGGACAAACTTGGTCGATAGTGGTTATTGTCAAAATGCCTAAAATGGCTGTCGGTCAAAGTACCTTGGGGGGAACTTGACCGACAAACCTATTTGTGATGGCTTATGATAATTACAAACAAAGTGTATATGCATTCAAATTAAGTGCTCTAAATTTAAATGTAGCTTCTTTACAAGTCATGGAGCCAAATAATTGATTTACAACATGATTCTAATATTAAAGATTATCTATCATTTAATTCTTGCATTTTTTTGAATTTCAAATTAAGTGATCTAAATTTAAATATAGCTTCTTTAAAAGTCACACAGTCAACATAATTGATTTACAACATGATTCTAATATTAGAGACTATCTATTATTTAATTCTTACATTTTTGTTGAACTTGAATTGTTTTCAGCAAAGTAGGCTTTTCTAGTTCAATCCTTTTGATGTACCTAATACTAGAAATTTATCTCAAATAGGCATATTAGATACATATGAATGGAATGGCTAAGTCATCATCAAAGTATGGACAATGTATAACTATTAGGTCAACAATAAGGTTGTTTAAAGCTCAGATACCATGATGAGAGGACTAATCAATAACTTGATGATTTTTAAATGTGAACATTATTATAATGAATTCCAAGTTCATTAGCATGGAAATGATAGGTATTATTTAGCTTGAAAGCATAATCCTCAAAATAAAAGGAAAAAAAAACAATTCTTAATATGTTGATGATTTTCAATGAGCATATGATGACTAATAGCATACCCATGCTTTAAGTGAGCAATAATGAGTACCAGAGAGATGGTGGAGAATATGTTGTGTGTGTTATATAAAATAGGTCTAGCCTTTATATAGGACTATGGGTGGTTTCCAGTATGCATATACACAATGTGGGACTATTCATTATATAAAAGAGTATGGACAAAATTGTACACTTAGCACTCCCCCTTAAACTGGTGTGCAGATATCATAGGCATGTAGGGAAATATGGGAACAAAGTAGGAAATGGAAACATAAATCATGTTCATATTCCTAACTAGTAGATCATGTTAGGAAATAGGTTGAAAGAAATACCTTCTCCTGGAGCAAGTCCAACGACCATCTTTGCACGGTGATGTGCTCCCTTCACAAGTAGCACACAGATGGTAGCCGATGACATCCTTCTATGTAGCAACCATGGACGATAGTTGACTGCATCCTCCTAGCATGGAAACAATGGCTTCAATGCTTCTATATAGTCCATGAAACCATCATAAACTCCATGTCACACTTCCAAATCCGACTAGAAATTTTCCTTCCGTTTGTTAACATGCTAGAATCAAATTCTTTCCCCTTGTTATCTATCCCTTTCTTATGTAAGATTGATCAGGCTCTCACAGTAACACAAAAATGTGAGAAAAGGCATATCTAGAGCCTTCGCCACCCCTCCTTATATAGGAGTGGATGTGCTAGGGTTTCCAAAACTCAAGGGATACGAAAGGATAGATCTCATAATTTTATGGCTACTGCGTGCGATTAGTCGGTCGAACGAACCATATAGTCAGTCAACTGGCACAACTAGTGGGCCAACTACACTATCCAGTCAGTCGATTGATTTGTGGTCAGCAACACAATATCATTGGCTTTTAATGTGGTGATTAATGCACATCATTACACATTTCATTGATCATTTGACCCAGTCAAACTAGTCGCTTCACATCCAATCGGCCGATTCAAAAATTCCAATCAATCGCCTAAGTATTTTGAAAATATGCTAGGAACAATGTGTTGGGAAATCAAGGCGACAAATAAGGTAGTGGAAACAAAAAAAATTAAATGCTCGTTTCCCAAAACAGCAAGATCACATCAACAATAAAATACCTTGGAAGGAAAGTAACAAGAGTTATACCTAGTCGTGGAGCAAGTCCAACGAAAGTTTTTCATGTAGTACCATGCTTCTTATCCAAGCAACAACACACTTCTTCTTTAGGTAGCAACTTGCTTCTTTTTCAGCAGCACTCAAAAAATTGTCATCAACTGCCTCCTTGTTTGGAACCATGAACGGCGGTTGATGGTGTCCTCATAGCGGTAGACAACAACCTCCTGTCTCTAGAGTAGTCCACACGGACCACCGGTAAGTCCATGTTGCACTACCAGAGGGAAGAAGTTGTCCTCATCGAACGTAAACCTTCTAGAGTTGCTTTTCTCTCCCACAATTGTCTCCCCTTTGATATCCTCCCTTTATCGAGTAGTACTTGCTCAAGCTTTCTATTGGTTACCACAACTAGAGAAGACAACAATTTTCAAAGAAAATATTGTGTCTAGGAAGCCCCAAGTACCCCTCTATTTATAGAAGAGGCTAGGGTTAGGGTTCTCGGTCTGTGCAGGAGGAAAAAGGATGGAATTCACAAATTTTCTAGAAACTTCAAGTGGCAAATTTAGTTCACACATGCAACTATTCGGTTCGTGCATGAACTAGTAAATTCATGCCACGAACTAGTAAGTTCGTGCAATTTCCTATATAGAATCACATTGGTATTCAATGCACGATTAATGCAAAACATGACGTCGACACTAATCCTAGATCCAGTCGAATTGACCATTGAATCGGGCAGTTCATCCCATGAACCAGTCAGTTAGGACATGTGAACCAGTTATTTCACACCCTAGTTCAGCTATTGATCAACCAATGTTGATTCCAATCGACTTGAAACTCCAATCGATCGATTCAACACTTATACTGGTCAGTTCAGAGTCCAGTTAGTCAACTTTGAAGCTCAATAGTTTAATTGAATACATGAACACCTTTAATAATAAAATTAAACATCATTCATGAATATACTCCCATTCCAAGTGTATCCTATGTGTGTGACCCTATAGGTCCAAAGTTATGTTGGCAGTGAATGTTCATAACTGATTATGACATCACGAGCAAAGAGCAACATCTAGCAACACATCATTCCCACCTAAGTAATTTGGAAAGTTGGAGAACAACTTCAACCTACAATCTGTGATCACTGTTACCATGATCATATAGTTCCTTTGTCTCTAATATCTGGATTGAACTTGTGGCATGGAATCTTCATCCTCTCAATGTTCAATCCATGTTCCTTGAACTAGAGCAGACTATTAGAGATGCATGTGAGTTCACATATCACATATTGAATCACATGAGTACGGCCATCAATTTCTCAATATCTCTTATCAAGTGGCCTAGATATCAATCTCTTGTAGGAGGGACAAATCCCATCTACATCACTCTAACTCAATCCCCATGTGTCACAATGCACCCAAGCACCACCTTTATGGCAACCCTTGTTTAGAATCACGATGGATGATGTCAAAGTACATGAATGACATGTGAGGAATGTAGTGATTTGAGGTCTAAGAACCACAATCACCACTATAACTATGAGAGCTGTTCTAACTACCATTCCATTGCATTCACATATCACTCTTCACTAACATGTACTTGTGTGTTTGACTTGATATCACATATCATGACTAATGAGATTCTATCATCAGTCAACACATACTCTAGTCTTATGTATTATTGTTGTTTATTTTGCTTCCACAGTAATATCTGACTAGGGCCATAACAAGAGTATATGTACTCTTATCATACACATGATCTCATCTTTCATATCATCATTCTAAATACATATGTCATAGAGTAATATTATTCTTTAGATATCTACTATGTCTGTGTCATCATCTCATGTTGAGACAAACATCTCATTCTGAGACAAACATAATAGACAGAATTACCTTTATTATTATCATCAAATCAGGTATCTAATGCCCCATTGCAAGCATCATATGATTGGCTCTCTGAGCATACATACCAACATACTCCCACTTGCACTTAGATCCAACCACCCAAAAATCTTATTCCAAGTGATCTTAACATGTCCATTATGTTTCTACCGTACAAGCACTTCTATAGAAGGTTTGAAACATTTTCTTCCAGTTGTTATTTGTAAGTTTCACATCTATTTGTTGTGTGACCTTTCATATGAGATGGAAGTGTTGTAGCATTCTACCTGGGATTCCCGTCGTATACCATAGCTAAATGATTGTCACAATATTTCTACTGTGCTATTAGTGGTCGGAACCTCCCAGAAGTTCATCTCTATGAACTTCTTGATCCTTACAATATCTTCTACTATTCACATAACACTAAGATACTAATGTTATATTATAGAACAATTGTCTCTTACTCAGAACTCTTCTATCTTATAGTTCTAGTTTTAAGGTCAAACACAAATTTAGATTGTGATCATTAATTTTATCTTTCACTTTGGAAGCTAGCATCAGTGTAACCCTTACACCTAACTCTTTGTTATTACCATAATTTAGGAATCGATCATTTTAGTGCTTATCAAGCACTTAAGGACGTTCTTTATGGTAGTCCAATGACTTTCATTGGAATCTAATAGTCATCCACTTGTCATGTCCAATACATACTAGATAAATGGATGAGTATATATATCCACTCATCAAGTCTGATACATACAAGATAACTAGATATCCTCTCATCATGTGCAATACATATGAGATAATGGGATAAGTACATAACATTGCATATATGGTAGATCCAATTGCGAGTGCATATGTCATCTTATTCATGTTTTCCCATTCTTCACAAGAACTGGGGCACTGGACTCTTGAGAGACTAACTCCATGGAACAAAAAAGAGTTTTCTCTTATCGATTTTTGCATGATGAACCCTTTCAACATATTTCCAATGTATGTGCTCTTTCTTTGGTCAAGAAGCTTTCTAGATCTATATCTATAGAACCCTATTCCTATCTCATAGGATTCTTTTTCTAAACCCTTCATAAAGAAGGTACTTTCCTTGGTAGGTTTAATACTTGTCGTATAAGGATGTTATTCCCCATCACTATGTGGAATATACATATACTCCCACTACATATTTTGTAGTCATAGATTTGATCTTCATTCTGACTCAAGTCAAACTCTTTGACTATCTTTTCAAATACAAGATTCCAGCTCTGAGATGCTTGCTTCAATCCAAAAGTTGACTTTTGTAACTTATAGACTTTATTTGCATTAATTGATTTATAAAACCTTTAGGTTTTTCCGTACACACACTCATAATTATTCCAATTAAGGAATGTAATTTTAACATCCATATGCCAAAACTCATTAATCATAACTAGCTGCAACAACAATCATGATCATGATGGATCTTACCATGGTAATTGGTGAAAAACTTCATCGTGTTCAACACCTTGAACTTTTTTGAACCTCTTTGTAGCCAATATACCCTTCCATGTTGGTATTTTCCTTGAAGACCCAGTTGCACCCTATGGGTTTTACACCTTCAGGTGGATCCACCAAGGTCATACCTTGTTGGTTTATATGGACTTTATCTTGGATCTTATGGCCTCAAGCCATGCTTCAGATTCTGGTCCCTCAATAGCTTCTAGGTAGGTTGTTGACTCATCATATATGACCAACTCACTGCCTTTTGATCCATTAGATGTCATAATATTTTAAGCTCAAGGTGTATTCTACTAGAACTACAAGTCTTACAAGGAACTTGAGATTCCACAACATCTTGTGATTCTCCTTGTTCCTACTATACCTCTTCAGGTTCATTGTTTTCTTGTTTGTCTCGAACATTTCAAATTCTACTTTTACTCCCATTGATTCCTTTAGAATGAAGTTCTGCTTCAGGAATAAAGCCATCCATATCAACAAACAACTTTGTTGTTGGATTGGGATAAGAGTAGTATTTTAACAAAATAACATTTATGTAATTTTTGGATAAAGCTTTTCAAGAAACTATTTTCTTACATAAGATTTCAATTGTAATCATTATAGAATATATACAAAGACATCTCCCAAGCCATATTTCATATGGTGTATTTTGAATCATTTTATACGGTACATTGTTTTAGTGTAAACCATGTACCAAAAGGAAATCAGAGGATTAGATAGATTTATTGATAATCACACCATGACTTAAACAAGGTGTCATTCCTTCTTTCTAATACATTGTCATTGTGTTTCAAGTGGGGTCCATTGTGATACACTATCATGTTCTCAAGAATGTCCTCAAACTCTTGGTTTAAATATTTCAACATTGACCACATTGAAGTGTCTTAATACTTTTACCAAGTTAGTTACATCTCCTTGAACATTTCAAGATATTCATAGTTGTATTTCATTAAATATAAACTTATATATCTACTAATACAATCAATAAATATAATGAGATACTTGTAACTACCTTTAGAATGTATTCTAAAAGGTCTATATGCATCGTTAGGAATGAACCCTAATAGGATACCTGCTCTCCCACTACATCTAGTGAAGATGCTTTTATCATATTGCGCAATAAATAAGACTTGCATGTCTCTATCAGTTCATTAACCAAAAGAATCTAGATATCCATCATTATGGATTCTAGAAATGCAATTCTCATTTATGTGCTTTAGATGACAATGCTATAGGTATTCATTGTTTGAGTTCTAGTCCTTCAATATATGTGTCATACAAATATTTGTCTTTAGAACTATCAAGTATAGTTTGTGAGACATATGGAATTGCCATGAAACACCAATTCTTTCCCCTACAAGACACATGATGTTTTCATCAACGGAATGTATATAATAACAATTCACTAATTCTATTACATGCCCATGAATGACAACTTCCAACTATAGTGGCAACAATTCTTACTCCACACAGTCTCTAGCTTACTTCTTCTCAGGTCCAGAAGTAGAAATCTCTATCTCTTTCTTCTTCTTGAGATCCTCTATTTAAAGAGGATAGTTTCTTTCCAATGTCCAGGCTGGTGACAATGGTAGCACTTTCCTTCCTTGATCATCTAAGTGAAAAGGAAAAATTCCTTTTACACTTACCCCTCTCCTTATCTTGAGTGTAGAAGACTTGGACTTTAACTTAACCTTGAACTCTTCTTGGCCTTGTCTTTGCCCTTGGACTCACTTCCACTAATCACCATCATGAGTTTCTCCTTCTTTAATCTTGATTTGACATTTATCAACTTGCCAAGCAATTTAGATAGTGGTTTGGTCAAGTTACTTAAGTGATAACACTCTATAAACTGGATATATGATTTAAGCAATGATTGTAGAATCATATCTGTGGCCAACTCTTGACCTAAAAGAAATCCCAGTCTCTCCACATGCCCAATATTGAGCACATGGGGCTCTGCTGAATCTCCCACTATCAGTTTGCACTCAAACAATGCCTTGGGGACATTATATCTTACTTGCTTTACATGATTCTTAAGATGTGTTACCATCTCCAGAATGTCCATGTTTTCATGCTGCTCATGCAACTCATAGTTCATACATCATAGAATAAGGTAATCATATGTCTGTGGCATCATTGGAATTCTTCTAGTAAGCATCCATTTTAGCCTTAGGAATATTTGGAGTGGGTTCCTTTGGTTCTGGTTTTTCAAGGACATAGAGCTTTTGCTCATTTATGAGAACACTTCACAAAGTCCTAAAGGAGATGTGTAAGTTAATCCCATTTAGTTTTGTCCTTCTTAAGGACTGATCGCAATAATAACATGGTTGTTTTTGCCATTAAATTCTACAAATAAAAATTGCAATTTTTAAAAAAAATTTTGGTTTGATTAATTTGATAAGTTAACAATATTAATTAGGCCTTTAATTCATTATTGCACCCACTATTTTGTTCAAATTAATATTCCTCATGTATCAATTTAGGTGATTACAACATAATATCTTCTAGTGAGCCAAGATCCAAAAAAATTGAATTATTACCCGACCAACGTCAGCATCCATAACAAATTATTAAGGTAGGGAACTTTTTCCAATTGCATCTCATGGAATTTTTGGATATATGGTGTGTGCAACTCCTTGCCATAGTCCATCTGCATGCCTCTAGGTGCTTAATCTTATGAAGTACACCTGTTAAGCCTGATCCAAAAGCCAACATGATAGCAATGCACCCCGCTTGGCAGCCCCACATAACTACCATCACACTTCCACGAGATAGACGGCGCACCACCCTTGGAGTGCCCAACACTTAGTCGATCAAGATTTTCACATCGAGCTGCTTATGGAAAACATTTTAGACTTACCATTTATTGAGGGATTTTATATATAAATGCATATACATATCCAATCACTGATAGGGATTTACTTTATGCCCTAAAATGCAAGTGCTTGCTATCAGAGTAATATAGTCCAATGAGGCTCGAATATTAACATGGGGAAACATAAATCCAGAAACTAATACTAACTGCAATGTGATCAACTAGGGTGATGAAAATTGATGGCTTAATTATCTAAATAAAAAAATAAATCTAAATTAATGGGTTGATCTCAATTGGAGTGAATTCCTTAGGTTTACAGTTTCACCTCAGTTAACATTGCAATTAACAATATAACATTAATAAATATCTCTCCTAACCCTGTACTAAGATCTTGTAGCAATAATTACCCACTCTCACGGCATAATTCACTACCTAATCTAATACCAATCCTACAATCGTGTCAATTGTGTTATTAGTTAGGTGCTTTATCAAAAACTATGGGTAATCTCTTCATATTCATAACCCACCTTTCTCAAAGGAAATGTTAACATGTATTCTTGTGAATTTTCCGACCATTGATTTCCTTTATTAAAGCAATTAAAGGTTTAATTAACTACCTAAGGTGATCAAACTTGGATACTTCATGACAATCTCATAGAAATAAGTCTAGAAATTAAGAAAAATTGATATATTAATGCATAAAAGTCAATTACAATGCATAAACACACTACTCCGAGTCCTAAGGAATAAGGGGTTAAGCCCCACATGGTTTCCATTGTCAATTACATGTGAGAGAAGAAGAAAAATGTGGCAAATATTAGTAAACTAAAGAACCCCTGAAGAAGAGATGGTTCGGTTGATCCCCTCTAGTGAACGTGATGATTTGCTACCTTTAGACTACAAATTACATCTATTGGAAGTGCCTGGGTAGTCCAGAACATGGTCTTATTCTTTCATTTCTCCTCTCCTTGCTCTTGGATGCCATCTAACAAAATAGAATGAGATAGATGTGGTTGGCTGAAATTGCTCCAAGTCATATAAGTGACTTAGGGCGTAATTAATTGCCAACCATTGGATTAGACTTAATTTTCAAGTCTTCCTGATCACACGATGTTGGTACTACTGACTGGGTGTCAGTATTATTGACGCCTTCGATAATTACAGTCATCTGGGTAGCTATCAGTACTATTGAGCTTGCAGTCAATAGTATCAGGTTTCTTCAATTAATGTTGAATCCATCACTGTGATGTTGTCGGTAGTATCGACTTATGGGTCGGTACTACCAATTCTTCTCAATTTTTCTCTATTCCAAACTAAGCAAGTTTCAGTACCACTGACTCCAAAGTAGGTGGTACCAAGCTGTGCAGATTCTTATAAATTAGTTGAAATACACAAAAATCAAACATAAGCTCTTGAAATATATTATATCATTCTGAAACATTAAAAGTACATTTATTAGATGCAAATAAGCATCACATGTTAATGATAGTAAATATTGCACAAATTAATATGAAAATGAACAATAAGTGCTTAAAAATCAACATTAAATAGTCTGTGAAAATAACATTTATCTGGTGCCTCAAACTCCACTAAGCTTAAATGTTGCTCGTCCTCGAACAACACACCCTCAGATCTGTTTGAAACAAATCAGCAAAAAGGACACAAAATATGAATTTCATTTCTCAACCATCCCCACCTGGCGGCCCCAAACTAGCCTTTACTGACCACTGAACAATCAACTACTCTATAGCGACCAAAATGTCTGTAAAAAATGTCCATTGTTAGATCAACAAACACTCTCAAGAGAGTAGTTAATATCATAGTCAATCAGGCATTTGCTTGGTGCATCATGTGATTCCCTATTCTAAATTGCTCTTTCCTAACTACCAACTACTTGGAAGCAGTTCTCCTTATAAGAATGAATGAGGAGAACAATCATTTAAGTGGCTTACCAATAAGAGCAATGGATGGTATGAAATAGGTGGCTATGAAGAATCACAAGTAGCATATGAATTATTTATTCAAAAATAAAACATGATGAACCTATATGGTGAAGAGAATGAAAAATGCATGAATCCTAATGCCTAATATTAATGGGTGAAATGATGCATCAATAAAAAATCTCACCAAATAAATTGTGGCATCCAACTTATAAAAATGAAATTTACTTAAGCGGAAGCGAATCATTTGCAATGGATTACTGAAAATCACTAAAAATTAAAACTTTTTGCAAATAGATCCACACATAGGAAATCTATTCATCAAGAACCAAAGTATAATATTTACATTCTGTTCCATAAGTACACAACCTGTACTATCTCTTCTCAAGGATTGCAACATCAGCTGTCCTATTCAACATTATATACAGACAACATAAAACCTCAAGGCATCAAGCCAAAATCTCAGATTGATTCAATAAAAACACTGACTACTGACTCTGAGGACCTGAGAGTACAGAGACGACACATAGGACTTTCTAACTATATGACTAGACAGGCAGTATCTCCACCTGAGATATTACTACTGTCCTTGATACTGCTGCTGTTGTTCTTTCTCTGCTAAAGGGTTCCTGCCTCTTTGTCCGCGTTCACCTAAAACATTAGATCCCACGGGGGTGAGACAATTGTAAATTGTCCCAGCGGGATATATAACTCTCCGCCAAAACATTACTATTGCAGTTATATACATAAAACTGGACATAGGATATGCAATTTAAAGCATTCTCATCTTAAAGCATTGTAATTATCTATGATAGAACAATAGATCAACTTTTCTCTTAATAAGGAATAGGAAGAACATGTATATCATTTATCCTCCATATTATACCATCATGTCAAACTTCTCTTGTGACACTCAATATCTTGATATGTCACCCATGAGACATTCTTGTTTCAACTTATTGGCCTGAGCCAATCTGCTAAATAGATTTTGGTTATATTAGACATGAGAGTGTGCATTATCATGTCTTATTCAGGCATTGGTCTATACCAATCCTATGCAACTATTCCAGGTATTGATCTATGTCTATCATGTACAACTATTCCAGGTATTGATCTATGTCAATCCTGTGCAACTATTCCATGTATTGATCTATGTCAACCCTGTGCAACTATTCCAAGTATTGATCTAAGTCAATCTTGTGCAACTATTCCAGGTATTGATCTATGTCAACCCTGTGTTATTATTCCAGGTATTGATCTATGTCAATCCTATGCATTCCAGGTATTGGGAGTTAGCCAATCCTGTGCATTCCAGGTATTGGAGTTAGCCAATCCTGTGTTATTATTCCAGGTATTGGGAGTTAGCCAATCCTGTGTTATTATTCCAGGTATTGGGAGTTAGCCAATCCTATGCATTCCAGGTATTGGGAGTTAGCCAATCCTATGTTATTATTCCAGGTATTGGGAGTTAGCCAATCCTGTGCATTCCAGGTATTGGGAGTTAGCCAATCATGTGTTATTATTCCAAGTATTGGGAATTAACCAATCCTGTGTTATTATTCCAGGTATTGGGAGTTAGCCAATCCTGTGTTATTATTCTAGGTATTGGGAGTTAGCCAATCCTGTGCATTCCAGGTATTGGGAGTTAGCCAATCATGTGTTATTATTCTAGGTATTGGGAGTTATCCAATCATGTGTTATTATTCCAGGTATTGGGAGTTAGCCAATCCTGTGTTATTATTCCAGGTATTGATCTATGTCAATCCCGTGCCTCTATTCCAGGTATTGAACTATCTCAATCCTATGATTTTATTCCAGGTATTGATCTATATCAATCCTGGGTAACCTTCAAAATAGTTTGTTACCTATCACTAGGCAACAACCATCCTCATAGCTCATAAGGCCCATAAAGCATCTTGTCACCTCTCACTAGGCAACAACCATCCTCATAGCTCATAAGGCCCATAAAGCATCTTGTCACCTCTCACTAGGAAACAACCATCCTCATAGCTCAAAAGGCCCATAAAGCATCTTGTCAACTCTCACTAGGCAACATAACTTATTACTTCATGTAATACAATAGTAACACCTCTATTCCCTCAATAGGGTTAGGGATTACTATTCATATCATATTATGATTTCTCATGTCCCATTACCCAATTTAGGGTTAAGGTTTCCCATCTCACATTAGTATTTCATAGTTATCAAAGTATATCAACTTTGAGATGCTAACTGTGAAGTCTTTCATATCTTGATGTATCACTTACCTCATTACTTCCAACTTTCTTAACTTATCAACTTATCTTGGATTAAGGTATTTCCCATCTTAATCCTTTCATCCACTCACCTATCACTCTTATTATGAAGTGAATAGGTCACACATAAGAATGGTCCAACTATCTTTAATGATATGGACTCATCTTAGGTTAAAGCATTGCCTGCTATAAGGGTATCTACAATCAAACACTTTAGGTATTTCCCCCATCAATGTATTGGTTACCATTCCATTATTCGAATTAAGGTTTCCCATATCATTACTCTTTAATAGGGTTTAGGGTTTCACATACTATCATACTTCATTAGGGTTAGGATTGCATATAGCATCACCCTTCATTAGGCTTTCACATCTCATTGCCTATACTTAATGCTTACTATTCATCTCAACTAGGGATTTCTCATGGCATCACCCTCAATTAGGGTTTCTCATGGAATCAACTTCAATTAGGGATTCACATTGAATCAACCTCAATTACGGATTCACATTGAATCAACCTCAATTAGGGATTCACATCGAATCAACCTCAATTAGGGATTCACATGGATTCAACCTCAATTAAGGTTTCCACTATGGTTACCCACATCTTGGGTCTACTAATCATCTCCAATTAGGGTTTTACATTTCATTTCCCTAAATTGGAGTTTCATATATCATTACCCTAGATTAGGGTTACATCCTCACCCTGGATTAGGGTTTCATTCAGAATTGCCCTCAATTAGGCTTAGAGTTCAATAGTCCTGTCAATTAGGGTTTATGTTCATGATTAGGGTTTAAGGATCTATTTGCTTAAGAGTCATACCCTTAATCACCTCATGAATCATATTCATGTATGAACCTCATGCTATCATCTTCTCAACTTGATTAGGTCATATCAACCCTTCAATCAAGTATATACAACTATGATTAACATAGAGTACCACCTCATTGTTCCTATAAGCAATTAGGGTTCATCCCTTAATTGGCACTAATCACTTAGATACTATTAGGATTTCAACCTTTGCACCTTCATTGATTATCATTACTAATCATCATTTGATCAATGGATCATTCATCATCTTGATTCTCAAGAGATTCAATTACATTGGACCTCCGATACATAAGGTATCCAATTGAATTGACCAATTGGATCTTCAATTACAATAGGTGTCCAAGTGGATTAACCAATTGAATCCTCAATCAATCTTGACAACTTGAACCCCAAACGGTCTTAGTCTTTCAAAGTTCAAACAGTTTGAAATCATTTGGTAAAGGTGGTGCTTGAGACTGTTTGCTAAATCAAGTACTTGAAACCGTTTGCTAAAGCACCTTTTGAAACCGCATGGGCTCAACCGGTTTGGGATCGTTTGGTCCCAAACGGTCTTGAGACCTTTTGGTCCCAAACGGTCTTGAGACCGTTTGGACCCAAACGGTATTGAGACCATTTGGACCCAAACGTTCTTGAGACCATTTGGTCCAAACCTCCTCAAAACTGCAAGGACCAAAAAGAGTCTCAACCAAACAAATCGATTTAGGGTTTCCAATGTTGGTTCCTTCAACCATTGAATCTATGGAACTACTAATCAATTGGGCCTATCACCATGCTTCAATTGAGTTAATTAGGTCATCCTTCAACTGATTTGACCCTCAATTAACCCTCAATTGATAATCAATTAGGGTTTGGATCAATTGGATTAGGGTTTGGAATTGATGAACCTTCAACATTATACAATGTGAGATTGGTAACTTTGAAACCATTGAACCTTCATCCAAATTGGGCATGACCTGAACCAAAACGGTCTTGAGGTCATTTGGATGACCTCAAAACGGTTTTGATACCATTTGCCCATGTCCACATCAAAATCCAAGTCAACCAATTAGGGTTTGGTTTTGGATTGCTCACCAAATCAGCAATTGATTACTCTTCAACTCAATACCTTTAGATCTCCAAACACCTAACCATAGTCAACGATAGACCTCCAAACAGTCTTGGGATCATTTGGATGACCTCCAAACGGTCTTGAGACCGTTTTCCCATCACATCATCATCAACCATGTAATTCAATTAAAGTTTGGATCCTAGGATTGGTCACCAAATCAACAATTGATTGTACTTCAACTTAATGTATTTTAACCTTAAAATGCTCAACCATACCTGACCATAGACCTCCAAACGGTCTTGGGTGATCACCAAACGGTCTTGAGACCGTTTGGGTGATCCCCAAACGGTTTTGAAACCGTTTGGGTCAATCGACCCAAAACATCAACTTGTTCCAATGCAAAATCAGCACTTAGCCGATTAGGGTTAACACCATATCTTTGGACCTTCAAACACTTAGCCATATCCAAACCTAGACCTCCAAACGGTATTGGGTGACCCCCAAACGGTATTTAGACCATTTGGGTGATCCCCAAATGGTTTTGAAACCGTTTGGGTCAATCAACCCAAAGCATCAACTCATTCAATTGCAAAATCAGCACTCAACCGATTAGGGTTTATACCCAATGTTTGATCTTCAAATACTTAACCATACTCAACCCTTCACCTCCAAACGGTCTTGGTTGACCTACAAACACTCTTGAGACCTTTTTGGTGATTCCCAAACGGTTTTGAAACCGTTTGGGTCAATCAACCCAAGTTTCAAACTCAATCAACTTGGAAATCAGCACTTAACCCGATTAGGGTTTTGGTGATTGATTGACCTTCAACTCATGAACCAATTGGAGTTAATCAATAATAATTGGTGGGTATTTAACCTAGATAATTATGAAAAAGTCCCCAAATGGTCAACCCTGGTCAACATCACCAAACGGTCTGAAACCGTTTGGTTTCATGCGGTTTGGTGAAACCGTTTGCTACTAAACGGTTTTGAAACTGTTTGCTTTCAAAACACAAACCGTTTGGACATTTGATTGAAACCGTTTGGTCTAGATATTTGGATAGGTGTGTGCTTATTATTATGTCATCATCATCAAGCTCTAGACCCATGAAACCTGCTGTGATTTCCATGGAAATTGCATCAATCAACCAAATCAATTATTGCAATTATGGAAATGATCATTATTTGATAAGGAATTGAATGCAATAACAAAGTTAGGGTTTCAAGTTATAAAACCCGCCTCCAATTGAGCTCCAAAGATCCATGTCCACAGAAAAAATGATAGATGCAAATCCTTTCACCATTCCAAGGCTCGTCCTCAAGGTTTGAGTGAAAAAGAATGGTTAGAATTGAAGAGGAGATCGAAATAGGAAGAAATCCATAATTTATTTTCAATTTCCACCATGGAATCAAGGTGAAATGGATCAAGAACCTTAACAGCAGGTTGGGGGTCGTCCTCCTGATCCTCCCAAGCTCTATTGGTCGTTTCCCAAGCAAGGAGAAGAAGTGGGGTCGAAAAAGCCTTTCATTTGGCTTGTAAAAGGTCCTTTTACAAAAATTCAATGAGAGAGAATGTACTTTGCAAAAAACCCATTTAATCCCAAAAATATGGCCGCCTCTTCCCCCTAATATTCCATAGGGACGAGGCTATCTTGTTTTCCTCTTATTCCTCTCAATTATCCATGATTTAAAGAAAAGCAAATTAAGCACCTCAATTCATATTATTTTAATATCCTTATGTGAGTGGATATTTCTTTTTCTTATAAAATTGTGTGTGAGTTATCCACTCCCTTGGATATTTTCGTGGTACTTGCAAGGCTCAAGGATGTCACACACACATATGAATTTAACCATTTTAATTTTGGTTGAAGGCCCTTTAATTAATACATTTATTTTTGCCCTAAATCGAATTAGGGTTTCAATTAGGATTAAATCTTGATTATTTTAATATCAAGATTCTCTCTCCTCCAACTTAATTCAAATGAGACGCCCCTCTCATTTTCTTTGCTCTATATGGTTCCAAGAAACATTAGGGACCTTATTTAAGTGGTAATTTGCATATTGAACCCTAGGTTTTGGGTAAATTGCACTTTACACCAAAACTAGGTTTTAATGCATAAACATTACTTTATGAGCTCTTCCTTGGTACTCAGGCTACCACAAGCCATAACTTTGCATTATCTACATTCTCATGATGCTTCAACACATAAGGAACATCTTATCATGAAACCTTTGCAATCTAACCCCTCAACTTGGGTAATTTGCACTTTAGTCCAAAATAAGCAAATATTGCTTCAACATTGTTTAAACAGGACCAAAATTGAAACATAAGTTTCTCATGAGCCCTAATTTCTTTTCACAAGATAAGATTAAACATATAATCATCTTTCTTAATCAAAACACCTAGGGTTAAAGTGTAACCCATGTCAGGGATGTTACAAATTATAAACCCCTAACAAGGATTTCGTCCCCGAAATCCCAGATAAAGGTAAACAAATATTATCCATGCATCATATCATCATGTTCTCACATAACACCTCATTATTATGGAGATACCATAGAGTTTTGATCAACAAAAAGTTATTTCACACAAATTTATCATGGAATGGTTCACATGGAACACATACTCCCATGTTCCTTAGTTGGTTCAGTATTTCTCTTTCAAGATCATCATTATATTCTGTCATCCACTTGAGACTATAAGTCTTTTCATACCCTAATTGTGTCATCTCACCTGATAACACCATACTATCTTTCCTTATTGCCTGCACTAACTATCTCATTAGTTGTACATTCTCTTATCATAAGGAAATGTTACTTATCAATTAACAACTTATCTCAAAGATATCTTCAATTGTTATGTTTATGCAAAACATAAACCCCTAACATGTGATGTTCATATTATTTTACATGACTAATTTGATTTAATAATTGACCATTTCACGTATTCAACATAAAACATCTATTATTTCTTAGATACCATAATCTCTTACCTTGGTATCTATCACATGTATTAAAAACACATCACTTATTTATCTTCCTTTCATCTTGGGACATTACTTGTTACACATATATTCATCTTGGAGCCCAAGTCCAAGATAAACTGATACTTTTCTAAGTATCCCTCACATAAACATCTTTATATTATTCACATCAAGTGTTCTATGATCCACTTGATTGCCATGTCCCAGAGAGAAAAGAAAACAAGGGATCATATTCCTCCTTCTAATCTTATGAGGATTATGCTTTTAATTCCTCATACAAACATGCTCATCTGAGGTTATCTCAGATTTCTCTTTCTTATGCTTAAAATAGGACACATTTATTCATTCCACGCTTCTTATTTCATGATACTCATTAGATTGTATCAGAATGACTGCTTGATTAGGGCAATAAAAAAGATTACAATCTAAGAGTTTCCATACTCACTTTATCATCAATAGTTGTATACCTGGCCAGGGTATACAAATATTGAGATTAAGTAGTATGCACTTTTTATACTATCATATTCCTTCCTTTTCATATTATCACAAGTATAAGATTTAACATCCCTAGATTTTATCCAGACATCTCTTCTATACCTCATCTTTTCTCAAAGAGGTAAGAACAACATAAAACATTTGTAATGTTTTACTATGCAAAACATAAGTCCTCATAGGACTAATCAAGGAAAGTTCAATAGATTCCTTTCTCAGTTAATCCAGGAATGCATAAGATGACATATTTGAATGATATTATCTTGTCTAAGTTGTCATAATTCATGAATTATTCACTACCTCAGGCTAACTTTGCCTCAAAGGTTGATTCAACAAGCTAAGGTTGAGCACAGACTCAATTTAAGTCCAAAAATTCATCATTTCCTTTTGCTTCAACCTGCTGATGCTAATTACAAATCCTATTGATATCTAAAATATCATCACTGGGGCTGGTAATCTAGGTTATACTGCCAAAGCTTGATCCACTATATACATTACTGTTGCCCTAAATCCTCCAACAGTAATACTTAAAGAAGGATTTTCTTATTATAGATGGATCAACTAGGGGATTCTCAAGCAATTACCTCTCTCTTGCCTGCTCCCATGCACCTTTTCCTCGTGCAACATTGCTGTTCTCAGCATCAACCTCCTCATGTGACCCAGTCATCTTTAAGTTCTTCTCTCTCATGAGCAAAAGACACTATCTGATACACTGGATGACACCAGAACAGACTCTACTACCTTAGTCCTATGTCTCTGTAGACTCAACGAACCTAGAGCTCTGATACCACTAAATTGTGGCATCCAACTTATAAAAACGAAATTTACTTAAGCGGAAGCAAATCATTTGCAACAGATTACTGAAAATCACTAAAAATTAAAACTTTTTGCAAAGAGATCCACACATAGGAAATCTTTTCATCAAGAACCAAAGTTTAATTAATATTTACATTCTGTTCCATAAGTACACAACCTGCACTATCTCTTCTTGAGGATTGCAACATCAGCTGTCCTATTCAACATTATATACAGACAGCATAAAACCTCAAGGCATCAAGCCAAAATCTCAGATCGATTCAATAAAAACACTGACTACTGACTCTGAGGACCTGAGAGTACAGAGACGACACATAGGACTTTCTAACTATATGACTAGACATGCAGTATCTCCACCTGAGATATTACTGCTGTCCTTGATACTGCTGCTGCTGTTCTTTCTCTACTAAAGGTTTCCTGCCTCTTTGTCCGCATTCACCTAAAAACATTAGATCCCACGGGGGTGAGACAATTGTAAATTGTCCCAGTGGGAGATATAACTCTCCGCCAAAACATTATTATTGCAGTTATATACATAAAGCTGGATAGAGGATATGCAATTTAAAGCATTCTCATCTTAAAGCATTGTAACTATCTATGATAGAACAATAGATTAACTTTTCTCTTAATAAGGAATAGGAAGAACATGTATATCATTTATCCTCCATATTATACCATCATGTCAAACTTCTCTTGTGACACTCATTATCTTGATATGTCACCCATGAGACATTCTTGTTTCAACTTATTGGCCTTAGCCAATCTACTAAATAGATTTTGGTTATATTGGACATGAGAGTGTGCATTATCATGTCTTATTCAGGCATTGGTCTATACCAATCCTGTGCAACTATTCCAGGTATTGATCTATGTCAATCCTATGTAACTATTCCAGGTATTGATCTATGTCAATCCTGTGCAACTATTCCAGGTATTGATCTATGTCAACCCTGTGCAACTATTTCAGGGATTGATCTATGTGAATCCTGTGCAACTATTCTAGGTATTGATCTATGTCAACACTGTGTTATTATTCCAGGTATTGATCTATGTCAATCTTGTGCATTCCAGGTATTGGGAGTTAGCCAATCCTGTGCATTCCAGGTATTGGGAGTTAGCCAATCCTGTGTTATTATTCCAGGTATTGGGAGTTAGCCAATCCTGTGTTATTATTCCAGGTATTGGGAGTTAGCCAATCCTGTGTTATTATTCCAGGTATTGGGAGTTAGCCAATCCTGTGTTATTATTCCAAGTATTGGGAGTTAGCCAATCCTGTGCATTCCAGGTATTGGGAGTTAGCCAATCCTGTGTTATTATTCCAGGTATTGGGAGTTAGCCAATCCTGTGCATTCTAGGTATTAGGAGTTAGCCAATCCTGTGTTATTATTCCAGGTATTGGGATTTAACCAATCCTGTGTTATTATTCTAGGTATTGGGAGTTATCCAATCTTGTGTTATTATTCTAAGTATTGGGAGTTAGCCAATCCTGTGCATTCCAGGTATTGGGAGTTAGCCAATCCTGTGTTATTATTCCAGGTATTGGGAGTTAGCCAATCCTGTGTTATTATTCCAGGTATTGGGAGTTAGCCAATCCTGTGTTATTATTCCAGGTATTGGGAGTTAGCCAATCCTGTGTTATTATTCCAGGTATTGATCTATGTAAATCCCATGCCTCTATTCCAGGTATTGAACTATCTCAATCATGTGATTTTATTCCAGGTATTGATCTATATAATTCCTGGGTAACCTTTAAAAAATTTTGTTACCTCTCACTAGGCAACAACTATCCTCATAGCTCATAAGGCCCATAAAGCATCTTGTCACCTCTCACTAGGAAACAACCATCCTCATAGCTCATAAGGCCCATTAAGGATCTTGTCACGTCTCACTAGGCAACAACCATCCTCATAACTCATAAGGCCCATAAAGCATCTTGTCACCTCTCACTAGGCAACATAACTGTAACATCCCTGACCTGGGTTATGAATTAACCCTAGATGTTTTGCCTAATAAGGTTGAGTAGATGCTTAATCTTATCTTGGGAAAAGTAATTAGGGATCATGAGAAACTTATGTTTCAATTTTGGTCCTGTTTGAACAATGTTAGAGCAATGTTTGCTTATTTTGGACTAAAGTGCAAATTACCCAAGTTGAGAGGTTAAATTGCAAATGTTGCATGATAAGATGTTCCTCTGATGTTGAGACATCATAAGAATGAATATGATGTAGTGGTATGGTTTTACAAGCAAGGGCACCAGGATTAAGCTTGTAAAGCAATCCTTGTGCATTAAAACCTAGTTTTGGTGTAAAGTGCAATTTACCCAAAACCTAGGGTTCAATATGCAAATTACCATTTCAATAATGTCCCTAATGTTTATTGGAATCATTTAGAGAAAATAAAATGAGAGGGGCGCCTCATTTTAATTAAGTTGGAGGAGAGAGAATCTTGATATTAAAATAATCAAGATTTAATCCTAAGTGAAACCCTAATTCAATTTAGGGCAAAAATGAATGTATTAATTAAAGGGATTTCAACCAAAATTAAAATGGTTGAGTTCAGATGTGCGTGGATGAGCTTAAGGACTTTAAAAGGCACAAGCATATCCTAAGGAGGTGAAATTCCACTCACCATTATAATAAGAAAAAGAATTTCCACTCAAATATGGATATTCTCAATATAAGGGTTAAGGTGCTTAATTTCTTTTCCTTTAATTCATGGATAATGGAAGGGAACTCGGTTGGGATAGATATGCCCTTGCATGCAAGAAACCAAGGGGGAAGTGGAGCAACAATTTTGGAATTAAAAAACTTTTATAAAAGATTTTCTCTCTCATCAATTTTCTTATAAAAGTACCTTTTCCAAGCCAAAACAAAGGCTTTTTCGGATTTCTTTCTTTCCCCTTGCTTGGAAAACGACCAAGGAGCTGTGGAGGAGCAGGAGGACGACCCCCAACCTGTTGGTAAGGTTCTTGACCTCCTTTCACCTTGAATCCATGGTGAAAATCAAAAATCAATGCATGAATTCTTCATAACTCGATTCCCTCTTCAATTCTAGCCAATTCTTTTCACTCAAAGCTTGAGGACGACCCTTGGAATAGTGAAAGGAGTTGCATCCACCATTTTTTCCGTGATCTTGGAGCTTTGGAGCTCAATTGTAGGTGGGTTTTATAACTTGAACCCTTCGTTTTATTATTGCAATCAATTCCTTATCAATTGGTGATCATTTCTACATTTCCAAAATTAAGTTTGGTTGATTGATAAAATTTCCATGAAATCATAGTATATTTCGTGAGTTTGGATCTTGATGATGATGACATCATCATAAGCACACACCTCATCAAATATCTAGGGCAAACAGTTTCAATATTGAGACCAAATGGTTTCACCAAACCGTTTGGTGGTTTGGGTTCCAAGACCGTTTGGGATGGTTGACCATTTGAAATGGTTGACCATTTGAAGATATATGCTGTGTTACTTGGATCTTGATCCAATGGTTTCAATTGGTTGATCTTGAAGGTTTCAATTGTGTATGATTCCTTAATTGCAAACCCTAATCGGCAAAGTGTTGATTTTGAAATTGATTGAGATGATGTTTTGGGTTGATTGACCCAGACGGTTTCAAAACCATTTGGGGATCATCCAAACAGTCTCAAGACCATTTGGCGGTCACCCAAGACCGTTTGGAGGTCTAGGGTTAAGTATGGATAAGTGTTTGAATGTCCAAAGGTACCAAATTGAATTGCAACTAAGTGCTGATTTGATAATCAATCCAATGGTCCAAAACCCTAATTGGATGTCATGGATTTTGATGATGGAATGAGAAAACGGTCTCAAGACCATTTGGAGATCAAACAAATGGTCTCAAGACCATTTGGTGGTCATCCAAGACCGTTTGAGGTCAGTTCATATCATGTGATGATGATAATTTAATGATTTCAATTGATTTGATTCCACAATGTCAACCATTGATGGATCCTCGATTTTAAACCCTAAGTGATGGTTTCTTGATTATCAAACCTAGTTCAATTGGGTTGAAAACCCTAAATTGAAGGTCTAATTGAATGGTGATTCAGTATTCCAACTGATGAATGCTCTAGTGGTTCAATTCATAATTGGTTCATGAATTGAAACATTGAGTCGATTGAGTATTGAAGTGTCTTTTTGGTCCATGCGGTTTTGAGAGGGTTTGGACCAAACGGTCTCAAGACCATTTGGGACCAAACGATCTCAAACCGTTTGGAGACCCAAAATGCAAACGGTTTCAATACCTACTTTGTCTAATCGATTTCAAGTACAACTTGTTCAAATGGTTTTCAACCAAATGATGTATGAGAACCAAGATCATTGAGGGTTTAAGTAATTAACTTTGTGAAGATCAACATGGTTGATCCATTTGAATATCTCATGTAATTGAAAGTCCAATATGGTGAACCTATTTAGATACTCAATGCTATGTGTGAAACCCTAATTAGAGTAATGCTATGTGTGAAACCCTTATTAGAGCAAAGCTATGTGTGAAACCCTAATTTAGTGCAAAACTGAGTGTTATTGTAAATCCAGGGTGATGATGTAACCCTAACTTAGTGTAACAATGAAGGAAACCCTGAGTTAATGGGAATTGTATATCTTAACCCTAATTTGGGTATTAGGAAAGAGAAACCCCACTTGGATGTGAATGGTAAACCCTAATCCCTAAAATGGGATAAAGATATATGAAACCCTAATATAGGGTAGTGCCATTAATACTAATGTGAAGCCTTAACACTGGGTGATGTGTTTTGAAACCTTAATTTCACATAATACTAGGTGAAACCCTGATATAGAAGGATGTTATGTGAAACTCTAATGAAGAGTGATTCTAGGTGAAATCTATATATGTTTATGAGATGCTAAGTGAACCTTAAGTTATAATCATGGGAATCCTATTCCTATTGATGGAATGGTGATTAATGTATTGACAAATGAAATACCTAGAGGGGTTGATTATGAATATCCTTGTATAAATAGTCCCTGACTCAAGGGTGAGTCCATATCTTTGGCAATGGTTGTGTGTTTTAAAATAGATGAATCATGACCAATACATAGCATAATGAATGTGATGATCTAGTGCATAAGTATTAGGATGAGTGATACCCTAATACAAGCTAAGTGAATAACTCAGGTAAGATGAAGGTGTTGAGGGAAGTGATACATCAAGGTATGATAGATATCACATCCAACACCCCAATTGTGATATAACATGATGTGTTCTAAGTTCATTATAATTGGAATGGATGACACATGAAATGTTTCATGTCAATTGTTACATTAAGATGTAATGCACCTTGATGGTTGTAGGCTAACATGCCTTATGAAAAGGTTAATCCAAATCAATAGATTATGATATAATCATATTCTGATAAAGTTGAGAGAGAAACTCGTACTTTGTGTTGATAATACATTCAATGATGAATGATGAGGATATATAAGTATGTTTGAATACTTATGATATCTATTTGTGGTTTCTAGCTTTGAGAAGAAATGGAATAGGGCTGATCATTAATAATATGATCTTAAGAACCCAAGTGATTATTTATGGAACACCCTAATGAAGGGAGCTGATATAAAAGAGAAACCATGAACCCTAAAGAGGGAATAGTGGTATTAATTAGTGTTGTATGGTACTGATGTGGAAGAGAAATCTCGAACCCTAAAAAGGGATGATACTACTTAGTGTTGTATGATACTGATATGAAAGCATTATAATTGTTTCCATGAATATTAATCATGCAGGGATGATGAGATGAGAAGCATAGCCAGGTATGGGCTGTGATGCTTGTTTATTGAGAATATATTATAGGCTTTATAAGCCTTCATATGCTTTGTGTGGTAAGAATCAATGAGATGTGTGTATTAAAATACATTGTATAGCAAGAATTATGATGTTTTTAGTCAGATGATATGAAGGTAAAAAGTTACCCAACAAGTGGTAATAAGTATCCTATGGTGAGTTATGGGTTCAAATACCTAGATGCTATAATCATGATGATGAACTTGTTAAGAAGAGGAAATGTACTTGGTGAGTTGAGGGATCAAGATCCCAACACTTTGTGAAAAGAGTATGGCTACAGGCCATGACTCCACAATGACAATGCCAGGCAATGCATATATGATCTAAGCCTGAAGATAGTTAATGTTGTGGTAATGATGCTGTAGTGAATAAATGTTATACATGTTCTTCATATTCCTTAATGAATAAGTGACATGTGGCTCTTTCAAGTTATAGCTACAATGTTTAAGATAAGAATAACATTCTAATCTGTTAGATATTGAATTAACTGTTGTTAATCAAATATGATTCCTCTGTACATATTTATCTTCTTAAGATGTAATAATAATGTTACTGGCGGAGAGTTATATCTCTCACTGGGGCAATTTACAATTGTCTCACCCCCGTGGGAACTACATTTTTAGGTGGACGCGGACGAGGAGACATGAATCCTTCAGTAGGAGAAGGACAAAAGCAATAGCAGCAGGGACAACAGTGAAGTCTCAGGTGGAGACACTGACTGTTATGCCTTGTTTAGTTGTAGATAGAGTCCTATGTGTCGTCTCTGTACTCTCAGGTCCTCGGAGTAGTAGTTAGTGCTTTTGAGATTTTGGCTCAGTGCCTCGAGATTTTATACTACCTGTGTTTAGCTTGACAGGATAGTTAATGCTTGTAATTCTCAAAATATAGAATATGTACCTGTGAACAAGAATGTAATTATGTTACTTTGGTTCTATGTGAGAAAGTTTTTCCTTTGATGGATCTCTTGATAAAAAGGTTTTAATTTTTAGTGATTTTTGGTAATCCGCTTCTTAGTGAACGCTTCCACATTAGTTAATCTTATTTTCATGAGTTGTATGCCACAATTAAGTGGTATCAGAGCTCTAGGTTCACTGAGTCTACAGAGACATAGGACTAAGGTTGTAGAGTCTGTTCTAAGTGTCTTCCAGTTTATCTGATAGTATCTTCTGCTCACATAGGAGAAGAAGAACTTGAAAATGACTGGAGAACATGAGGAACACATTGCTAAGGGCAATGTTGTTGCACCAGGAGAGGGTGCATGGGACCAGGCAAGAGGAAAACAAGTGTCTGAGAATTCCCACCTTGACCTAATCAGGATAGAGAATCCTATGTTATGCTCTTGAAGGGCAGGATAGGACAATAGTGATGCATATAGAAGACTGGATACTAGTATTACAATCTAAGTTACCAGTCTTTAATGCATAAACTTTGGGTTTTGAAAGGATTCCTGAGTGACATGGTCATGTTAAAATAGTGGGAATGTGGGAAAGATTAATATATGGTGAGAAAGTAGACTCTTCCATAAGTTTGGACAAATAGTACATTTGTGATGGTAGTACCCAAGGAGGGGCAATAAGTTGAGAATTAAGGTAAGGTCTCTATAATTTTAGAGACATTTGCCTAAAATTCTGAAAAGCCAAAGTTTTTGGTGTCACCAGTGCAATAAATGCCTAGTGCACCTGGGCAGTAGTCACTAAGAGGAGGCAAAGGAAGCAACATGAGATAACTGGACACTATGTGATGAAATCAACCTAATGTGGTAGGTGACCTTGAGGGGTTATACTTAGATGAAATATATTCATCCTGATACTTCATTTCATGTTTCTATGTGTTAAAGATATCAAAATAGTTTTTTTTGAATTCCTTTGACTAGTCCTATAAGGACACAAGGGAAAGGAGAACTTATATCTTACTTAGTGTTCCTTAAAATGTTTTATAATATCCCTTATTTGTGTGTTGAAAGATGAGATATAGAAATGATGCCTGAAGAAAATTCAAGAATGGGAAATCCTGTGTGTATAGTGATATGAAAAGTGAGGAATATGATAGCAAATATAGTGCATACTACCTAATCTCAATACTTGTATACCCTGGCCATGTATATGATTATTGTAGATTAAGCAAGTATGAAAATCTTAAATTGTCATCTTTTTTATTACTCTGATCAACTAGTCATTATGAAACAATTTAGAGAGTATAATGAAATTAAATAGGAAGAGCTAAGTGAAAATTTTCCAAACAAATTACTTAGTGAACATACTCAGTGAACTTGCTCAGTGGATATTTTAAAAAAAAATTACTTAGTGGACATACTCAGTGAACTTGCTCCGTGGATATTTTCAAAACAAATCACTTAGTGAACATACTCAGTGAACTTGCTCCGTGGATATTTTCAAAACAAATCACTTAGTGAATATACTCAGTGAACTTGCTCCGTGGATAATTTCAAAACAAATCACTTAGTGAACATACTCAGTGAACTTGCTCCGTGGATATTTTCAAAACAAATCACTTATTTAACATACTCAGTGAACTTGCTCTATGGATATTTTCAAAACAAATCACTTAGTGAACATACTCAGTGAACTTGCTCCGTGGATATTTTCAAAACAAATCACTTAGTGAACTTGCTCCGTGGATATTTTCAAAACAAATCACTTAGTGAAAACACTCAGTGAACTTGCTCCGTGGATATTTTCAAAACAAATCACTTAGTGAACATACTCAGTGAACTTGCTCCGTGGATATTTTCAAAACAAATCACTTAGTGAACATACTCAATGAACTTGCTCCGTGGATATTTTCAAAACAAATCACTTAGCGAACATATTTAGTGAACTTGATCCGTGGATATTTTCAAAAAAAATCACTTAGTGAACATACTAAGTGAACTTGCTCTGTGGATATTTTCAAAATAAATCACTTAGTGAACATACTCAGTGAACTTGCTCTGTGGATATTTTCAAAACAAATCACTTAGTGAACATACTCAGTGAACTTGCTCAGTGGATATTTTCAAAACAAATAAAGGATTGCTGAGTGAATTATCTGTGTTAGATATATATGTTTTTCTTTTGATAAATATACTTGGGTAATGATAGAAGTGTGTTCTTTTATGCTTCTTCCTTTCAATAATATGGACATCACATGTTAGGGGTTTATGCTCTGCATAAACATAAATAGTGATAAGGAGGAATTAATGAAAGGAACTTGTGTGAATTACAGATCCATGGTATCTCCATATCATTAAGATGATATGTGGAGACTTGAGGGCATGATTAATGAATAATCTGTCCCTCCTTTTTCCTGGGATTTCGGGGACGAAATCCTTGTTAGGGGTTTATAATTTGTAACATCCCTGACCTGGGTTATGAATTAACCCTAGATGTTTCGCCTAATAAGGTTGAGTATATGCTTAATCTTATCTTGGGAAAAGTAATTAGGGCTCATGAGAAACTTATGTTTCAATTTTGGTCCTGTTTGAACAATGTTGGAGCAATGTTTGCTTATTTTGGACTAAAGTGCAAATTACCCAAATTGAGAGGTTAAATTGCAAATGTTGCATGATAATATGTTCCTCTGATGTTGAGACATAATAAGAATGAATATGATGTAGTGGTATGGTTTTCACAAGCTTGGGCACCAAGATTAAGCTTGTAAAGCAATCCTTGTGCATTAAAACCTAGTTTTGGTGTAAAGCGCAATTTACCCAAAACCTAGGGTTCAAAATGCAAATTACCATTTCAATAAGGTCTCTAATGTTTATTGGAATCATTTTGAGAAAATAAAATGAGAGGGGCACCTCATTTGAATAAAGTTGGAGGAGAGAGAATCTTGATATTAAAATAATCAAGATTTAATCCTAAGTGAAACCCTAATTCAATTTAGGGAAAAAATGAATGTATTAATTAAAGAGCTTTCAACCAAAATTAAAATAGTTGAATTCAGATGTGCGTGGATGAGCTTAAGGCCTTGCAAAGGCCCGAGCATATCCTAAGGAGGTGAAATTCCACTCACCATTATAATAAGAAAAAGAATTTCCACTCAAATATGGATATTCTTATTATAAGGGTTAAGGTGATTAATTTCTTTTCCCTTAATTCATGGATAATGGAAGGGAAATCGGTGGGGATATAGATGCCCTTGCATGCAAGAAACCAAGGGGGAAGTGGTGGCAACAATTTTGGAATTAAAAGACTTTTATAAAAGATTTTCTCTCTCATCAATTTTCTTATAAAAGTACCTTTTCCAAGACAAAACAAAGGCTTTTTTGGATTTCTTTCTTTCCGCTTGCTTGGAAAATGACCAAGTAGCTGTGGAGGAGCAGGAGGACAACCCCCAACATGTTGGTAAGGTTCTTGACCTCCTTTCACCTTGAATCCATGGTGAAAATAAAAAATCAATGCATGAATTCTTCATAACTCGATTCCCTCTTCAATTCTAGCCAATTCTTTTCACTCAAAGCTTGAGGAAGACCCTTGGAATAGTGAAAGGAGTTGAATCCACCATTTTTTCCGTGAGGTTGGAGCTCTGGAGCTCAATTGGAGGCATGTTTTATAACTTGAACCCTTAATTTTATTATTGCAATCAATTCCTTATCAATTGGTGATCATTTCTACATTTCCGAAATTAAGTTTGGTTGATTAATGCAATTTCCATGAAATCACAGTAGATTTCGTGAGTTTGGAGCTTGATGATGATGACATCATCATAAGAACACACCTCCTCAAATATCTAGGGCAAACGGTTTCAATGTTGAGACCAAACGGTTTCACCAAACCGTTTGGTGAACAAACAGTTTGCAAACCGTTTGGTGGTTTGGGTTCCAAGACCGTTTGGGATGGTTGACCATTTGAAGATATATTCTGTGGTACTTGGATCTTGATCCAATGGTTTCAATTGGTTGATCTTGAAGGTTTCAATTGTGTATGATTCCTTAATTGCAAACCCTAATCGGCAAAGTGCTGATTTTGAAATTGATTGAGATGATGTTTTGGGTTCATTGACCCAAACGGTTTCAAAACCATTTGCGGATCACCCAAATGGTCTCAAGACCGTTTGGGGGTCACCCAAGACCGTTTGGAGGTCTAGGGTTAAGTATGACTAAGTGTTTGAAGGTCCAAAGGTACCAAATTGAATTACAACTAAGTGCTGATTTGATAATCAATCCAATGGTCCAAAACCCTAATTGGATGTCATGGATTTTGATGATGGAATGGGAAAACGGTCTCAAGACCATTTGGAGATCAACCAAATGGTCTCAAGACCGTTTGGTGGTCATCCAAGACCGTTTGAGGTCAGTTCATATCATGTGATGATGATAGTTTAATGATTTCAATTGATTTGATTCCACAATATCAACCATTGATGGATCCTCGATTTCAAACCCTAAGTGATGGTTTCTTGATTATCAAACCTAGTTCAATTGGGTTCAAAACCCTAAATTGAAGGTCTAATTGAATGGTGATTCAGTGGTCCAATTGATGAATGCTCTAGTGGTTCAATTTAAAATTAGTTCATGAATTGAAACATTGAGTCCATTGAGTGTTGAAGTGCCTCTTTGGTCCATGCGGTTTTGAGAGGGTTTGGACCGAACGGTCATTGAGACCGTTTGGGTCCAAACGATCTCAAACCATTTGGAGACCCAAAATGCAAACGGTTTCAGTACCTACTTTGTCTAATCGATTTCAAGTACAACTTGTTCAAATGGTTTTCAACCAAATGATGTATGAGAACCAAGAACATTGAGGGTCTAAGTAATTAACTTTGTGAAGATCAACATGGTTAATCCATTTGAATATCTCATGTAATTGAAATTCCAATATGGTGAACCTATTTAGATACTCAATGCTATGTGTGAAAGCCTAATTAGAGTAATGCTATGTGTGAAACCCTAATTAGAGCAAAGCTATGTGTGAAACCCTAATTTAGTGCAAAACTGAGTGTTATTGTAAATCCAGAGTGATGATGTAACCCTAACTTAGTGTAACAATGAAGGAAACCCTGAGTTAATGGGAATTGTATATCTTAACCCTAATTTGGGTATTAGGAAAGAGAAACCCCACTTGGATGTGAATGGTAAACCCTAATCCCTAAAATGGGATAAAGATATATGAAACCCTAATATAGGGTAGTGCCATTAATACTAATGTGAAGCCTTAACACTGGGTGATGTGTTGTGAAACCTTAATTTCACATAATACTAGGTGAAACCCTGATATAGAAGGATGTTATGTGAAACTCTAATGAAGAGTGATTCTAGGTGAAATCTATATATGTTTATGAGATGCTAAGTGAACCTTAAGTTATAATCATGGGAATCCTATTCCTATTGATGGAATGGTGATTAATGTATTGACAAATGAAATACCTAGAGGGGTTGATTATGAATATCCTTGTATAAATAGTCCCTGACTCAAGGGTGAGTCCATATCTTTGGCAATGGTTGTGTGTTTTCTAAAATAGATGAATCATGACCAATACATAGCATAATGAATGTGATGATCTAGTGCATAAGTATTAGGATGAGTGATACCCTAATACAAGCTAAGTGAATAACTCAGGTAAGATGAAGGTGTTGAGGGAAGTGATACATCAAGGTATGATAGATATCACATCCAACACCCCAATTGTGATATACCATGATGTGTTCTAAGTTCATTATAATTGGAATGGATGACACATGAAATGTGTCATGTCAATTGTTACATTGAGATGTAATGCACCTTGATGGTTGTAGGCTAACATGCCTTATGAAAAGGTTAATCCAAATCAATAGACTATGATATAATCATATTCTGATAAAGTTGAGAGAGAAACTCGTACTTTGTGTTGATAATACATTCAATGATGAATGATGAGGATATATAAGTATGTTTGAATACTTATGATATTTGTTTGTGGTTTCTAGCTTTGAGAAGCAATGGAATAGGGTGATCATTAATAATATGATCTTAAGAACCCAAGTGATTATTTATGGAACACCCTGATGAAGGGGGCTGATATAAAAGAGAAACCATGAAACCTAAAGAGGGAACAATGGTATTACTTAGTGTTGTATGGTACTGATGTGGAAGGAAATCATGAACCCTAAAAAGGGATGATACTACTTAGTGTTGTATGATACTGATATGAAAGCATTATAATTGTTACCATGAATATTAATCATGCAGGGATGATGAGATGAGAACCATAGCCAGGTATGTGCTATGATGCTTGTTTATTGAGAATATATTACAGGATTTATAAGCCTTCATATGCTTTGTGTGGTAAGAATCAATGAGCTGTGTGTATTATGTAAAATACATTGTATAGCAAGAATTATGATGTTTTTGGTCAGATGATCTAAAGGTAAAAAGTTACCTAACAAGTGGTAATAAGTATCCTATGGTGAGTTATGGGTTCAAATACCCAGATGTTATAATCATGATGATGAACTTGTTAAGAAGAGGAAATGTACTTGGTGAGTTGAGGGATTAAGATCCCAACACTTTGTGAAAAGAGTATGGCTACAATCCATGACTCCAAAATGACAATGCTAGGTAGTAGATATATGATCTAAGCCTAAATATAGTTAATGTTGTGGTAATGATGTTGTAGTGAATAAAAGTTATACATGTTCTTCATATTCCTTAATGAATAAGTGACATGTGGCTCTTTCAAGTTATAGCTACAATGTTTTAGATAAGAATAACATTCTAATCTGTTAGATATTGAATTAGCTGCTGTTAATCAAATATGATTCCTCTGTGCATATTTATCTTCTTAAGCTGCAATAATAATGTTACTGGCGGAGAGTCATATCTCTCGCTGGGGCTATTTACAATTGTCTCACCCCCGTGGGAACTACATTTTTAGGTGGACGCGGACGAGGAGACAGGAATCCTTTAGTAGGAGAAGGACAACAGCAACAACAGTAGGGACAGCAGTGAAGTCTCAAGTGGAGACACTGACTGTTATGCCTTGTTTAGCTGTAGATAGAGTCCTATGTGTCGTCTCTGAACTCTCAAGTCCTCGGAGTAGTAGTTAGTGCTTTCGAGATTTTGGCTCAGTGCCTCGAGATTTTATACTGCCTGTGTTTAGCTTGACAGGATAGTTAATGCTTGTAATTCTCAAAAGGAGATGATACAAAATATGTACCTGTGAACAAGAATGTAATTATGTTACTTTGGTTCTATGTGAGAAAGTTTTTCCTTTGATGGATCTCTTGATAAAAAGGTTTTAATTTTTAGTGATTTTTGGTAATCTGCTGCTTAGTGAACGCTTCCGCATTAGTTAATCTTGTTTTCATGAGTTGTATGCCACAATAACATATTACTTCATGTAATACAATAGTAACACCTTTATTCCCTCAATAGGGTTAGGGATTACTATTCATATCATATTATGATTTCTCATGTCCCATTACCCAATTTAGGGTTAAGGTTTCCCATCTCACATTAGGATTTCATAGTTATCAAAGTATATCAACTTCGAGATGCTAACTGTGAAGTCTTTCATATCCTGATGTATCACTTACCTCATTACTTCCAACTTTCTTAAGTTATCAACTTATCTTGGATTAAGGTATTTCCCATCTTAATCCTTTCATCCACTCACCTATCACTCTTATTATTGATAACACTAATTTTTGTGATTTTTTGCCCTTTATTCTATTATCAAAACTGCCCTTTTTAGCTATTTTCCTCTCTTTTATATGCACTTTCACAATAATTGGTCGAGCAACGCTCTTAATCCAATACTTCCGTCTTTTGCATAATTTTCCTCCCATTTTGACCCAATAAGGCCGCCCCAGCCCACAAGCAATAAGTCCAACCTACATCGGCCTTCCAACGGCCCGATACAAGCACTGCCCGACAAGGTGGCGCGATGCAACGGCGCGCGACAAGGGGATGTCGCGTAAGAAGAAGCTGACGGATGACACACCCTGTCACGACACCCGCCATCATTTAAGATAACAAGTGTCATTAACAATAATAAAACATGCGGAAGCAAATCAGTTGCAGCGGATTAGCAAAAATCAGTGAAAATTAAAACCATTTGCAAAGAGATCCATTCACAGGAAAACTCTTTCATTCAGAGCCAAAGTAAAACCTTACATCCTGGTTCATGTATACATCTCATGTACTATTACTTCTCAAGGAATACAAACATCAACTACTCTGTCTTAACTGTACACATGTAGTATAAAACCCTCGAGGCTTAAAGACAAAATCTCAGATCGATCCATCAAAACATTACTTCTAGGACCCGAGAGTACAGAGACGACTCATAGGACTTTCTATATACAACTTGACAGCTCATATCCCCACCTGGGATTTACTGTTGTCCCTGCTACTGCTGCTGCTGCTCTTCCTCTGTAATAGGTTCCTTGCCTTTTCGTCGGCGGTTACCTAAAAATTTAATCCCACAGGGGTGAGACAATTATAAAAATTGTCCCAATGAGAGATATAACTCTCCGCCAGAAACATTGTTATTGCCGATAATAGAATAACATTGAGCAGTAGAATTATATTTACTCAACAACAGGTAAATCATTGAATAAGATATGCATAGCAGTATTCTCTATGCAATCATTTCAATTATAACTTGATTAAGCAGCAAGTCATTCATTTAAGAAGGAATATGAAGAACATGTATATCATTTATCCAACTATGATATAATAGACCATGTATCATCAACCATTGATTCTCGCAATTCAACCCTAAGCAAATATGCTACATGACTGATTACGTTTTACAATCATACTTATGCCCTGAGGAGATGAGGTATACCGCTCATACTCCAACCGACCACAGTTACATAAAGCATCGGTACCACACATAGGTCAATGGAAGAGCCGGATTCCCATGACCTCAACTATCTCGGTCAGTACGAGATAACATGCAGGACATCTTGTGTCTCTGCTAGATAGCTTTCCAGGGTATACTAGCAACATCGCTATTAGAGTTATAGCCCATAGCATATACTCTCTTCAGGATATGGCCCGTAGCCAATGCCCGGTATTATTTTGTGGAGTCATGGCCCGTAGCCATGCTCTTATTGGGGTATGGTCCGTAACCAATCCCGTTCATAGGACATAGCCCGTAGCAATGCCTATGGGGCATAAGGATATAATTGCCCAATTACCCCCACATATTCAAAAATATGCGTTCCGAGTAAACTCGTTTCACCATTCAGCTAATTCTGACGCTGATGGATCTGTGATCAGGGCAACTACATTATATGGTATCACTTGATTAATTAAGTACATTATCATATTCTTTTAGCATCAGCCAAGTTTCCAAACATAACTTAATAAGACAAATGCTATAAAGAAAACATGTACTATTTCCATTAATCACTTCTCAGTCTTTATAAGACATGGGGATCTCAGTCCCTCATTTCAATACTGGGAATTTTCATTCCTTTACAACTCAATGCCATAATCATATGGTTTTGGGTATTCAAACCCTTAGCTCATCATTGAGAATTATTACCACTTTTTCAGGTCACCTTCAGGTCACCTGACTAAGGTATAGCATGGCACATAAGGCCCAATAAACAATGTCAATACATAAAATGTCATAGCTCATACCTGGCTATGTTCATCATCACATCATACCTGCATGGTTAGTACAGATGATAATACATCAATTTCATATCAGCACCATGAAAAACAATATATAACATCATTATTCAAGGGTAACACCACTATTCCCTTACCAGGGTTAGGGTTTCCCATTTCTCATTAATTCAGACCCTCTTGAGTTAACCAAGTTTATCTTGTATTAAGGTATTTCCCCTCTTAATACATTCCATCACAGAATACTCACCCTTAGCATATAATGCATAGGCCACACATTAGAATTGTCCAGCTATCTCACATGATATGGACTTATCTTAGTTTAAGGCATAACTTTATTATAAAGTTGCCTATAAACAATCGCAATGATACACCCTCAACTAGGGTTTCACAAGGATACACCCTCAACCAGGGTTCACAATGATACACCCTCCACTAGGGTTTCACAAGGTTACACCCTCAACCATGGTTCACAATGATACACCCTCCACTAGGGTTTCACAAGGATACACCCTCAACTAGGGTTTACTAACATCCTAATTAGTGATTTCACATGTAGACAACCTCTTATTAAGGTTATACATTGAATCAGCCTCAATTAGGGTTTACATCATGTATTGGGTCCATGCATTTGTTATGCATTAATGACTAGTACCATTAAAGGTATCTCCCACCTAATCACATTAGGTTTTCAAAAAGGTTTGATCAATTAGACCTTCAATAACATGAGGTATCCAATTGAATTAACCAAATTGAACCACACTCAATTCTAATCAATGGAACTTCAACCAATTGGATCATCAACTCAATCATCATTTGAATCATGGATCACCCCTCAATTGGGACTTCAATTATGGTCTGATCTCAATGGGATTAGGGTTTATAAACACCAATTAGAGCTTTGAAGTTGATCATCAATCATGCTACTAATTGTGTTTCAATTGATTGCATTGGACCTTCAACCATTGAATTCATGGAACCAATCATCAATTGGACCTATGCTCATACTTCAATTGAGTTTAATAGGTCAACCTTCAACTAATTTGACCCTCAATTGACCCTCAATTGGTCATAAATTAGGGCTTGATTCAATTGAATTAGGGTTTGGAATTGAAGATCCAACAACACTCATCAATGCAAGATTGGTTACTTTGAAACTATTGAACCATTATCCAAATTGGGTATGACCTGACCCCAAACGGTCTTGAGGTCGTTTGTATGACCTCCAAACGGTCTTGAGACCGTTTGCCCATCATATCACTCAAATCCAAGCCATCCAATTAAGGTTTGGATCATTGGATTGATCACCAAATCAGCATTGCATTGTATAACAGCTTGGTACCTTTAGACCTTCAAACACCTAACCATACTCAACCCTAGACCTCCAAACGGTTTTGGGTGACCACAAAACGGTCTTGAGACCGTTTGGATGAGCTCCAAACGGTCTTGAGACCGTTTGTCCCATCCAACCTTTGGATTCTAGTGAAAAATCATCATGGATTGGTCTATCGAGTTGATCAACAGATCAGCACTACATTGCAATATGATTAGTACCTTTGGACCTTCAATTGGTCAACTATACTTGAACCCAGACCTCCAAACGGTCTTGGGGTGATCCCCAAACGGTCTTGAGACCGTTTGGGTGATCCCCAAACGGTCTTGAAACTGTTTGGGCTAATCAACCCAAAATCTCAACTTAACTCATTGGAATTTCAGCACTGTTTTCAATTAGGGTTTGCCTAATTGAATAGCCTTCAACTCATCATTCCTTGGGAGTTAATCCCTCAAATTCGGTGAGTCATTAGACCACAGCATTAGGAACAGTAATCCCAAACGGTAAACTCTTGGTCAACGCACTCAAACGGTCTTGAGACCGTTTGTCCAAAAAGTTCAATTAAATCAGATTGAAAATCAGCACTTAATCCAATTAGGTTTCCCTAATTGATTAGGCTTCAACTCACGATTCCTTTGGAGTTAATCCCTCAACTTTGGAGGGTTATTAATAAACATAATTATGAACAGGAATCCCAAACGGTCAACGCTTGGTCAACCATCGCAAACAGTCTTGAAACCGTTTTCTCAACCAGGTCTAGTTAATCAGGTTGAAAATCAGCACATAATTCAATCCGATTGCCTAATGGATTGGCCTTCAACGCTCGATTCCTTTGGCGTTAATCCCTCAAATTTGGAGGGTTATCATCCAACATATTTAGGAACAAAATTACCGAACGGTCAATGCTTGGTCAACCATCTCAAATGGTCTTGAAACCGTTTGCTCCCAAACGGTTTCAAACCGTTTCCCCTTAAACAGTTTGCTGAAACCGCATAGCCAATCAAATTAAAACGATTTGGAGTAGCTATCAAAACGGTTTTGCTTGGTAATTTTCTTTGGATAAGCATATAGGATGATTTCATCATCCCCTTCCTTCGAACAACCAAGAACAGCAACCGTTCTTGATGGAAATTGCAGCAAGAAACAAGAGTGCATCAAATTGAAGAAATCAATCAACAAAGCATAGAGAATTGATGCAATAGCAATGTTTAAGGGTTTAAGTTATAAAACCCGCCTCCAATTGAGCTCCAAAGCTCCAAGGTCACGCCATTAATGGTGGATGAAGCTCTTGCAACTCCCCCTAGGCTCGTCCTCAAGCTTTTGATTGCAAAAGTTGGCTAGGGTTGAAGAGGAGATCGAAATAAGAAGGAATCCATAATTTATTTTCGATTTCCACCATGAAATCAATGAGAACGAAGGTCAAGGGCTTACCCACAGGTTGGGTACGTGCTCCCTGCTCCTCCCTAGCTCCTTGGTCGGTTTTGCAAGCAAGGGGAAGAAGAAAATCCGAAAAAGGCCTTGGTTTGGGCTTGGAAATGGCACTTTTATAAAGAAATTGATGAGAGAGAAAATGCCTTATTAAAATGCATTTAATTCCAAAAATAGTACCACCTCTTCCTCCTTGGTTTGCTTGCATACAAAGGCAACTCAAAGCCACCGAACTCCCTTCCATTATCCATGGATTAAGGGAAAAGAAAATAAGCACCTTAATCCATTATAATATTAATATACATATGTGAGTGGGTTTTCTTTTCCTTATAATAATGGTGAGTGGAATTTCACCTACTTAGGATATTTTCGTTCCTTATCTTGGAAAAGGAACGTCCATCCTTATTCAAAATCAACCAAAAACATTTTGGTTAAAATCCCTTCAATTATTTTTATTCATTTTTGCCCTAAATCGAATTAGGGTTTCAATTAGGCATTAATCTTGATTATTTTAATATCAAGATTCTCTCTCCTCCAACTTAATTCAAATGAAGCACCCCTCTCATTTTATTTGCTCTACATGATGCCAAGAAACATTAGGGACCTTGTTGAATTGGTAATTTGCATATTGAACCCTAGATTTTGGGTAAATTGCACTTTACTCCAAAACTAGGTTTTAATGCACAACATTGTCCAACAAGCTCTATCTTGGTGTCCAGGCTTGTGGAAACCATACTACTACATCATATTAATCCTTATGATGTCTCAACATCAGAGGAACATCTTATCATATGCAATTTGCAAGTTAACCCCTCAACTTGGGTAATTTGCACTTTAGTCCAAAACAAGCAATCATTGCTTTAACATTGTTCAAACAGGACCAAAATTGAAACATAAGTTCCTCATGAGCCCTAATTACTTTTCATAGGATAAGTACAAGTATATAATCAACTTTGTTAAGAAAAAATCCTGGGGTTAGAACATAACCCAGGTCAGGGATGTTACAAATTATCCACCCCTTATAAGGATTTCGTCCCCGAAATCATCAACAAAACATTAAGAGAAAAGAGTAGGATATTTCCTCCTCAACTCTCAGATCTATTAACACAAATACGAAGCAGGATAAAGACATATCAGAATTAAAGTAATTCCATCTGACCCGTCACAACCCGAGGGTTGACTACTGCTTCAGACTGGTTCATAGCATAGAGCCTAGCCGTTGCCTGCTGTTGGCCCTGTGCTCTATTATTGGACGCAGAAGATCCCACCTGGGATTCTTGTCCACGTCCTCGGGTACCACTAGAAAACTGCTTTCTCTGAGAACCTTGCTGACTTTGTCTCAGGGGTTGATTCACCACAGCATTCCCCGTTGGGCAATCCCTTGCCAGATGACCTACTAGTCCACATTGATGACAAGTTCTATTCTCTTGGTGTGGTCTAGGGGGTCCAGTTACTGACATAGAAGCTGAACTGTGAGCTTCCTTTGGTGGTGTAGGCACATAATACCTTGGTTTCTTGAAACTCCCATCACCATGCCCTTGAAACTGTGGGTATTCCTTCTTACCCTTAGTTTGTCGCTTCTCAACTATAGATCTCTCTATGCGTCTTACAGACTCCACAAAAGTTGCAAACCTCTCCCAGTTCTCCAGAGCAGACATCGGAGTGGTTAATTCAGCATTCAACTCCTTCTCGAATCGCCGAATTCTTTCCTCATCATTGGATGCCATGTGCGGACAAAACCGCAACAACTCCATGAACCTAGCCTCATACTCACTAATGTTCATAGGTCCTTGTTTAATTCTCTCAAACTGGGATATCTTCTCATCTAGAAATGTCTTAGGAAAGTATCTAGTGACAAATTCACGCCTGAATGCATCCCATCCAATCACAACTCCAGGTCTTTTGCCCTCCTCAATGGTCCACCAGTGTCCAGCACTCCCTTTTAGGAGATATACAACATGCCTAACCCTCTCATCATCAGATATCATGAGGATTCTGAAGGCTTTCTCTAATTCAGTCAACCATAGGTCAGCATCTATTGGATTAGCTGTACCAGCATACTCTAATGCTCCTACCCTCTTCAGCCTTTCAAAGGTCTTGTCGGCACCGTGTCTTTCATCATGGGGTGGTTCCCTGGGTGCAGGTACTGGCATTCTATCCATCATGTGGGTCATAGCTTCCATAAACTGCCTGAACATAGACTGAAAGGCTGGGTTCCCCATATCAGTTGGGTTGAACTGGGGTTGATCAGGTACATGTTCCTCCCTATCCTGGTCTCTTGCACCTCTTCCCGGTGCAGCCACACTGCTCTCAGTAGCGTGTTCATCATGTGATCCAGACATCTTTAGTTCTTCTTCTCCTATATGAGCAGAAGACACTATCAGATAAACTGGAAGACACTTAGAACAGACTCAACTACCTTAATCCTATGTCTCTGTAGACTCAGCGAACCTAGAGCTCTGATACCACTAAATTGTCACGACACCCGCCATCATTTAAGATAACAAGTGTCATTAACAATAATAAAACATGCGGAAGCAAATCAGTTGCAGTGGATTAGCAAAAATCAGTGAAAATTAAAACCATTTGCAAAGAGATCCATTCACAGGAAAACTCTTTCATTCAGAACCAAAGTAAAACCTTACATCCTGGTTCATATATACATCTCATGTACTATTACTTCTCGAGGAATACAAACATCAACTACTCTGTCTTAACTGTACACAGGTAGTATAAAACCCTCGAGGCTTAAAGCCAAAATCTTAGATCGATCCATCAAAACATTACTCCTAGGACCCGAGAGTACAGAGACGACTCATAGGACTTTCTATATACAACTTGACAGCTCATATCCCCACCTAGGATTTACTGCTGTCCCTGCTACTACTGCTAGTGCTCTTCCTCTGTAATAGGTTCGTTGCCTTTTCGTCAGCGGTTACCTAAAAATTTAATCCCACGGGGGTGAGACAATTATAAAAATTGTCCCAACGAGAGATATAACTCTCCGCCAGAAACATTGTTATTGCCGATAATAGAATAACACTGAGCAGTAGAATTATATTTACTCAACAGCAGGTAAATCATTGAATAAGATATGCAGAGCAGTATTCTCTATGCAATCATTTCAATTATAACTTGATTAAGCAGCAAGTGATTCATTTAAGAAGGAATATGAAGAACAGGTATATCATTTATCCAACTATGATATAATACACCATGTATCATCAACCATTGATTCTCGCAATTCAACCCTAAGAAAATATGCTACACAACTGATTACGTTTTACAATCATACTTATGCCCTGAGGAGATGAGGTATACTGCTCATACTCCAACCGACCACGGTTACGTAAAGCATCGGTACCACACATAGGTCAATGGAAGAGCTGGATTCCCATGACCTCAACTATCTCGGTCAGTACGAGATAACATGCATGACATCTTGTGTCTCTGCTAGATAGCTTTCCAGGGTATACTGGCAACATCTCTATTAGAGTTATAGCCCATAGCATATACTCTCTTCAGGATATGGCCCGTAGCCAATGCCCGATATTATTTTGTGGAGTCATGGCCTGTAGCCATGCTCTTATTGGGGTATGGTTCGTAACCAATCCCGTTCATAGGACATAGCCCGTAGCAATGCCTATGGGGCATAAGGATATAATTGCCCAATTACCCCCACATATTCAAAAATATGCGTTCCGAGTAAACTCATTTCACCATTCAGCTAATTCTGACGCTGATGGATCTGTGATCAGGCAACTACATTATATGGTATCACTTGATTAATTAAGTACATTATCATATTCTTTTAGCATCAGCCAAGTTTCCAAACATAACTTAATAAGACAAATGCTATAAAGAAAACATGTACTATTTCCATTAATCACTTCTCAGTCTTTATAAGACATGGGGATCTCACTCCCTCATTTCAATACTGGGAATTTTCATTCCTTTGCAACTCAATGCCATAATCATATGGTTCTGGGTATTCAAACCCTTAGCTCATCATTGAGCATTATTACCACTTTTTCAGGTAATTATCACCTTCAGGTCACCTGACCAAGGTAAATATGATGCTTATTACATAAACATCTTCTCATGGCACTTAAGGCCCATTACTTCTCTTATTACCTCATACTAGGCAATAAGGTATAGCATGCCACATAATGCCCAATAAACAATGTCAATACATAAAATGTCATAGCTCATACCTGGCTATGTTCATCATCACATCATACCTGCATGGTTAGTATAGATGATAATACATCAATTTCATATCAGCACCATGCAAAACAATATATAACATCATTATTCAAGGGTAACACCACTATTCCCTTACCAGGGTTAGGGTTTCCCATTTCTCATTAATTCAGATCCTCTTGAGTTAACCAACTTTATCTTGTATTAAGGTATTTCCCCTCTTAATACATTCCATCACAGAATACTCACCCTTAGCATATAATGCATAGGCCACACATTACAATTGTCCAGCTATCTCACATGATATGGACTTATCTTAGTTTAAGGCATAACTTTATTATAAAGTTGCCTATAAACAATCGCAATGATACACCCTCAACTAGGGTTTCACAAGGATACACCCTCAACCAGGGTTCACAATGATACACCCTCCACTAGGGTTTCACAAGGTTACACCCTCAACCAGGGTTCACAATGATACACCCTCCACTAGGGTTTCACAAGGATACACCCTCAACTAGGGTTTACTAACATCCTAATTAGTGATTTCACATATAGACAACCTCTTATTAAGGTTATACATTGAATCAGCCTCAATTAGGGTTTACATCATGTATTGGGTCCATGCATTTGTTATGCATTAATGACTAGTACCATTAAAGGTATCTCCCACCTAATCAAATTAGGTTTTCAAAAAGGTTTGATCAATTAGACCTTCAATTACATGAGGTTTCCAATTGAATTAACCAAATTGAACCACACTCAATTCTAATCAATGGAACTTCAACCAATTGGATCATCAACTCAATCATCATTTGAATCATGGCTCACCCCTCAATTGGGACTTCAATTATGGTCTGATCTCAATGGGATTAGGGTTTATAAACACCAATTAGAGCTTTGAAGTTGATCATCAATCATGCTACTAATTGTGTTTCAATTGATTGCATTGGACCTTCAACCATTGAATTCATGGAACCAATCATCAATTGGACCTATGCTCATACTTCAATTGAGTTTAATAGGTCAACCTTCAACTAATTTGACCCTCAATTGACCCTCAATTGGTCATCAATTAGGACTTGATTCAATTGAATTAGGGTTTGGAATTGAAGATCCAACAACACTCATCAATGCAAGATTGGTTACTTTGAAACTATTGAACCATTATCCAAATTGGGTATGACCTGACCCCAAACGGTCTTGAGGTCGTTTGGATGACCTCCAAACGGTCTTGAGACCGTTTTCCCATCATATCACTCAAATACAAGCCATCCAATTAAGGTTTGGATCATTGGATTGATCACCAAATCAACATTGCATTGTATAACAGCTTGGTACCTTTAGACCTTCAAACACCTAACCATACTCAACCCTAGACCTCCAAACGGTCTTGGGTGACCACCAAACGGTCTTGAGACCGTTTGGATGAGCTCCAAATGGTCTTGAGACCTTGGCCCATCCAACCTTTGGATTCTAGTGAAAAATCATCATGGATTGGTCTATCGAGTTGATCAACAGATCAGCACTACATTGCAATATGATTAGTACCTTTGGACCTTCAATTGGTCAACTATACTTGACCCCAGACCTACAAACAGTCTTGGGGTGATCCACAAACGGTCTTGAGACCGTTTGGGTGATCCCCAAATGGTCTGGAAACCGTTTGGGCTAATCAACCCAAAATCTCAACTTAACTCATTGGAATTTCAGCACTGTTTTCAATTAGGGTTTGCCTAATTGAATAGCCTTCAAATCATCATTCCTTGGGAGTTAATCCCTTAAATTCGGTGAGTCATTAGACCACATCATTAGGAACAGTAATCCCAAACGGTAAACGCTTGGTCAACGCACTCAAATGGTCTTGAGACCGTTTTCCCAAAAAGTTCAATTAAATCAGATTGAAAATCAGCACTTAATCCAATTAGGTTTCCCTAATTGATTAGGCTTCAACTCACGATTCCTTTGGCGTTAATCCCTCAAATTTGGAGGGTTATTAATAAACATAATTATGAACAGGAATCCCAAACGGTCAACGCTTGGTCAACCATCTCAAACGGTCTTGAAACCGTTTGCTCAACCAGGTCAAGTTAATCAGGTTGAAAATCAGCACATAATTCAATCTAATTGCCTAATTTATTGGCCTTCAACTCTCGATTCCTTTGGAGTTAATCCCTCAAAGTTGGAAGGTTATCAGCCTACATAATTAGGAACAAAATTCCCAAACGGTCAATGCTTGGTCAACCATCTCAAATGGTCTTGAAACCGTTTTCTCCCAAACGGTGTCAAACCGTTTGCCCTTAAACGGTTTGCTGAAACCACATAGCCAATCAAATTAAAATGATTTGGAGTAGCTATCAAAACGGTTTTGCTTGGTAATTTTCTTTGGATAAGCATCTAGGATGATGTCATCATCCCCTTCCTTCGAAAAACCAAGAACAACAACCGTTCTTGATGGAAATTGCAGCAAGAAATAAGAGTGCATCAAATTGAAGAAATCAATCAACAAAGCATAGAGAATTGATGCAATAGCAATGTTTAAGGGTTTAAGTTATAAAACCCGCCTCCAATTGAGCTCCAAAGCTCCAATATCACGCCATTAATGGTGGATTAAGCTCTTGCAACTCCCCCTAGGCTCGTCCTCAAGCTTTTGATTGCAAAAGTTGGCTAGGGTTGAAGAGGAGATCGAAATAAGAAGGAATCCATAATTTATTTTTGATTTCCACCATGAAATCAAGGAGAACGAAGGTCAAGGGCTTACCCACAGGTTGGGGACGTGATCCCTGCTCCTCCATAGCTCCTTGGTCGGTTTTTCAAGCAAGGGGAAGAAGAAAATCCAAAAAAGGCCTTGGTTTGGGCTTGGAAATGGCACTTTTATAAAGAAATTGATGAGAGAGAAAATGCCTTATTAAAATGCATTTAATTCCAAAAATAGTACCACCTCTTCCTCCTTGGTTTGCTTGCATACAAAGGCAACTCAAAGCCACCGAACTCCCTTCCATTATCCATGGATTAAGGGAAAATAAAATAAGCACCTTAATCCATTATAATATTAATATCCATATGTGAGTGGGTTTTCTTTTCCTTATAATAATGGTGAGTGGAATTTCACCTACTTAGGATATTTTCGTTCCTTATCTTGGCAAAGGAACGTCCATCCTTATTCAAAATCAACCCAAAACATTTTGGTTAAAAGCCCTTCAATTATTTTTATTCATTTTTGTCCTAAATCGAATTAGGGTTTCAATTAGGCATTAATCTTGATTATTTTAATATCAAGATTCTCTCTCCTCCAACTTAATTCAAAGGAAGCACCCCTCTCATTTTATTTGATCTACATGATTCCAAGAAACATTAGGGACCTTTTTGAAGTGGTAATTTGCATATTGAACCCTAGATTTTGGGTAAATTGCACTTTACTCCAAAACTAGGTTTTAATGCACAACATTATCCAACAAGCTCTATCTTGGTGTCCAGGCTTGTGGAAACCATACTACTACATCATATTCATCCTAATGATGTCTCAACATCAGAGGAACATCTTATCATATGTAATTGGCAAGTTAACCCCTCAACTTGGGTAATTTGCACTTTAGTCCAAAACAAGCAATCATTGCTTTAACATTGTTCAAACAGGACCAAAATTGAAACATAAGTTCCTCATGAGCCCTAATTACTTTTCATAGGATAAGTACAAGCATATAATCACCTTTTTTAAGCAAAACTCCTGGGGTTAGAACATAACCCAGGTCAGGGATGTTACACACCCTTTAACCGACAGGGAGCCGAAGCTCGCCACGACAACCCTAGCTTGTCGCGCGACACATGCCACCCACTGACAGGTGCCGCCCATCACGTGACCGACAACCGAGATCCCTGTGCCGGGCGATATGTGTATCGACCGTCCACCAAACTCGCGAATACGGAGGACACATGGCGCTTCGAGCACCATAACTTCCCCCAACCGCTGCCTATAAATAGCAGCTACAGGGAGCCGATAAGACAGTTCAGACAATTCAGACAATTGGGAGCTTTGCGTGATCGTCGGAGGAAACTGCGAGAGCAAGAGTATCACGCCCCAGTGCTCATGCTGGGAAACTCTAGGTGAGCTCTTCCTCATCCCGAGAGGGAGGGGATGGTTCACTTAGGGTGTCTCGGGCGACACTGTGGGCCGATATCGGCCGACGACAAGGAGCGACACAAGTGCCCGAAAGTAGAATGCGTAGCTCCATGCCTGCACGATATCGAACCCGATACACTTCACCATCATGCGTGCCGCCCGAGAGGGTGCGCCGCCCGACATGAGCGTATCGGCCAGGGTCCTTGAGCAATATAGTCGGCCGTCAGACGGTGCCGCCCGACACTGCTGTATCGGGCTCGGCTCCTGACCGGTATCGGGTTGGAGAGCTACAGTAGTCTGTCATCCTTCTAAATCAAGAAGGCGACATCTACCTTTAATTCTGTTATTTAATTCTTACTTATGCAATGTATTAAGACCTTTAATGTTTATGGAAATAGAAAAGGTTAATTACTTGCTACTCTATGCTTGGTGCAATATGTTGGATGACTGCTATGTTGGATATCTGAACTCTAGCTTGCATGTTTGGATCGCGTTTCGCTTAGCTACCGAATCGTGTTTTCCCGTCGCAACAACTTCGAGAGTTGTGTTGTGGCTCTAGTGCTTGGTCTGATTCTGGAGTACGAGAGTGCCTAGAATGGAGTTGTTTCAGTAACATTCCACTCTAACTTAAGTCCAACAACCCCGAGAGGGGTGTTAATGCTTGGTTAGAGGTACCCACTCTGAGAGGAGGGGTGCAGTATGTTACTGTTGCTGCTTGTCTTAATAAAGTCTTATCCTTCGTACCTTGCTCTAGCTCTAGTTTTATCTTTCTATTTCTATTGCATGAAAACCCCTAAAAACTACTAAATGACTAAAACCTTAAATCTTTCTAGTAGCTCCACTTGGAGATAGTTTACTTGTTTTGTTTGTGACATCTTACTGTTTCCCTTCTGGGGAATTTATTATCTCTTTATACCTTCCAGAGTGTAGCGTGTCGATTCTGGGTTCTCAACACTACCACCCTTGTCCCTGTGTTCAACCCTGTACATCTACTTCGACCCCGTAAGCAAAGTTGCGGGGGGCTATAAGGATTCGGGTTTATAAATGTAAAAGCTCGACTACCTAAAATCCGCCTCCACTTTTGGATGCGCGATTTAGGCCTGTCAACTTTTTGGCGTCGTTGCCGGGGACAAGGCAAAAATGGTACTGTAGATGAATCCGAATCCACTAACTACACTCCCGTGCCTCAAGCTTAGAAATGAGTTTGACAACACTCTTTTTCTTTTTCTTCTTATTGTTATTCTTTGTCTAAAAGTAAAAATTCAATTTTCTAAACTTGATTCTTCGTGGCATTTCAGGAACCCTGAAGAACAGTAATCTGTTCCCCCGAGTTCCGACGCCACTCGACTGTCCAATCAAGTACAATCATCAACACCATGCCTCCCCACATCGACCCACAACACTCTGAAGGGGAATGGCAGGGAAGATCTGGGCATTCCGGTTACATCTTCTTAAAAAGGGGGAGCATTCCACAAGTGTTTTCAAGAGCTCTCTATCTACTATGCACAAGCTTCGAGCTTTCTTCTTGAGAGCTTTGCACTTGTTCCGGCTGCTTCCAACTGGGGAAATAAAATGGCTGCAGCAAAGAAGCATATTGCAGCTTCTCCAAGGCACAAGCGAACCCGCTAGATAACCTTCACTGGGATAACATGACCTCACCCTGTATTCTTCGCTACTCCGGGACAGAGTGTGAAGTAAGTTTGGGGGGGTACCCATGTACCAGTGAAGGAGGTATAAAAATTTTCTTCCTTTGTGCCATTTTGTTCTTGCTCTTATATCATGTGTATGTACCCTATGCTCGTATAAAATGTCATGCTCTTATAAAAATTTTGAAATTTTTTTTTTGCTTTTATTCCCATACATATGTACAAAGTTGCTATAATAGTAAAAACATGTTGCAACTTCTTGCAAAGTCTGTTTTCTATGTGCTTAACGAGATACAAGTTCTGTTATATCTTTATGATAATGTTGCTTCAAACAAACGAGAAGATTACGTTTTTCCATGCCAAAATTTTTTAAAAATATAATAATGTCGCAAACAGCTAAGAGATGAGTATGGAGAAGGAAAAAGCTGCCCAAACAGCAAGAATCTTTTTTTCCCTTAACCCAACAAAAATCCCAAAAAAGAGAGAGAAGCCTTACGAGAGTGAATAAAAGCATGAGAGTTGTGCCCAATAAAAGAAAAAGAAAAAAAATTTACACACTTGTCTTCCAAAAGTACCCATCTTTAGGCATGGTAGATCTGGGGCAATGGTACGTAGGATGTGAAATCACTGCTCTAAAGCCAACTGGATTGGACTGTAGGGACCACTTGCCCGTTAACGGACCCTTACCTGGATGGACCGATGGGAGACAAGAAAAAAAACCCCAAAAAGCCTTAGCCCACCTTATACACAACTTTCCACCCTAAAATAAAGTTGTTTGGTGCATAAGATACTTCGGAATCATACAACAAAGTCTTGCCGAAGCTGTAGAGGAGGAATTTATTGAAATAATAAGGCAAGGAAACGCGTGGTCTTTTGTTTGCAGTGAGGCAGCATTATCTCTAAAGGCATTACTATACTTGTTTTACCTCTTAGCCTGAAAGCTATACCAAGCAAGAAGAAGCATCACAAAATAAAGTTTAAATATTGATAGAGGACAATCAAAAAGCTAAGTTCGGGGGAGTTGATAACACCAATTTTTGTGATGTTTTTGCCCTTTATTCTGTTATCAAAACTGCCCTTTTTAGCTATTTTCCTCTCTTTTATATGCACTTTCACAATAATTGGCCGAGCAACGCTCTTAATCCAATACTTCCATCTTTTGCAGAATTTTCCTCCCATTTTGACCCAATAAGGCCGTCCCGGCCCACAAGCAATAAGTCCAACCTACATCGGCCTTCCAACGGCCCGATACAAGCACAGCCGGACAGGGTGGCGTGACGCAACGACGCACGATAAGGGGATGCCACGCAAGAAGAAGCTGACGGATGACACACCCTTTACCCGACAGGGAGCCGAAGCTTGCCACGACAACCCAGGCTTGTCGTGCGACACAGGCCACCCACCGGCAGGCGCCGCCCGTCACGTGACCGATAGCCGAGATCCCTATGTCGGGTGATATGTGTATCGGCCGTCCACCAAACTCGCGAATACGGAGGACATGTGGCGCTTCGAGCACCATAACTTCCCCCAACCGCTGCCTATAAATAGCAGCTACAGGGAGCCGAAAAGACAGTTCGGACAATTCAGACAGTTGGGAGCTTTGAGTGATCGTCGGGGGAAACTGCGAGAGAAAGAGTATCGCGCCCCAGTGCTCGTGCCAGGCAACTCTAGGTGAGCTCTTCCTCATCCCAAGAGGGAGGGGATGGTTCACTTAGGGAATCCCGGGCGACACTGCGGGCCGATATCGGCCGGCGACGAGGAGCGACACAAGTGCCCGACAGTAGAATGCGTAGCTCCATGCCCGACACGATATCAAACCCAATACGCTTTGCCATCATGCGTGCCGCCCAACATGAGTGTATCGGCCAGGGTCCTTGAGCGATACATTCGGCCATCAGACGGTGCTGCTCGACACCGCTGTATCGGGCTCGGCTCCTGACCGGTATCGGGTTGGAGAGCTACAGTATTCTGTCGTCCTTCTACATCAAGAAGGCGACATCTACCTTTAATTCTATTATTTAATTCTTACTTATGCAATGTATTAAGACCTTTAATGTTTATGGAAATAGAAAAGCTTAATTACTTGCTACTCTATGCTTGGTGCAATATGTTGGATGACTGCTATGTTGGATATCTGAACTCTAGCTTGCATGTTTGGATCGCGTTTTGCTTAGCTACCGAATCGTGTTTTCCCATCGCAACAACTTCGAGAGTTGTGTTGTGGCTCTAGTGCTTGGTCCGATTCTAGAGTACGAGAGTGCCTGGAACGGATTTGTTTCAGTAACATTCCACTCTAACTTAAGTCCAGCAACCTCGAGAGGGTGTTAATGCTAGGTTAGAGGTACCCGCTCTGAGAGGAGGGGTGCAGGATGTTACTGTTGCCGCTTGTCTTACTAAAGTCTTATCCTTCGTACCTTGCTCTAGCTCCAGTTTTATCTTTCTGTTTCTATTGCATGAAAACCCCTAAAAACTGATAAATGACTAAAACCTTAAATCTTTCTAGTAGCTCCACTTGGAGATAGTTTTCTTGTTTTGTTTGTGACATCTTACTGTTTCCCTTCTAGGGAATTTATTATCTATTTATACCTTCCGGAGTGTAGCGTGTCGATTCTGGGTTCTCAACACTACCACCCTTGTCCATGTGTTCGACCCCGTACATCTACTTTGACCCCATAAGCAAAGTTGCGGGGGCCTAGAAGGATTCATGTTTATAAATGTAAAAGCTTGACTACCTCAAATCCACCTCCACTTTTGGACGTGTGGTTTCGGCCGGTCAATTATGAAGTGCATAGGTCACATATAAGAATGGTCCAACTATCTTTAATGATATGGATGCATCTTAGGTTAAAGCATTGCCTGCTATAAGGGTATCTACAATCAAACACTTTAGGTATTTCCCCCATCAATGTATTGGTTACCATTCCATTATTCGAATTAAGGTTTCCCATATCATTACTCTTTAATAGGGTTTAGGGTTTCACATACTATCATACTTCATTAGGGTTAGGATTGCATATAGCATCACCCTTCATTAGGCTTTCACATCTCATTGCCTATACTTAATGCTTACAATTCATCTCAACTAGGGATTTCTCATGGCATCACCCTCAATTAGGGTTTCTCATGGAATCAACTTCAATTAGGGATTCACATTGAATCAACCTCAATTAGGGATTCACATGGAATCAACCTCAAATAGGGATTCACATGGAATCAACCTCAATTAGGGATTCACATGGATTCAACCTCAATTAAGGTTTCCACTATGGTTACCCACATCTTGGGTCTACTAATCATCTCCAATCAGGGTTTTACATCTCATTTTCCTAAATTGGAGTTTCATATATCATTACCCTAGATTAGGGTTACATCCTCACCCTGGATTAGGGTTTCATTCAGAATTTCCCTCAATTAGGCTTAGAGTTCAATAGTCCTGTCAATTAGGGTTTATGTTCATGATTAGGGTTTCATGATCTCTTTGCTTAAGAATCATACCCTTAATCACCTCATGAATCATATTCATGTATGAACCTCATGCTATCATCTTTTCAACTTGATGAGGTCATATCAACCCTTCAATCAAGTATATACATCTATGATTAACATAGAGTACCACCTCATTGCTCCTATAAGCAATTAGGGTTTATCCCTTAATTGACACTAATCACTTAGGTACTATTAAGATTTCAACCTTTGCACCTTCATTGATTATCATTACTAATCATCATTTGATCAATGGATCATTCATCATCTTATTCTCAAGAGATTCAATTACATTGGACCTCCGATACATAAGGTAACCAATTGAATTGACCAATTGGATCTTCAATTACAATAGGTGTCCAAGTGGATTAACCAATTGGATCCTCAATCAATCTTGACTACTTGAGCCCCAAACGGTCTTAGTCTTTCAAAGTTCAAACGGTTTGAAACCGTTTGGTAAAGGTGGTGCTTGAGACCGCTTGCTAAAGCAAGTACTTGAAATCGTTTGCTAAAGCACCTTTTGAAACCGCATGGGCTCAACTGGTTTGGGATCGTTTGGTCCCAAACAGTCTTGAGACCATTTGGTCCCAAACGGTCTTGAGACCATTTGGACTCAAACGGTCTTGAGACCGTTTGGTCCAAACCTCCTCAAAACCGCAAGGACCAGAAAGAGTCTCCCAAACAAATCGATTTAGGGTTTCCAATGTTGGTTCCTTCAACCATTGAATTTATGGAACTACTCATCAATTGGGCCTATAAACATGCTTCAATTGAGTTAATTAGGTCATCCTTCAACTGATTTGACCCTCAATTAACCCTCAATTGATCATCAATTAGGGTTTGTATCAATTGGATTAGGGCTTGGAATTGATGAACCTTCAACATTATACAATGTGAGATTGGTAACTTTGAAACCATTGAACCTTCATCCAAATTTGGCATGACCTGACCTCAAACGGTCTTGAGGTCGTTTTGATGACCTCCAAATGGTCTTGAGACCGTTTTCCCATGTCCACATCAAAATCCAAGTCAGCCAATTAGGGTTTGGTTCATTGGATTGCTCACCAAATCAGCAATTGATTACTCTTCAACTCAATACCTTTAGATCTCCAAACACCTAACCATAATCAACCCTAGACCTCCAAACGGTCTTGGGTGACCCTCAAACAGTCTTGGGATCGTTTTGATGACCTCCAAATGGTCTTGAGACCGTTTTCCCATCACATTATCATCAACCATGTCATTCAATTAAAGTTTGGATCCTAAGATTGGTCACCAAATCAACAATTGATTGTACTTCAACTTAATGTCTTTGAACCTTCAAATGCTCAACCATACCTGACCCTAGACCTAAAAACGGTCTTGGGTGATCACCAAACGGTCTTGAGACCGTTTGGGTGATCACCAAACGGTCTTGAGACCGTTTGGGTGATCCCCAAATGGTTTTGAAACCGTTTGGGTCAATCAACCCAAAACATCAACTTGTTCCAATGCAAAATCAGCACTTAACCGATTAGGGTTAACACCATATCTTTGGACCTTCAAACACTTAACCATATACAACCCTAGACCTCCAAAAGGTCTTTGGTGACCCCCAAACGGTCTTGAGACCGTTTGGGTGATCCCCAAATGGTTTTGAAACCGTTTGGGTCAATCAACCCAAAGCATGAACTCATTCAGTTGTAAAATCAGCACTCTGCCGATTAGGGTTTATACCCTATGTTTGAATCTTCAAATACTTAACCATACTCAACCCTGGACCACCAAACGGTATTGGTTGACCTCCAAACGGTCTTGAGACCGTTTGTGTGATTCCCAAATGGTTTTGAAACCGTTAGGGTCAATCAACCCAAGTTTCAAACTCAATCAACTTGGAAATCAGCACTTAACCCGATTAGGATTTTGGTGATTGATTGACCTTCAACTCATGAACCCATTGGAGTTAATCAATAATAATTGGTGGGTCTTTAACCTAGATCATTATGAACAAGTCCCCAAACGGTCAAACCTGGTAAACATTACCAAACTGTCTGAAACTGTTTGGTTTCATGCAGTTTGGTGAAACCGTTTGCTACTAAACAGTTTTTGAAACTGTCTGCTTTCAAAACACAAACCGTTTGGACATTTGATTGAAACCGTTT